>CAVLJG010000001.1:61976604-62637687 GCA_963669975.1 Acanthoscelides obtectus
AATGGTATTTCCCTCGAAACACACCTGCGGCCCAAAAAGATGCAGAAATGGCTTTTCAGATGTGGCAAAATGTTTCAAACTTAACATTTACAATGGTTACCAATCCCACTCTATATCCTCCTGATATTACTATAACCATGGTTAGCAAGACTCATTATTTTAGAGCAAACTGTATGGGTAATGATGAATGTCCATTGACATTAGATGATGCTGGCGGCGTTTTAGGACATGCATACTTTCCTGACTCTAGCGGCACCTGTAGAGAAATCCATTTAGATATAAATGAACGCTGGTATTTTGGAAATAATCCTAATATACCCAAAAATCAAACTAGTTTTCTTATGGTGTTGGTTCATGAAATTGGACATGCTCTCGGCATAGCACATAGTGCTTCTCCGAATGCTATTATGTTTGCCTTCTATCAGCATGAGATTCGTGGTCTAGATGTTGATGATATAAATGCAGTACAATATCTATATGGAAGAAAAAACAAATATGATTCAATCCCAAAGTCTACCACCGCATCAGCAATACCAAAAACAACAACAACACCTATAAGATCTACAACTCGTAAGCAGCCGATCCTCAAAAATTTGTGTGATATTATTCCAGATTTTATGTTTTTAGCCATTGCTCCAGAGTTTTCAAATTACCGATTATATATTGCACATGATATGTTTATATGGAAACTAGACTTAAACGAAATGATTATCCCATCTCAGCCTGAACTTCTTGTCGATTATGTTCCTACAGAATTACGTCAATACACTTTACAACATATTTTCCAATCAACAAACGGTGACTTGATTACCATTGTGTCTCCAAACAAATATTTCTCAGCATCATTCCCTACCATTAAATTTCTTGATAATTTTTCAATTGATATACCCGATAGGGCTCGAATCAATGCTATTTTTCAATCAAACGCAGGACGGTCCTATACCTTTTATAATAATATGTCATATATAGAATTTTCTAACGATTTTACTGATGTGTTGAACAGAGGACGGATAAGAGACATATTTCCTGGGTTACCTGAAGATATTTCTCTCGCATTTCGATGGATTGATGGCCATATTTACTTTTTCCGTCACGCAACTTACTATAAATTTAATGAATTTACAAGAAAAGTTGTTGCGACCGGACCATTTCATTGGACTCTATTTGGAGTACCATGCCCCAGCGAGGATTTGTTACATCAACTAAAAACTCTGTTATCTAAACTTGTATCTGTATATCATTAAAAAATACATTTTTCAGAAAGCTATGTTTATTTCGTATTCAGCCTGTTGTCAAACAAAAAAAACATTCGGTTCCTTCGACTCCCCACCCCCCAACATCATTCTACTACATAAAGTCTGTGTATCAGCACTAGCAGTGCTACAGTATCAATCATTCAAACCAGTCGCAAGCAATTGTTTTGTTCAAAAAGAGGTAAAAAATGGTAAAACCAAAAATAACCAGCGAGGAGGCTCATTACGAGGCTTTTAGGGAAAAAATTAAAAAACAACCAGAACTGAACCGTGAAATACATAATTTGATTCTTGTCTGTCATGAACCAAATCAGTTGTCGAAGAATGATTTGAGTCGATTAGTATCAACATCTAAAGTACTCCCTGATAATTACAAGAATCACTTAAAACAATCATTCAATCTACCTGCACGACCAGAACACAGCGATATTGATTCAGACGACACTGTAGGCAACTGAAAATTTCATACACACACACACCAATCAGCCTTATTGTTATATATACTATATGTTTCAATAAAATATCCATTATACTATTTTCATTTTGAACGGTATCATCCTGTATAATAATAACAGTACATCGTATACAGGTTATGAGACATTCTGACCGACCGACCGACCAGAGGAGCCCACCACGCTATTTAGGTCACGCCTTGCTATATACGATTTAACGATATACCGTCGGTCCATCGATCCGCTATTTTTCGATGCACCCCTGTATACACGTTCTGAATGCCCCCCGTAATCCACGCCAACACCAGACAGGTGCGACATCGGCGCCATCTATGCGCGAGATGCCCAACCCATCAATGGCAGCTGTCCAATGACACATAGATTCCGTTTGGTTTGTACAGCGCCAAACAAATCGGCGCCATCTATGCGCGAGATGCCCAACCCATCAATGACAGGTGTCCAATGACACATAGATTCCGTTAGGTTTGTACACCGCCAAACAAATCGGCGCCATCTATGCGCGAGATGCTCAACCCATCAATGACAGGTGTCCAATGACGTATGACAGATGACGTGTAACGCCATCTATGCGTGAGATGCCCAATGACGCATGACAGGTGTCCAATGACACACAGATTCCGTTTGGTTTGACAGCGCCATCTAGCGGCGGAATCCCCAACTCATGAATTTCGATTACAGATTCCGTCCAACAACCTATCAATGGCGCGCGACGCCAGCGCCTCTGGTGGCGGATTTTGGAACTACTGAGATCTAATCCCCATAGACCATCTACTCACTGTCTTACGTCCGAGATCAGAGTCTTGCTCCACATTGCCGTCTCTGAGTGGTCGCTCCACACACGCTACCATTTCTCCAAAGTTGTGCTTCTTTCCAGCAACCTGGTAGTACGAAGCTTAGCATCATCCCTGCTGTACAGACGGAGCCTTTCCTCTATGAGCAGAGTGACTGGGGGTATTCCAGCTATTACTTGAGCGGCCATAGTGTTCTGTAGCCGCTCGATATCCGCAGCAAAGCATTCCTCTGGATACTCAAGAGCATTTGTCTATATCTCTGGACTTGGACCACACGGTGCCATACAGGAGCTGCGTACAGGACCAAGGAGTGGATTACCTCACAAAGGACCGTCCTTTTAGGGCTACTTGGACCTCCTATATTTGGTAGTATTCTTGATAGCTGGGCCATCCTAGCATCTACCTTCCTGATGACTTGACGAACGTGCTCTCCAAACTTTAAGTTGCCATCTAACACGACTCCCAGGTACGTGAGGTGTCTCTTTGTCACTATCTTCGTGCCAAGGAATTGGAAATTCACAGAGCTCTTCTTGCGGGATCCCTTCAGTATCACGGCTTCCGTCTTCTGTGGGGCAAGTCGCAACTTGTTTGCTGCCATCCACTCGCTGATTCTTGCCAACGCTTCGTTCGTGATGATTTCCAGCTCCTTGGAATAGTTCGCCTCCGCTATGATCACCAGATCGTCAGCGTACGCAATGCATTTTATTCCCTGTTGAAATGCAAGACCCAGAACTCCATCATAAAGCGCATTCCACAGAAGAGGCCCAAGGACTGAGCCTTGAGGAACTCCCGCGCAGATGTCCCTCGTTTCTCTCTTCGTTAGGAGAAGCTTTCTGTGCTGGAAGTAGCTCTCCACCAAGTTTATCAGGTATGCTGAAATTTCCCTACGTCGGAGTTCCTTAATAATTAGGCTCCAAGTAGCCGAGTTAAAGGCATTTTCTACGTCAACAGTGATCAGTGCGCACCACTTGCTTTCCGTCTCCGATACATTATCCGCGACTGCTTTAATTGCCTGGACGGTTGATCTGCCCTTCCTAAATCCATACTGCTCGTTTGACAGGTCAACTTTCGATTTGAGCTCCTCTTCGATTCTAAGTTTCATTAGTCTTTCGAAGAACTTTCCCACTACGCTCAGCATACAGATAGGTCTGTGCGAGGAAGGTAGTTCCACGGGTTTTCCCTTCCATATAAGAGTCACTGAGGCAATCTTCCAGATCTTGGGGAAGTCTTGCGAACTCAGTACCTGGTTCAGCACGCCTAGTATCGTCTCCGGCAATACCTCCAACGCTATCTTCAGTGCCTCCGGTGGTATACTTTCAGATCCAGGAGCCTTTCCAATCTTGATTTCCAATGCTGCCTCTTGTATCTCCTCCAGGGTAAACGGTGCAATACCTTCGGCGGTTTTCTGTCCCTTCAGTTGACTTGGGGAAGAGGTGATCGATTATTTCGCTGCGGATAGCTCGAAAGGGAGAGTATAACCCTTTATTTGCTTCATAACAATATGGTAAGCAGAGTCCCAAATGTGGTCCTCAAGTTCTTCACACAGCTTCTTCCAATGACCCCTCTTTGATGCAGCAATTCGTTTTTTTAGCTCCTTCCACGCCATTTTGTACAACTCATTTACGCCTCTCCATTCACTCTCACTCATACTTAGCCTAGCTCGTCATCTGGTGACTTTTCTCTTGTATTCAATACATGTTCTTCTCTGGTGCTCGATTTCCACTGTCCACCAGTAGGGTATTCTCCTTCTTTCCCTCCTAATCCAGATAGTGCTCTTCTTCGTGACATCTTCCAAAACAGACATGAGCTGTTTCACGTTCATATTCCTTTTGCAGTTGGAGTGCCTTAGGTTCTCTTCGAAAGCCTTCGCATGGAAGAGCGGTCTGCTGTCGCCCGATTTCTGGCCAGTACCTTGCCACCCTACCTCGAAATATATGTGGTTGTGGTAGCTGAGCGTTTCGCCATGTAGGACTTCCCAGTTTGAAATTTTAGCAGCTGCCCTTGGAGAAGCACCGGTTACATCTATAAAAGAGCGGCTTTCTCCTCTCTGGAAGGTAGGGAGGTCACCCGTATTGACCACGACTAGGTTCAATTCTGCCAGCCATTCTTCCAGGTATCTACCTCTCTGATCCGTGATCGGGGAGCCCCAGAGTGCCGATTTTGCATTTAGGTCTCCAGCAAAGATTACTTCACATCCACCATCGCGGATGTTGCTCATTACTCTGTCTATGTAGTTCTTGAAGTCATTCATGGGTATATTTGGGGATACGTAACATCCAAAGAGCTTCAACTTCTCAAAAACTATTCCGACATAGCCCTCGCCTATGTCTACATTCAGAATGTTCAATTTTTTGTTCAGGATGTTTACCGCGACGACTCCATTTTTGTCTATGAGAAAGCTTGGCCCCTTTGACATGTTGAGGTTTGGCTCACTGATTACCATGACGTCCACATTTTTTCCCTTTGCTGTAGCTTGTGCGAGGTCGTGAGCTGCCCTACCCCTGTCCAAGTTAACCTGTAAAAACCTCGTCTTCATTAGTGCTGACTATAGTTTTCCTCCTCCGGATATCCATTCTTTGTTCTTCTTCCCTGTATATTCTTTTATAAGATGGACACCTAAACTGGTCTGCCCGACGACCTTCCTTATTACAGGTGGTGCAGAAAGACCCATTAGTGCATTTCTTTGCGATGTGTCCCTTGTTTCCGCAATTGATACAGACATCTGAACGGTCTTCTCCATTGCATTCCCCAGTACGGTGCCCATATCCCAGGCATTTGAAACATCTTGTGATGTGTATGCGCTTTTGGACCTTGCACCTAGCCCATCCTATTTTAAGAGTCGCCTCCCTAATAAGGGTTTCTGCTACCTCCTTGCTTGCGCGTATATTTGCTATTTGTCCCCCGCTTCTCGTTTGTCTCAGTGACAGGACCCTTAAGCTACTATCCACTCTACAATATCTGCCGATCGCGTTTTTTAGATCTGCTTCTTCTACTCCCGCTACATTACTTTTGATAACATTTCTTAGTTTCTGCGCGTTTTCAGTACCTTTTATTTCTAGCAGGAGGTCACCGTTGTTTGTCCTTTTTAGTCTTTTGATGTCCACTCTCACTTCCCGTATATTGACGTTGCTCTTTACCCTTTTTAAGAGCTCTGCATATGACTTGCCTTAACTCTTTATAATAACCTTGTCGGTAGTTTCACGAGCTTTACCTGCTTTTTTGGATGATATTCGTTCCTTCTTCCTATTTTGCTCTCCCAGGATTGCCAGGTGACAAGCTGTGTCTTTAAATACATACTCCAGGCACTTCCTTAGGTAAGCGAGGTCAACCTTTCCCAGTGCTTTGATCTTAATCCCGGACGTATTTTGTGACGTCACGTGTTTCTTCAGATCGACACAGTTTTTGTATAGAACTTCTACATCCGTTATGCCTCTGTTGTCCATCCTGATTGGCAGAGCATAGATTGTGCTACAGTGTCCAGTATTTCCCTTCTTGCTAAGTACTTCTGTACGTACCTTCACGAAATCGACTTCACCTTCCGTTAATCCATCATCCACCAGCACCTTCGATGCCGGAAATTTCCTGAACAAAGCTTCCGCCTTCTCATCTCCCACCCTTTGGCTCGGGTCTAGAAGAACTGCTAGATCCCCTGACACCGCCATCTGCTTTAGACTACTTGTTTCTACGGTGATATTTTTAAATACTTCTGTTGGCCACTCCATATCAACTATCGTTTTCAGGTTTTCCAGACTGTCTTTTTCAAACGCTTCTTGAATCTTCATTTTACTGTCTAGAGCTTCATTTTCAACTCATCTTCAATGTCTTTCCAATCTGCCTGGGTCGACACGGACTTTGTCTCCGGATAAGTTTGACAGTCTATGTCGAATGTTTGGGGCTCCACCTTTTCCCATCTCTTCTTTTCCAGCCATTGCTTGACTGATTCTCTATTGAGGAACATTGTGAAACGTTTGAGGTCCAGGTTAACATCTTTTATGGTCTTGTTAGTATTCTGGTGGGCTTGGACCGTGTCGTTTCGCTTTTTCACAGCCTTTTGCACACTATCTAGCATTTCCATGAAGTCCACTACTACTGCATTTTCTTTTTTCCGTGTTACCTCCTCACTTCTCTCGGTTGTGATTTTTCTCTTTTTTGACCACTGGCTGGGGCAGATTTCCGGGTTTGTTAAATCGTATTTCATACCTTCGCTAACAGAGTTGGATCTTTGAATGCCTATCCAATTTGTAATCATGTTTTTTTTGCGTTCCTCAAACCCGTATCGTATGTCCTCCAAGCTTATGTTTGAAAGCCTCCTTTCCTTGTTCTCACAGTGTTCCCTACTACAAGGCGTCTGCGTTCTTTCGTCCATGATCCTCTTTATTCTGGCGTTTCATTGCCCTCCCCAGAATCCGAGGGGCAGCCTGCCATGGTTACATGGTCAGGGAGGGATTTTGGACCTACCTTTGGTCCTACCCTCCTGGGGTACATCTTTGTTTAGATTCGCCATCATAATAATTTGTGGTTGGTTTGAAGGGTATCCTTCCCTAGCTTGTCCGGGTCATCGCCATGTCCGTCATCTACTTGCTCCGGTCGCGTTTCAGTCCGATCCATCCTCGAAGTCCTTTTCATCGCCTATTCGTCATCGCATCAGTTCTTTAACAGCCGCCGGCTCCGGGTCAGACGCTGTTATGTGGGAACCTTCTTAGCTTCGCCTTCATCACTTCGAGACCTTACCGGCATGGGTGGCCCTACCAGTAGCTACGCTACCGCCGGCATCGCTCCCTGGATATTGAAGGTTACTGGGCCCTCTCACCAAAGTCGAGGTCTTGGTTCCCCCAGAGAGGGCATCTAGTAGGAGTAGATGGTTCGACATCCAGTCGGTTGACATTTGATGATTTGATGGCATAATGTTGCCAAATTTAAAATATTAAAATATAGCTTAAAATTTATAGAAACTATTTATTTACGCGAATGTGAGTTTACAGCTTGCGCTACGCCTTTTGCTCAACATTTCCTTTTTTTATAGAAAATGTTTTGACCTCAAATATATGTACTTATTTTCGACCTTCCCCCTCCATCTGTCAAAATTGGCGTGAACGCACTGTGCTTATTAACATCACACACTTGTCGGTTTAGATTCAAGGTTATGCTATGTTTTCTGGATAAATTTCAGAAAATAATTACTTGAAAATATTCAACAAATTTAGTTTGAGGTAATATGAAACATAGGGAATTGCTACATTTGACTGTCCCTACCACCCACTTCAGCATCAAGATTATTTAACAAACCACTCAATAACTATTCATTCATTGTAGTATACTTGAAGTGAAACAAAACACCAAACAAATCAAAGTCAAGACGATCACGCTAAGAATATTGTCAAAATGCATCAAATGCACCATACAAATTCACTATTTATGTCATTACTCATTACGGTCGGACCAGCGACTGATCGCTTGCACGCCAGACACATCATATGTCAAATTTTTTCAAACTGCTTGGGCAACAGCCCGTGAAATAGCTATTTCAAAGCTATTTCCTGGGATAAAAGATACCATATAGTAACGTGCCAAAATCACGTAACCTTTTTTTTACTGTTTTGATCATTATCCAGTGATTTGTTTCTCTTTATTAATGGTAGAGTGCCGATTTCTAGACCAAAACCTGAAATGATTTGCTTTTGGCAAATTTCATTGTTTATTGATTGTATGATTTCACATGTATTACCCTCCCCTCGCCCTTTCTTATCGACTCAGTATTCTGTTGAAATCTTTTGGACACTAATGCTCTAGTATTTTATTAACGACTATCTCATAAATTTCCTTCTAAAATATCGTTCGTCACTCGTGGAGCGCATTAGCAATCAGCAAAACACTCTGGTTTTTCTAAGTTTTTTTTTTGTTTCCTATCGAAAATGTCTTCTTCAAAGCCATTTAACCTTCTTTTAAAAAGTTAGGTGTTCTGCGTCATTCACTTTTCTGCTGGGGTTGTGGTACGTGGGTCGTTTGTTTAACTTCCAGATTCTGAGATATTAGGCCCCAAATAGCAGTTTATGGAGTAGCACCTTTTTATTTTGTACCTTACGTTTAGTTGTTTTGGCTCCATTTTTTATGGGATTTTAACCTTCCGTTCTTTTGTTATACTATCGGACCACGTGCATTAATGTATTTCCCGAAGAAGTTTGCTGCTGCTTCCTTTTAGTGGGAAAGCATTGAGGAGAACCAACATTCACACTCCTCCAGCTTTATTTTGTAGATGCCTTGTAGCTGTTTTGCAGCCGATTTTGCTGGAAGCCAACCCTTCTCAATGAAAAAAAACCCTGATGTGAATAGGTAATACATCATTACCTATTTTATAGATAATTATACAATGTGTTTGGTCACGACATACCGATATTTAAGGAGAGTATTTTTCAGCTATTTTTATCGACAAATCCACCTCCATACAATGTCCTACCTCACCCCCCTTGAAGCAGCCATTTTTATTTTTACGTATGTATGAAAATTGTAATAACTGAGAATATAAGAGTCACATAATGATAGATTTGGTGTCATTTGAACGATAACATGTGGTTCTAGTGATTATTGAAAAACTTGTATTGATACTAACTGTTAAACATACTCGACTTGAAAACAGACAAAAAGAAAATTGATTATTTTGTGCATTTCCGCACACCATTCAAAAACTAGTTTGTGAAGTTGTACTTTTTTGTGCTAATTCTACAGCTATGTTATCTACAAAGTGACACCAAATTTGTTACCTTATGTTAGTTATTTTAAGTACAAATGTTACTTAATCATGACCCTTGCGCGAGCCGCCACGATCCAGGTAGCGAACCACACCTCACATTCCTGGGATAGACCGAAAGGTCTCGTTTTCGAGATGATAACAACCGGTTATTTGTTGTCAATGTCATAGTGAGTGTTTTGTAGTCCCTCGCCACGCGTTGTCATCACAAGTTGATTTTGTTCCCATTGCTGACTTGTTTCAATATCAATTTTCCGAAAGTATTTGAGTTGCAAGTGATTTGTGACTGAACATTTTATTAGTCGTACCTAAGTTTCAAACATGCCAAATCGTCCCCGTAATGAATTTTCAAATCACCATGTTGCTGATATGGCGTTTGTTTACGGCTTTTGCAATGGAAATGCCGCAGCTGCTATGAGAGAATATCCAAGACGATTCCCTGACCGAATTACGCCAAATGTTCGGACTTTTGTCTTTACATACCTGACACTGGCGGAAAATGGGATTCAAAGACCAGTAGACAACCATTATCGGCTACTGGCTCCACAAGATGAAGAAGAGATTCTCAACATGATTACCCGAGATCCGAGAGTTTGTGTGAGGAGGATCACTGCAACTCTTCACTGGTCACATTGGTCGGTTTGGAGAGTCCTTAAGAGAGAAGAAGGTTTACAGCCTTGCCATTTTCGACGAGTTCAGGATCTTCATGAGCCAGATTATGCAGCAAAAAACGTATTTTGCCCCTGGTTCCAACAGCAGCTGCGACAGGACTGCAACTTTTGGGAAAAAATTCTATCGTCGGACGAAGCAAGATTTACGAGGCAGGGGATCATAAACCATAGAAACGGCTCATGCAGTTCGACTGAGCACTTTCCAACAGGAATTTAATGTAAACATGTGGGCCGGAATGATCGACGGAGTTTTAGTCGGCCCAGTTGAGCTACCTCCAAGGTTAGATGGTCAGGGATTTTTGGACTTCTTGAGTGCCGAGTTGGCAGATCTACTCCATGATCTGCCATTTATCAACCGCCGCAATATGTGGTTGGAGTTCCCACACACTTTGCGCGAGTTGTACGATAAGATTTGGATAAGCAACATTCTCCATGGATAGGACGTGGAGGCACTGTCGCTTGGCCACCCCGATCACCCGATTTTACGCCCCTGCCCCTGCTCAACACGACACATTGTTTTAAGAACAACAATGTGCGTAACCAATAATGGAGGGCATTTTGAACAGCTTCTGTAAGATTAAACATGTCCAAACTATTTTTAAGGAACTTTGATTTGTTATTTTTATGTATACTTTGGCTCATGTTAGATAGCATTTATTACTTAACGTAGAAGACTTTAGGATAACAAATTTGGTGTCATTTTGTAGATGACATAGTTAGCTGTAGAATTAGCATAAAAAAGTACAACTTCACAAACTAGTTTTTGAATGGAGTGCGGAAATGCACAAAATAATCAATTTTCTTGTATATTTTTTTCCGGTTTTGTCTGTTTTTAAGTATGTTTGACGGGTAGTATCAATACAAATTTTTCAATAATCCCTAGACTAACATGCTATCGTTCAAACGACACCAAATTTATCGTTCTGTGACAGTTATATACTCAGTTATGACAATTTTCATACATGCACTAGCCTAATCGTAACGTAAAAATATACTAAGTGACATATAAATCCGAACACCCAGTTAAAATGGTTTTATTTTAATAAAATTTTGTATAAGTACTTTAAAGCCCTTTGACCTTTAATAATGTGTGGATGCACCCTGATGTGCTACGCATTCTCCAACGCGCCTAGGGATGCTGCCAGGGTGTCACGATAGGGTAAAAGATAGGGTTCTAGAACTTCGTGGATATAACGCTGCGCGTTCATGTTACCTCTGATGAAGATTAAAGGTGACCTGGAACCATAAGCTATAGCACCCCAAACCATAACTCCAACAGTGTGATGAACATGTCTTTCAACAAAAAACTGTGGATTCCTCCTTTCACCACGTCGCCTTCTAACCCTGGCACGACCATCGTGCATGCCTAAACAAAATCGAGACTCGTCACTAAAGACAATACTGTTCCATTCCTGATCCCAGAGTGACCGTTGTCTGCACCACTCAAGGCGATTACGTCGGTGTTCTCGAGTTAAAGGGAGGACCCAGTGTGGCCGGTATGAAAACAAGCCAAAACTTCTCATTCGTCGGTAAACACTTCGCATGCCAATAGGTCTTCCGTGTTCTGCAAACCATTCATTTGCAATGGAACTGGTAGTGGAGAAACGGTCCCTTAAGGCCAATAATCTTAGGCGGCGATCTTCACGGTCTGTTGTTCTTCGGCGGCGTCCAGTGCCCCTTGCTCTTTGCGTACGGCCTTCTCGAAGCCATGCCTGACAACACCTAACCACAGTGTCTACACTTCTTTGCACTCTAACTGCAATTGCCCGAAAATAAAGTCCAGCTTCCCGAAGTCCCACTATACGGCCCCTATCAAACTCACTAAGTTGACGAAATCGTACAGGTCTCCGTACTCTAGGCATCGTAGCCGATCGTAAAGGATGTCAAGAACCAAAATCCGCCAACGTTGATTCTTTACTGCGGCTGAAATACTCATTTTTAGAGCGTTAGTGAATTAAAAAAAAGCAGTATAAAAACCGGAATGTCCAACTGATAAGGCTGAACATTTTTTCACTTGTTATTTACAGTAAGATAAATACATTCACCAACTTTTATTAAAATAAAACCATTTAAACTGGGTGTTCGGATTTATATGTCACTTAGTATACAAATGGATGCCATTTCAAAACGGGTGAGGTAGGACATTGTAGGGGAGTGGATTTGTCAATAAAATAGCTGAAAAATACCCCATTTCGAAACCAGTATGGCTTGACCAAACACATTGTATATTGATTATCGCTGACTGAAATTCTTAGAGTGTACTTGATTTTGTTTGGCATTTACGTATTCAAAACTGGGGCAGTGCCTACATGGCACCTTCTTTTGGGCTTACTCCATACATCGATCATGATTTTGATTTTTGAGCTGGCATATTTCTTTTTAGAACAAGGATAACTTTATGAGGGTATATCAGTTTAGTAACAAACTTCTTCGGGACATACATTAATGCAAGTGTTTCGATAGTATAAAAAAAGACACGGAGAAAAGCCACAGCAGGTTTTGCTGATTGCCAATGCGCGGACCCTAGAAAACCAACTCTATGAGGGATCAACGATATTTTATGAGGACATTTCTAATATGGGCGTTAATAAAATACTATAACATTAGTGTCCACATGATTTCAACACAATACTGAGTCGATAAGAAAGGGAGATATAATACGTGTGAAATCATATAATAAATAAACTATGAAATTTGCCAAAGCATTGAAAAGGGTTTGACCTAGTAATCGGCACTCTACCATTAATAAAGAGAAATTCAAATTACTGGTTAATGCTGAGAATAGTAAAAAAGAGGTTACGTGATTTTGGCACGTTACAATATATACTATACAAGGTTATAATCCATCTCTGTACCAAATTCAATCGAGATTCGGTGAGCCATTTGGGCGTGTTTTATTAGCAAACATCCACACCTTCCCATTTATAGTATTGTAATAGGGATCAGGGATTACTAGCTTTCAGTTTTACCCGCGGAGCGTGTAGGTGGTGCCACCAATAAAGTAACCAAACTTCGAGAGCATGCAAGTTGGCTATCACTTCACTAATGCTAACAAAGACACAAAACGTGATCGGAAGTTCATACCATTACTTAAAAGCAATGCTTTGCGTTAGTAACAGTTTTAAGCATACAAAGTCGCGGCTTAGAGCTGGTGCAAAGTTAAACGTCTGTATCGCTTGACGATCACAGGTTGATTGGGACGAGTGCTGACCGCGCTGTTGCCGCCTTGACGCTAACAGTGGAGCATTTGGTACTTGCCACGATAGTTGAGTGCCAGTGCTATCTCATCCATACTTTCTCATTTATAATATTAGTAATAATGATACGGATGAATAGGGATGACATGACAATGGATAAAAGTTGTAGTATCACTACTTGAAATGTCAAGAGCATTGTAATGACTGTAATGACTTTGTAGCTGTTTAGTATGTGTACAGGTATTATGCCCATATGCATCGTTTGACACTTTAATCCAGATTGGGGAATCCGGATCAGGAACGGCAGATTCGAATCTGATGCACGGACCACTTTCTAATCGCGATTACCTAATCGTTGAACAAAACGTGGCAATATTGCAAATTTGTAGATTCTGTCAAAAAATTTTGAAATGTGACAGTTTCTATGTGTTCAAGAGGGTTATCAAAACGGAAAGGAATCAGAAGAAATGAGAACCAAATTTTACTGCTAATGAAAAGATGCATTTATTTAATGCAAAAGTGCGCGGCTATGCAAAAATATTAGAGGATAAGAAGGCCGACAGAGCCTCTAAAGCAGTGCTTGGAACCAAATTGCAAAATAATTTAACTCCTCTTCTCCCTCTACTACATACAGAAAAGCCGAGTCATTGATAATGTTGTATGAATATAAAAAAAAGAATCAAGAAGGAAAATAGGTGCGGAGAAAAACCAAAGATTTTTAACTGGAGGTGGAGCAATGCATGTTATGAAGTGGGGGCCTAAAGTCGCTCTCCTGACTTTCCCCAGACTCCACAGAGCTCTAAAAGAAGACCGAAACAAGTTGTGACTGCTTTAACACTTTAACATCTTCTGATATTGCTTCTAAATACAATCTACTTTTAGACAAAATACTGACTTTATTGGAAAAACAAAAGCTACAGATGAACAGCAAAAATTTATAAAAATGGATAGAAAACTTAAATAGATTTGCTTCAGTTAAAAATTTCCAATCAAAAACTAAGTTTAAATTCCAATGCCCTACAATGAGAATTATTACTTTGTGTTAAGATACTATATGATGTTTTATGAATAACTAAAATAGTTATCTATCAGATTTTGGTGAAAATTAAATGGGTCTTGACCAAAATTCACTGCATGTACATGAGAAAGGTCTCCTTGTAAAAGTAGGTAATCCAGCTCTTGGCCATTGAGTTCTTTTGGATAGGGAGGCAAATCCTCTAGCATATTCACGGCCATATTTTGCTAGCACAGCAGTGGCAACAATTGTAGTTAAAGCGTTATCTAATCGACACCGACTACCATAGGCTAATACTGGGAACCGACGTTTCCAAACACCAATTCATGTTTCTACTACATTGCACATGAGCTTCATTATAAAGATTTTCGACAAGATTGCCTTGATTTTGTAGAGGTGTCATTAGGTAGACTTTCAGCTGGTAACCATTATCTCCCACGAGCACCGCGTTCTGAAATTGTCTCCCTTCAATGCGTGTTCTTAGGTGGGAGGCGTTGAAAATAGTTGAATCATGGGTAGATCCTGGCCATCGAGCAACAATATCAAATATTTTCAAATCTGGCCCGGCAACTATTTCAGTATTTATAGAAAAATATGACTTCTATTACGAAAAACTTCTCCATCTTGAGCTCCTGGTGATTGCATCTCTATGTGCGTCCCGTCAATGCATCCAATGACTCGTGGAAATCTACAGATCCTATAGAAGCCATTCTGAACTCTTATTATTTCTTCAGCATCGTTGGGCATTCTGATATATTGATTTGATAAATCTGCTATTGCTCTTAACACTTTTGATTAATAGGCGACATACTATTATTCCTGGAAAAACAAAAATTTTATAGTGACTGAAATCTTGGAAATAACTAATGTGATTCAGATCCATAGCCAGAGGAAAAGGTGTGTAAATACGTTCTTGTCTAAACTTCAATTCTGGCTAAGGAAATAGATTATCGTAATTTAATATTTGGTAAAAAATACTTACAGGTACAAGTTGTTATCAAACTCGAATTGATGCTTTATTTGTTCTACCAATCTGAGGCCAGTATTTTTTTGGAGCCGAAATCTCCTGAAAAACAGGTCGTCCATCTCGTTAAAAAAATCTGTACGTTCATAATAGTGTCTTGGAAATCCGAAGCGAATAATATCTAGAATGTCACCATCGTCGTCAAGGGAAATCTCATCTTCGATCTGCAGTACTTTTGCAAAAAAGCACCTTTTCGCAAAGACATCAACAACTCCAAATAAGGTTAGAACCCCAATCCGTCAATTTTCGGATTAAACTGTCAATACGCTAGGATTACGCCTAAACGCGATTAGCAGGTGTTAAATGTATCAGTGCATATGAAAACGCGGCAATAATCTGGATTAGTCATTAATCGTACTTCTCAAGGGACGGTGAATATGGGCATAAGACAAGTGCAATCGTTAATTTATTGTTTAGTTTAGTGCGTAAATTAAATAAGGCGATAAAGAGCTAAGTTTCAGGTGGCATCTCTACATTACGCAGGCATCGTCACCCAGTGTTGCCAAAAATAACAGCCTATGATGATCGGCGGTGTGATAGTGGTGGTAATAGGGTTATGTTATGTTCGTTAGTACTGAACTACCGAACCAATATATCTATAATATATCATTTCAGAATAAAAAGATAAATCTGGCCTTAAAGAGTTAAATCCAATGCGGATATTGTTTCGGCGCAATGCTATCTGTCGTGGTTAAACAAAACTGTTATGTGCATGTTATGGCCATTGCAGTCGGATGCGTATAAATGGACAAAATGCGGTTTCGGTGACAGGTGGCGTTTTGTAATTACAAAATTCACGCAAAGTATTTAGATATTCCTACAAAACCATTGTAATTAAACTAGATCTGTTTGGTGGATCACTGTTGGATAAACAAAAAGTGAAATCGTTGTTTCAATGAACAGTTATGCCAATGACTTATAATATGACATTTATTTATTGGTAAGTAGCCAAAAATAGCTGTTTTCACCACTAGAAAAGTTGGTACCAACCCGAGGATCTCGGCAGGGGACCAGATGTGCGTATGTTAAGTACAGTGTGGCCAACTAAGAATGCGAGGTGCTGTATCTGGGAACCTATCCATCGTAGAGGCTTGCGGCAAAAACAGTTATTACTGAAACGGTCAAGCGAAGAACCTTAAAAATATTTTCAAGTTTCTGAAATAGCCGCTGGTGGGCGTAACTGCAATCTTCGATCTAAAAAAGTGATGTTTCTGTGAATTTCGTTATATTAACCTAACAAAAAATACCTGATCTTTGAAGTCGAGGATAATGTGAACTTTTTTTTGTGTGACAATTATTGCTGCATCTCTAAAAATAAAGTGATCAAAGGTTTCCGTAAAAAACACCCTGTATCTTTGAATCGGCTGAGCCGATTTTAACAAACTTGGGCTAGTTGAGAACAGCTATTTATGGACGGAACATGTTATATTATTTGAAGTTTTGTTAGTTTTACAAGTGGCCTCTAGAGGGCTTTTTCGACATTCCGACAGAATCGGTTAATTTTCTCAAAAAAATTAAATGCATTGTATGATTTTTTATGAAAAAGTAGCTAAATGATAAGAAACCGCATCTCGATATCATGTGCCTAACGTAAAATTTAGGCCAAATCAAATTTTATACGGAAATCCCTTGAATTTGAATTTTTTTAAACTAATTTTTCTGGAAATCTTTTTTATTCATTAAACTAAAATCACCCATTTTAAAAATATTACAAAATATCCATAAAAAGTAAGTAAGTAATGCTAATAACAAAAGGCAAAATATTTTTTGTTTAAATGCAGATTCTAAAAAGACAATAATTAATAGAAGCCGGTCATAAATAATCCTCAAATTGTCAATAGTTGTCAATAGTTTCGCGTTACTTTGAGCAATTTTTGTGCTTACCAAATGCATTTTACGAAGGATGAAATTGTTGATATGCTTGCAGTTTTTTTTGAATTTATTCAGAACGCCGCAGTAGCAAAAATAGTTTATTCGACTCCATATCCAAATCGGTGGCTTTGCGATGTGAAAGTTTTTCCCCGATTAGTGGAGAGCGTACGTACCAGCCAATGATAGTTTTCGGCCTACGTTTCAACGGCAAAGAATTGGAAGAGCACAAGAGAATATTAACCGCCTACTGGGATATATTGAATGAAAGCTTTATGTTAGCACAAGGGCATTATCGCCTGAGTTGGGCATATCACGAACAACGGTTCAAAATATTTTGAAGGACAATAGGTAAGTTCTAATGGCCATCAAAATATAGGGATTTATTTAGATTTAACTTATTTTTAATTACCATTTGAATATATATTCTTTGAACCGATGAAACCACCTTTAATGGTGACGGGAGAGTCAATCTGCATAATTGGTCTGCAGAAAATCCGCATTGGTTGCGTGAAGTTCCGTTGGAGTTTAAATTTTTGGTGTATGGCAGTGTCTTTTTGGACAATCAATTAAGGTTGTCGTTGGAAGATATACACATGTTCCAACGACAACCGTTCAAAATATTTTGGGGGGCATAACTGCAATCTTCAATCTAAAAAAGTGATGTTTCTGTGAATTGAAAAGAGGTATTCTTGGACTACAAATGTTGTTATATTTGAAGTTTTGTTAGTTTCACATGTAGTCTCTAGCGACATTCCGACAAATGTTTAATTTTCTCAAAAAAATGCATTGGTATGATTTTTTCATGAAAAAGTAGCTAAATGATGTCTAAACAAGCTAGTGAAAACCTCGTCTCGATATCTTGTTTCTAACCTAAAACTAGAAACCCCTGAAATTTTTATTTTCTAAAACTAATTTTTCTGGAATTTATTTTTATTCTCAGGGCGACAACCTTTTAATGCTTCCGTAAATGCTAGAAATGCTGTCCTTCATGCTCTAATTTCGGCTGTCGGTATATTACGTATTGCATTACGAATCCGGTTTTTCATATCTTCTCTGGTTGTAGCTTTAGTCTGAAACACGATGTCCTTCAACCGTGCCCATAAATAAAAAGCAAGAGAAGTTAAGTGTGGTGATCGCAAAGGCCATGGAAACAGACTGCCTCTTCCAATCCACCGCTGTTGAAATACTGCATTAATATGCTCTCGCACAATAATAGCAAAATGAGATGTGCAGCCATCCATATGCAAAAACAAGTTTTACCATGTTTCCAGAGGCACATCAACAAAATGGTAATTGATTGTCCAAAAAGTCAAGAAAGATATTGCCGTACACCAAAAATTTAAACTCCAATGCCCTTAGAACTTCAAGCAAGACCGATGTGGTTTTTGCGACAAGCCTCTACGATGGATAGGTTCCAAGATACAGTACCTCGCATTCTTCGTTGGCCACCCTGTATATGTTAGTGTAGTTTTTATCATATACATTTTGTGTATGGAAGCTTTAACCGTATAATGAATTATCAACCGATATCGCTGAGCAGTAAATATATGGAACGTTGAAACCCTGGATGAAACTATAGATTAATTATAACTTTTAATTAAACATATAATGCTCCCAATGCAAAAGGAATGCCGGTGAGAGATTCCAAACCGTTAATTAAATACATAGCTAGATATCCTAGATCTATTTTACATGTTTATTTGTTATACCCGTGATGCGTTCTGAGTATTAACTTATAGACATATCCATTATAAAAAAGACGTTACCAGACATTTTTTTGGGGCTACTGAATGTAAGTATTCCTAATATGCAATTGAAATGATTTACATCTTACTTAGACTTCTCACGCCACTGGCGACGAGGTATTGTAATCACGAAATACCATATCACTTATTTCCGTCAGTATGTCTGCCTGACCCGTCTATAATCCTTGGCCTGTCTATAACTTTGGAAGTACCCTTCGGACTTTGATGAATTTTTGACACAAGGTTACTACTGTGCCAAGGACAAAAATACTTTGGAGCTTGTCGAACCGCTCAAGTGCTGTCGGAGCCACAACAAAAAGTGAAAAGGGCACAAATATAGTCTTTTTCACGTTTCAGATGCTCCTGATCATTTTCAGAACATTTTGTAGAGGTTAAAATTGGGAGTTGTAGGGGGTGAGGGAACTTATATCTTATTTTTTTTCTGGTATATTTATGCGCTTCTAACCCAGATAATTATACGCAGTACAGTATTAGTACATATTTCACACATGATACATTTCCCCATTCATTGGCCCTTAATACATGAATCAATAGAGATATATTTCCAACATACGCGTCGGTCGCGCATTGGTCTCACGGCAAGGCAACTTATATCTATATGCGTATATGCAAAAAACGCTGTGTAGTGGTCTCACGGCTGACCGCTCATGGCTGTCTGGCCGTGATTCAGCAACATTGCCACATGGTCGATGCTGTCAGTAGGGCAGGGGAGAAATTTTTAGATCGCAGCCTAATTAAATGTATGGGGACTAAGGACTAATTGTATGAGCCTGTTTGACCTGCTTGATTTAATTTTTTGTTCTACATGTTTGTAGCTAATATTTGGAAAGCCCAGAGTCAACCTACTTGACGCTATTTTTTTAAACCCCACGTCAATAGGACAATGATATAAAAAATTATTTTTCTTCTGACCTTCATCACTCTGTTGACCGCTGATCCGAATAATTCTACTGAAGTGAGATCTGTACACTGTCCCGATGAAACTACCACAACGACGATGAAAAGACCTAGACATTTACATTCATTCATAAAACGTCTATCTGAACGTTGACAAGATAAACAACAGAAAACTATATACAGCTGGAGGAAGATGGCGGACAGTCGTCAACTGCCATGGGCGTATCATAATCGGGGTAATAGAGCTATAGCTAGAAATCGATTTTTGTGGAGTTTTTGGGCACTTCAATGAATGTAAAAGTATTA
Source organism: Acanthoscelides obtectus (assembly GCA_963669975.1). Taxonomy (NCBI): domain Eukaryota; kingdom Metazoa; phylum Arthropoda; class Insecta; order Coleoptera; family Chrysomelidae; genus Acanthoscelides; species Acanthoscelides obtectus. The sequence goes on from CAVLJG010000001.1 coordinate 61,996,615, forward strand.
TGCATAATGGAATGGAATAATTTGTCACTCAAATAAATTGTTTATGCTAATTATGAATATGCAAGCCGAAATATAGCGTCGAAGTACAATTAAATATAAGTGTACATAAACACATCAAGAAACGGTCAAAACTAGGACTATGAATCAAACCGGACGTCACATGCACTCAGACCAATCATGATAGTGTCGCCAGCGACAGACGAGGCTCTGAAAACTGATGAGCTTTATACATTTATTAACCCGACTGCCTCAGGAGGAATATGTTTCACATGTTTTTTGGTTTGTATGTATATATGTATCCAAAAATTCTGTTTCACGGGCTCAAATGCTTGTTGGATTTTGGTATTCGGATTCGTCCTAGCAGTATGAGTGATACTGGGTATATTAAAATTTCATTGAAACAAAATGGCGAATATTAATAAAATAATCAACCTTGAAATTCATATTTCCAAGGCTGCAGCTTGAACGGTTTGATGGATTTTGACAGAGGTGCCTCTAGATTAGAGACGGTATACTTCACCAATGTGTTTCCAATATTTACTTAAAAATTAGAGTTGGATTGAACAGTTTTGATCGCCATCCATTTTAATAAGATATTTTTTTAAAACAAATCAAACAGTGAAATGGGAACACTTTTTATTTTGACATTTTTACAAAATCATAAATTACAAGAGTTGCTTCAAGCAGCTACTTCACACTCGCCAATTTAACAATGGGTACAAAATCATCATAGGCCATTCCTTGTATAATAGTAAAGAACAGTATAAGAACAAACACTCTAAATCTTATTAGTACTACTTTGCCAGTATTATAAAGCGAATGTCAGACGTTCATTTCATACTCTGATCCGTTAGTATTTTCCAAGGAATGTGGTCGTATTCATTGAACGTCTAGCCTAGCGTATTGATGCCATGTTTTATTGTTGCATAAGGTTATGTGGAAATTCAATCATTCCATCGATCCGGAAGGAAATCTATCAGTAAATACTGACGTACGGATCACAGTGTGGAATGAACGTCTGACATTCATCTACGAGGTCTCAGTTATAGCATAATTAAAGGAAAATATGCGAGTTATATATATATATATATATATATAAAATCTAATTACATATAATATAATCAAAAATATATACATCAACACATTAAGCATAATTGTAAATAATTCATTCAATCTTGGGGTGTTACCTAAAGTGTTGTAGTAATCGTGTTGAGAAATTTGTATAGCAAATTAATTTTATAAGATAGCTTATGTATCCATTTATAACATGAAATACGAAAAAAAAACAATACATGCAGTCGGGATATTTCCATTTTACTGTGTATTGGTAGAAATTGCGGAATCTTGAATTATTTCAATTACATGCGAAACAGCTGAAATGTAGTCGACCTATACATACATGATCAGTGTCGCCAGAAAATTAAAAATCTACTAATTAGCTATGCATTTTGGGAAAAACAAAGCTTGAACTTCTGCCACCTACAGGTCTACAAAAATGTACATAATTTAAAAATACTTCTCAACCTTAGAATCATATCATAGAATCCAAAAAATTACGAGAGATACAACAAAGAAAAAAATCTTACTGATGGCTGAATAATACTGCCTTCGTATATACACTTCTAATTCTGTTTTTTTTTAAACTGTCCGATTTTTTCACAGTTTCGTGATGAATTCTGAGTGAGAAATACTTTTTCAAAATCAGTTTTATCAGAAATATGCAGTGCCCATCAATAGGGTCATCTTCAAGAAGGTGGTGTTCAAAATACCCCAAAATATGTGGTGATATTGATTGTATGGTATTATTGACTAGAATATCCGAGAGATGTTTGATATTTTTGTTAAAGATATTAGTTGTCTTTTGGAAGAAACGAAAGTATTTTTCACCATGGCGGCAAATTTGAATAACTGGTCCTGAGGCTTTTGTCAATTCTCCATAAACTTTTCTTTTTTGCAATGGCATGTCAATATCGCCCTCTAAAGAATTCTTACAATTTATACAAGTAACACATTTTTTTAAACAATTCACCACAAACCCTGCAATGTATGAAACAACATCTTCTGTATACATTGTAAGATTCCATGCAAAAGGTGTGCACTGGTAAAGGGCAAGATCGTTTTTTATTTTTTCTTCAAACTGAAGTAATTCTGGGCTATTTAAAAGATCTTCACCATCGTCCGCCCTGGTTATATGATATCCACTGCCACAAGATAAGATAGTCAAACGCTCTGGGTTAACAACATTTCCTGTGTCTGGGCCAGATATCTCTGTATGCACCAGCAATCGTTTGTATGCAGCTTCAAACTGCCTTGCACTGGGATTATTGTTGTACCCTCCCTTACTACGAATAGCTCCAAAAAAAAGCTCTAAATGATCCTGTGATTATTTATTTGTCAAAATATATTTTAAAACTTTCTTTTCTACAATACACAAGTTATAAAACTGTTTCAAGCTCTGAATGCAAATCAAAAATCCTAAAAAACCAGTTTTTTTTGGAGAATGTATTATTGGGAGAGTACCTAGTCGCAATCCATGGATATATTGAACTGCCTCGTCCATGAATTTGAAAAATGTATCTGCAGTAGCTGGAGAAAGTGGGCGCTTAAATAAGTACTTTGAAAACCTGTTTCTAGAGTTGAAAATATCAAAAATATCGTTAAATGTTTGAACAAATTTTACGGTACCTTCCACATTAGCAAACGTCGCTAGTTTTAAATCTTTGGATAAATAGGTCAAAGCATCAGCAACACTTCTACTTAAAGTTTGTGTAGCTATTTTGACCCTCATTTTTCTCTCGTCCACTGTAGATGACGATTTCTTATTTTTGTGCCTAAATGTAAACCTTCGATATTTTGCACATCAACTAACTTCACCAAATAATCCCAACTTATCTGATTGTTTTCAGAATCACCTAAGTATTTGATGGAACCAAAAGCGTTTCTGACTAATTTTATCATGTGGCTTGGGTCTAGGAATATGTATACATTTTGACCCGTTATAGGATGGAGAAAATAAGTCTTCAAGTTTGTTACATCGTTCAGATTTGTCCCTAGACAAGAAGCCATTGTGAAATTTACTGGAGCACCATCGAATGTTAATGATGCTACAGTAACTCCAGAAGTGTGGATGAAGGTTAGGCATTTTTTCACGAGTTCTGCCTTTTCATAACCAGTCAAGCCATCCAACAGAAAGTAACCCACCGGAATTTTCCATGCTCCATTCAAGCATACTAACATAAAAACCAACACCTCCTTTGCTTCTGGTAGAACGTCTGATTCTATGTTAGCCCCAATATCAACATACCCCGTGAACTTACTCCCTGACCATTCAACTTGTTTCCGAATAGACATCTCATCTAGGACTAAATTACACATAACAGTAGAGTTTTTGGTTGAAGCTTCTCCTTGTTTTAATTTCAAGGCCACAATGGATTCCTCAGTGAAGCCTGGTGAACCATCAATCGACTTATACCATTTGCTTATTGTTGACAGATGGGGTAGAGCAAGGTTAAATGTCTTCCTCACAAAATTGTATGCTCTTGGGGAATAAAAGCTCAGCGTGAGGGCAAATGACCGCAAGGCAGGGTTATATTTCTGGCTAGTACGCCCCCTCAACATTCTTTCAAAGATTTCCAAAGGCATACCAGAAAGAGATGCCTAAAAGAGATATTAAGTATTTAGAATGCAATTAAATCATGTAATCTGTACAGAATGAGTATTTTAAAACTAGTATTAATTACATTTATGCAAGATAAATAACATCAGGAAACTAAGATATTAACACTGAACATACCCATACTCAATTCTATTTCTACCATAACCAGTCTCATGACCTGCTGTGGTTAGATGACGATATGTATACTTGTTGTAACAAGTATTAGTCAAAATAAACAAAATACGAATAAAAAAAGAATATCAAATGCTATAATTAAAAGAAAAAAATCATGGAGCTATATGTGCAAAAGTGATAAGATGATAATGCTTATTTTCAATGAGCAAGATTACAACTGGTCTTCTGACCAGTTATGGTATGTTGAGTGTTGTGTGTGTGTTGTAATGAAAATTATTATATTGAAAAAAAAAGTTGATCAATTGCTCCATTCAAATGAATTCGGGTATCTGGGACACACAGTCTTCATCAATCTGCTTACCTTCAATACAGTTTCAGCTGAATCTGTTATGTGATTCTTCTGCTTCAAAAGTTTCAATAAGCCACTTAGAGTTTTTATTCTTCTCCTCAAAGCAGCAACACTTGTTTGGAGACTTTTTACTTTTTTCCTCAATGTCATTAGGGAACTTTTCATCAACCGATAATTTGACTTTGATTTTCTGGGAGTGGAAAAGTCATCACTTGATAAATCTCCAACATAACGTTTTAGCCTGAAAAGGATAAATGTGTCAACTATATACTTTATTCATTAAATAATATTATATATCATTTCATCTTGATACAAAATAGCTAGTAAGAAACAAGTTCTTGTCTCCCTCAAATACCTTCTTTTACGTGGTGTTCTGACATTTCGTTTGGTGACATTGCCTCTAATTGCCAATTGATACTCCTGTTCAGAAGCAGTTGCAGTACTGGATGATGTGAATGACTGCAAAATTTCTGGAGGCTCTACCATCTTAGAAGCTTCATCAGGAAAAGGAATATGACTTGAGCTAAAATATTTTCTACATGAGTAAATGAAATGGTTTAGATTAAGAGAATACTCACACCACATGGGAAGGCCCTGGTATAGCTAACTCTTCCATTCTCAATCTAAAATAAAAGGTATACATAAAATACTGGACATAACACATGTAAACAACCAAAATCCTTTGACATACACATGATACTATTTAGATAAGTTTTGACAATAATTGTTTGGTAATGTACTTGAATGTATGAATTGCATTTATTAAAGCACACTTGAAGCACACAGGCACTGACTTATTTTACTGTGCCAATCTGTTTATTTTGATAATAATATGTAGTATAAGCTTATTATATGAGAATAGTTCAAGTCCGTATAGAACTCTACTCACCGCTTTCTGACAGGGCTCCCTTGACTGCTATGGGCTTCTGAGCTTGATTCCTTTGATGGAGTAAGTGTCACTGTTGAATCAGAGCTGGAATAATAATGTTTGTTTAAGATACTTATGGATACAATAACAAAGTAAATATTTACAGGGCTAGAGTCTAGAGTAAAGTACAAGTATAATCTTGACACATTTTTAATTCTTCAAACTTTAGATAATAGAAATGCTGAGTAAATATTAATCAATATGAATATATAGGGCAAATGTATCTGTATGCTATTAATAGCATGTCAAAAAAACTCAAAAAGTAACAAACATATTTACCTTGCATACTCCTGCTCATCATGTATGGAGTGAACATCTACTGGTTCAGCACCATCCTTCAAAAGCCTTCTTCCAGCAGAATCATATTCAAAGTCCCTATCATGAAAATGTTTGCTGCATATCAGTGCCACTTTCGGCAACGTTTTCTCCCAGTCAATGCCAAGCAGTGAAATCCATAAAATGCGCTTTGCTGGGTCAGATGGGAGTCTAAAATTGTAAACACATGTCTTACACCAATGATCTGTCTAATGATTATAAACTAGTTAGCACAAAAATATAATCAAATCATGGCAAAATCACGTTTACTTAAGTTGCATGAAGATTGTGTATGTGGATATTTTTGTACTTGATGAACTACACCCAGAACATCTTTAAATTGTATCATACTGCTAGTGATGGATATATATTCATATAAACTCGTCAGGAAGCTACAAAAAGTTACTAAAATGATGGTAAAAGACTGTTTTATGATAATTTTTTCAGTAAAATTTGTATTGCCACGCCTATGATATGAAAACATAACCTTACTTACCGATGGAATGATAAATTGGCCGATTCTGGATTACTGCTGTTTATCTTGCACACATAACACGATCGCACCATTGTTCAACAGGTAACAGTTCAATATCACTAACAAACTTATGGCAAATAGCACAAAAATAATGATTTGTGAAAATCCACAACTCAAGCATAAAATACGCACTTTATACTATCGTAAAATGTCCATTCATAAGAAAAATGCGACGTTGCCAATGTCGACTGAAGCTCTGTGACTGAAGGAAATCTCTTTCCAATTCGCTAACGGTAAATTCAATACGAAAATAGTTCACTTTTCTACTTTTCACTATTGCTTATGCAGATTTTCAAGAATGTTAACAATTTTATTATTTTCATGAGTCCAAATAGCTGGTTTACACGATGAAATATTTGTTTGAGGTTTGTTTACTACCAGGTTAGGAATTCTATCAGCTAGTAACTGGCAACATTGCAATTCCCTAATATTTATCCTTTCAACGCGTTTTAGTGTAAATAGAAAGGTCTAGGTCTTTTCATCGTCGTTGAACTACCACTACGACTGCGAGGAATCAAATAACATCGTTAAATTACACTCCAAGCATAACGCTCATATGTTCCGGGGCTACATTTAAAAAAAATAGTAAACGATGGAAAAAATAATTTATCAATTTAGTTTTCTACATACCTGTACATCCCTCATCTCTCTATAGATTTATTAGAACGTTCGTCAAAGCTATGGAAAGTCCTCCGTCGGAATTCTCTTCAAGGCTGCTGTTACATTCTGCTGAATCGATTCGATATCTTCAAAACGTTCACCTGTTAATGCCGCTTTCAGTTTAGGAAACAGCATGAAGTCGGTGGGGGCGAGATCAGGTGAGTAGGGAGCGTGTTCGAGCACAGTAACCAATTTTTTCGCCAAGAACTGCTTAACAATGAGAGAGGAATGTGATGGCGCATTGTCGTGCAGCAAAAACGATTTACTGGCGTCCCACACTTCTCTTGGTACTCGAAGAATGCGATCCAGCAGACGCTTCAAAATCCCTCTGTAGACGGCCTCAGTCATTGTCTGGCTAGGAGACAGGAATTTCACAGCTAGTAACAATCGCACACGTTCAACGTTTTCTTCCGTAGTCCTGGTTGAAAGTCGGCCTGCTCGCGGATGTGAAATATGTCTATATGGTGCATAGAATCACCGGGGTTGGAAGTGATATCATCTATGTATCAAAATTTGCGATACAACTTCTGCTACCTGCCTACAACGTCACCAACCCACAGCTTTTTACACCTGAAATTTTTTTCAAAGATGATCAGGATCCTCTGAAATATCGAAAAGTGAAGATTGCACGATTTTTTTTTCGTTTTTTCCTTTCTCTGCTCCATACTGGACCGATTTTAAAAATCTACAATGTCTTCGTGCATGACATAGTAGTAACCTTGTGTAAAAATTTTATCGAAATCCGAGCAGAACTTTCCAAGTTATAGAAGGGACAGGGATTAGCGGACAGACCGGACAGACAGACCGACGGTAAATGAGTGACATGTTTTTCGTGATACATCCAAAAAACGTAATAACCCATTTTCGAAATTTTTCACGACTACAAGGTAGGTAGGTACTTCGTTTGCCATCAGGCGCGGTAAGTAAAAGGTCAATAAAACCCCAAAATGTGTATTTATTGAAAGTTTTAGCGGTAACATCTATTATATCAAGCAATTTAATGAATCGAATTATCGCTGACTTGAGAACGAGCAGTACATTTATAATATCGCACATTTTTGTTCTTTTAAACGTGCGAATTCAACTTCCATAATCGTAAGTCGATGACGCCACATATATCAATAAAAACACAAATGGACTCATTATTGGAGATTCCACGAATATTCTGTTACTATGCGGTATACAGCCTATGCTGCCACTTATTTGATATTCGGTATTGGGCTGAATATTGGGAATGATTGAACCGAATACCGAAAACCATAAACCGGAAGTCAGGAAGAAAAGTCACACATTTCTCACCAATCATTTTTTTACCAACAAATACAAATACATATTAAAACACATACCTATCAGAGATGCTCAAGTTGTGATGAATGAAAGTAATTTGTTTTTCGGAATTTGTTCATAGCAACCGATTTTGTTTTTCCTCATAGCTAACATCCGTGAAAATGCTCCCAGCCGGCAGGGTTATTACGTAAAAAACCTATATAATGTCAAAGAAAAACGACAAAATCTCAACTTGCGGACTAGATCTTCCTAGTGTGCAAATGCTCGCTATGACACGATACGCTCAATAACTATGCTGCAGTTCCTCAGCATGATTTGTTGCAGAATGCCGAGATAGTGTGCAAAGTATATCTCTGAAAAGATGTCACAGAAAGAAAATTGGTTTGGTTGATTAGCAAAATCGCATCTGGATTGGTCTGCACGTGTATAAAGTTAAAAAAAATATTATCCAATATGCTGCCCGTGAAGTATATCTATTAGCTGTACCAGACGGGTTATTTGTGTTGGCCTTTCTGAAAAGAGGTTATATTCAAGGTTACAAATTACATTTTTCCCGGTTTTTAAGATTAGGAATGACTCATCACGCACAACACATTTTCGCAATACTTTACATCTAGGCGCTGATTTGTATTTTCTACTTGACATCGTAAATTAAATTTCTGTGACAAATTTACTGGAAATAAAAAATAATGTAAAATGTAATAACCTTTCCACGTTTCAGAAATGTTACTGTCTGTAGCCTATTTTCTCACCTGTTAGTTTTAATATACTTCACCAACCAAGAATTTTCTTTTTTTACCTCTCACATTTTTGAAATTCAGTAAATTTGCATACGTAATTTCCATGAACGAGAAGTTGTAAAATTATGGTTAAGTTATCGTGTAACGCTAGTTTGGAAAACAGTTTTTCTTACAAAACCTTCTTGAGGCATTTGCTTTTGGGCAATAACACCTTTGTCATGTTTCAAGTGGATTGACATTTCTAAAACACAATTGCTGTTAACTATATTTGAAGTATAACAGTTAGGGTTTCTTTGTAAATATGTTTCTATTTCTTTAGTTACTAGTGATCTAGTAAGGTAGTTGCCTCCACTGGAATAATTTGTAAGATGTTCTAAGGTTTCTGCAGTCAGAATAATTGCTATAATAGCGAACTGATCGTCATGCTTGTGACTTGTGTACTATCGCTAAAGGCCGATTTACATTTCAATAAGTACAGTAGCGAGTTAAGAAATCAGTCAGTTGAGTATTAAGTAATAAGTATTAAGTGGCGTCCAAACGTACGCGAGTTAAGAAGTCATAAGTTGCCGTTCCAAGTATAGGACTAGTCGCGCCTTCGGTTGTTTTTCTCCTTCGAAACGGGAAATCCAGAAAATGGACGTTGATTTATTTAATACCAATGTGCGTGCTATAATAAGAGAAATAGTATCAATACTTTTACAAGTTCTTGGCTGTATGTCGATCTGATACTTTTTATTTTAGAGATAGCCTCCTTCGGGCCTAGATCACTTATTTTCATGACCACACAAATTTTAATAATTGCCGCATCTCTAGCTAGTTTATTGCGGTAATTATTGCATTTTGTATAAAATAAACACTCATGTTTAAGGTATTATTCTACAAATGCAAAGGTAGTATTATCAGACCACTTCATTTTAACACGACAAAATAATAACACGTGGTCGCGCGTGGCCGCAGTGCGCAAACTTATGGACTAAACTCAGCCGTCTACACGTCAGTCCACGTCGCCAGTTAAGTTGGCGGGGGTGCGGGAGACGCGAGGGAGGGGGCCACTTCGCACTGAACTCGCCGAAAAATAGGATAACGATCTATTCAAGTCAACTTAATGAACAACTTATAACTTAACTCGCTTTTGCCGTTCAAATGACAATAACAACTTAACTCGGCGATGACGCAAGTTAACTCGCTACTGTACTTGTTGAAATGTAAATCGGCCTTAACCCGCACCACGCTTACTCGCTGTGAATGCAACCTCTGGAGGAATGATATAATGGGCTTAGTATAGAACTAGAATTAGCTTAGGCATTAGGCCATAGAAGCTATGAGTGACCCTCCATCACATCATACAGCTGAAATGTTTTGACGTTTAGGGAACACACGCAGCCACTACAAGTGAATATGAAGTGAATGATGGCTAATTAAAAAGTGATAAATATGACGATCAGTTCCCTATCCTTGTCATTTGTTAGTTACATAGTAAGGGTGTCGGTTTGCGAGTACAACATGTAATACGTGGTACAAGTCAGAATGCACATATTGTTTTCAAATATAGTGCATAAACAAAGCGATTACTGTCGGTAACACATTCATTTAATAACATACCATATATGGATAACCATGACGGAGGACAAAAAGCATGGAAACTCTGTTTCGCTGTGTATTGTTTGGGGATCAATGTAGAACAATACTATGCATTGTTCGTTTTACTGGTGCCGCGGCATATCAGAATAAAATACACACGGCGCTTCTCATGAGCGCGTTAGATAAAACAGATGCAGACTCATTATTCTCATAAAGACTGCGAAAGAGGAATGTTATCGAAATACTCAGAGAATTCTAAATAGCATTTTCTTATAAATACACAATGTGTTTTCTAATTTGGGTATGGCGGTGAAGTATTGTGTAAGCATACTTACACATATTTTAAACACGTTTCTTCACGCGAGTCACCTTGTAAAAGGTTCACTTGACACTTGGAATGCTGAGAAAGGCACTGCTGATATACACATTTCAACAACCACTTACGACCCTGGTAAATTTCACGCGTTTTCGTGAAACCAGCGGCACGCTGAGGCGCAGGCCAATTTTCTAACCATGGTACCCTTATAATCACGATAATAATTGTAAGTCAAAAACAATCAGTTGAGATATGTTTATGAACAGTTAGGATAAAGTTAGACGTAACTTACAGCGGTGTGACGCATCCAGATCCTGGAGATTGTTATGAGATTTACACAGCAGGGTTGCCAGCGGCGGGAATTACTGCTCGGTTTCCTCTGTCGGGGGAGACGTCGGAGCGTGTTGGATATTGACACAACGGCCATTGGCTGACTTGGACGTCTGTGTGACCGCCTGGCTTCCTCTCGTGGCAGTCGCTGGTGTTTCAAAGTATCTCATGGCAATATCTGTACAGAGGGATTGTTACTTTAAAGTTCTCATAGTTCTCGGTTATCTCGGAATCAGAAGTAACCTCTGAGCTTTTGGGTATTGACACAGAAACGTGATATCCTGCTTTCTGGACTGCTTTTCGTAACAATCAATAAACTTGGCATATCTGTCTAAGCAGCAGATTATCAAGGTATCCATATCGGGCGTGACTTTCATGCCGTAGGAAGCTACCGTTCTCCCTAGTAAAGACACGTGACTTGAATGCAGTAGGAAGCTACCGTTCTCCTGATCATGGACACGGGCGTGACTTCGATTCGATAGGAAGCTATCGTTCCCCCGTGCGAGGTATTTCCACATCAGGCGTGACTTCCATGCGGTAGGAAGCTACCGTTTCCCAGGTTATGGACATGGATGTGACTTCCATGCGGTAAGATGCTACCGTTCCCCCATGCAATGTATTGTAATTTCTAATAATATAATTGAGACATATCACGGCCATTATTATATTGCTTTATGATCAGTATCAAGATAGCTAATTAACATAATTAATAGACAGGAGGTGTGCATGTCATGAGTCGGTTTAATATGGAATGTATATTGAAGCACTTGTAAGTTGTGTATGTACTACCCTCGTAATAAAAGTGAAAAGGGTAAAACTTCTAACGCTTGTAAGGTAGGATTGCTGTTTTCTCATGTTTATCATCATTGTCATCGTCTTATCGTATTTCTTATCTTATAATTGTAATCGCGAAAATGCCGCCACTCCTTTCCGTCAGTCTGTCTGTCTGTATGTCCACTAATCTTAAAACTTGAGAAGTACCGCTCGGATTTCGATGAAATTTTCAGACAATTGTTACTAGTATGCCTCGTGACGTTTCCAGATACACTACCGGTGGGGCAGGGAAAGGATGTCTATGGACCTCTTTGACTGACTTTTTTCTCAGAGGGTCTAATTTGTGCTGAACAATATTTTTTTATGAACTGATAACGGTGTTGCGTGGGAAGTGCAGAGTCAACCTACTTGACGCTATTTTTTTCCAAAGTGCGGAAATGAAAAATGTTGAATTAGATCGAAACCAATGTAGTACCATCGGATGAAAAATCTCAGAACAAAAATAGCTGGAATGTTAAGCATCAGTTACTTTACACTTTGTGCTAGTGCAAATAGTGGACACTAGATATAAATGATAAAAAATTCGTAAAACATAATCACCACCAGTGTTGTTTTGTTTGCTCTTGCACGTACAATGAATGATGGTATCGCGTCGCGGAATCGCGTTTTTAAAAACGACTTACAAGCGATTTGATACTTTATTCTAATATAAATACAATGTTTCGACTAACAACGATATGTTAGCAAACCTAACCTAAGTGAGTTCAATTGAAGAGTAATGGGATTAAACTGATAGGAATGGGAAATTTCCTAATTGCTTCGATTTTCTTCGTGTTAGGCTTTATGCCTTCGGGGGTCACAACGTGTCCCAAAAATTCTACGGACTTGCATAAAAATTCGCATTTGTCCAATTGAATTTTTAACACTGCTTCTTTAAGCTTGTGAAACACTTTTCTCAGATTAGATATGTGATCCTGGAGACTGCTGGAAAATATTATTATGTCATCCATATAAACGAGACATACTTTTCCTTGAAGCTCTTTGAGTACATCGTCCATAACTCTCTGGAATGTACTGGGGGCATTTTTTAATCCAAAGGGTAATCTGACAAATTCATAATGTCCATTTTCGATATTAAAAGCCGTTTTGGGAATGGAGTCTGGGTGAAGTTCAATTTGATGAAAGCCGGAGGCGAGATCTAAAGTGGTAAAATAGTTGCATCGTCCTAGTTTGTCAAGTATGTCAGTGATATTTGGAAGGGGATAGCGGTCATCTACGTTTTTTTCATTAAGTTTCCTATAGTCGACAACAATGCTCCACTTTTGTTTGCCGCTAGCATCTATTTTTTTGCAACAATCCAAATTGGAAAGCTCCATGGCTTTGGCTGGGCCTAATGATACCGTCGTTTAACATTTCCTCAATTTGTCTAGATACTTCTTGTTTATGAACGTAGGGATACCTGTATGACTTAGTGTGGATAGGGATGTCGTCAGTCGTTCTAATTTGATGTTTGACTTTGTTAGTAAATGTGAGGGGAGAATTTTCTGAGTGTAAAATTCCGGAAAATTCTGAAACAACTTTCCGCAGTTCTTATTTTTCCTCTGAATTTAAATGGTTGGTTCTGAGAAGATCAAATGATAAGGGTAATGAGTTATCAGGGGTGGGATTAATTGAATGGTTCCAAAATTTTGGAGGAAGTTCTGATCTAAAATGAAAATTTGAGAATAATTGGTGTTGTTTTTAATTTCTAAAGTGGCTTTCTGATTTTTTACATTGGTAATGCAACTGGGTAATTCAATTTCACCATTCTTATAAAGAACAGAATCTAAAATTATTTCAGTACCTTCTGGAAGAGAAGTCCTGATTTCTTTTGCTACAATCTAGGGGAAATTTCTATTTTTTGGATGTCAAAATCAGTCCGAAATTGAAATGGGATTTGAAGAGTAGAGTTTCTGAGTAATTGATTTTCGAGATCTATTGTTACTCCTAATTTTCTCAAATCTCGGATTCCAATGATTCCGTCGAAGTATTCATGAAATGGAAAAAGAATAAATTGGAATTCATCTGGAATACCTAATTCTTCAAGTAGTGGGATAGAGGCTTTAAACTGACTGGTCTTTGTGCCTGCGCAAGTGGAAATGGGCGTATTGTAATGGAAAATTTGATCTGGGAAAAACTTTTCGTCGATGTAAGGTCTAAGGAGGGAACCGTGGCAACTTGTATCTATGAGTAATTTTACTGGGATTTTTCGGAGTTGGATATATGGGAGAGAGTTGGCTAGATTGATATTGTTCAGGTCTATCTCAAACGTATCGGGGGACTGACTTCTTGAAAATTTTGATTTTGAGAATTATTTGAATAATAATTGTAATTCTCAGAATATAATTCTTGATTATTGTAAGGTTCATCTTGGTTATCTTGGTCATACTGAGGAAAATTTTGGGAAGGTTATTGAGAAGGATATTGATAAGTATGTTGCGAAGAATGAGAGTGTGCTTCAGGCTCTTCAGCATGATATAATTCTTGTGAAATGAAGTTTCGGGGTCCGGAAGGTTTAAAGTGATTATGGTTTTGTCTGTTTGATTGTCTTGAAGACGTGTCCATAGGTTCTGGATTATGTGCTGAGTTTTTGGGGCGAAAAACATTTGTTGAGCGTTGGGACTGAGGTGGTCCGAATACCTGTCTGTTTGTCGGGAAGTTTTGTTTAACTGGAAGTGGTTTTGGTAATGGAATAGGTTGAGATGGAAATTGTCTACTTTCATTGAAGGAAGGTTGATGTGTCTGAGTAAAATGATTTTGTGGTGAATATTGAGCGTGAAACTCCTGAGAAGGAAATTGTTCATGTATGGCTGGTGGTTGTTGTTAATTAATATGTGTGATATTAGGTTAAGTGTATGAAGGGTTGTGTCTTTGAGATGGGTAATAATTTTGGCGTGACGAGTTATTATAATTGTAACGTCTAGGTTTGTGTGAATGTGATTAAAAGTGGATAGGATGTCCGAAATTCTGTCTTTTTGTCAGTGCATCTATTCTCATTTCATTGTAGAAACGTTTAGTAACTACGTTGGTCGCATCTGATAAGTCGGAGGGCTGTTGAATGTCTAACAAAAGTCTAAGTCTATCGTCACAATTTGCGGTCAATACGTCTAGTGCATTTAATTCGTTTTGGCTCATAAGTAAAACTTTCTGATCAGGGGTGAGTGAAGGATCTGTGTGGATTTTAACTTCAACTCTTGATTTGATTAATTTTAATCTTCCTAAAAATTCCAAAATAGTTTCATTTCTATATTTTGAAAATTGCAGAAATTCTCTCGTAACGGTTTGTCTGTCAATTTTGTCACTGAAATGCTCTCTGAGTGCATTTTTAATTAGACACCAAGAAATGAGATCTGGTCTACACATTAAAAAGTTGTAAACGTTACTTTTTAGTTTGGAACAAATTACATTAAAGACGAAATTTAAAAAAATTGTAACTAATCTAAATCGAAGATGTAGCTTTCGACAAATTTACTAAAATTAAGTTCTCTTCAAAAATGTAGCTCTTGAACGAGAACTAACTTAATACTAGATGTTTTGAGCAATTTTCAGCAAAATTAAATTTTACAAAACTGCACCGAAAATCTTAAATTAAAAAAAGGTGAGAGGAGAGACAAGGAAAATTCGACTTGAATTACCTTCAGACTTTGAAGACACAGCACTCTGGCGTCGATCTTCGTCCTTGGGCTTCTCCTGATCTTCCTGGTCTCGTCGGTTCCAGAAGTGAGTGATTGAAATCAGCCTGGAAGTCCTCTGCTGAGTTCTGGTCCAGTCTTCTGATCCTACTGGCTGCGCCAATGATGGTATCGCGTCGCGGAATCGCGTTTTTAAAAACGACTTACAAGCGATTTGATACTTTATTTTAATATAAATACAATGTTTCGACTAACAACGATATGTTAGCAAACCTAACCTAAGTGAGTTCAATTGAAGAGTAATAGGATTAAACTGATGCCTGAAGGGTACAACCATCAATATATAACATAGGGTTAGGAAGATATACGAGGGGCTCTCGCTATATAACTAATGGGAATATTTATCGGCATCACCTTTTTGGCAAACATTTTATTACGCCTTAATTCTTATGTTTCTCCATTGGTATTTCCCAATATTTATGTTCAACGCTTCTTTTTTTATAACATTCTAACAAAATAGCAGAGGTAGCAAAAACAACCGACGAGGTGGCAATACCGCAGCCCAGGTGACAAGAATAACAAGGTCAGCTGCCAAAACTTATGTCTAGCCTGTGGTATTGACGGAGCCATTTCGAACGTCTAGGCGTATGTCTCCAATGAGACCCTTCACAGAGACCGTGGCATCACTTAACCTAAGGGACTACATCAAACAACAAGCGCAGCTACGTTACAGTCAATCGGAGTCGCATAGCAACCCTTTATTGACAATTCTTTTGCATTTTCTTAAGTGTTGTGCAACGATTTCGGGAAAAAATTCGCTACGGATAGTCTTGTAGAGGTAATGTAATAGCTTTTCTACGTTTCATAAATACATATTCCTGTCTGTAGCATATTTTCTCACCTGTTACTTGTAATATACACGTACTTCACCAAACAGGGACTTTATTATCTCTGCCATTTTTTAAATCCGGCAAGTTTGCATGTGTAATTTCCAGAATGAATGAAAAAAGTTGACGAGCAACTAATTTACAGCTTTGAATACATCTCAAGTAAGTGTGTTTGAGACAAGAAACCAATGGAATTACCATCAACATAGATTATTAGCACACAAATCCCCACTATGCACTTAAGCACTGCCGTTTCCTTCCAGCTATAGCATACACCTTACAGCTTAGACCTCGACTAATGCCATCTCTGAAGCAGATGTTACGTCGCCCAACATCGATAGCTGAAGCATCATGACATCTAGGCAATACATACAGCTACAAAATGAATTCACAACACGTATACAGCACCTAGAGTGCTAAGTTGACAACTTGTAGAAAACCCTATGTTATGTCACAAAAAACGTACAAAATGTAAAAAAAGACAAAACGACACATTTCAAGATACGTAATTAATACCCGTGCCGAAATCGATCCTTAATTCGAGGAACTGGTGTAACATCTTGGCAATGCGGCAGATTGTCGCGTCAGCGTTGCGAGGCAACGCGGTGAAGAACTTCGCTAGCCAGCCGTATTCTATCTGTTTCTAACATATGTCTATATATCGTATTTATGTCACAAACATTTTCAACTAATACCAAGGCTCCTTGTTTCTTCAAATACTTATTTTGTATTTATATAAAATATAAATATCAACAATGACAGTAACAATGGGATTCCGATTTAGGAAACGTAATCGATTATCCTCCACACCGTTGAAGTGGGATACAATTTAACATAAATCGTAGTTCCGGAAACAGCACACTCGATCAAACTCGCAACTTCGTTCGAAGTTGTACAATGTTAAGAGTATCAAATGAGATTTTAAAGTGCGAGGTAACAACGTTGTGGTCGGAAACAGACTTAATTCTGGCAATCCAAGAACAGTTGCGGTGTGAGCAATAAATCACTGTTCGCGAGGGGCAGTTAGCGCTCCAGCTCCACCTGAGAGCAGACTCTCAAACCCCCTCCGTTAGAGCTGGGCCAAATAGTTGCTTTTGTTGATTCAATCTCATGGCATCGATTCCTTTCATAGATCATATTCCTTCGATTCGCACCTATTATAAACATTAAGGGTATTTGCTCATTATACCGTAAAGAAAATACTGTTTTTACCGTCCAAAGTCAAATTTATTACTTTTAAGAAATTATGATACTTATACTAATTTATGACATTTTTTAACCATGTTGACTGGACTACAGCATTTCGCGTTGCTTGACTGCTTGGACTTTCACTAACTGCTTCCGTTATCTGGTCGGGTATTTATCCTTCTATTGTCGCGTCGAAAAATGTTCAAGCGTTCTCCAGATCAACGTGAACATCCATGGAAGTAGTCTAGATGGCAGTAGATGCCTCCAGACAGATCTCGATTATTCTTGAATCTCGGCCTGACCCTCTTTTAATCAGTGCGTAACCTCTGCAAGGCGACTCCTCGCAGCTTAAGGTCCCAGCTATACGAGGGCGTGACAGTACTATACACCATCAGGCTCACGTCACGTAGCAGCGGCAGAGATATTATGGAAAAAACATAAAGAACGTAAAAAAACCGACAAAATATCATCTTGCAGACTAGATAGTTTTTTGTGTGCAAATAGTTCATTCCACGTTTGCTCGATATGATCGCCGTTCTCTGACTAAGCAACACGTACAGCTACAAAACGAGTTCATAATAAGTATGCAACAACTTGTGGTTAACTAACATCTTCTAGAAAAATCTACGATATGTCACAAAAAACCTACGAAATGTCAAAAAAACTGACAAAATATCACTCTCCAAGATCCCGCACGGGTATTATGTAAAAAACCTATAAAACGTCAAAAAAAACAAAAACGTAGAAGATGTCATCTTGCAGAATAGGTAGTTTTTAGGGCGCAAACAGTCATTCCACGTTTGCTCACTAGGATCGTTGTGAGCGTCCATCTATGGAGGAACCACTCAACTGAACTACACGCATTGTTGGTTGCATATGTTTTGTGAGGCCGAGTGATCTGTAGTTTTTATCTCTGAGAAGAAAGTTGGTTGAATAGCAAGATTGCATCTGGCTGATTTTGTGTTTAAAATCAGTGATATTTTCTGTGTGAGAAAATCATCACTGAATATGCTGCCAGTGAAGTATATTTTAGCCGTTTCTGAAGACAGGTTATGTTCAAAGTTATAAATTACGAAAAACTTTGAGAAGAATTACGGAAAATCATCAAAGCGCCCGCGTTGAGTGTAATTACTGTTAGCAAGTATCTGGCTTGTACTTCGACAGTGTACAGTGAATATAATTATTTCTTATCTCTCTCATTTTTGAAATTCAGCAAATTTGCATATGTAATTTCCAGAATGAATAAGAAAAAGTGGATGCGCTACTAATTTGTAGCTTTGAATCTCAATTAAGTGTATTTGAGACCAGAATCCAATGGAATAATCATCAACACATACCACTTACAGCTTAGACCTCCAGTAATGCCAACTCTAAAGCAGATCTTACATCACAGCAGAGCCAAATATTGATAACTGAAGCCGCATGACGTTTCGGCAACACGTACAACTAAGTGCTAAGTTAACATCTTGTAGAAAAACCTACATAATGTCAAAAAATCAGTATAATGTAAAAAAACATAACCTCACTTTTCAAGATACGTAATACCCGTGCCATCTAGGCGGATAATACAGTGAAGACGATCATTAAGGCATCCACAGACGCATGTTTCTCCGTATATCAGTTTGACAGGCGCGCTATTTGCCTGCACTATGACCAGTTGGATGAAGTTAATCGCTGGTGTATTAACGGTTGAATCTGGAATATAATTAGTAATCGCAAATTCGAGACGATCGGAATCTATTCCTTCAATTGTACCCAGCTCCACTAGAAAGCAACTCCATAACAGGCCCTCGAACCCCTTCCACCTCTCACTTGCACTTCTTGCTACTAGCATATCCGCCACCGTTGTTTTCAAGGCAACGGACGTGAAGCACTTAATGTAATTAATCTTATGTTTAGAGAAATACGATACCCGCATGGGTTTTACTTATCTTGCAAAGTGACATTTTGTCATTTTTTTGTCATTTTATATGTTTTTTTTTGTGACATAACGTTGGTTTTTCTACAAGATATCAACTTAGCACTAGCTCTTGCATACTTGTGAACTCGTTTTGTAGCTGTACGTGTTGCCTAAACGTCATGATGTTTCAGCTATCATTTTTTTATACCGAAGCAGCCGCGCAGGCAGAAGCCTAAATGCCGGGACACCGCGGCTGCTATGATGATCCCAAAGAAATTTTGTTAAGGTTAGTAGAACCGGGAGAAGCTTCCTCTTGTAGATTCTTCCACAATCTCGACACCCTCGAGACAAATAAGCCATCGTATCGGCCAGTTCTGGATGTACGAAGTTCGACACGGTTAGGATGGGACGCAAAAGTCAGGCGGGTCAGTCTGGCAGGCACATTGCGCGGCGGCATCATGGAAGAGAGCTCTGATGAGCAAAGCCCGTTGGTATAGGGGTAAAAAGACCTAGATCGCCGACGGCCCGCTGAGGAAGGGTCCCGAGACTGTCTGCTAGAGAAGAGTCATCGATAAGTCGGGTCGCCCTCCTCTGGACAGCATTGAGCATAAATAACGTAGTCGGGGCGGCAGCACCCTAAACGTGTGAGCAATACTCGAGGCTAGGCCTGATCTGGGCCTTGTATAGAGTGGGAAGGACATGCGGAGAAAAGTACTTCTTAGCCCTAAATAAATAGCCTAGCTTTTTCACAGCATCTGCCGCTATTGACGAGATGTGTTCGTGCCAGATCAGGTCCTCGGTGATCTGGACTCCGACCAGCCGAACTTAATGGCTCTTTGGCAGAACTCGGCCGTCCATTGGAACCAGATGAACGCTAGGACGCTTTTTGTTCGTCAAAGTACAGTACTGTGTTTTGGAAGCATTAAACTGTACAATATTTTTGCGTCCCCAAGCAGTGATATCCTTCATGTCTCGCGTCAGAGAGGAAGTTGTAGCTAGTCTTCTTTGTTCCAGCTCAGCACTCTGAATTCCTGCATGTAGAGTGCTGTCATCAGCGTGCAGGAAAGGAGGAGGTCGTTGATATGTAAAAGGAACAGTGTCGGAGCCAAGACCGATCCCTGGGGAACACCCGCGTTGACGTTGTGGGATGAAGAGGAGAACCCGTCAATTACGACGGATATCTTGCGACCAGAGATAAAGTCAGCCACCCATCTGCAAAGCTTTTCTAGGAGGCCATAGGATGGAAGTTTGCCTAAAAGGGCAGCGTGCAACAGCTGACTGAACGCTTTCGTGTTGTCAAGAGCAACGACATGGGTCTCACCATAAGACTGGATGAGCTTACTCCACAACTGCGTGACGTAAGCTAGGAGGTCCCCTGTGGATCGCTGGTGCCGGAAACCATACTGCCTGTCGCTAATCAAGCTGTGACGTTCGAGGTAGTCCAGAAGCTCGTGATTTATGTACCTATCCATCACCTTACTTATAACAGAAAGCAGATCTATAGGCCTGTGGTTGTAAGGGTCGGTCTTAGATCCTTTTTTTGGGATGGGTTGGACATGAGCAAAGGTGCCGGATTCATAAGATATCTGGAAGAGACGCGAAAGAACTGAAGCAAGCTCCGTTGCACATCTCGTCAGTACATTGACAGGTCCGGACAAGTCCGGACCAGAAGCTTTGTTGATGTCGAGCGACAAGAGCACTCGTCTTTCGGTCTTATGCCTGAATGTTACCTCCCGCATAGTGTAGGGAACCCTTTGAATTGACGTCACTTGGGCGTTGGGGAGAACGTCCATAGTGGAGTTGGCAGCAAAGATCTTGACAAGGACTTCCGCCTTGACCTTTGAGTCGGATACAATCATTCCATCCTGACATGCAAGTGGTGGAAAGCTACCGTGTGAAAATTTCTTTTCAATCTGCTTGGCCAGCGTCCAGAAAGACCGACTGCCATATCGCTGCGACATTACCCTGTGCCTAACTTTTATATCGTGCTGCTTTTTGGTATTGCGAACCGCTTCGTTATATTTGTTTCTGGACTCGACGTCGGCTTGTCTGTTCTCTACAATGCGGTTTTGTAAGAAGATTATGTGTGACTTGATCTTCAGCTGGCGCCCAGTGTCACACGATTTGTTAACCCAGCCGTTGGACCCTGGTTTAGGCACTTTCACTGAAGGAGGGATGTATTCCTCAATTCCGATGTAGATAATTTCGGATATCGAAGAACAGACAGCCGACGCATCCGCGTCAGTGAAACAGACATCTCTCCAAGCAAAGCTAGAGAAGAAGTCTCTGAGCTCCTCCCAGTCGTCATGTCCGTAATGCCAAGTTTTGTGGCCTGTACGAGTTTCTGCTGCCACAGCAGGTTCTGACCGAAACCTATTTGTTTGGCTCTGATGTGATGTAACATCTGCTTCAGAGATGGAAATATTGTAGGTCTAAGCTGAAAGTTGTATACTATAGCTGGAACGAAGCAATAGTGCAGAGTGAGGATTTGTGTGCTAATGAAATCTTTGTTGATAATTCCATTTGTTTCTTCTTCTGGATTTCAAAATAAGAGAGTTACGAATAATGAAGTATATTATAACCCGGGTTTTTTATGAGACCAAAACGTATAAATGAAGTCGAATAGACTTACCCTCTACTTTGCACACAGTAATTCGCTTATATAAAATATCAAAGAAATTTTCATCTGGATAAAGTATACATCTATATCTAATCGTTATGCCATTGAGAGTTGAGTGCCGATTAGGGGTTAGAATAGAATTTTTTATTTCCATTTGACTACAGTGTAGTATGAGAATACAACACGCAGAGTATAAAACAATAATTATACATGTACTTAACTGGACATATTGAAATAGTAGGTAGTACGTCACATCTAAAGATAATCTAAAATTCAGTTTTTACAATATACAGATTTTCTGAACACGTCAAATCTTTAATATCGCATACCTCAGGCACTATTGAACCGAATAGATGGCACTGTGGGCTGTTTTATATCGAATTTAATGTTTTGCACAATAACAAAGTTGCCTAGAAGCTTGCCCAGAGCTTTCGTGTTATTTCCAGATGTCACAGCTTGAAATACTGGTTTGACCACTTGTGCTGGTTACCAATCTGCTTAAAAAGGGTTGTTGTTATTTGAATTTTCGTTTGACCTCCAAATGACCTCGGAGGTAATTATCTAAGTCATATTGGAAGTTACCTTTAAATTTCCTATTTGTTCTCAAGAAACTTTTGTAGGAATACGTTATTGTTGAGTTTTCGGATATTTATATTTGAAAAGAGAATTGCCTTCTTTAAGGAGAAAGATATTTTAGCACACTGCGGGCATGGATTTAGTACGATAGAACTGTTCATGGACCTGAGTAAGGTCTTTGACGTGGTCAGTCATCAAATGTTAAGTTATAAGCTTTATGATTATGGATTACGCGGAAAAATACACGATTGGGCCGTGTCATATCTTGCTCTAAGGGATCAGACTGTGGATATTGATGGATGCTATTCTTCACGGCGTAATGTCATGATTGGTGTAGCTCACGGTTCGATCCTAGACCCGTGGGTATTTTCGCTATTTGTCAACGACTTGTCAGGAGTACCAACTACCTCGGCTTAAAACTGTTCAATAAATTGGAAAACTATCTTAACGATACTCATGACCTGAATGTTTTCAAAAAGCCGCTTACTATCTACTTCCTGAATAAGCCTTTGTACAGTGTGTTGTGTTGGAATTTCAGGGATCTTGAAGGTGAGCTGTTAGACCTCTTCTGCAATGTTTTGTGCTCTGAAGTAGCTTGTAATCATATTCTACATTACTCTTTTGTAAAATTATATGTATACTATCGTTTGAGTGCATGATAACCTATGGATCAGTGACATGGTGGACAAAGAATACACAGCCGGGAGCGGTGAGGCTATTAAGTGACGTACAGAGGCTAGCTAGCTTGAGCGCCACGGCTGCAGGGTTGGAGGTCCTTCTTGACCTATCGCCATCACACATATTTATTCAGGGTAATGCTCTTTCCGTGGCTCACAGACTAACTCAAGGCCAATCACCGATCAGTCGGCAGCACGGAAAAGACTATCAAAAACTGCGCATCGAGTTGAAGGCAGATTCTATATTGGTAATGCCCACGGACACAACTGTTCCAGTGTACAATTTCCGCAAAAACTATGAAACAATGAAACAATAGTACCAGAAAGGAAGGCGTGGGAGAAATGACATATACAGTACTTTAGAAAGTATATGGGGGGGGTCACAATAAATCCACTTGGGTCGCAGTGACGTTAAGGCTGGCAAGCCAACCTCTTTCTTCAGTAATAGTTTGAGTGTGTATATCGACGTTTCCTATGCCATGCATTTGGTCGATTGGAATAAATTGATTATTAGTATTATTATAATGGGTTTTTCAATAGGAACATAACAATTTCGTACTTTTATATGAACGCACCCATAAATAATTTTTTAGTTCTGTCGATGTTAAAACGTCATACAAAGCTTACATTTTGATCATGGTGAGGTATACGAACGAGCATCGTTTGGAAGTAATTAAAAATCGCTACCGGAATTCTGAGTCAGTGGTTGGAACTTTAAGAGTGCTAACTCCAATTTATTTTCGGTCGTGAACATCGTCCCACCAGACAAGCTGTGCGTGCCATTGTGAATATGTTTGAATCTCAGTATTTGCTACTGGATGTGCCTGTGCCATTGAGATGCCGAACCGCTCGAAGCGAAGAAAATATCGCAGCCGTAAGTGCTTCAGTGCGAAATGAGTCAAATCAGTCGATTCCACGCCGTTCACAGGATTTGGGCACTTCTCAGACCACATTGTGGCGTATTTTGCAGAAAGATTTTGGTCTCCATCCCTATAAGACCAAAATAACTCAAGAACTGAAGCCACTTAACCATTTAAAGCGTCGTAACTTCTCCGAATGGGCTCTGGAAAAGTTTGAAGAAAATCCGGAATTTCATCGCAAGATCATCTTTAGCGATGAATGTCATTTCTGGCTCAACGGCTTTGTCAATAAGCAAAATAGGTATGCGTTATTGGACAGCAACAAACCCACATTTGCTCAAAGACAAACCATTGCATCCGCAAAAAATCACAGTATGGTGTGGTTTTCATGCTGGTGGTGTGATTGGACCGTATTTTTGGCATGTTGGAAGATTATTTTTGGCAGGAATTAGA
Organism: Acanthoscelides obtectus; assembly: GCA_963669975.1. NCBI lineage: Eukaryota > Metazoa > Arthropoda > Insecta > Coleoptera > Chrysomelidae > Acanthoscelides > Acanthoscelides obtectus. The sequence goes on from CAVLJG010000001.1 coordinate 62,021,052, forward strand.
TGATCAGTGATATGTGATTCGAACAAGACGGTGCCACATGTCACACAGCTGGTCAAACAATCCATTTATTGAAGACGACGTTTGGAAGTCGCATTATTTCGCGAAATTTACCTGTCGAATGGCCGCCTCGTTCATCAGATTTATTCTTTTGGGGCTACATCAAGACGTTGGTCTATGCCAGAGTTCCCCAAACTTTTTTGTGTCGTAGACCCCTTGCCATGTTTTTCCGGGTTGGGTAGACCTCCTACTTACCTGATATTGATTTACTGTAAATTTCTAACTGTAGTGAAGTATAGTGTTAAAAACTTAAGTAAAAACACATGTTAATTTATACATTTATTAATTGACTTTAAATTAAAACTACTCAAAATAAAATTTTGTATCTGTTATGTAAAATATACGTAACATTAAATAAACAGGTGTCTGACCAATAAGTGCCCGCATTGGGAATAAGTGCCCGCATTGAAAAAAAAAATAAGAGGGATAAAATTAAAAAAAGTTAAAAATAATAAAAAAAAAGTTTTTTACTTAAAATAGTACAATAAGAGAGTTCGTTTATTAATTATAACATAAACGTATGTTCTACAATAATTTCACTGTTAGTTTGATTAAATTCCGCTTCTTATACGTTTAAGTTATCTAAAAATAGGCAAAAAATTAAAGAATTTTAGTGTGTACCTATCCTTGAATTTTCAGAATAATTTAAAAAAAATATTTTCTATAAAGGGGGGTTGTTTAAAAAAATCAATGCGGGCATTTATTCCCAATGCGGGAATTTGTTGGTCAGACACCAATAAACTATAAATAAAATAACATAAGCAATAAGTCAATATTTTTGGTGAGAAGGATGAACCTGATGCTTTAATAATAAATTATCAACATTTGGCGTCAATTTTGTAAGGGTTAATCTTAAATCTCCTCGGCTAATGATGTCCAGTCTGTTTCTTTTTTTCGTTAGGAGATTGGTAACAGCGCTGAACCCCCTTTACACTAGGTATGACGATGTAAAGGAAATTAAAAATTTCCTCGCTATATTCCATAATACGGGATAAGTAACGGGTATGTTGTTTTGCAGCCAGAATTGCTGATATCCGTTTTTAAACTGAACTTTAAGTTCTTCGTTTGTACTTAGTTCAGTCAGTTCCTCTTGTATTATGACATTCGTTTCTTCTATGTCACCATATGGATTAATTATCCACGGTGCTATTACCATAGTCAAAATATCCTCAAACCTAGATTCGAAATCTGAATAGAGGGCATTTAAATGTTGAACGTAAGTTGAAACGTCGTCTTCCTGGCAGCTTGTCTGTGACAAATTGGGGAACTGAGAAAATTCGCCCCGTCCAATATTTTGCTTCATTAGTTGGCAAGAAACGCTGATAAGATGGACTTTGTTTTAGTCAAATTTAAACTGTCGCCTTGTTGTTGTTTTTCTCTTCATTAAATTTTCTTTTAAAATTTTATCTCTAGTATCCAGAAATTCTAAAATAGTCTCAAAAAGTGCAAAAAATCTTGTCAAACATAAGCCTTTCGACAGCCAGCGTACTTCAGTGTGAAGGAGTAATTGATGAAAGTGTTCGTCATTTTCTTCATACAACTGCGCAAATAACCGCGTATTCAAGGCGTTGCTTCAGATTCGGTTTACTGCATCAATGACTAAATGAAGTGATTCATGCAATCTAACACTCAAATATTTAGCAACTAAATGTTGTCGATGGATGACGCAATGTATTGCTTACACCCCTGACATATTTTGTTTTAAATAGCTTATAAATCCACGATAACGTCCAACCATGGCAGGTGCTCCATCTGTAGCTACTGATATTATATTTGATAAAGGAATTGCTTTTTCAATAAAGTAATTCTTCAAAACATGAAATACTGATTCACCTTTAGTGTCGGTTATCAAAGTTCTTGCGAAGAGCAGTTCTTCGTAGATTTCTTGATTCATAATAAAACGAACATATGCCAATAAAAATGCTGCATTATCAGGTAAAGTTGACTCGTCCAGTTGTATATAGAAATGGTTCGTTTGCACATAATTACATAAGAAGCTTTCAATATCAGAACTCATTTCATCAATACGTCTTTCAACAGTATTGTTGCTTAAGGGAATTCTTTTAATGATATAAGATGCAGGTTTGTGTAAAACAGTTTTTAAAACCTCTTCAACGGCTGGCAAAATTAACTTCTCTCCGATAGTATGCGGTTTTCCGGATTTTGCTATAAGTAACGAGATATTGTAAGACGCCCGCAAACCATCATCATTTCTTTGTGACGTCGAAGCGAACATTCTGTCCAGTGTAGGTCTCTTCTGAAATTTATCTTTGAGTGTTTGAAAGTATTTCAAATCTTTCTCTGTTTTATCAGGGTGGCATCTTCTCAGATGATCTTGCAGTTTAGATGGTTTCATAGCGTCATTGCCCAAAACTTTGTTGCATAAAAGGCACATAGGCGATTGTTTGTCCGGCAATGATGGAATGAAGCCAAATTTCAAATAATCAACACTGTACTGTCTACATTTATTTTTAGATTCGGACATGGCATCAGTCATCTGTGGGGAAAATTAAATTATTTAAATAAGACAGAAAATCCAGCAGCCGTATATTAAAAATATTTTTAGATTTTTCCGAAAACATTCCATAATTCGAACATTTTCTTGCAACAATTAGCTCGAATTACGGAGATTGCACTGTACTTATATTACCGATTGCTAAAACTTTCAAAAAGAAACTATTGAGGAGTACTCGTGTAATTTTGCATTATTGAATATTTAACTACTAATAACTGAAGTCATGATTGGCGTAATTTATCTATCTTTGCTAACTACGAGTACAAAACTAAAACTTAATAAAAAATAATGTACTTACTTTTCTCCAGCACTCTCAAACAAAATAACACTGACTCACTATAATTTGTGTGATATACTATCTGTTTATATTTTTTAAAATATTTTCTTAGCACTTTCCTTTTCAAGATTCAGGAAACGAATAAACGTATTTGTCCCACGTTCGTATTTATAGAGTGACGAATTGAACAAGTCAGTGCAAGGTAGCGAAGCTCTGAGATTGCGACTCTCAGGTTTTTACAAGTTCAAAATGTATTGCGACCACAAAGCGAATACCAACATCCTACAACTTACACAATTTTATAAACATATATAATAAATTTTTTACTTCATAGGTACTTTTATAAATAATGTATATGTTTCGATATTATAAGATAGTATGATGTAAGTAAATAGGTACTATCAGTGTATGTGTTGAGATCCACTATCGTGGACCCCCATATTCATTTCATGAACCCCCAAATTTTTTTTCGCTGACGTAGACCCCTTGCAGGTTGTCATAGACCCCTAGGGGTCGATATAGACCACTTTGGGAATCAATGGTCTATGCCAACAAGCCAACAACGTTAGATGAGCTACGCGACAACATTAAACGCGAAATTCGCAACATTCCGGTCAATATGTGGTGGAAAATTGAGTCCACAGAATCGACCGCTGTAAACGGGCTCGTTGTGGACATAGGGCTGAAGTCCAATTCCTTTGTTAAATGTAATATCTCTACTACACCTGTAATAAATTTGAACCCGATGTCTCAAATACTTTGCGTTTTATTGACTTACGAAATTATGTCCTTATTGAAAAACTGTATATCTCAAAATATTAGAGTCTACATGTTGATTCCTTGGTTAATGACAATTCTCATTCGTGGATTAGAGATCGTCCTGCTTGGAGTAACTTTCAATTCCGATAATGATAATTAAATCAGCATTGCTGCTACCCTTCTTTCAGAATTTGTAACATCTTTTCACAAATTTTCTGGAATTTATGTTTCTGCATCTGCTGAAATACTAATTCGTTACTCCTGTTTCCAGATATAATCTTCAGCGAGCGAGAGAGAGAGAGAGAGGAAGAGAGAAAGAGAGAGAGGCATGCGGCGACGGTACAAGTTGCAGCCCTGCAATCATTAATTAGGGTGTTTAAGGTGAGTTTAACTCCCGCTCTTAACTTCGCCATATATTATAACGGGTATCGGGAATACTGGGGAGCACCCATTTCATAATTTACGCCAGGTTTTGAAATACCTACCATATAAATCGGGATAACTAATGAATACCTGTTACCTGCACGGTGGATATTTGTAAATTGTGGAATCGCACTAGGGTTTAGAATAAGGCAATATCCTTAAGTTTGCTTGTTATGAATCGTATAACATGTGACACTTTATAACTGTTGTATCACCAAGCCTTTGATGGTTGTCAAAAACATTTGTAGCTCAAACGATGGAGTTTATTATAAATATATAATAAGAAAAGACAAATATTTTGATTCAGGTTTTTGCTTAATCTTACGAGTATATGAATACATGAGTATAGGACTTCTTTTAACGAATCTGCATTATGCCAAAATTGCGCAAACATTGTTTAAACAATTTTTTAAGCAAATTGCTAGTTACACAATTTGTTAGATTTTTGGGTCGATCTGAACAAAAAGGGTTCTCATTAGAGATTAAATATATGAAAAAGTGCAAAATATACTATTTTCGACCCCAAAAAGTAATATGGAAAAACGAAAATTTTTTTGTATCTAAAGTTCCTGAATATTCTTCGAACATCCTTTAACAAAACCTCAAAGCATTTTAGGAGGTACTGTTATGACAAACCTTCGTTTTTTAATTGTTAATCAAGTATGCGTTCAATGTTTCTATTTATTACAGTATATTCAGATAAGAGATAGACCGGATGTAAACAAAAGGTTCGGGTGATTTTCACGCTAACGCCGCCGTCTCGACGTAAAACAGGAGCCCTCATTGGTCAATTCGCAATTAAATGCCTATGCCGAGCGGCAGAGCAGTCGTATCAAGGCAGAGTCACATTCAGGTTCAGACGTGTTACGTATGTCGCGTGCATCATTGCAATTTGATATTTCTTTGGACGTTTTCGTTTGTTATCTTATTAAGTTGTTGAGTTTGTCGTTGTAATTGTTATACCTTGTTATTGATTGTTATTGTTATCAACTGCTTGCGCAAAATGCCCAGTAGTACATATACTGCCGATGAAGTTTAAACTCCTGTAGTCCACCTAGGAAACGCACTAAAAAAAGACACCTGAGTGCAGAAATGAAAGAGGTCATTTTGAATATATATAAGATCGAGCGCGAGGAGAACGAGGCATCAACCATCAAAGAAATTGTTGTGAAGGTTTCTCACAAAGTTGGGTTGTGTCGCGCATCAGTGTTTAATGTGTTAAGACAATACAAAAAAAATCACACCTTTTCTGAGCCAATGACCAGTAAACATCGCAAAAGTATTGTTAAATCATTGGATGAAGCTGATAAGCATGCGATTAGGAGGAAAGTGCATGAATTCTTCTTTAGGAATGAAATACCTACTATAGATAAAGTACTGCAGGAGGTAAATGGAGATACAACGTTGCCAAATTTCAAACGATCAACTTTCCATGCGTTACTGAAGCATTTAAATTTCAAATGGAAAAAACGGGATCGTAATAGTTTACTACTGAATAGAGAAGAAATTGTGCTATGGAGGAGGGATTATTTAACAAAAATTGGGAAATATAGAAATCAAAACAGGAAGATTTATTACCTTGATGAAACGTGGGTAAACGCAGGACACACTACAAGTAAAGTATGGGTTGATGATTCTGTAACTTTATCCAGGAGGGCCTTTCTAGATGGACTGTCCACCGGATTAAAAAATCCAGCAGGTAAATACGAGTAATAGACAACAATCGGATGTTTTTCAAACCTTGGGAACAAGGTTCTAAACATTAATTCCAGGGGGCAGATAAAACATATTACAAGTAACAAAACTTTTATAACTTTCGATAAAATGCGTGGATGTTTTATTGTCATTTTCATTTGTTAGAACTTTTTTAAGCCATGTTTTTATGTGTTTTCGATATTTCAATAATTTTTTAATATAATCTTAAAATATGTCGAATATTATAAACTTAAAAAAAGTTACTAAGTTTTATATTGTGTACCGTTCCTAATATTTCTAATCATTTTAATTCATACTTTAAGCTTTATAAAGTTATAATTTGTTAATATTAATATTTGCGCGTATTTCAGGTTCCTGATCATTCATTTTTTAAAGGTTTATAACTTTAAATTAAATTGTGAAGCGCTGAGTAATCATACGATGTTCAATATTCTTTCTTTCAATATGACTAAATAATCCCAATTATAGCAATCTGATACTCATGTCTCAATGTTTTTTCGCTGAATGTGATGAAAACATTTGAAAAAGGTTCGCTTATTGAAATAAATCTACACCAGTTAGTACTTCGATTTCCAGGTAAAGGGAAAAGGCTCATTATCTGCCATATTGGCAGTGAGGATGGATTTGTTGTTGACGGTCTGTGGTGCTTTAAGTCTAAGAAAACTGGAGATTTCCCTCGAGGAAATGAATGGCGAATCGTTTGAACAGTGGTTTTCAAAAATTTTACCGAACTTAGAGGAAAACGCAGTAATTGTGTTGGATAATGCCTTATCATTCTCGAAGAATGGAGAAGGTCCCAACAACAGCTTCAAGGAAAGTTGATGTTCAAAATTGGCTCCGCTCGAAAAATATCAACTTTGAAGAAGCAATGCTGAAAGTACAATTATTAAGAATTGTCAAGGATCACAAGGCGGAATATCAAAAATACGCCATTGACGAAATGGCAGCAAGTGAAAATAAAACTGTGCTCCGTTTACCTCCATACCATTGCGAGCTCAATCCCATTGAGCTCATATGGGCAGAGGTTAAAAATTATATAGCTAAGCACAATACAACTTTTAAATTTTGTGACCTCAAAGGACTTTTCAAAGAAGCACTAAAATTAATAACAGCGCGAAAATGGGAAAACTGTATTAAGCACGTGAAAGACAAAGTTGAAAAGAGAATGTGGGAACTGGACAATATTTTAGAGGAACAAGTCGAGCCATTCATTAATAAACGTTGGTGCTTCAGGCAGTAGCGATGATGAAAGCTCATCAAGCTCATCTTTCCAATAAAAGATGTCATTCATCAAATTCGGTAAGTTATAAGTAATTATAAAGCTACTGTATTTTTTAATTAATTATTGACATTTTTGAACCCATTTTGGCAAAACCTATTCAAGAATCTACTTTCTGACAATGTTCAACCATGCACATTTTTTTACGTTTTGAACGTTTTTATTTGGTTACATATTTACCTAGAAATCAAAAAATATACTAATCAATATTCTAAAAGCAATTTTAAGAGATATACGATTATTTTTAATTTAGGCTAATTTAAACGCCATTTTGAGATTATATTCGACTGTATTTCACCAAACATCAGGCGGCATCCGAAGCTGGAAATCGAAGCGAAAATTTTGAAACACTTATGTATATTTACATCATTATATATTTCTTACCCCACCCCCACATGATCCTATATCCATCACCAATCGTATACACATCGAATTGTGTTAATTTACTACGCAAAGCAGCATCTACTATCTAAAATATGTACTGCGTGACTCTTAATACGTCCCTGCCGAATGTTACAGCGTTCGATGATCACGTGGTCTTGTTTATGTCCGGTCTATCTCTTATCTGAATATACTGTAGGTTGGGCTCACACATTGCTTTTCTAAAGAACCTCCCCTACTTATTTTTCGAACGGGTCAAGTTAAAAAGCGTACAGATTATAGAAGAAAGGGGTTGGCTTGCCAGCCTTAACGTCACTGCTACCCAAGTGGATCTATTGTGATCCTCTATATGATTTGAGATTAAACGACTTACCTAGTAAGGAAGTTCAATCGGAATTATTCTAAGTCCGGTCCACTAGAACACATATCGTAGAATGTGATTCGGTAACGAAGCGGGCCACCTGTGAAAAGTAACATGGATCCCATCCCCAGACCCTGAGCTATACGAATATCTCATTATGCTTTTTATTTGCTAGTCATTTTATTTTTTGGGTATGTGGTACTACGCGTCTAGGATGGGGTGGGATGTGTTTTAGTGGACCGGATACTTCCGATTGAACTTCCTTACTAGGTAAGTCGTATAATCTCAAATTATTCTTCAGTCCGGTCCACTAGAACACATATCGTAGATGTTTAAAGTATTAAATGAGCTAGCAAATGTCATTATGTAATAACATAAAGAGGAATTAAGGAATAATAAAATTATTAGATATGGAATGAATTAAAGTATTTTAATACAAAATGTGAGAACAAACATTTTTCCATATATTTCCTTAACTTTTTTTTCTATATATTAATTAAGGCAGAACAACTAACGATTAGTTTATATACAATAACAACAACGTAACAAGAAATAAAACATACGATATAGAAACGTCCTTATTCTATATGTTATAGACCAATAAACGTAACTAGAGTCTAACACAATATTTTAGTAGGTAGTAATGTAATTAATCCCTGCATGACCTGAGTTGTTTGTTTTCCGTACCAGCTAGTACGCTATTTATGAAAAAACTGCTATCTAACGGCCTGTTATAAAACTTAAAAAACACGTTCGACCGTTCTGACCATCCTACTGTGGCTCTTATAGTTTCAATGTTAGTACCTGATCTGTAGGCTGCAGAAACAGCTGCATGCCTAGTACTGTACCCAGAGAATGTACCAGTATTTATTCCAGCCAGGCCTAGAATTTTCTTTAACCACCTGGAAAGAGTTTGAGTCCAGGCTGGATGGTACGGTTTTTTAATGGTCAAAAATAACTCCCGTATATTATTTCTTATGTTCTGACTTCTACTTAAATATTCTATCAATGTGCTAGATAGACATAGCTCTGGGGTCTCTCTAAAGAAGGGGAGTCTCAGTCTAGGTTGGATCCTACGGGCGCCTGATGTTTTTAAGATATCCGGTATTAAAATCTCTATGGAGTCAGTTCTTTGATAAATATTATCTATTTTAATTTTTGAAAAAGTTTGTAACCTTTGTGCTGTGCCTAAGGCGAACAGCATAACACAGGTTTGATCTTAAATACACCTTTCAAGTACCTACTAATAACTTTCTCATCAACTTCCTTATTTATAATTAAATTAAGAGATGACCTAAACGTATTCAGTGTTGTATAACTAGCACCCTCCTTGAAACTATCATCTAGAAAATCAACGAAATCTGCTGTTGAGGGATTAAAGCAGTCTACTGCTCTACGGATGCAAAATTCCCACCATTTTTTATAGGCGGTATTGTATTGTTTCAGTGTATTAGGATTTAATGAAGAGATAACTACTTCTAAAGCTGATTCCGTGAGTCTTCTTGGAGCAAGAGCATCCCTGATAAAATTCCTGACACCAGGGTAAGCTTTGGCCAAAGCGGATGTGGTTCCCTATTTGGAGATAATAAAAGATTTCTATTAGGAGTTAAATAAACCAATTTTGACTTGAGAATCTTATTGAAAATTGGGTACCAAGGTTGTGCCATCCACAAAGGGACCACCATTATCCCCTCCCCCCATGTTTGATAATTTTATTCAACATTCTCATTATCAAAGAAAAAGGAGGGAATGCATAGAAAAATATATTTGACCAACTTATCGTAAAAGCATCAACAGCTATTGATTTGGAATTGCTGTCATCCACCAATTTAATTCTTTTTTATTTTGAGTGTTATTATTATTTTGGAGTTATAATTGTTATTCGAACTTTTCAAGGCTAGATATTTATATCTTTCTAAGCATTTTGTGAGCATAAGACCGTATTTTATAGCAGGACAAATCGAGATAAGGTATCCTAAAAGTCTTGCAAACTCTCTTATTTTACAACTGTTAAACTTACAAATGTGTCAATTTTCAATAAGATATCATGTCTTTAGCTAGCTGGCAGTGTCATGCACATGTTTATGCCATCATAAAGAAAACCTAAGAATTTGCAAATATTACGGGGTATTAATTGTCTCTTTTTGTAATTTACAACAAAACCCAAGGATTCTAAGAGTGAAGTGGTTACGGTTATATTCGTCCAACACTGATCTATACTATGCCCTAACAATAAAAAATCGTCTAAATAATTAACTGAATAAAAACCTTTGTTTCGTAAGAATGAAATAACTGGTTTTAATAGTTTGGTAAAAATATAAGGGGCAGAGCAGAGGCCGAACGGTAAGCAAGAGAATTCGTACAAAACCTTGTTAAACGTAAATCTTAAATATTTCCTATGTTTTTTTGTAAATCGGTATACAGAAATAGGCGTCATTTAAGTCTAGAGAGGACATATATACTCTGTTGGTAATTATATTTTTAACAATTTTATAATTTTCCATTTTAAAGTGTTAGATTGTTACATATTTGGTTAATTGTTTTAGATTTATAACAAATCTCTGATTTCCGTCTGGTTTCTGTACTAAAAAATATGAAGATAGAAATTGATTTTTACACGGTTGGCATTTACTGATTGCGCCTATTGCTTCTAGTTTGTTGATTGTTTCTTTAAGGTTCTTAAATTCTATTTTACTGTAACTTTTGGTTTTTGGCAGGACTAACTGTTTTGGAGTATGAAAAAATGGTAAAAGGTAGCCAGTTATACAGCTCAGAATAAATCTGTCATTTGTTATAGATTTCCAATATTTTTGGTCTACCGGCAAATAAAGCAATATTGTTGACATTTACCTCTACTGAATTTGTCGGTTTCGGTAATTGTATCTGGCTGGGTTCCCTCTCGATGATCTCCATCGATTTCTATTTCTCTTTTGTATTCGAGGCTCCTTTCTCTTGTTTAGTACAAACTGACTCTTCCGAAAACGTACGGATGTTTTGGGGCGCTGCCAGTTTAAATGGCTCCTATTAAAGATTTGGTTGCTTACAGGAACTTTACTCACCTGCAGCTCTACTGCAGATTTATTTACAGTTTGATTAATTTTACATTTCTCCATGAATGTTTTTCCAAAGAGAAATTTATACAGTTTAGATTCTTTTACTAGTTTTTGCATGTCAGGTTTTAAAAGAGGATAGACCTGATGTCTACGACGCATTGATATCTGAAAATGGGCGTTGCACTGAAGTTTTCCTGCTGTCATTAGGTCAGGTATTATTTCTTTTACAACACAACATTAGGGAGGTATGCTATATCTAACAGTTTGCTTAGCACTGATGGTAAAGCACTTAAACTTCCAGCTATGTCATTTGGAATATGACACATAAAGGAATCTTTTTTCTGATCGGTAGGCGAACGAAGTGCTAAAATCTCTGGATTTAAGGTAGGTGAGTTGAAAGAGCTGCAGTTTTCAGGTGTTGGCCACTCGAGTCTTATTTTTTCTTTTTCATCGCTAGACATCCCATTTGTTGCGTAATAATTTAGTCTAGAGGCCACCTGATCACTAACTGGCTTGCCCATAACCTTAGGCATGGATGGATCAGTTCCCAGGATTTTATTTATACTATCTATTTTATCAGAGGGTATTGGAGAAAGTTCTGCTTCTCTGTGAACATCGACCTCTACCATATTACCCTGGTTAACATCGCTGTGATCCGAATCTGATGAGGAAACACTTATGCGAATTCTCTTTCTATGGTCTATCCTGGTCACTCACACCTAAGAAACAAGAATGCCAGTTTTTCATTTTTAATTCAATATGTCTAAATAGCGAGAAGGGCTATTCAAACTCTGCTTAGTAATTTTGCAAAGACAGCAAATCACCTCGACTCATAATGGTATGTTTGATATTTACTAAAAGCAGTAACTTACAAAAAACGGCGAGCAAGGCTGTTTTTTAGTTATACATAATTGCGGCAGAGAGGACGGATGTTTTTGGGATGGGTAGTACTCTCCGCCTCCGTCTACGAGAGAGGTGGGGAGGGTGTCGTTTGACTCGTGAGATCCTAGCATTATTTTACCAGTTGTCGTTATGGAGCCTTGGACGGTGGAGCACCGCGTTTTCGCCTACGCTTGTTTCGTCCGAAATAATGAGTCAGTCCTCGTCGTACAGCGTGAGTTTCGTCGCCACTTCAACATTCATTGGAATAGAGCTGTTCCCTCTCGAAACTCCATCCTTCGTTGGGTTGAATCACTTCGCAGGCGTGGTGAACTGATCAACAGAAGACCAAGAGGAGCGCCGCGAACAGTTCAAACTCCTGAAAATGTTGAACGCGTTCGACTGGTCTTTCTTCGCAGTCCGACTCGATCTGCCCGAAAACATGCTGCTGCACTTCGCCTTAGTGATCGTTCGGTAAGGTGAATTTTGCATATGCGGAGATCCCGCTTTCACCCCTACAAATTGGCCATTGTGCAACAGTTACAGCCCGGAGATTATGCACAACGAATGAGCCTCGCACGTGAGCTGGAAGCACTGATCGATCAAAATGAGAATCTCATTTTGTTTATGAGTGACGAAGCCCACTTTCACCTAAACAGCATGGTTAACCAGCAGAAGTGTCGTTATTGGGCTAATGAAAATCCGCAACAGTTACAGGAAAGACCGCTGCACAGTCCAAAAGTAACGGTTTGGTGCGCTGTATCGCAAACTTGCATCATTGGCCCTTACTTCCGAAGCCGAAGACGGTAATGGTCGTGATGTTACCCTAAACTCGACATGATCACCAACTTCTTTCTCCCTGAATTTCGACGGTGACGTGTTCCAATCCGACGTGTGTGGTTCCAGCAGGATGGGGCGACCGCCCACACAGCCCGAACATCCATGGACGTTGTTCGCCCTCTCATCCCTGGTCGCCTTATTTCCAGGTTTGGCGATGTTCATTGGCCTCCTCGGTCCCCAGATTTATCCATATGCGATTTTTTTTATGGGGACACCTCAAGGCTAGAGTATACGCGAACAAGCCCCGAACTCTGCACGAATTGAAGGGCGAAATTCGCGTGGAAGTCGCCCAAGTTGAGAGAGCGATGTTGGAGAGAGTCTACGCGAACTTCCACGAACGCCTCCAGCACTGCATCAACGATTTCGGCCACCACATGCCTGATGTGATTTTCCACACTTGACTGACTCAAATGCTATTTCCTTGTGAACCTGATTCCATCAATAAATTTGTTTTCGAGTAAAAATTAACTATTTTATGATTTTTTTAAAACAGTCCATCCTCTCTACCGCACCCTGTACATACGTGTGGCGAGTAAAGCCATGTTAGATAATAAAATATTTGTACCATGATGAATCAAATGGCGAGTAAGGCCTTTTTCTACGAGAAATTAGCCTTTAAGTAGTAGAATGCTAAATTTCGCCTACAAATCATCTAAAAACAAATTCATCATGTCGATATAGATGACACCTAAGGCCATTTTCACCATAACCACGTTTCTCTGACACACAAAAGAATAATAAACATCGTACTTACTTGTAGAGACGTCCTGTAGCATTTCCTCTAATTTCTTCAACTTTTCTTTAATTATAAACACACGTTTCCTATTTGACGACATTGTGAACACGCAAAAAAGGTAAACAAGAGGCGACCACACTCCTTCGCACCAAAAAGCATAATGAAGATATTCATCTAGCTCAGGGTCTGGCGATAGGGATCCATGTTACTTTTCACAGGTGGCCCGCTTCGTTACCGAATCGCATTCTACGATATGTGTTCTAGTGGACCGGACTGAAGAATAATTCCTAAAGCACTGTGTCGATCCTTTGATCAGACTCCATAGCCTTGATACGTGGCCTTGAAGCGCTCTGCTGTTGATAATAATAATAATAATAATAATAATAATAATAAAAATGTCTGGCCGGTAAGGGAACTGCTACCAGCAGTGTCAGACCCGCTACCGCAATAACACCAAGGATAGACGGTACAGCCAGCAATCCTTCTTGAGCATCAGTTGGTTTTTGTTTCCCTTCCGCTGGCGCTGAGCGATATCTATGCGCTGAATGTGCATTCCGACTCTTAGAGTTAAAAAAAAAGCGATACAACTTTAATTTAGCCTCGGAAGAACGTAACACCGTTAACGAGACCACAAGCCCCAGCGGAAGTGGTGTCGCGCTCGGCAGGGGTGAGGTTGCAACCCCGGTTGTAGCCTCGGAGGTAACCTAGGTCGTCATCATGCGAAATCCTCCAAATACATGGGATCGACATTATAGGTCCACCGATGAAGATGAACATCCTGTGGAATTAACAGACGAGGTCACACAGATTGGCCGTTTGCACACCGGCACCCGGAATGCTGCGGCCAATAATCGTAGCGGTCAACGTATAAAATGGACTAGAGAACTAAACATTTCTGTAATGAAAGCATTTTATCTCGTTAATGACTGCAAAGACCTACCACAAACAGGTTGGAGACGTAAGCTCCACACAGAGTTTTCAAAGATTCACCCGGCACTTGGATTAACTGAGCAAAATATCGTTGATAGAAAAAGGACTATTGTGAAAAACGGTTATCTAACCCAGACCGAAACGGATGAATTGAAACGTGAAGTTGGTAGAGCGATATCCCAAAATGCCATAAACGATGAAGTAGCCCCTACACGTTTGTCAGTTCTGACCCCACAAAAAGGCCTAGGCTCCCAAAGCTTCTACTAAATGCAAAATCCAATCAAATAATAGATCAGATGGACGAAATTCTTTTACGCCACCTAGAACACTGTGATGACTTAGAAGAACTACATCTATCTATCTATGCGGAAGCTGCTACTGTGGTGAACGTGAAAGATAAGCATACAGGTAAATGAGGTAAAAAATATGTATGTATAAGTAATATCAGGGAATGGACACTAACGGCTAATTTGATAAATGGTACTATAGAAATACATATCAATAGGAAGAGAAGTATACACTCGCGGGATATTATTATAAATCTTACTGATATTATACGAAAAAGCTATTGGAATTAAAAGGACGTGTCAGTTTCGTTTTGTTGCTGGTATTGCGGTTGTGAGCTAAGTAAAGGAAATCTATCTTTTGTGTAAGTAAGATGGTAGCTTATGTATAATAATCTTATGGTATTGTACGAGGCTATGAAGCAGCCTGCGTTGCTTCATGTTCAGCCAGCCAACATCAGTAAGCTTTGGTGACACTGAATCGTATTTTCTTAAACCAAAAATAGATAGATAGATATTTTTTATTTAATCATAAGCCGAGGCATAGAAAATTGTTAAATAGATGTATACCAGCTTGGTAAAATTTATTATAAAAGAAATATACAATTACTCGTACAAAGATTTTTCTAAAGTACTGAGAACTCATGTGCTTTCACAATCAAAAACAAGAACAATATATTTGTATTTAATTACAGCAATTTTCCATATAGTCGAAGTTATCAATAAAATTATGTATAGCAGTAACAATTCATATAATACCCTGCAGTACAAAATATTCTAAATTAAGGCGGCTCCGACGCAGTGAGTTTAAAGCCATTTGCAAGGGTTCAGCTGCTTCGAAACGACACTCCTTTTTTCAATATTTTTGACTGAAATTCATACAGTATGTTCAGAAGATAATTGCCCAGGGTGCTATAGGAGGACTTTTTGAAATTTTGTTTTTGCACAAGATTTATGATGGGTTGAAGTGCACACTTTTTCTGTTCAACTTCGCGATTTTTTTAAAAAGAATCTAGTGAAAAAAATGAAAAAGTGGCTCTATAGCAGCCTGTGGGGTTTTGTTTTCAGCACACTATGAAAATTTGATTCAAAAATATCAAAAAATAAAGCTTCAATTTTGAAGCGCACAAACCTCTACAAATCGTATTTTGGACGAAGTTTGTCTACTGTTTCGTGCTGCCAACCCAAGCATTGCGGCACAATGTACGGACTAAGAAAGGACGTATTCAGATAATTTGGTGGCCCTATTTCATATAATATCGCATAGATAAGTCGTTCTGCAAATAGGTATTCATAATCGCGATCGCTGATACTCTCGATTTTAAAGCCGTTTTACTTCCCATGCCAGTGGAGAGGAAGTATTGTAATCGCGAAAAATTTCTAAAATGAGATGCTATGTTTTTTTAAGTCATATGACATGTACATCACGAAAAACTATATCACAAATTTCCACACGGGGTTACTAGTATGCCAAAGCTTTGTAGTTTAAGTCCAATGGCAAGGGTGCTATAGGAAAGAAAGAAAAAGTAACAATTGCGAAAACTTCGTTTTTGACGTTAAAGGGGTTCTTTCTAATTGACATAAAAAAATGTACTGCTTAAAAAGTGGGGGTTGGGGGAAGGTGATTCTAAATGTTGCATCTTTGATATCGGTGAAACACGTTCTATCATTAAGAAGCTTCTGGTCAGAGTGATTACAGGAAATTTGAGTAACGAAAATCCGACGACAGTAGGGAAGAATGAATTCGGATATCACTCCAGTCAAGTATAGGAGAATTTAGCGTGGAACTAAGCAGGAAAATAAGCAGGACATAATTGCCTAAGGTGCTATCGGAGCTTTTTACAAAATTTTGAGTTTGTGCAAGAATTATGGTGGGTTGAAATGCTTACTATTTGTGCTCAACTTCTTGATATTTTAAAAAGATCCTAGTGGAAAAATCGAAAAAGTGGATCGTTAGCACCCTGTGGACTTTGTTTTTAGCACGCTGCAAGAGTTTAATTTGGGAATAATAAAAAATGAAACGTAAGCTGTGAAGTGCAAATCGGTTTTTGGGCGAAATTCGTCTACTGTTTCGTCCTGCCAGTCCAAGCGACGCGACGGTGCGCTCCGACTAAGAAAAACTGTATTCAAATAATCTGATATCTTTAGTAAGATAAATTCAAGAACTCAAATTCAAATTCTTTTATTCTTGTCAATAAACATAATTATGTTTACAAGGGTCATGTGTTACATGGTAACAATTGCACGAGCGTCATAAAATTATCTTATGCCGTCAAAATAAGCGGAAACAGTTAGTTAGTTTTTGTAAAGCAATAAACAGGTAGGCTTATTCCTGGATTAAGTACATTTCTTGTCTACTGTAATAGGTAGATGGAGGCGATGCTGCCAGAAATGGATTTGTGCGATCAATAAACAAACGACAAGATTGAACTGCCGTGTCCAAAGATTTTTGTATTGCCTTTTTTATTGCCTTACTAGAAAACTCTGTTGGGTATATGATGGAGTTTACTAGAACTTGTTGTCTGCCTTTTTCTACAAACTTCACCAAATCGAGACGCTGTCAACCTATTATCCTCCGATGAAGGCGCCACAAAGGACAGTCCTGTGATTTGGTGACTTGTTGTTCGATCTGCAAAATCTCGTCGTCACTTTTTTTAAGTTTCCCTGAAAATTCTTGCTTAGCAACCTCCAAATCAATGTCGTTCATGTCAGGTCTTTGACAGAATTCGCCATAAAACTATTCATTTTCTTTAAACTCACTGCATTCGTAATTAAAATGGTCGCATATGCCCTTTTATTGTCCATTATCAACCTTGATAAAAAAAAGGCACTCAAGAAAAATCACACCAACAATTCAACAACACAATATCGACGAACAGTAACAAGGGGAGAAAAATACTAAATGATCACTTGCTGAGTACCAAAATAGGAAACGATTTACAGGCTAGATCGATAATCACAATCCGACTCTGTTATTATGAAAATTTACCTTGCTATACACCCGCAGTCATCCTTTCCTCTTTTAAAGTAGCGCCGATAACCGTCTAGGGCCAACACACCGTCGTTTCCTTTTCACCCCCCCGTTACCTCAGCAGATGGTGCTCGTGATTGTAGGAGCCCCGTTAACTCTAGAGTAAGTCTATCCTTATCCTCAAATAAAATCATTCAATGAATAAACTGCTTTAGAGATCAATTAGCGATAATTTTTTTAACTTTTATTTGTGGTAGATTACGAACATTTGAATGAAAACTATTGGAACATTTTTTTTAACAGTATATAGAGCATTTTTCTGTGTAAAACACGTATCTGGGATAAGATCTTCCTTATGCCTAGTCATGTGATTATATTTATTTATAACATCGTCAAACAGATCTCTGTTTTTAAAAACAAACATAAAAGCGTCCAATATGTAAGTAGAAACAACAGTTAGAATTTTTTATACTGATGAAGATTTCTTTGCAATTTTCGATTTGTTTGAAGAATCAAAACCCTGTTTATCTCCCGCGAGCTGCCCCAGAAGATCAGACCATATCTAATTCTCGACTGAACAAACGCGTGGTATGCCGATAGGGTAGCGTGGAGACCAACATCATTCCTAATCACTCTCAATGCATAGCAATACCTAGAGACACCCAATGCAACATCCTCAACGTGCGCCCCCCCAGTCCAGTCGCTTGTCAATCCAAACACTATGAAAAGAGATGCTTTCTGCTGACTTAATATCTATATTTTTATAAGAAAAAGAGAGAGCAGCATTCGTTCTATTTCCAAATAAAATACACTGGTCTTTAGGCACATTAAGACAGAGATCATGAGCCGAAAAATACCCTTCCAGTACGTCACAGGCCCTTTGAACACCAGCCAACATCATATCATGATTTTCTTTACTAAAAATTAAAGTTGTGTCATCAGCATAAAGAATGGTCTGCTCACCCGTCACCCCAGACAATTCATTGGTGTACAGGATTACCTCTAATTCCATTTTTTTTTTGCTTATGTTGAAGTTCAGGCAGTTTATACATTTTGAAACATCAGACTTTCAATCCTTTAACATATGATTTCCCGAGCATTTTGAAAATATTATTTCCGTGGATTTGCAATCTTTTGCCGACTGACCGAATGAGTGGCACTTTATGCACTTCACAATATGAAGGTGATCGCTCACATGAGACTTCTTCCATCCTAAGAACACAAAGCCCTCTTGAAGCAAAGTTTTCCACACTGCCAGTGTAATTTCAATGACTATGTTGACACTGTTGAACCTGTGGTTCCTACTATCTGAAACCGAAACCTTGCCAGGCCTTCACAGTGACACAGGAGATACTCGGGTTTCCTCATGCCTTATATGTCGATTTAGACGACAGTGTCCTGTCGGGAGACTCACTATGGCCCTTATGGCCTCCCTATTGGGTCCAAGTAGGTCCTATGTAAATGCGGACGTTCGTTCTTTGATGAACTCTTTTGCCTGTCTTTGCCCCAATTGGCTCTTCCACCATTCTAGGGACTTTTTCTTGGTCCAATTTCTTATGGACTGTTTGGTGCGTGTTCTCGTCACGCCACAGAAAGGCTCTGGGCCTATACGGCGATTAGCCGCGCCCTGTCGGGCTAGCTCAACCGCCTTTTCATTTCCGTTGTGCCCTTCATGTCCTGGTACCCAGAGCAGTGTTACCTAGTTTCGGTTCCCCCCAAAGTATATTTTCATTTTTTGTAAATACTTCCACCATTACAAAGTTATTTTGAAGCTTTTCATAAATAAATAGTTATCCGTCGCTTCTTATTGGACAAACATATTCCTTTTCATTATTCGTTCGCATAAAATACGCTAGATCATATCAAAATATTATCATTGTACGATTGCAAGAATATCTGCGGCTGCTGGTGAGCACTAAAACCTCTTTCATCGGTGTACTGGGGGAATTTAAAATTGATATTCTCCGCCGAAATGGTGGCCGTTTTTGACAGTGACAGGAGAGTTTCATAGCTGATTGTTACCCAAGCTGTGGCATTACAGCCTACAGTTGTCATCACAAGTTGTCATCGATGTCAGAAAGATTTGTCTTTGCTGACCGTATCAATTTAGCATTTTTATGATAAAATTGGGATGCTTTGTTTTATTTGTGCCAAAGATCCATGAACAGTCCAAAATAATATATTTCCATCCTCGAATTACAGCGTAATCACAGGGAAGCCAAAAACTAAATATAGGCAATCAGTTGCACCGAAGGGCTCTGCTGGTTGCATATTGTAGATTACATCTGTAAGATTCAATTACTACAGTATTTTCCAAGGAACATATTTTATACCCGAATCTAATATTATGAATTATAATATGTGAGAAAAAGCTTAGCGAGGAGAAGATGCATTTGATCGAGATACTAGATAAATTTAAAGGGATCATTGATCATTGAAACAGAAAGCAGCAGCAGAGCAGTTTGGTAAAACTAGTTGCATATAATCAGTTTTTTACTTATCTGTTGAAATTTTTACGATTGTTGAGAACCATCAATTCGTAAATTGACAAAAAATTGAGGATTCTATTACAAGGGTCAGCTGTTTTGATAATTATATTTTAAAAAGGCAGTGCTTCCTATTACAAATGCATTTTGCGATTTTTCCTGATCTTCACTCACGGCGAAGTTTTAGGCTTGTTCCAAATCATCTTAAATAGATATTGTTGAATGTGGACATGTGAAAATAAACCTTCCTAGAAAACTAATTCTATAAACATTAACAGTTTCTTTATAGTGGTTGATCACACCTTTTTAAAGCAGAGCTATTATTAAACATAATCATATGACAATGAACATTATTCCATGAAAATTTCAAATATTTGATGCAGTAGATAATACAAATGTTAATACTCCGCACTATGGTATTTCTGGTAGGGCAATGCATTTAGTATAGTGTAAGAAGACTGCAGTGCCAGATTCAGCATTTATAACAGGCACCTGTAAAAATATATCTTTCATTACTACTCATCTTCAAGCAGGTATATAACAACAATTACAACTCAAGTCCAAAAAATTAGAGTAAATGTTAGTGCTGAAGTCTGTATGTTGCCTATAATATGTGGAATATTAAGACTCGGATTTGATGCTGTATTGTTAATCTTGCAGATAATGAATCTGAGGTATTGATCTTATGATTGATGAATATCGACTTATTACTTTTGTCATTAAGAAATTTCGACTTCCATAGAGATGAAATTTCATCAGGTAATGTAATTTCATGTGTTAAAAAGTGTTTGATTCAGCTGAGCTAATTAGTTCCTCTATTAATAGTCCACCATAAAATTTTGAAAAAAATCTTATTTTCTTGATATGCATAGCAATATACCTACTATACTCTCTTGGGGTGTTTGAGGAGAGTGAATATGCTTCGATAGAATGTCTGGATGATTTGATGCATCCACCACTTCCCTTAGTGCTTTAGATACACTGAGTTGACTGAGCCCTTGTAAGCAAACAATGCCAATACGTTTTTGGTAGGAACCAGTGTACTTCTATACTGTGGTAGGAAGGTGCAAGTGAGCTGATTTGGTAATCATTATGAAGTTTAACTCATACATATTGAAAAATACGCCGTAGGCGAGCAGTTTGTCGTCTTTGAACGTGCATTCTTTCACTTTCCAATGCTTCCTTAAGTAAAAATGCACGAGCCATCGCAGATAATCAAAATTGCTGTAAATACAAAATGGAAGTGTAAAATCGCTTATTAGTCTCGTTAAGTTATTATATTTTTTATTTGAACTTCTTATACATGCATTTGTTAAGAAAATGAATAATTTTGACAGATTTATACAAAAAACACTAGCAACCGATTGGCGATCCATTATACGACTACCTCTGAGCAGTTATTAATTTGGATGTTCAAATTGCTAGTTGGTTGCTGTTGGGTCGCTGTTACTGAGTTAGTTAATACCAATTTTTTGATACTCCTAACCAAATAATGCACTTTTTGTTCACCAGTTGCGTCAGAGAGGCGCCACCGTAGCTGGTCGCCGATTGAGACGCGCTGACTGATACATAATACAAAATCTGCATTTGATAGCAACTATTGACCGATTCGGGTCGATTGTCGGTTGGTTGGAAGTTAAGTAATGAGCCTTCGGTAAGAAAAAAGGATGTATACAACATATTTCAGCTGTTGAAAATTCAGTTTTGCAACGAAAGGTGAATGTTGTCTAGGTGGAAAATAAAAATCTACTTGACTGCATATTTTGTTCAACTGTCATACCTCTCCAATACATATCGCGTCGCTTTTAAGTACCTTGTACTCTAGAATATGCACGTAGGCATATTTCCCCAAGTCGTGGCCCGATGCGAACATGTAAACATCCTCCGCGAATGTTAATGCCGACATAACAGCGACGCGTATGAGAGACAGAACCCCTTTTAGGTAATCCTTGAGAGTTTCGAGGCGCCAAAGGAGTAGCATGGAACAAATTGAAACCAAAGCAAACACAACCAATAGTGCAGGATTATGCAATGACCTAGATACTGTTTTACCTTACATAATTTTCTGTGCAAGGTTTGGTTCGATCTTTGGAACATTACGAATACGGTCACTGTCACTACAAAGACAAGACGTGCTTAAAAAGGTCGCTAGAATTATTTTTTGATCATTGTATTCAGTCATCGTCTACATCAGGAGCAATGTGTGAATGAGGTTAATCCAAAATTGTGTGACGTAAGCTACTTTACTAATTAATCGTTCCTGTGAACTGTTGATGGGCGTTTGGTTTCATGGAGAAGAGTGGATTTTCTCATTGTGTTTTTATTCCAAACAGGAGCGAAACAGCAGCGCATACTTTGGTCTGACATAATTAAATACTTTCTTTTATTCCCCTTAAATACGAGTGACCGGCAGATTGAAGCGGTGGTGTGGCAACAATTACTTCCGTTAATTAACGTGGTAATTATGTGAACGAGGTTTTCCTCTCGTTGCTCGGTGCTTCCCGCCTTTATTACGGCAACCAAGCACTCTACCCACAGGAAAACGATAGCGCAATAGACGAGGGTTCTTTTATACAGTAACTACTGCTTTCTGGATATCAAGCAGCAAATTTCAGTCCATCCTGCTTCTGATTTCAACGAAAATGATCTCATGATTTTTCAACACATTCTCAATTCTTTGCTCTAACGAATTTCCTTCTTGTATTAATTTTGTACTGTTAGCAACAATGACATTTCGAAATTCAATAGCTTAATTGAAGTATATATAAATATATATATATATATACATACATACCGTACCTTATGCAAATCAAATCACACACACGGGTCGCCATCACAACGTAGTATGAAGCAGTATGATGTACGTATACTAAATGACACAAAAAATGCATGCTATATGCACTCATAACAATGGGCTTACTATTCCATACAATGTTGCATCAGACGCTAGCTCAACAACAGATAACGACCTCTTGCTAACTCGTTGCTTATGCTTTGTTTTCTAGAAGTGCTTTGTAAGCACACCAATAGTATAAATAGGCCTTGCGCCTACTTCATGTTGTTCAATACCCAGTTAGACTTCGTCAAGTCAAGTAATTGTAAACGTTTGTAATTTGTAACGGACAGTAGCTACTCTCCTCAAATAAATTTTTTAAGAAGTAAAGTTGAATTTAAATAATATAACAATTGGTGTCAGAGAAGTGGGATAGCTTCAACGCATTAGAACAGGCAAACGCTCACTAGTGTGGTGGATGTCTAGCCTTCGAGCTACAAAGGAGCCTACAAGTAACAATAAGAAATAAGAAGAAAGAAAACGACTAAGAAGTAGAAACAAAAGAAGAAAGAAAAAGGGCACAGCGAGCAGCAGCCACCCAATTGCAGAGAGTCTACTTGGAATCATCGAAAGAGATCTGAGAGCCTCCTCTGGAGAACACGACCGCCTCCTGATGTACCACCGGTAATGTAAAATTGAATCTACTATCGTTTATACTTTCTATATTTTCCCATTTACCCACGACCTTTTACGTATTTTCTACGACTTTTACGTATTTTCCCATATTTATTCGCATATTTTGCGAACTATTGTCGAATCTTCCTGAAACATATTTCCAATCACCATGTCAGATCACGGATCAGATGATTACCAAACACCTGAAGTTCTTGATAACGCTCATGCAGACATCGAGCCGTATAGACTGTCCGAAATATTCTCAATTGTCCCTGAATACGATGGCAACCCGATATTGTTTTCGACCTTTATCAACGCGTGTAGAACGGCGCACCAAATGGCTGTCGAGGAACAGCGTCTCCTCGTCGTCCTACATAACAAACTGCGCGGACGAGCAGCAGAACTCGTCAATTCCCGTAATACTTCGACATGGGAAGACATACGCTCACTCCTTGAAACACATTTCGGAGATCTTCGAGATCTCACATCCTTAATTGCTTATCTGCAGCACATGCGTCAACTGCCAAACGAATCCCCACTAACCTTTGCATCAAGACTTCAAACTCATGCGGCAAAGATGCATTCAGCTGTCAATTGCCAAAACATGAACCGAGAGCAGAAAGCTGCTCAAAGTTCATTAATAGAGACTATGACTATAAACTGTCTCCTTACAGGACTAGACTCCAAAATTGGCCCGATTACTGCAGTCGCTTTTATCAAGCGCGAACTGCAATTATCATATCTTGAGAGACAAAAATGTTCTAATCAAAATTCTTCCATTAAGAAACCAGGTCCGAGAGTGTGCAATTTCTGCCACCGACCAGGTCATTAAGCAATTGAGTACCAGCGAAGACAACAGTTCTCACATAATATTCCGAGACCTGTTTTCCAGCCCCAATCCTTTTCGCCTCGAACTAGCCCTAACTCTCCAGCACAAAATAATAGGCCCCTCAGTTCCAATCAGTACCATCACAGACCCTCTGTTATTAGGCCAAATGTTCCTAATACGAATGTACCAAGACCTTCTGTTATACAACTGAATCCTAGCTTCCAAAACCCCAACTTCCAAAAAAGCTTCCGACCAAGCAATTCCACAAATCGAATCAACTACGTAGCCCCAGATTGCTACGAATATTCTGAATACCCTGAACCCGACCTTTACAATACAAGTTATGCCAGCGAGTATGGTACAGAAACCCAATACTCTGCTTACACCCCCTCGCAGTATGACGAATTCCCTGACCCTGGTAATAATAACGATTTCTGTTATGAATACGATGATACCGCTGATTATAACCTGCAGTATAAGGATTTTCGCGAACGTTCCCCGAAAGAAGAACCGCCTGCGAAGCCCAATGACAATTACGATCATATGATTGCGAGCTTGCAAAAGCTCAATGTCAAGGCCCCATAGAACGTCAACTCCCGACCAAATGTTCGTTTAGATTTTTAGATAAACATATTACAGTCCCGTCGACAATTCTTTCCGTCAGCCCAAACAACTTATATACAGGAAAATTTAAAATCCTTATTGACAGTGGTGCCGGTTGTTCCATTTTCAAGCGAAACACCTGCCAAAATTACAGGAAACGTGTTGCCGAAAATATCTCCATCCGAGGTATTACGGACGAAAAATTGTTTATTACAGAAGCAGTTTTAGTTCCCTTTGCTCCCAACGATTACCACAAAATTTATATTCACGATTTAGACATTGCTTTCTATGGTCTTCTGGTTCAGATTTCCTCGAGCACTACGACTGCATTATCGATTTGAAAAATCGTCAATTAATCACAAAATTCAAAACCATCCCACTTTTCAAAGTAGGTGATGAAGAAAATTCCTATACTTCTAATTTCAAAGAAAATCCCCAAACCTCTGATTTCAAAGAGAATTCCCAAGTTCAAAATGTCATTCTCAGTCCCTCCTAGAGTTGAACAGGTTGTCAAGCTTAAATCAGAGGTTAAAAATACCGAAGTCATTCTTCTGGCATGCGAGTTAGAAAAAGTGCATCTACCAAGCTCCATCGTTAAAATCAATTCTAACGGCGAATTTCTCACTACAGTCTTGAACTGTAATGCCATTCCTAAAAATGTGATTCTGCCCAAATTAGAATTAGGACCCTTTTTAATGAAACGTATGTAAACAATTTCAACATATCCCTGAAGAACAAGAGTCAGTATAACCATAGGCATGCTATTCGAGATCAATTACGTTTTGAACATCTTAACGATGAAGAGAAAGAACTTATTACCAACCTTTGACTAGAATTTTCCGAAATTTTTTATTTAGATGGTGACAGTTTGTCATTCACCAACGAAAATAAACATTCAATTGATACTACAACCAACAAACCAATTTTTACTAAGTCTTATCGCTACCCTCATGTCCACAAACAAGAAGTAAAAGACCAAATCTACAAACTGTTAAAACAAGGGATTATTGAACCCTCGAGTTCACCTTGGAATGCCCCTGTCTGGGTAGTCCCAAAGAAAATGGACGCTTCAGGCAAACAAAAATGGTGATTGATTATCGTAAACTTAACGAAATCACCATTGACGACAAATACCCGTTGCCAAACATTTCCGATCTGCTCGATCAATTAGGGAAATGCCAGTACTTCAGTACACTGGATTTGGCATCTGGATTTCACCAAATTGAAATTAATCCCGCCGATGTTGCCAAAACCACTTTTTCGGTTGAGAACGGATATTATCAATTCTTGAGAATGCCTCTTGGTCTCAAGAACGATCCTGCCACATTCCAATGTGTTATGGACAACATCTTGATGGGTATACAAAACAAAAGATGTCTTGTATACATGGATGATATCATTGTCTATTCCCCTTCCATCCAAGAACATATCACCAGACTTTCCGAAAATTTTAAACGTCTCCGAAACTCGAATTTTAAGATTCAGCCAGATAAGTGTGAGTTCCTCAGAAAGGAAGTAGTCTATCTTGGTCACGTAATAACCCCTGATGGCGTTAAGCCCAATCCAGATAAAGTGGATTGTATAAAAAATTTCCCACGACCCAAAAGTCCTAAAGAAATAAAATCATTCTGTCTTGCCGGTTACTGCCGACGCTTTATCCCAAACTTTGCTTAAGTTGCGAAACCCTTGACCAGACTATTGCAAAAAGATGCAGCCTTCGATTTCGACAGCGAGTGTGTTAAGTCATTCGATACCTTGAAAAATGCTTTAACAACATCTCCTGTACTGATCTACCCCAACTTCGAAGAACCGTTTGTGCTTACTACGGATGCAAGTGCTTTTGCAATATCCGGCGCCTCAAGTTAGAGGAATACGACTATGAAATAGTCTACAAGCCAGGCAAAGCCAACAAGAATGCCGATGCCCTATCCCGCATTAAACTACCTACGAATGTTAACGCCCTTAACCCTAGTGATGAAGAAGGTTCCCCTTCTACTCAATTTCTCGAAAATGAATTTGATGTATTTGCCCGCCTTTATAAAACCACCTCTTCAATAGACTATTCTAAAATACAATTTTCTAACTCTTCTATTCAGAAGCCACAAACACATAGTCACATTTTTCAGACAAAACACCCTTTCTGATCTTCATGAAAAAATCATCGAAGATATATTCATAACCAATCGCGAATTTTCTGCAAACAAAAGTAACATCGCTTCTAGTCAGACTGTCAAAAATAGGAAATATTATATAATTCCCGTGCCGTATGATCCTGCGACTTGCGTACAACATCTTTTCACCCTTATTTTAAATAACAAAGGCATATTCGATTTGTCCCAACAAATCTACGTCGAAAATAACCTAGACTTGCCCATCCAAGAAATATTTTCTTTCATATTTTCCGACGAAAATATCAAAATTGTCATTTGTCAGAATGTAACTAAAATCCCAAGCCTTGATGAAATTCTAATCATTTGGTAAGAAAAATATCCACAGAGGTATTAACGAAACTATCGTACGTATCCGTGAACGATGCAATTGGCCCGGTTTCACTAAAGATGTCGAACATTTCATCAAGAAATGTGAAAATTGTCAGAAAACTAAAATCTGCCGAAAAAACCTCAGTACCCCTTTGGTTGTTACAGAAACTCCAAAAGCTCCATTTGAACGCATCAACATTGACATTCTAGAAGTCCCGCCTCAGTGCTATGCTCTTACAATCCGAGATACAAAATTTTCCCAAGCCTAAAATATTAACGACAAGTCTGCTAAATCTGTCGTGAATACACTTCCTTTATATTTCCAACATTACGGTACACCCCTTCGAATACATTGCGACTATGGCAAAGAATTCGACAATGCTCTTATGAAAGATCTCTGTAGTCTTTATGATATCAAAATGGCATTCTCTAGCGTCAGTCACCCCCAGTCCAATGGATCGGTCGAACGATTCCATGCCACTTTATTGGAAATGATTAGAAGGCACGTATCTGAAAATCCGAACGAACACCCCTTTAATATCCTACCCTATGCTGTTCAGTGCAATAGCACAAGGAACAAAACCACAGGCTTTATTCCCTACGAACTTGTCTTCGGACATACATCTGGTCGTCCCCCAGAACACGTCTACTTTAAAAAAGAATTGATGTCTAAATACCTTCGAGATATTCGGAATAAGCTCGAATATTATTATAAAATAGCCCGTGCCAGAACGGACGAACAAAGGCAAACGGCTAAGGTTTGTTTCGATAACAGAGTATCACCGAACCTCCAAACGTACAAAATTGGTGACAAAGTCTTTGTCATACAATCCCAAATTTCCAATAAGCTTCAATATGAATTCGATGGACCATATGAGGTCATTCAAGTATTTGAAAATTCAGCATTACTCAAAAACCCGGAAACAAACAGAACAACTAAAGTCAATTTCGACAGACTGAAACCATGTTTTGAGGCCTAGTTTCTCTCCAGGTGCAGTCTGCTGTTTCTTGCGGCTATTTGTACGGCCCAGATTGACATCAAACCCTTTAACAACACATTAGGTATTTACTTCCACGAAGATGGCCCTCTCAAAATATCTAACGAAGTGTGGACATTACTCGTTTACAAAGATCTTGAACTGATCAAAAAGGTACTCGACGATAACAATAATATCCTGGAGCACTTAACCACTCTCATAAATGAACCTACTAATTGCATGAAAGTATTTAGAAGCGAAATCACATACGAGCCTTCTCTACCAAATTTCCCGTTCCTTGAAAACCAAATATTACGAAACTAGCGCATCTCGAATGTAACGCGGCCTAATTAATACCATAGGTACAATTTGGAAAGCAATAACAGGTAATCTCGATTCATCTGATGGTGAAACGACTGCATTAACAAAATTTGTAAAGACGAACATGAGCTTGAAAGCCTTATGAAAAATCAGATCCCAGTAACCATGTCGGTTATTAAGAACTTCAATAATACTATTCAGAAACTGCAAATTGACGAAGCTACTTTTAACGAAGACATAAAGGTTATTCAAAATAGAATTTACGAAATTTCAGATGATCTTGCCTTTTATGAAGCTAGATTTCAATTTTTGGAACTTTGCGATCAACTAATGGAAAGTTATATGCTGCTAGAAGAGACAATCAACGATATTCTCAATTCCATTACTTTTACACGTTTGAAAATTATTCATCCTCAAGATTTAGTATCAAAAAACAATTTACCTATGCCAGTGAATTAGGCAACAGTATCAGAATATCTCAACCTAATGGAACTTCAAACAAAAACAAAAGTAGTTTTCGCCCTACGCATCCCCATGTTAGAACCTGAAGTTACACTTTATACAAGGCGATTCCTCTACCCATTTTAGATGAACGTACAGGTCTATTTCATGTAATTTCTACCTTACAGAGATACGTTGCCAAAGATAGCGATTCTCTTTTGTACGTCTCCTTTCAAAATTTGGGTAGTTGCAAAATTCTCCAATCACAGGTTAAGATCTGTTTTAACCTCTTACCATATCCAATAGACAACAATGCGAAGCACAATTGTTGCGAAATCCGGTCGATCTGCCAGCAACATGTCAAATAGCCATTGTGGCTCTGCAGGATTATAAAATCCAGGAATTAGCATCCAATTTTTGGTTGATTACCATATCTAGCCCGCTGCCCATCACAATAAAATGCGGACAACGTGAGACAAAGGTGATCAAAGCTAATACACTTTTGAAAATGCAACCAGAATGCAGTACATTCATAGGTACTACAAGGCTTCATGCCAGATATTCTGTTAACGCTTACAAGAATGTAACAGGATCTTCGTCCGAGACTCCCGGACCTCTCAATGTCATGCCTTGAATATATAGTTCGCATCTCTAGTCCAATACTTCAATTTCTAGTGTTAATTTTCTTTATCGATTTGCTGTGCTAAATCCAGCATTTCTTTTATGTGATAGACGATTAGTTCAAATTCAATTCCATCTAACTATTTTGACTTTCTAAACTATGTAGACCCTGAGCTAAACTCTCAATCTCATCGTCTTAATATTTTATATCTCCCAATATATATTTGTCAGATTCTCCGCATGAGCTAACCTTTACTTTTATTGTTTGATTTAATATTTACTTTAATTGTTTATGTATAACTCAATGATTTACTGGTTATTGATAGTAGTCATTTTGTTATGCGGTTACTCATCTGAACCGGACTGCGCCATTTTTATGTAACAGGATCTTCGTTCGAGACTCCCGGACCTCTCAATGTCGTGCCTTGAATATATAGTTCGGATCTCCAGTCCAATACTTCAATTTCTGGACTGGTCCGAGACCCCTCGAATTTCAAATTCTGTTACCTTTTACTTGTCTTCCTATAGGAAGTAGACTACTTTATGTCAGGTTCTACGCGAGTCTACATCCTATAGGAAGACAAGTAAAAGGTAACAGAATTTGAAATTCGAGGGGTCTCGGACCAGTCCAGAAATTGAAGTATTGGACTGGAGATCCGAACTATATATTCAAGGCACGACATTGAGAGGTCCGGGAGTCTCGGACGAAGATCCTGTTACAAGAATTTCACTTATAAAATCCACCCTGTAGAGATACCCTACGATGCTGCAATCATCTCCCCAATAAACAAAATTTGCCGAACCTGAAACCGATCAAGCTAACCAAGATCGATACAGAAGAGCTAGAAATCGCCAACCACAAGTTCAACCAGTATTCTGAACAACTCGATAAACTTATTAATGAGCCTTTTGTTTCACGACATATCTCCTGGTTTACGTACGTCGTCATAACCCTGCTAGCCGTCATCTTAGCCCTCTACATCTTCTGCAAGTGCAGAAAACGCCGACCACTCAGTATTTGTGCATCAAATTACCCAGCTGATGGACCGTCACCAGGAACGTCAAAAGTCAGATACATCCCCAGGCTTTTTCCACGTCGAAGACCAACCATCCAACCCCATGAAGAAGAAATTGAACTACAGTAGTGTTCAGTGAGTGAAAAGTTCCAATTGTGAAAAATCAATTTTCCTTTTCATTTTTAATGACATTTTTGTACGCCTTGCTTTTATCGTTTTGTTTCAGCATTTACTTGTTTATGCTAACAATTTTATTTTTCAGAATCTATATTTTCTGATGTTATTTTGCAATTTGTATTTTGCAATTTTATTACTCCTACTTTTATATTTGTATATTTTACAATGTTTACAATTTTACATTTTTGAATATTTACAACTTTTACACTTTTCTAATTTTGTCAAAAGTTGTCGCATGGCAACAACTTTTTGTAATAGGGGGAAGTTGTTATATGCACTCAAAACAATGGACTTACTATTCCATACAATGTTGCACCAGACGCTAGCTCAGCAACAGCAATTCGACTAAGATGGCAGTATGCCCTTTGACAGGATTCAAGAAAGGACAGCTGCCCTGACTCCACAGTCGATGAGCGACTACTCTCGCTTCACCGCGGATCACCAGATCCAACGGTGGGAGATCCAACAGAGCTTCCATTGCACACAATGGCGTTGTACGCACTGCGCTTGTAATACTAATACAGGCCAAACGCTGAATTTTATTGAGTTTGGCCTTAGTTCTCTCAGTTCTAATGCAAGGCCACCAGACCAGGGAGCCGTACAAGAGAGATGGACGTACTATCGTCGTGTAGAGCCAGTATACCACTTTGGGTGTAAGCCCCCACCTTACCCCGACAACACGTCTACAAGCCCACATCGAATTACGAGCCTTGCGATGGGGGAAAGGTCTGAAGATCGAGGAGGCCACCGGAGCAGATTTACTTCGGACGCTTCTAAAAAGTCTAATCTAACACCTGCGATATGAAGTTGTGCATTGTCCTGCTGAAAAAGTGGATCTTACAATGTGTCCAAAAAGGGAAGCAGATGTGGTTGTAAAACTTCGTGGATATAGCGCTGGGCAGTCATGCTACCTCGAATGAACGGTACTCTATACCAATCGCTGCCGATGATGCTGTGCGGTCAGAGGTAGTACAAGATGGGGACGGTATGAAAACAGTCCAAAAAACCTTATTAGGCAATAAACTGCCCTCGTTGTTATTACCCTTCCGACAGCATCAAACCACTGGTTGGCCCTTGTTGTGTAAAAACTGAACTCCAAGTGCTAGTTAGTTGCCTCAAATAACGATCCTTCCGCTCTGTAGTCTGTCTTTGACGTCCAGTATCCAACTCGTCGATTTTCGCCTTTTTAGAACTACGCTCGACAATATCTCATTACAGTAGCTTCATTTCGATTCACCCGATTAGCGATTTCTCTAAAAGAAAATCCGGCTTCCCGTAACCCGATTCTCCGACCTCTCTCAAGTTGAGCAAAATTAGCGCGTTTGCGAACTCTAGGCATGATAGTGCATGAAACAAATGGAAGCAACAGCGTAAAATCACTGAATATTAAGTAAACATGTTCATATTGTTCGGATCCTGATATGACAAAAAAAAGCTTTGCAAAAAAGTAGATTCGGCTCTGAATGCTTTCAACAATTTATAAGCGTATACTTCCAAGATAGCAAATATGTTTACATATACATATACAATATGTCAGTTACTATATTTGGGATGTCCTTATACGACCTGCTATTATTAATTGTCGCGTTTTGAGGGGGGGAGCCATCTGGGTAAATAGCTTAGCTCATTTTGTCATATTAGGTGACAATAGGCTATTATATGACTACACTAATGTCCATGATGCTTCATATATCAGCAAAAATGAGGATCTTAAAAAAATATTGGAAGCGTTCAGCCAGGATAAAGCGGTCCAGCGGTGCAGCGCTTTTATGCTGACTAGCAGTAGCTGTGGCATAGCTTTGTCATTCGCAAAATTAATCAACAAACTATCAAATCCAACGAATTGGAATAGGTTAGAAGGAGCCAAGCCTAAATGTTTACATTGTTTTGTTTGTCACCGAATTTGCATAGTTTTAGTTCACTTTTGACTCATTTGTCTACCAAGTGACAGCGTTGTATCAACATAATAATAATAACAATAGTGATAATAATAATAATAATAAGTAGCCGCAATAATATACCAGCTATTTGCACACAAAGAAGTGCCACGCCTTTTTTTATAAATAAGTGGAAATGGTGGGGTGATTCCTCTTTCCTTGTTTTAAATTAATTAATGAGGTAATAAATTACAATAAATGAAATCTATGGATCAGTCAAAGCAAACCGGCTGTCAAGTTGCGTGCAAATTTAGACCCTAGCTCAATAAGGCGGAGAGTAATGGGGGTATTAAGAGCGCCAGTGACTCAAGATGGATTAAGCCACAAATCCCCGAGTTTTTAGTCGGAACTTGTTTTGCTTGACCACCACACAAAGAAAAGAATCTAATACTAATTAACTGTATTCAGAGAGCCAAATAAAACAAGATATCTAAAAACAAGTCACAATATATTGCCAAAACAAGCAGCACATATATACCACTGGAGTGCAAGTTAAAAGAAAAGATGTTATTAAAAACTGCCTGACAATAAAATTAATAGACCATAATAACTAACCCTGCAAAACGTTTACCATGGTACACGTACCTAAACCTAAACTTATCTGGATAATGGACTTATCTGGATAATGGTCTTCTTCCAGTTACAGCTCTAGGTACAGCTGAGATGCACAGCTTACAAACGCTCAGGTCAAAAATCAGTGGCCAGTAGTGAGTAGTGATGTTAGAAACGTCACAAGGTAGGGGCTGCTTGCCTCATTTCCATAATTTACGGTATAAAAAAAACCCTAGATAGAGAAAAAGATTGTTTAAAAATCTACTCTCTACTCTATGTCTGAGACAGAACTACTCAATTAAAAGACTCAAAATTGAACAAAAATCCATGTACATTCTCTGCTACTAGAAATTTACTTTTCTTTCTGCAAGGACAAGAAAATATAAAAATATACCAAGGTGATATACCCTCAGAAAGTTGTTCTAAAATAAGTTATGGCAGCTCAAAATCCAAAATCATGATTAATGTAATCTAATAAGCCTAAAAGATAGTGACATGTAGGTACTACACTATATTTGAATTCGTAAAATGCCAAACAAAATCAAGAACACACTAAGAATTTCAGTCAGCAAGAATCAATATATCAATATCTATAAAATACCCAATTAAAATGATATTTTACCTGTCCACATCAGGGTTTTTATACATGGGTTCTAACAAAATCGGCTGCGAAACAGCTACAAGGCAGCTACAAAACAAAGCTGGAGGAGTGTGAATGGTGGTTCTCCACAATGGCTTTCCACTAATCAGATATTGAGCAAACTTCTTCAGGACATGCATTAATGGACATAGTCTCATGGTATACAAAAGAGAACTTACCGCTGGAGGTTAAAATCCCATTACAAAATGGACGGGGTAGTACCCTAACCAACACAACTAAACGTAAGGTACAAAATAAAAGGGTACTACTCCAAAAACTGGTGCTTGGGGCGTTAATATCCCAAAATTTGGAAGTTAACGAAAAATAACGCTCGCACACAACCAAAACTACAGCAGAAAGTAAAATGGCGCTAGACGATCTGCGCACGCAACCCCCTAAACGAAGGTTAACTAAGTTGCCCTGAAGAAAACACGTTGGACAGAACATCGAAAGGAACAGATAATAGCCGGTAAAGAAGGTATCTTGATAGGACCAAATGTCCCTCTACTGCTAGTACGTGTAAAGTCACAAGGTTGCGCGCTGGTTGCCACTGGACAGAAACAGATCTGTCTACGCGGAACCAACAATATTTTATGAGATTTCTCACATAGAAGAAAGATTTCAATACAATATTGAGTCGCTGAGAATGACAAAAATAATACGAGAGAAATTCTATAATCAATAAACTATGGAATTTGATAAAAGAAAATCAATAAAAAGGGTTTGGTCTAGGAGTGGGCACTCTATAATCAATAAAGAGAAATTCAAATTATTCATAAGTGATCAAAACAGTAAGAAGAAAGGTTACGTGATTTTAGCACGTGACAGAAGGTCTACTCAAGACAAAGGTGCCCTCCTACAAATAACATCCTGTGTCCGTTCTAAAAAATCAGAACCTGTTGATGTATTGGGATCGCCCAATAACCACGTATAGGCGCATAGAGCACAATCGTCCTGATTTAGTCCTTATAGACAACAGAAACAAACAGCAATCATAATCGATATTGCGGTTCCACTTACGCATAACCTTAAGACCGTGGAAACTGAAAAATGCTCCAAATATCAAGACCTCAAAATAGAATTAGCACGGATGTTTAAGTTAAAAGAAGTAATGATTATTCCCATCGTTATATCAGTCGAAGTGGTGGCCACGAACGCTTTGTCGGAGAATTTGAAAGTCTTGAACCTTCTAAAGGGTACATACATACAACTGCAGAAGGCAGTGATTATCAACACTTGTCGGATTACAAGAAAGTTTTTATCGATATAGCTGATTGCGGACGGGTCATGATGAATTTCATTCCCACCCAGAGCCACACTCTATGAACATCATTCGAGGTGGCCCAATAATAATTATAATACTTTAAGGTGGAAACATTCACCTTCATTAGGTTTGTGTTGCTCTTGGCATGTATTTTTTGCAAATAACACTTAGGCCCGTATCGTCAGTCGTTCCTACAATAATTGTAAGACGCCATTATGGCCTCCTTGATTTTCATAATAGTATGGCATCTTCAGTAAGGTACTTGTATGTACTGCTTTAGATTTCTAGTCTGATGTCAATCAGAAGTCAATTGTTATTTTAGGCTATATTTCTTTTTTGACGTTTAAGAAATTTTAGACAGATTAATCAATTGCTGATGGATATTTTCTTGCAAATAATGTTGATCATAATTTCCTACATTGAACAAATTCGCCAGGCTGTGGTAAGTCCCATATCTGGTATTAATGATCTAAAATCAACAATTTAATCCAAATGGATGTATATATATATATAAAAGCCTAACAGCTTACAACCAAGCTGTTCCTTGATGAAGGGTATTAATCATTGCATATTTATATTTATATACTTATCGCATTTTTTTCCGATGTGGTTCGTTCACACAGACTTTATGAGATGTTGGATAAGAAACACTGTATCCCAAGTGCAACTGCATTGTTGATGTCGGAGATGCTTGTTCACAAATCGTTGTTATACTTTGGATTGAGTAGTGTCAGACTACAGGTATGTGTAATGTGTAAATGCTCTGACATTGAGTTTAAACATGACCTGCCCTATCTGATATTTTTTTGTACTAGTGGGAACCTTAACCTAAAACTTTGAGACGATAACTCTAAAAAATATCATTATAAAATTGCAGCCCACACCAAGGTGTAAAATTTTTAATGTTTCTTGAATCTCTGCATCTTTTTTGGAGTTATAAACCATCGTGATATTGCATACAAAACTCCATATCTATTTTGGAATGATAAAGAGGTGATTGATTCATGCATCCCGCCACTTGAAAGCATGTTTTAAGGCGTCAACCTTGTGAATCTGCTTTTTGTGACTGACATGTGTTACACTGCAATTTGTAAATTAAAGGTAGGCATAAGCCTGTATAATCATGAAAGTTAAAAGCTGTCGAGTTCAAGAGGAGCTTTGTTGAGACTACTATAATTTAGCAGGAGGAGAGGTGGACGCATTTCATGTACTGTGGGCTGTCAATTGTGACACTCTCTGCTAAAATCGACTTCATCCATCTGGGAGCAGAGGCACCATGATAAAGTTACCATACAGTGACAAATAAATACTTTGCACAGAAATTTATGCGTAAAATGCGGTAAAACTAAAAGTGGTTGCCACATGAGTGACCCCGAGACTTTCAAATACTGAGAAATCCCAATATCAATATTATTCAACCCAATCCGGGTGTTGTCTGTTTCAATTAGTTTGCACACTCTGACCTGAGGTTAGAGCTAGCAGTGCTGCTGATTTCCTCATTCAAATATTTACAGAGCTTACCAGCAACCCCTTTGGTTGGTTGTGAAAAACCACAGTGTCTATATTTCAGTTGAGATGGCCCCAGCCTGTAAATGCACTTCAAAAACCATCTTATGTCTGCATCGTTCTGCTAATTCTAAAGTCATTTAGGTTTTTCGGGCTGTTGACTGTTGAGCCGTGGTCGGGTTGGATTTGATCCAGAGCTTTCGGCTACATCTGCGGTAGCCATCTTCAGTGGCGCTGTCGGCGAGAGCGAAGTGCTCGGCTTGGCGGGTCGACTGAAACTGATCGGTCAACTGGATGGGCGTGCGGTTTTATAGGCGATAGGCGGACTGAGCTGTCTGGTGGGGTACTCTGGGTCCTTGAGTGACGTGGTTTTTGCGCTGTGTTTTTTCGAATTGGGAACCACGTTTTGTTTAAAGCAAACCTTCTTCTTTTCTATTGAAATTATCATTGTGTTTGTAGATTTCAATTGTTTCTGAGTACATTCGGGCTGAGTAGTGGGTGGATGTTGATAGGTCTTCAGGTTGGTCGAACAGAACATTGTGGCCGTCTTGGAGTGCGTGTTCGGCCTCCGCTGTTTTATCAGTGTGTCCTAGTCGACAGTTTCTTTCAAGCTACGTTTAGTGGTGCCTATGTATACTTTACCACAGGAACACGGTATTCTGTATACGCCGGCACCGCTCTGGGGGTCCCTAGGGTCCTTTACTGATGTTATGAGTTGCTGGATTTTATTTGTCGGCAACCTTCCTATTCTATCCGTAATACCTTTGATGTATGATAGGAAGGAGACTCCCGCAGGTGGTTCCTTGTCTCCTGCCGGCGGTCTGCTTTTTTGGTGTAAAAACCTGTATTCTATTTGTTCCCTGCGATAGCCATTTGCTTGTAAAACCATGTTAACATGATCCAGTTCCCTCTGCAGGTATTGAGGTTTACAAATTCGACGTGCCCTGTCTATCAGATTTTTAATGACACTTTTTTTTTGTCCAGGATGATGGTTGGAGTCCTTGTGTAGATATCCGTCAGTGTTTGTGGTTTTGCGGTAAACTCTGTGACCCAGCTTTAAGTTCTCTCGTCTGACCACCAATACGTCTAGGAAGGCCAGTTGATTGTCCTCTTCTAACTCCATTGTCAATTCCATTTGGGGTAAATGCTGTTTAGGTGATTTAGGAACACTGCTAGTTCTGCTCTTTCGTGGTTCCATACCACGAAGATATCATCCACATACCGTAGCCAACAGCTGGGACGATTGGGGCGGTATTCAGTGCTGCTTCCTCGAACTTTTGCATGTAGAAATTGGCTATTACCGGGCTTATTAAATTATATCTTGATCTCTTATTACCTGTAAGGTAAGACATTTCAAGGTAGAAAACCAGACATGTATTTATTCCCGACAAAGGTTCTACCGTAATCCACAATACATGATGGATTATCGGTGATGATTGGAATAACAGCTTTCCAGTGACGATAACCAGGGTAAGCTTCAGAATTAGTGGGAGCGGCGTTCTGGGTCCCTCCATCAGATCTTTGCGTTACTTCTAGAAGTGAGATTTCAGAATCACCGAATACTTGAACCAAAATTAGGACGGACGGTGACAGGTGTAACTCCCACTCCGCTTCCACGTCCCACTGACGCAAAAGCTCAACTGTATCAGTATTACTCTTAGATTTTATATTTGACGCGAGGGCAGTAATATTTCTCTCTTTACACAATTGCCAAGGTTTTCCCGCAACCTGGTCCAGACGTGGAAGCTAACGGGTGATTTTTTAAGAGGTATAAGATTTGATTTTCAAAAAAAACAAAAAATTTGAAAAAACGATTAAATCTTTATTTGAGTCGATAGAACGGTCGATATAATTTAATGTTTAAAGATTATTTCATGTAAATGTTGGCCGCGGCTCCGCTTTAGATGGCACATGCGCAAGGTCCAATTTTGGCACACTCTCTCCAACATATCGGCCGGTATCTCACGAATAAATGCTTCAATATTGGCTTCCAGTGCGTAGACATTAGCCTTAACATGGCCCCACAAGAAATAGTTCAACGGCGTTAAATCACA
Organism: Acanthoscelides obtectus; assembly: GCA_963669975.1. Lineage (NCBI taxonomy): Eukaryota > Metazoa > Arthropoda > Insecta > Coleoptera > Chrysomelidae > Acanthoscelides > Acanthoscelides obtectus. The sequence goes on from CAVLJG010000001.1 coordinate 62,059,865, forward strand.
CGATCTAGGCAGCCAATTGACGGGCCCCAAGCGTGAGATAAACTGTTCACCGAACTCGCCTCTCAATAGGGCCATTGTTTCGTGTGCGGTGTGGGATGTGGCACCGTCTTGTTGAAACCACATGTCAGCCAAGTCCAGCTCTTCCATTTTGGGCAAAAAAAAGTTTGTTATCATCGCACGGTAGCGCTCGCCATTCACAGTTACGTTCCGGCCATTGTCGTCTTTGACGAAGTACGGCCCGATGTTGCCACCGGCCCATAATCCAAACAGTGATTTTTTCGGGATGCATTGGTAGCTCTTGCAATGCTTCTGGCTGGTCTTCACTCCAGATGCGGCAATTTTGCTTGTTAATGTACCCATTCAACCAGAAATGAGCTTCGTCGCTGAACACAATGTTTCGATAAAAATGTGGGTCTTCCTCCAACTTTGCCAGCGCCCATTCACCAAATTGGAAACGTTGTGGGAGGTCGTGTGGCTTCAATTCTTGCACCAGCTGTATCTTATAAGGTTTTCCACGTAGTGGAGTAACAGAGGCCCAATTGCTGCGAACGGCGGCGAATCGACATTTCACGGTCATCACTAACACTGGCGGATACAGCCGCAATATTTTCTTCAGTCCTCACTCTGCGTCTGCGTGTTGGTGGTTTAATGTCCAATAGTGTAAACTGGGTTCGAAATTTAGTCACAAGCTTCCGAATAGCTCCCTCAGTAGGCCGACCAAATTGCCCATAAATTGGAAGCAGTGCTCGATGCACTCTCTTAACCGAGCATGAATTTTGATAGTAAAATTCAATAATTTGCAAGCGTTGTTCGTTCGTAAGTCGACTCATGGTTAAATTATAGACCAAACTAAACAAGTTTGACAATGACACAAGACACGATTCACGCGTCATCTTTCAAAAACAGTTTTGCCAAAAAGATACTAGCAAAAAAATCACCCATTAGAAGCTCTCCATTCTATTGATGTAGGATGAGGTATAATATGCGACAGCTCATCAATTTGTTATCAAAGCACCCCAGAAGAAAACAACTAGATTAGCATGTGGGATCTTCTTCTCGGGTTACCGAAAACTAGAGACTTTTCCCTGGCCAACGAATGTCCCAGTCCGAGAAATTATACAACTAAAAATTGGATAATTCATTACCTCTGACCGCATCTGCCAGATTCTCTGAGCCCCAGCCGAGGTAGACCTTAAGTTATGTTATTGGCATAGTAGCATTAAAATTTCCTTGAGAATTTAACAAGGCAAGAATTTTGACTCGTTAGTGTACAGTCGACTGTAACGAAATGAAAGACAAACTGACACCAAGATCCCGATGTTCTCCGCAAAGTTTCGGACTCTGTGTTGGTTGCTGTCCATTATTGCCCTTACTAGGTTTTAGTAATGCCTGCATCGTCCGCTCAAGTAAAGTTACTTTCCTTCAAGCAAAATGTAACGCTGGTCTCACACAGATAAAACCTGATCTCTATCTGTTATTAACGAAAAGTTACCTGATGGTGACGCCCCTTCAGAAAAAGGGGCTTCGTTGCTCCGCGACGAAAGGAACCTCCATGCGACCGTCGGTATCTCGTTTGACAATGCATATCTCTATCGGCCAACCTTCTGTCCTGTTTGCTAATTCTAAATGTTCAGCGGTTTCTCGACACTGTTGAAAACGTAGAATTGCGCGCCGATCGAGGTGTTAAGAGTATGGCACGAGAACAGGAGAAATGAAGATTTATAGGCGGCCAGAGGGGAGAAAGGTAGGGGCAAGGGGCGCGGTGCCGCTTTCCTTCGCTGCGTGCGCGCTTTGAAATCGTGGGGGTTGGGTACTGCTATGAGGGTACTACGATATTTATTCTAAATATTTACTTCGACGAGGACGGAACATAATATTATAATATAATATATCCATGTGCATTAATTTTCCTAACCCAACAACTTCTTGAAGATACCACAGGATGTGGAATTTGTTCAATGTAGACAAATTATGCTTCTGCCTTCGATTCATGTGTCTAAAATTTCTTAAACGTCAAAACAACAACATAACCTTTAGCCAGAACTGTCAGCATGCCGGAAATCCATAGTAGGACATTCAAGTTAACTTATCGAAGAAGACATGAGATTATCGAAATCAAGGAAGCCATAAAGGCGTCCTACAATTGTAGGAACGACTGACGATACGGCCCTGAAAGTAGGAATTTTATGGCAGAACTGTAAAAAATTTAATTTATGTCAAGTGCACTTTGATGCTCTGATATTCAAATACAAAAAATGTTAAAGAGCTTAGTCCCCCTGTATTTATCATAGGTGATCATTAGTTCACTTTAGGAATGGAGTTCTAGTCGTAGGGCCAATTAAGGAAAACTGATCGCCATCGCCTTCGGCTATATGTCAGTGTCTGACGTAATAGAGGTCTGTATCCACAGAACTAAAAATTATCGAGAATGGATAAACTGAACACGGCATATTGCAAACCACACAATGACGGCCTCAGCCAGGCTTAATTTTCATAAAATCTTTTAAAAGCTTAGCGTTTTTCAATAGATTATTTTCTATTTATTATCTATTTACTTTTCATTATCTCTACAACCTATAGTGTACTGGTGATTGCTAACAGGCATGAAATGGCACCGTACACGGTTGGTTATGGTTATAGACGAAGAGAGCAAGCAGATGTTTATGAAACCATTGTGGAGATTTATTTCTAGTAGTACCGCAACCTGGATATACAGTACAAGATAAAGTCCCGAGCTGGCCGTACTGGCTTTATTTAACTTTACAAAACCAAATACGATACAATTTTTTTTGTAACTTGACAAAGAATGAAACGAGAATCACAGTAACGCATGGAAAACTGTTTCTTCGGGCTCTGATGATTTCCGCAGCATTTTCTTCTTCCGGGTGTATCCTCTTCTGCGTCATTATCCTTAAATCATTTAGTTCGCTAATAATGTATGTAATTAAAATATCGTTGCTTATTTTTGGTAAGTAAGATCTTCTATACAGGGAAATTAATCTGGATGAGGCGAAAAAGAAACTCTGCTCCTTACCTTCTACCGTTTTCTTCTTGGAAGGCGGCAGGCAGAAGCAAGCGCCTACTATTCGCTCGTGGTGGCAGATTCTTCGTTTCGCCGAAAGTTGGACGCTCAAGCGATGATGCCCACGTTTCCACGAAACCGGTCACGATGCCGTGGATTTTTGGAAAACTGCATTTGTATCCTATTTGATGACTGCGCCACCTATGGTACCATAATGGCCGTACGGGTTTGTTTTTACTCAGCTACAACTACAAAACTAATTACAATACAATTTTTTTGTAGGTATTTGACAAAGAGTGAAACGAGAATCGCAGACTAGCATGGAAAACCTCTATTGATTACTCGAGCTCTGATGGTTTCGTCGGCATTTTCTTCTTCCACGTTTATATAACTTAATACAAAAATTATCTATTCATCTATAGATTAATGAGAGCAAAGATGGTCTTTTGTCGGATTGCGTATTATAAGAGGAGCGGCCACTGAACACGATGATTCTACTGGGATACACGAATAGAAGTCGGCTCTATCTCTAAAAATAAAGTGATAGGGGGTATTCAATGGTTTCCGTATGTTGGAAACGGCTGGGCCGATTTCAACAAACTTGGACTAGTTGAAAAGTGCTATTTTTGGGTTACAAATTTTATAATATCTGAAGTTTTGTTAGTTTGACAAGTGGCCGATAGAGGGATTTTTTAGACATTCCGACAGAAATGGATAATTTTCTCAAAAAAATTAAGTGTTTTGGTATAATTTTTTATGAAAAAGTACCTAAATGATGTCTAAACAAGCTCGCGAAAACCGCATCTCGATATCTTGTTCCTAACCTAAAACCCAAAACTAATACCTAATAAAAACATAATCCTCAAAGTGTCAATAGCTGTCAATAGTATCGCGTTACTTTGAGCAATGTTTGTGCCTACCAAATGCGTTTTACGCTTGATGAAGCTGTTGATATGTTTGCAGTTTATTGTGAACGCCGCAATAGCAAAAAGAGTTTACGCGACTCGATATCCAAATCTGCGTCTTTGCGATGTGAGAGTTTTTCCCCGATTAGTGGGGAGTTTACGAGCCTACGTTGGAAGAACACAAAAAAATATTAACCGCGTATTGGGATTTATTGAAGGAAATCCTCATGTTAGCACTAGGGCATTAACCTTCGAGTTGGGTATATGACGAACAACGGTTCAAAATATAAGTTATAATATAATGGTCATCAAAATATAGGGATTTATTTAAATTTACCTTTTTTAATTACTTTTAGAATGCACCCATATCATGTCGTTATTCAGGCCTTGAAAGAGGAAGACTTTGATCGGAGGTTGGACTATTGCCATTGGATGTTAGGCATGATACGCAAAAATAGAGAATTTTCATTCCAAATTCTTTGGACCGATAAAGTCACCTTTAATAGTGACAATATGCATTATTGGTCTGCAGAAAATCCGCATTGGTTGCGTAAAGTTCAGCAAAAAATAAAAATTTAAGGGATTTGAGTATAAATTTTTCTTTGGCCTAAATTTTAGGTTCGGAACAGGATATTGAGATGCGGTTTTTTATCATTTAGCTACTTATAATTTAGCTATTTTTTCACACAAAAAAATCATACAATGCATTTAATTTTTTCTTAGAAAATTAACCATTTCTGTCAAAATGTCGAAAAATGCCCTCTAGCGGCCACATGTGAACCTAACAAAACTTCAAATATTCAAGAAGACCTCTTTTCAACTAGCCCAAGTTTGTTAAAATCGGCTCACGGAAACCTTTGGATACAAAAACAACAAAAAATGTCAAACAAAAAAGGATCAGATTATCCTCGATTTCAGGTATTTTTTGTTAGGTTGATATAGCGGCATTCACAGAAACATCTCTTTTTTAGATTCAAGATTGCCGTTACGCTCCCTAACGACAATTTCAGAAACTTGGAAATATTTTCCAGGTTTTTCCCCTTGCCGTTTTAGTAAAAAAAATGTCACTCATTTCCGTCGGTCTGTCCGCTAATCCTTGGTCCATCAATAGCCTGAGAAGTAACGCACGGATTTTGAGGAAAAGGTCACACAACGTTGCTACTATGCCAAGGACGAAAAAGCTTGTTTTTGAAAATCGGTTTAGTGGCGACGGAGAAAAATAAATTTTCGGGATTGAAATTCGGTGGTGGTATATGAACATTTTTTGATCTTAGTATATTTCCCAGCATCGCTAATTCTATGCACATATCAGCCACAGTTCACACATCATATGCTTCCCCGTATATTTGTCTTTAAAACATAGAATGATAGAGAAATGTTTCGATCCGCGTTCTTCTGCTATCTAAGCTCCCGGCGAATCGCACGAGTATTATGTAAAAAACCTGTAAAACGTCGAAAAAAAAAACAATAAAATGTCATCTTCCAGACTAGGTAGTTTTAAGGGTGCAAACAGTCATTCCACGTTTGCTCACTAGGCTCGTTGTGAGCGTCCATTTACGGAGGATTTACTCAACTACACGCACTGTTGGTTGCATATGTTTTGAGAAGCCGAGTAGGCTGTAGTTTTCATCTCTGAGAAGAAAGTTGGTTGAATAACAAGATCGCATCCGAATTATTATGTGTGTTGGTCTGCATGTGTATAAAATCAGTGATATTTGCTGTGTGAGAAAATCATTACTGGATATGCTGACAATGAAGTATATCTATTAGCTGTGCCCGACGGGTTATTTGTGTTGTGCTTTCTGAACAGAGGTTATGTTCAAAGTTATAAATTACGAAAAACTTTGAGGAGAATAACGGGAAATCACCACCGCGCCCGCGTTGTTTGTAATTACTGTGCATTTATATGGGTTGTAATTCGACAGTGTACAGTGAATATAATTATTTCTTATCTCTCTCATTTCATTTTTGAAATTCAGCAAATTTGCATATCTAATTTTCAGAATGGATATGAAAAAGTGGATGCGCAACTAATGTATAGCTTTGAATCTCAAGTAAGTGTATTTGAGACAAGAATCCAATGGAAATATCATCAACACATACAACGTGCATATAACTTACAGCTCAGACCTCCAGTAATGCCATCTCTGAAGCAGATTTTACATCACATCAGAGCCAAACATTGATAACATAAACCTCATGACGTTTAGGCAACACGAACAACTAGGTGCTGAGTTAACATCTTATAGAAAAACCTACATAATGTCACAAAAAGCCAATAGAGTGTCAAAAACAAAATCGGCATCATGTCACTTTTCAAGATACGTAATACCCGTGCCGGTCCGGCTGACTAATCTATCAGTACTGCAGCGCAAAACCATATACACGGGCATGCACGAAATGAACGATAAATCTCTGCGGCGATGCTACGCTGGGCGTTGCCGTGCAGATGTGGAAAGGGACAACGTTGCCAGATGAACAGCAACTTAATTTAACTTCCCTGTTGTACAAGTTTGTAGCTGATTTTTTTCTCATAGGATTCAAATTGGGCTCAACTAGATACTTTATAAACTGATAAAGGTGTTGCGTCGGAAGTGCAGGGTCAACTTACGCCATTTTTTGCATTTAAAGCCAGGGCTCTATAAATTGTATCATGGCTCTTAGTAGGTTACATAATTATGGATTAATTGCTTGAAAGCTGAGATTTGGCTATAATTGGAGAAAAAAATAATGTGAGAAATCACTAGGACTATTGACTACTATGATAATCACAGAGATTATGCGATTCCCTCGTATCAAATGCTATAGGGATTAGGAATTACACCGAAAAGTGTAATTTCTATTCTTCCTAATTTTTAGTTCTGTGGCTGTAAATCGATTGTTTTTTATTTTCTTCCTCCTCTTTCGGTGAGCGGTCGTGGTGGCGACATTTCAGTTGTTCAGGACGCTAAGGTCGTAATGAATTCCATCGAACCCTTCCCTCACTCTCCTCTTCTGCTTCCTGTTCGCGCCCTCAAGGCATAATTTACCTCTGCACCAGTTTGACAATGGCCTCTTATCGAACTCAGGAAAGAAAGACAGTGGACGGAGGGGTCAGGTTGAAGAGGTAGCTGTCACCTAAAATATAGTGAAGGTTTCCACTTTTAGTATAAAAATATATAGAACTTGAGAAAATTGACTTGGTGCGCCCTACAAAATCCTATAATTTATGCTTAAAATTGGGGTGCTCAAAATGTAGAACACCTAGGAAGCTCTAGAGACGTTCTGAAAGTTGATATCTATTCAGAATAGGCAGTAAATCTTTCGGGTGCAACCGATACACAAAAAAATGATGTAACTACCCTACGATGGAGACTCATAAAGGACATCGTTTTTTAAACGCTACCAATTGAATAAAAGTTCACGATATATTCAATAATGTGTGCATTATACAATGATTTCTTTCCTAACACATTACTGCTGTTCTTTTTCTACTCTTTATAGGATTGTCGGGACGAATGTGCCAAAGAAACATTGTGGTCCACATTTTTCAAAATGTATATGCCTTAAAAAAATACCTCACACTAATGTCATGCATGGTGCCGAAGTTTATTTTTCAAATCGTTATTTTCCTATAGCTCAAGCTATTTTTGTGGTATCGGCATAAAAACTATAAATCGGCATTAACTAGAAATATATAGGATTACATTTTCGGTTACACCCTAATTACACTACATGTTCGAGTACTAATGCACACTATGGTGAGTATACTGAGGAGCTTCCCGTCTAGATGTTTACAAATAGAAAAAAAACAGATTTAGTTGAAAAAAATTGCATCAAGTAGGTTGACTCTACTTCCTACGCAAAGCTGTCGTCAGTTCTTAAAGGATTATGTTTGGCACTAGTTGGTCCCTGTGAGAAAAAAAGTTAGCTGCGAACATGTATAATACAAAAAATAAACGGATCAAAGTTAGTCAAACAGACTCATACAATTAAATTTTGCATATTTTCCACTTTTGTGGCTCTTTAGGATTTGGCTCCCCAAGGCCCGTATCGTCAGTCGTCCCTACAATTGTAGGGCTCGTTTATGGCCTTCTTGATTTCGATAATATTACGTCTTCTTCGTTAACGCACATGTATGTCCTGCCTTTTTATTTCCGACATCTGACAGTTCTGGCTTGAGGTTGTTCTGACGTTCAAGTCACATGACAGCAGAACCATAATTTATAATATTCTTGCAAATAATTATTTATCGATCACTCAAAAATATCTCGCTACATTGAACAAATTCCACAACCTGTGGTATCTTCAAGAAATTGTTGAGTTAGGAAAATTAATGCACTTGGATATATTACACTATAATATATTTGTGAGTATGAAAGTCCAGAAGCTTACTACCAAGCTATTCTCTTGATGGAGGTTGGTAAGTTACAAAACAAATCATTGCATATCCATATTATATACTTATCGCATTATTTTCAGGTGTGATTCATTATCACAGTCTTTATGAGAAGTTGGATCTTTCTAAGAAGGAATTTATGCATCCAGGCATAATTGAAGGAATCTTACAGAAACAAAACGTGAATTTGATTTATGTGACCGATATGTGCTACACTGCAATTTGTTAATTAAAGCCTGGCATAAACCTATATGATCATAGTCATAATGATAAGAATTAACACTCGCGAACTTGAAGACAAGCTGTGCTAAGTAAGGATGTATAATGTGTAAAGGTTCTGAAATTGAGCTCATGGTAAATTGACAATCATGATTTCAGGATATTAAAAAGAGCATGGGCATGTAGGAGCACCAATTATGAGACATTACAAGGTGTAAATGGGAAAATGGAGTTGCAGCATGAAGTTAAATTCTTCATTACTTTGTACCATCATGGCAGAAAATGCCACAACTAATTACAAGAAAACTGTGGGAATCAATTCCCTGTATAAAAGTCCAGAAGCTTACAACTAAGCTGTTCTCTTGATGAAGGTTGGTAAGTTACAAAACAAATCATTGGATATTCATATTATATTCTTATTGCAGTATTTTCAGGTGCAATTCATTCAAACAGACTTTACGAGAAGTTGGTTCCTCCATGGATAACAAACATATCCCGAATGCAATTGCATTGTTGATGTCAAGATGCCTGTTCACAAATCATTACCGGACTCTATGTGAAGTGTCAAGCTACAAATATGTACAATGTGTGTATGTGAAAATTGTAATTACCATTTATCATTGTTATTTCAGGATGCTTGAAATACCATATCCATGTAGGATTACCAAATATGAAGTATTAAGTACAAGGAGTAAACACAGTTGTAGCATGAATTTAATTCAGAAAAACTTCATGACATAAAATTCCACAAATGGAAAAGTACAAGAAAATTCTGACTCATCCAGGGAAACACTTTCCTGTTAAACAAATTTCAAACACTTCAAAGGTCTAGAAGCAGAAAAGACCCATTATTTTGAAAAGTGTACGTCAAAGTCAGGCTAGGTTAAGCCCCAATAAGTGAGATAATAACGTAATTGTGTTTCAGATAATTTGTCTTGTATTGTACCATATACGACTTAACATAACTTATAAAGTTAAGTAAATTTGCTGATCATTACAGGTAGGTCTTACCTGGCTCTGAGATACAAAATTTCATTTGAATTTAAACTTCTAGGTATAAATTGTGGTTTTAAATTATTTATTATTTATAATTGAAACTCCAGCTACTGAGGATACCAAAAAAATACATCAGTGGCAATAATAAGATCGATGTACTGAGCCTCAAAGAACAGTATGTTGTACTTTCTAAATGTTTTGCGCCATATATTAGTATTGTAGCATATTGTATAAGGAAAAAAAGTAAGGAAACTTAAATTTTTCAATCATTTTATTAAGAAATTCAAATCTCAATACAGAAAGTTTTTAATTGATTTGGAACCCCAACTTAAAAGGGAAAATCTATCAAAAGTATAGCATGTGAAAGGAAAGCATTTCTGGGTTGAAAAATAAATATCAAGAATTAAACTGGTTTATATTTGAAACACTCATGTGAAAAGCAGACTTTGTTAGTTATGATAGAAACAGTAAAAAAAATCTTTGGCTCAAAAGTGTGCATTTACCTCTTGTAATACTAGGAGCTGCAATTCAGTGAGGCTATTAAGGAACTTCACCTGCTAATTTTGACAGGCAGTAATGGTATGCCATTGATGTCTCTTTTATTAAAATTTTTAATCACATCGAAGCAAATTTAATCACTTGAATATTTTTCAATCTGATGTACGGTTTTCATAAAAATAAAAACTGTCTCTGAATATTGTTAATATGACAATATCACCATGCAGCGAAATAGTTTCGATTTTTTGGGTGGAAATCATAGGTCTGACAAAAAAAATGCTTTTCAAAAATACTGTTTATACATAGTGACATTGTGATACTAGCGATATTAGGATCATGCAAAGGAACAGTATTTTAATTTCATGAAAGTTGCTCAGAAGTCACTGATGATTTTAAGAGCAATTTTTATTTTAAGAGAAATCAGTTGCCTACTATCATTGTCTGCCAAAATAGGCAAGTGAAATTCGTACGAACGCCACTGGTGGGAATTGAAAGAATGTTACATTACAAATACCTCTTGATGTCCATGTATGCCAAACTTTGATAAAGTATTTAAAGTGGTATTCCACATCTTTACAAAAAATTTATTAATTTTTGAAATGTTTACCACTCTGTTTCTCAAAGGTCAAGAGATTTATTATATACGTCATATGAAATATTCGTCTTAAAATGGACTCAAAGTTACCCCCTTAAATATAGACATTCAATTGGAAAACACCCTGTATATTTTATGTAAGTAAATTAAAAATGAATAAAGGTTATTGTGATACACTGTACCTTTTGGATATAAAGTCATCATTGTATTGGTGATACTTACGTTTTGACATACTACGTATGAGTTCATTAGCAATGTCATGTATTATACTTTTCAGATGACAAGTATTTGTGGAATGTAAATAAAAGCATCATTGGTAAAATCAATATTTATTTAGAAATATAATAGGCTCTTTCAGAAATATATGGAAATACAGGTTTCATCAATTTGTCATTCTTCTTTCCTCTTAAAACAAATGTTTCATCATGATGTTAACAATATTGTATGCTACTTTCAAAATTAGAAGCTCTAGAAACAAAACGCTGTGTGGACAAACAATTTAAATATATATCGACTCTTCTTTTTCCTCTAATAACGTGCCTTACACTAGAATTATTCCGTCCTGCAACAGTATCTTGTAATCTCGGCTTCTCAGGATGGAATGTATCTTTGAGCAATGCAAGTAGATCTGAAAAAATACCATTAAAAGGGTGATTTCTTACATTTTACTCCTTAGAACCGATACAACCATAAGTGTTGAAATATGTATTTCATATAGTCTTTAGTTACACCACTGGAATTTTATTTTTGTCATTGTCATCATTTGCTACTGTGCTTCCATTGTGTGAAGTATTTAACTACTCAGGACAATTGTTGGCCAAAGGGTGGTCAATAACGAAGAAAAAGGTAATGATTTTCTACATAGCCTTAGCTTTGTGAAAATCGTCGAATAAAAATGTCGATTACAATATTCAAGAATGCACTTTATCGAGTTCTGTAAGACATTTCAGCTATCCAACATGCAACATTAACCATTCGAGAACCAATTGCCTAAGCATAACAAAGTTCATCTTGAGCTCCATAACTTTAAAACTCTTATGATTATACATACAGGCTTATGCATTCCTTAAACTAACAAATTCTACTGTAACAATATCGAACACAAAAGGCAAACTCATTTGTTTCAAAATGGTGTGGTTACTACAGGACTGGCTTTTTCAGTGGTGCGAGGATGCTTCCATGTGCCTGAATGTGTAAATTCCTTCTTATGAAGATCATTCAGCTCTCTATCGTTCTTAGTTTACTTCTGTTGGCAATTTCAGGATTAACTTTTTTGCAATATATCAATCCCTCACATTATTTTTACCAATGTTTACACCTTGATCACCATATAGGTTGGCCTTGGTTAAGCTGTCAATTCTAAATATTCAACTGTGCTGTGTTTGAACCGATTCTACGCTTTGTTTTTGCCCTGAGGCTCACTGCATCATTTTTCTTATTTCCAATCACATTGTTGTATTGTTTACCATGGTCAGCAGCTGAAGCTTTTATTTTTGATGAATATTTTTCTTTTGTAGTCTACATTATCAACAGGAACTAAAAACCACAATTTATACACATAATATATACACAGAACATTCAAATGTTTGAAATTGACAGTTTGAAGTTTTGATATAATACATTTTCATGATAGCTTCCCATTTAAAACAAAACTTTTTCTGCTTATATCAATATATATATATATATATATATATATATAGGTGAAAAATTAAAGCTTCCGCCTTTTGTTGGGTACTTCGACAAAATTTAAGCAAAGAGGACTCTTTATACTTTTTTAATTCTCTCTAGCTTTCAATGGACTTTGCCATCATCATCAGGAGCTGCAATTACAATGATAACAGTAGCAACAAAAGTGTAAATGAATTTAAATTGACTTAACTTACAGTAGTATGTGAGGATGTTGCTAATTGTTGTTTACGTATAGGATGAGGGAAACGTCCAGTAACATGGTGAGAGCTGGATAGATGGTACAATGGTCAAAATTATATAAAATATGACAAGAACAAGTTAAAAACAGATTAAAAATTATTTAAAAACATTAGAGCACTACATCGTGAAGCCACTTGATGATTGCACAAAATGGTGGTCATGGAATAATGAATGAGATGAACCCTTTGACAGAAGGCCGAAGGTTGTCAATGTCTGTGTTGAAAGATGGAACGAATTGTGGGCGTGTGCCAAACGTTGCCAAATCACTTCAGATGATGTGATTTTCAGAATGTTATGTAAGAAATTGTTAACCGACCAGAGGCAGTTGAATAAACTATATTTTAATTAATGGGAATTTAAATTAACAATTATTAATGAATCGTGACAAGAGAATTATTAAATTTTGAGTGGAATGAAATTTACTGGCGGAATCGGCCAAAACACAGATTCTATTTATGGTTGTGAAGAGTCGAAATTTGGGGAGATATGTAAGTTCTCCAATTTTTCGCAGTTTAGCAAATATGAGTAAATGACACTCAGTTGTTTAACATCTGTCTTTTTGTCGATACAGTTGTTATTCATGAAAATGTGGGACATTTCCAGGAATAAACGTTTGTAAAGGTGTTTTTCTTTATCAAGAACTTTGATACTTGTGTAATTCATAGAATGTCCTGTTGTGTTAACATGAGATGCTAGAGCGCATCTTTCAGGATGAAGCCTAGCATCACTTTTGTGTGATGTAATCCTTCCTTTAAGAGATCTGGAGGTCTGACCTATGTATATTTGGTTGCAGTTGTTGCAATTGATGGAGTAGACTGTGTTGGTTAAGCCAAGCAGCGGGACTTTGTCTTTCATTTTTGAAAAAATGCAGTTTATAGTGAGGACGGATTTGCAAGCAATTCGAGAGAATTCGGAGAGAATTAAAAAAGTATAAAGAGTCCTCTTTGCTTAAATTTTGTCGAAGTACCCAACAAAAGGCGGAAGCTTTAATTTTTCACCTAACTGGTCTAGACGACAATTTTTTTTTTTTTTTTTTTAACGAGGGGGGAATGCATTTACGCACCATACCATAACACGAGCTACGGCGTGTGTGGGGCTCCAGGGTCTTGAGGAGATCACCTAATACCCACTAAACCCTAAACCTCCGCGTGGCCCGACTCATCAGCGTCTCGGTAGGCCATGTGTTGTGCGTGACCTGCGGTCTGCTACAACGTCTCCTCATGTGTTTCAGTCTCTGGGAACGCCGGGTTGGTTCCCTTTACCTCGCACATTCTATCGATGTCGTTAAGCGATCATCGATAGAGGGTCTGCTGGTTCTCTTGAAACTCTTGTTTTCGAAAAATCAAGAGTTTCAAGTCCTCTTACCAATATGTTGTTCCTGGTCCTGGTCCTGAAGGGTCCTGGTCCTGGTGGGTCTTGGTCGTGGCGGGTCCTGGTCCTGGTTGGTCCTGGTCCCGGTGGGTCCTGGTCCCGGTGGTTCCTGGTCCTCTGCATCCACGCAGTGGGGGGGGGAGCAGCCGCAAGTTCTCCTAGTCTCCTAGTCAAGGTTCCAGTTAGCGGGTGCCAACTGGGACCTTGGTCTGGGGTACCTGGTTCTGCGGTTGCGAGGCCTCTCGTCCGGATCGTAGTCCATGAGGAATCGTAGCTGCTCGTTCGGGTGGTCCTGAGCTTTCTCGAAGGTCTTCTCCGCTTTTTTCCTCATGTACTCGTGGATGGTATCCCAATGCAGGTCTCTACGCAAGGTTGAGTTCCTTACGTAGGAAGGTGCATTGGTGGCGATCCGGAGTAGCTTCATCTGGCTGTGTCTACACAGTAATGGATAGAGTTGAGCCATGGCTGCTCTGGTTTTTGCGATGACAGCTTCTATGTGCGCTTTCCAGGTGAGGGACTTGTCAAAAACGATCCCCAGATATTTGACATTGTCGCTCCACTGGATATCTTCATCGAAGATGGATGCTTCGAGAGGTCTTGCAATCCTTCTTCGTTGAATGAAGATTGCCTGCGTCTTCTGGACGTTGATGCGGATTTTCCATTTCACGCACCAGTCCTGAATTTGGTCCAGTTCATCCTGTAGTCTCCTACGGATGATCTCGGGTCGTCTATGCTTGGCGGCTATAGCAGTGTCGTCTGCATATAGGGCCAGCATTGTGTCAGCTGTCTTCGGCACATCGTAAGTATAGATGTTGTAGAGCAGGGGGCTAAGGCTGACCCCTGGGGCACGCCTGCTTCCAGCTGTCGTCTTGTTGAATGGCATGTACCAATCTTCACCGTGAACCCTCTTTGTGTTAGATAGCTCTGGATTAGTTGGCACATGTTCGCATCGATTCCGGCGGCTTCCATTTTGGCGATGAGTCCATCGTGCCAAACTCGGTCGAAGGCTCGTTCCACGTCCAGCAGGACGAGACCGGTTGCCTCCTGGAGATTGAAGCCGCTGGTGATGTTTTCTGTCAGTCGTAGCGCTTGGAGTTCCGTGTTGTGCGAGGATCTGAAGCCGAATTGCTCTGGGGGGAGAAGTTGCAGTTCTTCTGCCTGCTTCTCTAGTCGAACGGCGATAGCCTTTTCGACTACTTTGCCCATCGAGGAAACCAGGCTGATGGGCCGGTAGTTCTGGGGCAACTTCCGGTCCTTGCCTGGCTTGGTGAGCATTATAACCTGGGCTTCCCGCCACCGCCGCGGGAAGTGGTTAAGTCTCAGGATGGCATTGGCGATGTTGGTGAGCGCAGCAATGCCTTTGGTGGGAAGGTTCTTCAGCATCCTGTTGTTGATGCCGTCCCTTCCCGGCGCCTTTCTGACCTTCAACCTGCGGATGATCAGACGGATTTCCTCTGGACTGGAGGGGTGATCCGTCTCCTGGCCAGGTGGTCGACTCCTCATGTTTTCGGCTGCGACTTCCACGGCCTCCTCGTGGTTGTCGTCCTCGTCTTCATGGTAATTGAGTCTGCATTCGGATTCTAGCGAATCGGCGAATGCTTCGGCTTTTTCTTCACTGGAGTAGGCCAAGCCGCGTTGGCCGTGAAGAGTGGGGATCGTGGTGCGCTGACGACGAAATTTTCGCTGCATAGACCAGGCCGTACCATCCTGGGTCTCTAGTTCTGCACAGGCTGCATTCCATCTGCTGTTTTGGAGTTCCGCGAGTGCGTTCTTCAGAGCTAACGATGCTCTGTTTCGCGCAACTCTCGACTCCTCTGTCAACAGCTGGAGATGTTCTCGCTTGACTCTTCTGTTCTCCCTGATCAGGTGCCTAATATGGTGCGGTGCTGGACCATTTAGGTGTCTAGGAACTGCCGTAGTCTCGGAGCGGGTGCTGTCCTCGTGCGCTCGCAGGACAGCATTCTCCTAGCTCCTCTACTGCGTTGTCCAGTTCCTCCGCTGATCGGATGGTTGGAATTTGAGTGATGTTCCTTTGGACGTTGGATTTGTACAGGTTCCAGTTCGTCCGTTTGGTGCTCAAGCTATCTCGAGTTCTAGACCCTGTGCCAAGTGTTAGTAGAATCGGATTGTGGTCCGACGATCCTTCCACCAGGGTCTCTATCTCGAACTCCTCTCTGATGTTGCGGAGGATGGCTATGTCCAGTACCGCAGGTCGCCCAAGGCCGAATGGAATGTAGGTTGGTTGCTCCGGACCGACGATGACCCCCGCCAGGGCATCGACGTGTTCCTGGAGCTGCCTTGCATTCCTGTCTTCGACGTTGTTGTTCCATGCCGGAGACTTGCAGTTTAGATCTCCGATGACTATGCGTGCTCCTGGGCCTCTCAGGAGGTCAGCGATGTCATCTTCGTCTAGGGCCTCCCCTGGTGGCACATATAGGGAGGTGATTCTGTAGGGACGGTGGTTGTGATGGACCTGGACCGTGATTCCGTCCCCATTTATGTCTGCGGCATCGTCGAGGACATGACTCGTCAAGGTACGTTTGATGAGTAATGCGACTCCTCCACCTCTGCCCCTTCTGTCGTAGCGGTACGTCTCGTACCGCGGGAACGTCAGACTATGGGCAGCATCCAACTTCGTTTCTTGGATGGCCATCACCTCTGGTTGGTACTGGTCTAGTATCTCCTGGATTTCTGGTTTCCGTGCCCTGAATCCGTTGATGTTCCAGGAGATAATGCGTAGAGATTCTACGTTTTGCCCTGTAGACATTTCGGGTCTAGTGCTTGTCTTGCATCTTGGCCTCGAGTGCATCCAGGCGGGTTATGATGGCTTGCATCATTGCTAGCAGTCTGTCATCGCCGTGTTGCTTCTGCGCAGTAGTTCCAGTAGCAGTGGCGGCTGCTGGGGCAGAAGTGGACATAGGTTTCTTCACTTTTTGAGCGTAAGAAGTCCTATTTGTGGTGGGGACTGCTTTGGGGGCAGAAGCAGCTTTCTTCGGGGCCTTACTACATCCCTTGTAGTTGGCGGGGTGGCCTTCTCCACAGAGGCAACACTTGGCGTTTCGTTGCCCTGTTGGCGGCGCTGGCAGACTGCAGCTGGTGCTGTTGTGGTCCTCTCCACACTTAACGCACCGTTCAGCGAGACGGCAGTTCCGCTGTGTGTGCCCGTACCGCTGGCAGCGCTAACATTGGCTGGGCTCGGAAGACTTTTTCTTCCTCTCGAAGCTGACCGTGAGCATGGCCAGCCTCTGGATCTCTGCAAGCTTTTCCGGCATCTTCGTCTTGACGAGGAAGAGCGGAAGTGGCTTCTTGGTGGTGCTTGAGGTCATCTGCTGAACCTCGGCGTCTGCGATGCCTTGGCTCACTAGATCCTCTTTGATGTCATTGACTGACATCTCCCTGGGTAGCCCACGAATGACCCTCTGGTCCATCCTGTCCTCCTTCAGTTGATAGGTGAAGAAGGGCCGCTTGATGGATTCCAGCAGTGCGACTAGCTGACGGTAGTCAGCTGGTGTAATTGTGAATACCTTCACACTGGTACCCGCCGTCCTCGCCTTGGAGAATTGAATCCCCTTGCTGTTCATCATCCTGCTTAAGGATGACCAATCAGCGGTGCCCTCGATATTGATTGGCGGAACTCCTGTTCCTGCCATGGGGGGCACGATGGTCCTGGCTGCTCTAGGACTCTTCTTGGTGGCGGCAGCTGGCATCTTTGGCTGCCTTGGTGACTCATCTTCGGAGGAGGAAACTCGCACCCGCTTCCTCCGTCTGGTGGCGACACTGAAATCGGTGTCGTCCGTCCTCTTCTCGGCTTCTTCTACGTCGATATCTTGGGCATCCATGTCCAACTTCTCCGTAGGCTGCTGGTCCTCGTCTCCCTGGTCCTCTCCTTCTTCTTCTTCCTCCGTCTTCTTCGCTTTCCTCTTCGCTTTGAGGAGCTTCCTTTTCACCTCATCGATCTCATTCCTCGCCTGCTCGAATGCTTCTTGCAGATTTTTCATCTGCTCAGCAAGCATTGCGAAGTTCTTCTCTTTCTGCTTCAGCTGGCTCGCCAGCTTTTCTATTCTCGCCATCGTGGATGGCGATCGTACCGTGATGAAAATCACAGTAGGATCGCACTGTAAGTCCGGGTTGGTCGCAGTCGCACAAGTGTATACTCGCGACGGCTGCTAGCTCGGAACTGGGAGACGACAATGACCACGTCTCAAGTTATATATATATATATATATATATACCCACAAGGCTAATATTGTAAAACAATGCGAGCACCTGAAATATCAGTCCTATTCAGTGTTTGACATTCTTTAAGTAGGGAATTGATTCCCACAGTTTTCTTGTAATTAGTTGTGGAATTTTCTGCCATGATGGTACAAAGTAATGAAGAATTTTACTTCATGCTGCAACTCCATTCTCCCATTTACACCTTGTAGTGTCTCATAATTGGTGCTCCTACATGCCCATGCTCTTTTTAATATCCTGAAATCATGATTGTCAATTTACCATGGGCTCAATTTCAGAACCTTTACTCATTATACATACTTGCTTAGCACAGCTTGTCTTCAAGTTAGTAAGTGTTAATTCTTATCATCATGACTATGATCATACCGGTTTATGCCAGGCTTTATTAACAAATTGCAGTGTAACACATATCTGTCACATAATCAAATTCTCGTTTTGTTTCTGTAAGATTCCTTCAATTATGCCTGGATGCATAAATTCCTTCTTAGAACGAATCATTCACCTCCTTGCCTTTCAAAGTAAACATAGCATTTTACTGAGGAACCAACTTCTCGTAAAGTCTGTGATAATGAATCACACCTGAAAATAATGCGATAAGTATATAGATGGATATCTGAGGAGGACGTTGCAAATTGAGCAATCTCCTACCCATCATATCCCACACGTGCTCAATTGAGGATAAGTCGGGAGATCTTGGTGGCCATGGTAACAATGTGACATCATTATGTTGAAAGAAGTCTATTGTGACTCTTGCAACATGTGGTCGGGCATTATCTTGTTGGAAAGTTGGATCTGCCAGGGTGTCACGATAGGGTAAAAGATGGGGTTCTAGAACTTCGTGGACATAACGCTGCGCGTTCATGTTACCTCTGATGAAGATTAAGGGTGACCTGGAACCATAAGCTATAGCACCCCAAACCATAACTCCAACAGTGTGATGAACATGTCTTTCAACAAAAAACTGTGGATTCCTCCTTTCACCACGTCGCCTTCTAACCCTGGCACGACCATCGTGCATGCCTAAACAAAATCGTGACTCGTCGCTAAAGACAATACTGTTCCATTCCTGATCCCAGGGTGACCGTTGTCTGCACCACTCAAGGCGATTACGTCGGTGTTCTCGAGTTAAAGAAAGGACCCAGTGTGGCCGGTATGAAAACAAGCCAAAACTTCTCATTCGTCGGTAAACACTTCGCATGCCAATAGGTCTTCCGTGTTCTGCAAACCATTCATTTGCAATGGACATGGTAGTGGAGAAACGGTCCCTTAAGGCCAATAATCTTAGGCGGCGATCTTCACGGTCTGTTGTTCTACGGCGGCGTCCAGTGCCCCTTGCTCTTTGCGTACGGCCTTCTCGGATCCATGCCTGACAACACCTAACCACAGTATCTACACTTCTTTGCACTCTAACTGCAATTGCCCGAAAAGAAAGTCCAGCTTTCCGAAGTCCCACTATACGGCCCCTATCAAACTCACTAAGTTGACGAAATCGTCCGGGTCTCCGTACTCTAGGCATCGTAACCGATCGTAAAGGATGTCAAGAACCAAAATCCGCCAACGTTGATTTTTTACTGCGGCTGAAATATTCATTTTTAGAGCGTTAGTGAATTAAAAATATAATATGGATATGCAGTGATTGTTTTGTAACTTACCAACCTCCATCAAGAGAATAGCTTGGTAGTAAGCTTCTGGACTTTCATACTCACAAATATACAGGGTGGCGCAGAGGAAACGCACGATTTCACCTAAGCATAACATTTTTTATTTTCAAGATAACTTTGTTTCAGTTACAGCTAAATAAAGTAATGATAGTGCACTTTTAAACTAATGATGGTAAATAACGTCACTCAAGTGTCGCTCTGCTTCGCGCTCGCACATCTCCAACCGCTCTTGAAAGTTGTGCATTACACGTAAAATCATTTCTTGTGGTATTCTTGCAATTTCTTGACGAATAGCAATTTTCAGTTCCTGTAACGTACGAGGCTTGTGAGGGTACACTTTATCCTTAAGGTAACCCCACGAAAAGAAGTCGCATGCGGACAAATCTGGGGAGCGTGGGGGCCAAGGGACATCGCCGAGACGGGAAATCACATGTTCAGGAAACATCTGTCGAATCCATTCCATTGATGCTCTCGCTGTGTGAGCTGTGGCACCGTCTTGTTGGAACCACAGCTCTCCCATGTTTACTTGTTGCCGTTGAAGTTCGGGTAACAGAAAATTTTGTAACATGTGAACATAACGTGCTGAAGTAACTGTTACTGCTCTTTCTTCCTCTTCAACAAAGTAAGGACCAACGATACCTAATTTACTGATTCCGCACCACACAGTTAATTTTTGACTATGCAAGGGTCGTTGGTGTAGCTCTCGTGGATTTTCGGCCGCCCAATACCTACAGTTCTGCTTGTTTACATATCCTGTTAAATGGAAGTGTGCTTCGTCACTCATCATTATGACGACGTCAGGATCGTCAGCAAAAATGGCCCGCATTCTCGCACAAAATTCTCTACGCTGTGCAAAATCGCTTTCCGTTAGCTGTTGCACGATCATTATCTTGTACGGATGATATTGTAAATCGTCATGCAGAATGCGTTGTAACGACCGACGGGACATACGCAGAGTTTGAGCTTGGCGCCTAGTGGACCGTTGGGGACTATCAAGGACCGCTCTTCTCACTGTTTCGATATTGCCTGGAGTCCGCACGGTACGGGGAAGGCCAGGTAGCTTCCTCTTCATTACGGATCCAGTACTTCGAAATGCTTCAACCCATCGGAGTATTGTGTTTCGATCTGGAATTGGCCCGTGGCGTTCAACATTGAACTGTCGACGGAATAAACGTTGCACGATCACTACAGAATCATCGTTTCGAAAAAATTGCTCGACGGCAAACACACGATGCTCCGTCATCCACGGTGCCATGGCTGAAACTGCATCGCATGTGTTCTCTGCTGGCGGTGCGGCGAGGTCATATCCCTATTCTGTGCGAAATACCATTCGGTCAGAAAACATGTGTTTCCTCTGCGCCACCCTGTATTATAGTATAATATATCCATGTGCATTAATTTTCCTAACTCAACAATTTCTTGAAGATACCACAGGTTGTGGAATGTAGCGAGGTAGTTTTGAGTGATCGATAATTATTTACAAGAAAATTATAAATTATGGTTCTGCTGTCATGTGACTTGAACGTCAAAACAACCTCAAGCCAGAACTGTCAGATGTCGGAAATCAAAAGGAGGACATACATGTGCGTTAACGAAGAATATTATCGAAATCAAGACGGCCACAAACGAGCCCTACAATTGTAGGGACGACTGACGATACGGGCCTAAGTGATCTCTTGTCGAGGGATGGCCCTCCCCCTTCCCCTGAGAAAGATCCCTGCGGGCACATATGAGCGAAACTTCAGGCGTGAAGGTGATCGGTTCATAAGTTCACATCCAGTCGAGCAGCGGAGGCCGACTGCTACACACATGCATCGATAGGACCACGACGCATATGATCGACTCGCGAGGGTCGGAAATATTTCTCCACCATTCTGTTTTAACGATAAATGTACGGGGAAATCTATGAATCTATGTGTATATATGAAAAGGTGCGTAGAATGAGTACGGTTGGAGGCGCATAAGTATACCATTGTCAAGAAATTGAGATATATACCTTCCTCCACCCAGCAATTTGTCACCGATTATTTTTTTTTTCTCTGAAACGTCAAACGAGTTTGAGCGATTTTAATTTTTTTACTTCGTTATAGAGGGGCCAAGAATTAGCGGACGAAATGAGTGCCTTGATTTTTCGTGATGCACATGTCATATAACTAAAATACATCTCATTTTCGAAATTTTTCACGATAAAATACTTACACGTCGGTGGCGTAGGAAGCAAAAATCAGAATGTAATCATTGTGATTGTCACATTCGAAGGGTTGGCAACGTTGCACATTGTCTTCGAGCTTTGGCAGTGGAGTTTCATTTCAAAGTTTAAGCTGATAAAAATACATTTCAGAATGTATTTCTTGGTGAAATTACTGATTTTTTGGTTGAAGTGTAATTATGTACACGATTTTAAGGCTCAGGAACTACATAGTTTATTAGAAATTCCATAATTAACATAAAAATATATTAAAAAGCGCCCAAATTGTCATTATAAAGTTAAAAAGATAAAAATCCAATAATATAGTAAAATATTTAAATCATATTTGTGCCCTCTTTTTGTCCAATTTATTTCATCTAAACTGAAACATTGTATATAAAACGGTTGGTATAGACAAGCTAGAATTTTACCATAACCAGTTATTTAACATCTCTGCCAAATCGCGCGCTGCGATCGATATGACGGTCGCCACTACCCTCTTAGCATATAGCGAAAAACTACTCTTCATCTATACCTTGAACTTTCAGGTATGCTTATAAATTGTGACCTAGTGCAAGTAACACATTAAATTAATATTCTTTTGAAAAAAAACAGTTAAATACTTTTAATATCGTAAAAATGTTCAGTAGTTTCTCTAGAACACCAAATACAGATAAATGATAATAAAACCACATGTCCTCACTCAGTTTACCCCGATTCCTAAACTACACGTTTTTTACAATATCCGCTCATGACATTACAACATTTATCATGAGAGAAGAGAGATTGTAGTAGAGTTGAAGGGATTCTAGATCCCGAGAGACATCATTATCGTAACGAGGTGACTGGTGCGGTACACGTTAAAGGAAAACAGCAAATGTGGAGCACAACGAGCGGGAAAGTATATTAGGAACAGAGAGAAGGGTTTGATTAATGTCGCCTGGAGGTTTAATCAGAGACACAGGAAGGGTACGAAGCTGAACCCGCAACAGAAATTTATATTGTTTTATACGTATGGATGTGCGTTGTATCTGGGGAATAACAAGTTTTGTAGTCGTGGAGCTGATCATGTCTTTCGTCGGGATACGAAAACATAATTTAATCAATATTATTTTCCGATAGTAACACGCAAACGTCGCAACGAGTGCCCATTGATAAATCGGTTCTACCGTGTCACAACGTACTATCAAAGATGAAAGCCTGTTAAAAATCAGGTAATTGTGACACATTCGCAAAACAAATAATAATTTTGAATAGGTAAAGCAATAAAAAAAGTATCGTATCATTACCTTGGTTATGAATCTTGTTAAGAATACATGTAGTTAGGGATCATATTTTTTAACTGAGGTATATTTTTAATGTACTAGCTGACCCGACAGAGGTTCTCCTGTCTTAGCTATAGACTGGGATGGATAATTAATAAAAGGGAAAATATACGGAATATAGGTAATTGTATAGCGAAGTGTTTGTATCACCATGTAGCTAGCTAGCATAATACGTTGACAGCACTGCCATTTCCCATCAACTTACCTTGAAAGTAGACATAAAATTATGTCGACTGACTTTTGTTCCGCCACATGACGTCATTTGAAAGCGATTATTGTACTGCCGGTCAAAAAATGTATAGGATCCGACCCGTTTCCGAAAATCAATGAATGTAGTGGCTCTGGTGGTGGTACCGATGGAGTTAATTTTACTTTTCTACTGGTGCAACATAATCCAGGGGCTTCCTTTTAAACTTGAAAGCCTTGCAATGTGGACACACAACGTTGATTGGTCCAATAGCAACGATTTGTTGTGAACTGTAATCGATTGCCACGTCATAATTGATTGCATTTCAGTCTTTCGATCCCGTTCAACATTTCTCACCTCTCGTTGCTCGTCAGTTTGACTTCTTCGTATATATCTTTGACTCGCAACATTGCAAGTTTTGCGACCTAGGTTGGTACGTCTAATTGGTGGCATTTTGAAGAATCACAATTTAATATAAGGCGTGATTGCGGTGAACTAGCTTCCACCCTTGTTAATGATTTTTGAATAAATACTTCTCAAAAAACTCATTGAACAAACCTAAAACTGGATAAAAGCTCTAATCTAATGGACTGTGCACTACTTATTAGTAATACAATATTTTTTCATCAATAAACACTGTTAAACGATAATAATTTTGCGGCTTGAGAGCTGTCAAGTTCAAAATGATAGAGTAGAGTAGTGACAGTCAATTAAGCAAAAGAAAAGTATTTACATCCGCCATTTTTATTCATAGAGTTAACTAACAAAGATAACTATTAGGCGTCACAAAGTACGGATGATAAAGAAATTAAAGTCCAAAAACAAAAACTGTTTTCATGAGCAATTTTTTCTCACAAAGCTATCAATAGTTGTTGGTACTTGAGTTATTTCTCGTGCTGTGCATGCATCATTAGGTTTTCAATGATTTCTCAATATTCTGCCCAATTTGCTTGATTTTTCTTTCCGTAAGAACCTTCTATACAGTATTAGGAAACTTAAAAAAAAAAGATGAATGGAATCGGTAAAGTCGTTCTCCAGTTATGGCGTGACCACGGGAAATATATCTTTATATATATATATATATATACTATATATAAATAATATAGGTAATACACTACACTAGTCGGTATCTGTATGGTAATACGTGTTTTTAAATGAAGCATTGCATACCGACAATATGCTTCAATGTAAGAATTTAGGCAAAACTCGGTGAAAAAATCATCTCTTTATGCCATCTTACATTGTACATATTTGTGCTATTAAAAATATTGCTATTCTGATCTAAAACATTTCTGAAGTGGATGGATTTATTCTGAAAATCATAAGGAATTTAATATAATTTAAGAATTATATTACCCTAATTGTTCCAACCGGTAAAAAAAAGTATAACTAATCAAGACTGGATCTCACCAGCATTAATATTTAATAGTCATATGAATCAATAGGAAAAGACCTTAACGAAATGCAATTTGACGGAAACTGTCAAAGCTCTCTGAATATCAGTGATTTCTATTGAAATATCGAATAAAATCGTGAAAAAGCGATTGTATTATAAACAAGACCGCCTTTTGATTCCATCATGATGCATTTGTACAGAGAAAACATGACAACTTTCATGTATTTTACTATTTCTTATCAATTTACAGATAATAGGTGAATCTACCTCTTTAGCCAATGGGAATGCGACAAATAATAGGTCGAGTTTCTACCTATTAAATTTAATAGCATGTTATCATTTCAGATACGTACCTGTTGCAATGTGCGGATTTGTCTGAATTTTGCAAGAAAATGGAATATAAAATGTATTCTAACCAATTCCCCATCTTTCGTTTTATCATAATAGTAATAATTTATTATCAATTTATCGGTTAATGAATTTCTCCAAAGCAATCAAAACAGTATGTCGTCTCCATCCCAAAACACTGGTATGTGTAAAACGTGTCGATCGCTGCATCTTCGTGCTGCATAATGGAATTACCATAGATATAGACCCAAAATTATTAGTAATCAGTCTGAAAATAAGAATCCCAAAAATTATAAATATTAGGGGTTTGATTAAATTTTTTGACTGGTTAGAACATAAAACATATACTCGTATACTGAAGAAGGTTTAATTCCACGCTATTCATGTGTAACACGACTAACTGATGGCCATTTTTTAGGGTGTATTATGGTTGCCAGATTGTGCAATAATGCCCCTTAACGTTGTCAGCTCAACATATGAATCTGAGATAGCTATATTATTATATACAGTGCTTTTCTTTAATGTCCCCCTCACCTTTAATTTTTTGAACAGATCAATTCAAAAAATTAAAACTTGAGGTAATGAAATTGATGTGTGGATACCATATTTTAGAGTAAAATTGACAGATGAAAATGTCAAGATGGCCGCTGGGCGCCATCTTGGAAAATGAAAACGGGGCTTTTGTGGCACATCATTTTGAAGCTTCTGACGAGTACTTTATAACCCTAAAATATAAAGTCAATACCTTTACCTGCTGGTAGGATGCCGTGCAATGGTCTCCGTCATAGTCTCGCAGAATTATGTTCTTCGATCGGGGTCATCTTCAGTTAGCTGATGTACCATTTGAATTTTGTATGGGTGTTACTTATTCTTAAATATTCAAAAGTCTCCATACAATAGAAGAATAAACCCCACATACATTCGTGATGGAGGAAGTAGTCTGTTGGGGATTTACTATGATCTCACCAATTATTTGAGGGCTTTTTGTTGTTTACACTACTAGTAGCTGTAAATTTAGATACAAGTTCCCTTAAATGTTTTCTACAGATAGGACGATTCGGGAAACGATGATTAAAAATCCTTTCGGTCTCATGAAAGTTATGCTTCGCACCATAAATAAAAATTGCTTCGATTTGTTCTTCCTATGGACGAGAATTGACCATTTTAAAAATAGTTCAAACAGTATCTAGAACTAAAACCGAAAACTAAATAAGAATATTTTAACTGTACAATGATGTTTGTTTTCGTACTGATATTATTGTCACTGTCAACAAAAAATAACAAGTTTTTATCGCTTACAATTATTTGTAGATATATGCATGTTAGTGAGTTTGTGTTGAAGTGATTATTAAATGTACCACCATTTTGTAGCAGGTAAAGGTATTGACTTTATATTCTAGGGTTATAAAGTACTCGTCAGGAGCTTCAAAATGATGTGCCACAAAACCCCCGTTTTCATATAATTTTTTTCCAACATGGCGCCCAGCGGCCATCTTGACATTTTCATCTGTCAATTTTACTCTAAAATATGGTATCCACACATCAATTTCATTACCTCAAGTTTTAATTTTTTGAATTGATCTGTTCAAAAAATTAAAGGTAGGGGGACATTAAAGAAAAGCACTGTATATAATAATATAGCTATCTCAGATTCATATGTTGAGCTGACAACGTTAAGGGGCATTATTGCACAATCTGGCAACCATAATGCACCCTAAAAAATGGCCACTGACAATCACATCAGTTAGTCGTGTTACACATGAATAGCGTGGAATTA
Source organism: Acanthoscelides obtectus (assembly GCA_963669975.1). Classification (NCBI taxonomy): domain Eukaryota; kingdom Metazoa; phylum Arthropoda; class Insecta; order Coleoptera; family Chrysomelidae; genus Acanthoscelides; species Acanthoscelides obtectus. The sequence goes on from CAVLJG010000001.1 coordinate 62,086,896, forward strand.
AACCTTCTTCAGTATACGAGTATATGTTTTATGTTCTAACCAGTCAAAAAATTTAATCAAACCCCTAATATTTATAATTTTTGGGATTCTTATTTTCAGACTGATTACTAATAATTTTGGGTCTATATCTATGGTAATTCCATTATGCAGCACGAAGATGCAGCGATCGACACGTATTACACATACCAGTGTTTTGGGATGGAGACGACATACTGTTTTGATTGCTTTGGAGAAATTCATTAACCGATAAATTGATAATAAATTATTACTATTATGATAAAACGAAAGATGGGGAATTGGTTAGAATACATTTTATATTCCATTTTCTTGCAAAATTCAGACAAATCCGCACATTGCAACAGGTACGTAGCTGGAATTATAACATGCTATTAAATTTAATAGCTAGAAACTCGACCTATTATTTGTCGCATTCCCATTGGCTAAAGAGGTAGATTCACCTATTATTTGTAAATTGATAAGAAATAGTAAAATACATGAAAGTTGTCATGTTTTCTCTGTACAAATGCATCATGATGGAATCAAAAGGCGGTCTTGTTTATAATACACTCGCTTTTTCACGATTTTATTCAATATTTCAATAGAAATCACTGATATTCAGAGAGCTTTGACAGTTTCCGTCAATTTGCATTTCGTTAAGGTCTCTTCCTATTGGTTCATATGACTATTAAATATTAATGCTGGTGAGATCCACTCTTGATTAGTTATACTTTTTTTTACCGGTTAGAACAATTAGGATAATATAATTCTTAAATTATATTAAATTCCTTATGATACAAGCCCGAGTTAGGAGACTTCAATTGTATTATCTTAAGAAAAATAACTGAAACTTGGCACCACTGCACGGAGGACTTATCCACTGGTGTTTAGATAATTTGAGTATTTTGGAGGACCTAATGCCGCTTTGTTATCTGGAGGGTATTTCGGTAGAGGACACATCATACGGTTTTTGAAAGGGAGACCTATATAGCGGAATTTGTATGGAAATCCGTAATGTTAATGTACAGTTTTTTAACTGATCTTGGATCAATGTGTCTTGGTGTCAGATATTGCTGGTTTATGAAAGGAGGACCTATCCACGTGGAGATGTAAATATATATATATATATATATATATATATACAGGGTGACTTTGAAGTTGAGTCATTAATTTTCAGATAATGATTGTAGAAGGAAGATAAACCAAAATATGTGTGTAAAAATAAAAAAAAATTAAAAAAAAATGTTACCTTGTTTTATAAAGTATCCTCCCGACAAGTATTTCAGTGCGGACCTGTGCGCCCAAAAGCATGTCACAAAAACTGTTCGAAATGATTTCCGTTTTGCTCGACGCACAGCTGGGCGCGTCTTAGCCATGTCTCTTTACAAGCACGCAATAAAATCACTGGTTGATTTCTGATCACTGTACTCATTTCCTCAATTCGAGCACGTAATTCTTCGCGTGTATTAACCGGTGTTTTATACACTAGAGTTTTTAGCCAACCCCACAAACAAAAGTCTAAAGGATTTAAGTCCGGAGACCTTGGCGGCCAAGGTACAAAACCGCCACGGCCGATCCAACGATTATTAAATTGTCTATTTAAAAATTCACGCACATTTCTTGCATAATGGGGTGGTGCCCCATCTTGTAAAAACCACATGTTTTGTCTAATATTTAAAGGCACATCTTCCAGTAAACCAGGCAAATTGTGTTGCAAGAAATCAAAATAATTTTCACCAGTTAAGCGATTTGGTAATTCAAAAGGCCCCACTAAAATTCCATTAACAATTCCCGCCCACAGGTTGATTGGTTCAAATCGCTGTTGAAAATTGGTTTCCCTTATTTCATGGGGATTTTCAATAGCCCAAACGTGAGAATTACGTGAATTAATAATTCCGTTTCTAGTAAAGAGGGCTTCATCACTCACTAAAATTTGATTTAAAAAATTGTCATCATTTTGATGTTTATTTAAAAGCCAATTGCAAAAGTCAACCCTTTGTTCATGATCTTCCGGTTGTAAGGCCTGCACTTTTTGTATGTGAAACGGATAGAACTGATTTTCACGTAGAGTTTTCCAAGTTTCATACTGACTAATCGCCAATTGAGTTGAAATTTGTCGGGTGCTTACTGTTGGATCATCACTTACTAATTCTAAAATTTGTTCTTCTAGTTCTATTTGATCGTGTGGTCTTGGAGCACCGGCATGATCTCCTCTGTGAGGTCTTAAGTCACCTGATTCACGAGCTCTTTGCACTACATTAACAAAGGCACGAGGGGTTGGTTGCACTCGATTGGGAAACCGATCCGCATAGATCCGTGATGCCGCGGCAGCATTTTGTAAAGACTCCCCGTAAATAAGAACCATGTCCACAAGTTCAGCATTTTCGTAAACATGTGCCATTTTTGATTTGAGCCTCGCAACAGACACGATTATTCACTTACGCGTTACCGACTGCCGACTGATACTGACTGTATACAACTGAAGAAAATAATTGTAAAAAGATCGTTCCAAATTCTTTCGCTTTTTTGTTTCCGATGCGATGAACGGATAAGGCGGATTATATCTGTTGTTGCCAAACACGAGAACATAATATCATTATTGAGACAGGGCGGTACTCAAACTTCCAAAGGGCTATAACTTTGTTACTTTAATTTTACCAGGAAAATGGTAAAGGAAAAAAACATTTCTTTTGATCAGATCTACTCACTGTTAAAATAAATGACTCAACTTCGAAGTCACCCTGTATAACTTGAGACGTGGTCAGTGTCGTTTAGACCAGTTAGGTGAAAAATGAAGCTTCCGCCTTTTGTTGGGTACTTCGACAAATTCAAGCACTATCGAATTGCTTGCAAATCCGTCCTCACTATAAACTGTATTTTTTCAAAGATGAAAGACAGAGTCCCGCTGCTTGGCTTAACCAACACAGTTTACTCTATCAATTGCAATAATTGCAACCAAATATACATAGGTCAGACCTCTAGATCTCTAAAAGGAAGGATTTCATCACACAAAAGTGATTCTAGGCTTCACCCCGAGAGATGTGCTCTGGCATCTCATGTCAATACAACAGGGCACTCTATGAAGTACACAGGTATCAAAGTTCTTGATACAGAAAAACATCTATCCAAATGTTTAGAGCACGTACATATCTTTCCAAATTTTGACTTTTCACAACCATAAATGGAATCTGTTTTTTGGTCTATTCCACCCTTTCCCTCCAAAATTTCCATTCCATTCAAATTTGAATAATTGTTTTTTCTAATGATAAAATAATAATTGCTTAATTCAACTTTCCATCTCATCAACAACATAGTTTGTTCAACTGCCTCTGGTCTATTGACAAATTCTTATTTAAGATATTTTGACAAATAACACCATCTGAAGTGATTTGACAACATAGCACACACTTTACATAAATTTCCGTTCCATCCATCGACACTGACACCACCAACCTTCTGACACCTGTCAAATGTTTCATCCTACTCGTGATCCTGTGTCCACCATTTTGTGCTGTATCAGGTGGTTCATGATGTAATTTTAACTTTCGTTTTTAAATATTTTTAATCCACTTTAATTTGTTCCTGACATACAGCTGTGTGTAGTGTAGTGTAGTATATTAATTTTGACAAATGTACCATGTATTCAGCTTTCACCAGGCTACTAGGTGTATTACTCAACCAAAACGTTAATAACATTTAGCAACAACCTCACATACCACTGTAAGTTAATTTAAAATCATTTTGCACAATAGTTCCTATTTCTTCTCAATGTTATTGCAGCTCCTGATGAAGATGGCAAAGTCCATTGAAAGCTAGAGATTAATAGTATGAAGAGTCCTCTTTGCTCGAATTTGTCGAAGTACCCAACAAAAGGCAGAAGCTTTATTTTTCACCTATATATATATATTTTTGAATTTGAAGTTGTCATTAATTTTCAGATAATGATTGTAGAAGGAAGATAAACCAAAATATGTGAGTAAAAATAAAAAAAAAATTAAAAAAAAAATGTTTACCTTGTTTTATAAAGTATCCTCCCGACAAGTATTTCAGTGCGGACCTGTATTTGATCGTGAGGTCCCCTGTGAGGTCTTAAGTCACCTGATTCACGAGCCCATTGTACTACATTAACAAAGGCACGAGGGGTTGGTTGCACTCGATTGGGAAACCGATCCGCATAAACATGTGCCATTTTTTATTTCGTTTGAGCCACGCAACAGATACCACTATTCACTGACACTGACTGTATACAAATGAATGGAATAATTGTAAAAACATCGTTCCAAATTCTTTCGCTTTTTTATTTCCGATGCAATGAACCGATACGGCGGATTATATCCGTTGTCGCCAAACACGACCACATAATATTATTATTGAGACAGGGCGGTACTCAAACTTCCAAAGGGCTATAACTTTGTTACTTTAATTTTACCAGGAAAATGGTAAAGGAAAAAAACATTTCTTTTGATCAGATCTACTCACTGTTAAAATAAATGACTCAACTTCGAAGTCACCCTGTATATATATATATTCTCGCTTCTCTGATTTCAAAGAGCGGTATAATTAGTCTTCGTTATCTGGGTATGCCAAACCAAGCTTTGTACTTTCCTCTGGCTATTTTTGCATCCGGCGGCTCCTAGACTATTGTAGCAGTTAGCAGAATCCCGTGATTGTGGCTTTTCCGGTTCCCACTATAACAGATGAAGAACGACTACAGCGTAAAATAAGGATAGTGCGGTAATGAGCCGAAAACTGTGGCGCAGAGCTATAGCTGTACTATATATAGCTCCGTTGCACAGTAATCAGCAATGTGAATGCGAAGACGAGAAAATATACGCGCAAGTATATCTTTGCATAATAAACTACCTGGGAAAGAAAATGAGCTTATTGTTGCTTTGTTATAGAGGTTGAAATATTCTGTTTCATACGCAAAAGGCACAAAAACTTTAGAAGCAGAACTTATTTGCTGACGGTGGCGAAGATGTAACGAAGATAGTGACACATGATAAAATGAACCAATAAACGTTTATTTCTGAGGATTTGATGACTAAAGAAACATTAAGATCGATAATTTTTTCCCTTATTCTGGAATCTGTAAAATATGTTTTTTACCCTTTGGTTGTGAGAATCTGAGAAGCGGCAATAAAATTTTGCTCAAAATTCAAACCGGTGTTGTTACTGGGTTAATACGTAAAAATGCTAGTTTTCTATTTTGAGCCTCGGTAGCTCGATGGTTATCGCGTCGCGCTAGCAACCCAAGGCTCGCGGGTTCGAATCTTCGCGGCGGAAGTTAATTGGCTTGGATATTGTCTGTATCACGCACGTGGGTGCCATCACAACTGCTACTACTGCTAGTTTTCTTTTAAAACTTAATTCGCTACTATTAAGTTATTCACATTTGCAGTCGCTTTCAATGTTTCTTTATCCTTTCCGGGACCCATCCGATTAGTCCCCGATGGCACTGTAACCTCTAGGGCTTATTGTACCTTGCTTGTCGAATTTACAGTACCCAATACACCAGTCTAGTGCTCTGTACCGGTTGGTACAGATTCCCTTCCGGTAATGTTCTAAACTCCCTCGGTACTAATTTCGGTTTCCCGAAGAGTCGATGTTCCTTTATCGCATTGTCTCATTGTCTGCAGCTAGAGTTTCCAGGTCAATGTGACATGTTAGGAGTCCTGGCAGGTTTTGGTCCTGTATAGGGTGTGGATGATCCTTTCTTTGCGAGCTCATCTGCCCCTACTTTTCTGCTTTACCTGAATATCCTGGCACCCACATCAGAGTTACTTTATTGTGGTCAGCCGGTGTCTTCAATTCTTGTTGACATTCCCAGATCAGTGCAAATGTCACTGTAAGACCTGTTAACGCTATGAGTGACACCTGATTGTCAGTGTGTATGGCGATACTTTTATTGTTATACGCTCATTATTTACTCTTACACATACACTTCTGTCTGAAATAAAGGGGTGTGTCTTTCTCAGCGGTGTATGTATGCTCTGGATTGCACCTGTTCCCATATAAACCTGTACCTGTTGCCTGCTAAGTTTTTGACCCGTCAGTCACCAGGTAATTTCATCTTGCAGGTTGTGACTTTGGTGTCTCGTTCGATCCCATATTTTGTTCTCGACCTTATTTTTGAATACAAACGTGGAAACTATGTGGTCTTTCTGTATATGTGGGAGGTCCAGCACGGGTTCAAATACTGCAGTTGGAGCGTTCTTCATTGCACCTGTTATCGACAGGCAAGCAAGTCTTTGTACCTTGCCTAATTTTGTAATGGCAGAGCGTTGTCTCATCTTGGGCCACCACACCAGAGAAGCATCATGGGTCTTACCACCATTCTGTACATCCAGTGCATCATGGAATGGCGCAATTCCCATGTTTTACATCGAGAGCGTCTAGTCAACATTAAAGTCGACTCCGCTCTCCTTTTAATGCATTTAATCTGTGAGTTCCAGGGTAGTTTGTAGTCTTCTATTACCCCCAGATACTTGACATCCCCCGACAGTTGTAACTGTTCTCCCAGAAGGCATAGATGCCCCCTCTAATTTCTTCCTTTTGGTGAAAGCAACGATTTCAATGTTAAATGTGCTTGCATTCATAATTCTTCAGTATTATAATTGCTATTTCAATTCCGGCCATTCATCGCTCTCTTCCAGTATCGGACGTTATCATCGCTTTCAATCGCAGGCACACAATCCTTTTATGGCCGAAATAACACTATATCCTCTTAATTTCTTGCACAAGTATTGCCACTTTTATATATACGGACTAAACTGCTACAAAATCAAACAAAACTATTGTTTTCCCGGTATTTTATGACGCGTGTGCTTCGTTACAATTAATATTAATATTTCAAACAGTGATACCACAATACAATACATTTTTAGTATAGTTGGTGTGAATCGCTTAGTTAGATGGCACCCTAGATATGGGTCCAAAGTTGAGTATAAAGGTTCCCTTTGACGTCATATGTTCGCTTCACATGGTTTTCTTTTCTTTCCTTTTCACAACCTTTACGAATCCAAACATCCCTGACAGGCGGCATATTGGTAACTGATTTCAACGGACATTCTCTGGCAGCGAGAAAAGATATTGTTCCTAGGTCACGCACGGGTGTCTAACATATATGTCGAAGTATGAAATGCGATATATTCGGATCAAATATACCAGTAGAACACATAGGCGCATACAAAAGTCAAAAAGTAGGTTTGCCAAAAGACGAAGATAAGCCATGCAGTTAGTGACAAAATAGGTAGTATGGCGATTTTCGAAGTTCTTGTGGCACCTTAAGAAAATGTATTTATCAATGCTCTAAAATGATGAGCAATTTAGGAATGGTTTGCTACTTTTGAGACTTTCTGACTATGAGCGCCCGCAGGGGAAGGCCAAGTGGGGCGTACAAGATCTTTTAGTAACTTCTTTACAAACACAATATATATATATATATACATACAATATATATATATATATATATATATTGAAGTTGAGTCATTAATTTTCAGATAATGATTGCAGAAGGAAGATAAACCAAAATATGTGTGTAAAAATAAAAAAAAAATAAAAAAAGAATGTTACCTTGTTTTATAAAGTATCCTCCCGACAAGTATTTCAGTGCGGACCTGTATTTGATCGTGCGGTCTTGGAGCACCGGCATGCCCTCCCCTGTGAGGTCTTAAGTCACCTGATTCACGAGCCCTTTGTACTACATTAACAAAGGCACGAGGGGTTGGTTGCACTCGATTGGGAAACCGATCCGCATAAATCCGTGATGCCGCGTAAATAAGAATCATGTCCACAAGTTCAGCATTTTCGTAAACTTGTGCCATTTTTGATTTCGTTTGAGCCACGCAACAGACACCACTTTTCACTCACGCGTTACCGACTGACACTGACTGTATACAACTGAATAAAATAATTGTAAAAACATCGTTCCAAATTCTTTCGCTTTTTTGTTTCCGATGCGATGAACCGATAAGGCGGATTATATCCGTTGTTGCCAAACACGAGCACATAATATTATTATTGAGACAGGGCGGTACTCAAACTTCCAAAGGGCTATAACTTTGTTACTTTAATTTCACCAGAAAAATGGTAAAGGAAAAAACATTACTTTTGATCAGATCTACTCACTGTTAAAATAAATGACTCAACTTCGAAGTCACCCTCTATATACAGGGTGGCCAAACACGTGATGTCATAAAAAAAATTAGATTCCCCACATCGAGAGGAACCCAAATCACCCCCATATATATGGTCCGATTTTGTTTAGTTTAGGAGCTATGATTTTTTTTCGGATTTTTCGAGAATTTTTGAGTTCTGTGTTTATTTTTACCATAACTTCGTTAATAATTGTGATAAATGCCTGCTTTTTTCACGATTATGTAGCTAAGACCTAAGGTTTAACTATCATATAATCATTCAAGTCATGTAACTAATACTACTTTTTAATTTTTTTCAAAATCTTCGAACATAACAAAAAAGTAAAAAAGTGCAACAACTTTGAACGTTTATAAAAAATTGAAAAAACATGTTTTTACTATTCGTAAGTATCTTAAAAACTTCCTTACGGTATCAGCTATTTACCGTAAAAATTTCATCAACCTAGCTTTACTACATGCTACCGTAATTGTGGCTCAAATAGAACCGAACCCAAAATTGGATAACCCTCTGCTCAATAGAAATTGTTAGTTTCGGAAAAAAAATTTGCAAAAACCACAAAAACACGTTTGATTTTTACTTAACAGCAGATTATTATTCATTTATGTTATTTACAAGAGGTTTTCAAAATGTCTGCCTCTAACAGAAATGCACAGTGTACACCTACGTATGAAATTTTGTTTTAAATCTCTAAATGCTTGTGTGTTGTTTTTCAACACATGTGTCGCTTCTTGAATTTTGTTCCTCAATGAATTTTCATTTGCACATTCTTGGGCGAATGTTATGTCTTTAAAATATCCCCAAACAAAAAAATCAATGGGGTTGAGGTCAGGGGAGCGTGGAGGCCATCGTATCGGTCCGTTTCGTCCGATCCATCTGTCTGGGAACCTTTCGTTTAAGTAGTTTCGCACGATCGTTGCGTTGTGGCATGGTGCACCATCATTCTGGAACACCATGTTCCGTCTGGCTTCCAGGCTTGAATCTTCCAGCAATAATGGTAGGCTATTTTCAAGGAAGCTTTTGTAGGCTACCGAATCCAACCTTGACGGCAGTTCAAATGGACCGATAAATTCCATATTGAATATTCCTGACCACATGTTCACACTAAAACGGTGTTGAAATGTCGACGGCCTTGAGTGGTGGGGGTTTTCAACAGCCCAAGTTTGTAAATTATGGATATTGAATATCCCTGTTCTTTCAAAACGTGACTCGTCAGTCCATAAAATTTTATCAAAAAAATCGGGATCCTCTCGTTGTCTTCGCAGCATTGTCTCGCAGAAATCCACTCTTAACTGGTAATCTGAAGGCATCAACGCTTGAACTCTTTGAACATGATAGGCATGATAACCTTCTTCATGAAGAATATTTTGTATCGATGTTCGTGGTATTCTAAGGTTTTGTGCCATAGATCTCGTACTCGTTGAGGGATTCCGGCTAATTTTTTCAAGTACTACTTCTCTGCGATCCGGATCAGCTGTAGGATATCCTTCATTGCTTCCTCGTCCTGGAATGCGGCCTGCCATGAAAGTGTTATGTGTGTTAATAAAAACACGGTGGTCTGGGTAATGCTCAGGTTGTGGTCCGCCTCGGCGTATAAGTTGTTCCCGGTACAGCTGAGCATTACCCAGACCACCGTGTTTTTATTAACACACATAACACTTTCATGGCAGGCCGCATTCCAGGACGAGGAAGCAATGAAGGATATCCTACAGCTGATCCGGATCGCAGAGAAGTAGTACTTGAAGAAATTAGCCGGAATCCCTCAACGAGTACGAGATCTATGGCACAAAACCTTAGAATACCACGAACATCGATACAAAATATTCTTCATGAAGAAGGTTATCATGCCTATCATGTTCAAAGAGTTCAAGCGTTGATGCCTTCAGATTACCAGCTAAGAGTGGATTTCTGCGAGACAATGCTGCGAAGACAACGAGAGGATCCCGATTTTTTTGATAAAATTTTATGGACTGACGAGTCACGTTTTGAAAGAACATGGATATTCAATATCCATAATTTACATACTTGGGCTGTTGAAAACCCCCACCACTCAAGGCCGTCGACATTTCAACACCGTTTTAGTGTGAACATGTGGTCAGGAATATTCAATATGGAATTTATCGGTCCATTTGAACTGCCGTCAAGGTTGGATTCGGTAGCCTACAAAAGCTTCCTTGAAAATAGCCTACCATTATTGCTGGAAGATTCAAGCCTGGAATCCAGACGGAACATGGTGTTCCAGAATGATGGTGCACCATGCCACAACGCAACGATCGTGCGAAACTACTTAAACGAAAGGTTCCCAGACAGATGGATCGGACGAAACGGACCGATACGATGGCCTCCACGCTCCCCTGACCTCAACCCCATTGATTTTTTTGTTTGGGGATATTTTAAAGACATAACATTCGCCCAAGAATGTGCAAATGAAAATTCATTGAGGAACAAAATTCAAGAAGCGACACATGTGTTGAAAAACAACACACAAGCATTTAGAGATTTAAAACAAAATTTCATACGTAGGTGTACACTGTGCATTTCTGTTAGAGGCAGACATTTTGAAAACCTCTTGTAAATAACATAAATGAATAATAATCTGCTGTTCAGTAAAAATCAAACGTGTTTTTGTGGTTTTTGCAAATTTTTTTTCCGAAACTAACAATTTCTATTGAGCAGAGGGTTATCCAATTTTGGGTTCGGTTCTATTTGAGCCACAATTACGGTAGCATGTAGTAAAGCTAGGTTGATGAAATTTTTACGGTAAATAGCTGATACCGTAAGGAAGTTTTTAAGATACTACGAATAGTAAGAACATGTTTTTTCAATTTTTTATAAACGTTCAAAGTTGTTGCACTTTTTTACTTTTTTGTTATGTTCGAAGATTTTGAAAAAAATTAAAAAGTAGTATTAGTTACATGACTTGAATGATTATATGATAGTTAAGCCTTAGGTCTTAGCTACATAATCGTGAAAAAAGCAGGCATTTATCACAATTATTAACGAAGTTATGGTAAAAATAAACACAGAACTCAAAGATTCTCGAAAAATCCGAAAAAAAAAACATAACTCCTAAACTAAACAAAATCGGACCATATTTTATATATGGGGGTGATTTGGATTCCTCTCGATGTGGGGAATCTAATTTTTTTTTATGACGTCACGTGTTTGGCCACCCTGTATATATATATATATATATATATATATATATACGGTGTTTCAAATGAGTTGAATTATTTAAGGAGACAATTTTGGGTTAATTCTTAGAAAAAAATGGTATCAAGTATGTCGACTGAGCATTTCACATGCAACGCCGTCATAAGTTTATAAAGGATTAAGATCAGAACAATTTAAATCCTGTGAGAAAAAAGTCAGCCACGAACATTTGCAAGAGGGAGATCAAACATATCGAGTCAGCTAAACAGACCCATACTAGTATAGGTATTTTTTCCTTGTCCTACCGGTAGTTACTGTCCATCTGGCAACATTGTCTCTTTCTATATCTGCGCAGAAATACCAACCGCGGCACCGCTACAGCGAATTATGGTTTATTCCGTGTATACGTTTTGTGCGCTGCAGTACGGATAGATTTGTCAGCCGCACCGGTACGCCGGGCAGTGAGCTTAGATCCTGCATGCAAAATGCGGCTAATAGGTGCAGGGACAAACAACATTTATACCCTTCCCGACCCTCTACAACCGTCAACCCCCGAATTTCAACTCCTACAAGCGTTTTTCTGAAAATGATCAGGAGTCCATGAAACGCCAAAAAACGAAGTTTGAGCGATTTTTTTCTCTACCGCCCAATTTTCAAAAGCTACAAAGATTCTTCCTCCTTGGTATAGTAGAGACCTTATGTGAAAATTTCATCTGAACTCGAGTGGTGATAGGTTTAAGGATTAACGGAAAGACATACCCACAGATTGACAACCATCAGACCGACAAACAGACTGAGGGGAATGAATGACATGGTTTATCGTGATGTATTTCTCATATGACTCCCAAAAACCGTTTCATTTTCAAAAATTTTCTTGATTATAATACTTCTTTAGCCAGTGGCGTAGAAAGTAAAGACTTTACATAAATGTACGAGGTCTGTAAAGCAAGTCATGAGACTGGCGTAGCATTCGATCTGGCACCACTGGATCCGCCGGGCTTGGAGGGGACACAGGGGAACATGTGATCCGCCTTCAGTACAAGTTTGAACTCGCTCGACTCATTTGGTTGTCCGTAGCGATATTTTTTTGTGAAATAGTTTTTTCTATAATTAGTTAAAAGTAACATTATGCCGATTTTTTTGATGTTATGCTGGTTTACATTATGTAGGTTTTTCTACAAGATATTAACTTAGCACTTAGTTGTACGTGTTTCCTAAACGTCATGAGGCTGGTTATCAATCTTTGGCTCTAGATGGCATTACTGGAGGTCTAAGCTGTTAGTTGTATTGTTGATAATTACATTGAATTCTTGTCTAAAATACACTCAATTGAGATTCAAAGCTAGAAAATAGTTGTGCATCCACTTTTTCTTATCCATTCTGAAAATTGCATATACAAATTTGCTGAATTTAAGAAATGAGAGAGATAAGAAATAATTATATTTACTTGTACACTGTCGAATTACAAGCCATATAAATACTAACAGTAATTACACACAATGCGGGCGCGGTGATGATTTCCCGTAGTTCTCCTCAGTTTTTCGTAATTTCTAACTTTGAACATCACCTCTCTTCAGAAAGCACATCATAAAAATAACCCGTCGGGCACAGCCAATAGATATACTTTATTGGCAGTATATTCAGTAATGATTTTCTCATACAGCAAATATCACTGATTTTATACACATGCAGACCAATACTCATAATCATCCAGATGCGATTTTGCTATTCAACCAACTTTCTTCTCAGAGATAAAAACTACAGACAAGGACCATTTGGCCTCACAAAACATATGCAACAAATAATGCGTGTAGGTTAGTTGAGTGATTCGTCCTTAGATGGACGTTCACAATGATCCTAGTGAGCAAACGTGGAATGACTGTTTGCGCCCTAAAAACTACCTAGTTTGCAAGATGACATCTTATAGGTTTTCTTTTGACGTTGTATAGGTTTTTTACATGATACCCATGCGGATTTTGCTTCAGACTTGGTCACAGTGCAAGGAAACTCTTGCTAAACAGGGATACGTCGATAGTGTTTTGTCAAAGGCCCAGATTTTTCGGTGGTTTACGGCATTTTCAGAAGGGACAGAGTCGACTGAAGAAACTGAAAAATCACGCCAAGTGAACTCATTTTTGGACAGTCGAAAACATTCAAATGTCTGTAACCGATCAGCTGAAGGCTCTTTCAGTATCGGAGTTCTGCTATGACGAGTGGAAAAACCGTCTGCGTGGCTTCAGAAGGAAGTTATTTTAAGGGTGACAATATAAGATTGTAATTATATTACGATAAAAAAACTTAAAAGACCTTGTACTCGTATCTCATACACGACTTAAATTTTGAGATGTTGGGTGGTTCATAAAACTAGCATCTATGAAACTACTAAATATGTTCATGAAGTTTGATACATTATGCATTAGGAGGCACCTTATGATGTACAGCAATTTTTATTTATTAGGGTGGTTTCTCTTTTTTTAAATGAAATCGTAAATCCCGACCTCTGATGATGAAATACACCGTCACTCATCAGCATTATATGCATAAGTCCACAAAATATGACCCGCATAGTTTCTTTAAATAAAAATTTGTCAAGTTCTAGGAGCCTTAGCTTCCCTGCATCATACAGAAGCTGCATATTTTTCAGTTCGAAACACTGATATGGATATTGGAGGTTTTTAATATGCACAAAACAAATATACTGAAACGTGACTGGATAGATGGAATTATATAAACTGAAACGAATTCAATATAGTAGTCGGTATGAATAGACACATAGGGGCTTTGAGTTCTATGGCTCTATTTGCATAAGAATGTCAATCTCGTCTTATACTAGAGATGTGACAATGAAAAATATCAAATAACGGAAAATCGATATTTTCTTTGTCAAAAGGTATTAATGGAGTATAATCAATTAGCTGTGACTTCATTCTCGTGTACGGATGAATGCAATCTCATTTCGCTTGTTCCACGCCGAACACACATATTGTATTTTAAATAACTTTTAATTAACAAATACCGAAGCCAACAAAGTTTCTCCAAGTAATTAACGCACAAAGTATACAGTTCTTGGCTTCTTTATCACTCCCCACCCCATCCACAAGTGTCTCTTCTAGCCTTCCCTGTGCCTATACCCAGAGGGTTCCATTTGTAACTGCCACCTAAACGGGCAAAGTTGGCAAAATTGAGAAGCCACCGGCATCCACTAGCAGCAACCATTAGCGGTACAGACTGATGTTGTAGGGGTTAATTACATCTAATTCGGAGTATCATTAAGCGGTCAGACAAATTGGAATGACCCTTGAAGAAAAATTGGTTTGTTTGAAAGTTCTGTGTTTGGTATGAAACAGAGGTTTCGGGTATAACATGTAACTTATTCGTTCCTATTTTTAAAAAAATATTTAAATCACAAGTGAATAAACTTAATGATTGCTAGAAATCAGGTGCGGACACCACTGTAACTTTTTTGTATTGCGTTAGAATTATCACCTTTCACCTATAATTTAAAAAGAAACTGACATACGTTTCGTTGTTGTCAGCGTCTTCACGACATTGTTTAACGTTTTATAGCTCGGAGGTCTGGAGTGACAAATAATCCATGGTTGTAATTGCATTCATCCTTCGTAACGAGAATTACTGGTAGCCTATAATTCTGACTTTGTACCAGCAATGAAATGGCCAGTCATTTTGTATTTAACTCGATGAAAAATGGTAGGCATAGTCACACGGACTTCGTGGAAACATTCAACCTAATGTGAAACCTTGTATCACGCCCAACAAAAGCGCTTTGTTGAGTTCTATATATAAGTTTAATCTATCAGCAAACGGCTGAACTAGCATAGTTAATGATGTTAACATAGTAAATAAATATAGATTAGGGATGTTCCGATCCACGAAAAGTAACGATTCGTATAGTTTTAGGCAGTATCGATACTCTAAAATATCGGAATAAAGATACCACAAGTATCGAAACCTTTCGATACTGCCGAAAATCGAAGTTGTTTTTTCTACAACCCTCAAAATAATGTTTACTTTTTTCACCTGTATGACTAGATTGTCAAATACGTTTACTAATAAAAATAGGTAAAAAATATATACTAGGCTACTATACTCATCTCTGGCCGCCTATACACACTCATTTTCTTCAAAGCCAAGTTGTTGCAACAATTGGGTGATACATAGGGAGGGATGGAGCTATTTAATTCGGCGAGACCTTCACATAATTAGGATCGAACATTACTTACAGGTAAGTTTGTTTGATCGTGTAAATACTACTTGTAGATGTTCAAAGCGAGTTGCAACAACATACTACTAACGCTCTGCAATATTTAACGATAGGTTCTACACAACTACACAAATTGTACGCAATGTATGAGTCAACTAAATGTACATTTCCATTGTAACAACTCACCTTTTAACAACAGGTAATACGATATAAATAGGTTCAAAAATTACCATCCGTCACATGGTAACAAGCAAATAACGTAATAACATAGATACGTTGAAGGTGTGGAGACCTGGTTTACCTCAAATGCCGCTCGAGCAAAGCTATTGTTTGGCATAACAGATTTGTGAGGTGCCTCAGAAACCGCGCTCCAGCCCGCCGTGAGCCCGAGCCTACTATAATTTAGCCGGTGCAGAGGTAGACGCTTTTCATGTACTGTGGGCTGTCAATTGTGACACATCTAGATCACTCTCTACTGAAACCAACTTTATCCATCTGGGAACAGAGGCACCAAATAATTACTTTGACTGCACAGATATTTGGCCGTAAAATACGGTAAAACTAAAAGTGCCACATAAGTGCCCCGAGACTTTCAAGAACTGAGAAATCTCAATTTCAATATTATTCAACCCGATCTGGGTGTTGACTGTTTCAATTAGTTTGCACACTACCTGACCTGAAGTTGAGGCTAGCAGTGTTGCTGATTTCGTCATCCCAATATCTAAAGAGGTCACCAGCAACCTCTTTGGTTGATTAAGAACAACCACAGTACCTATATTTCGGTTGAGATGGCTTCAGCCTGTAAATGCCCTTTAAAAACCTCTTATGCCTGCATCGTTAGTAGCATTTTCGGTAAAAGACTGATGGCTCAAACAGTTATATCTTAATCTCTTATCACACTGTAATGTGAGAAATTGCAAGGTAGAAAAGCAGACATGTATTTCTTCCCGACAAAAGTCCTACCGTAATCTAAGCCCGCAGTAACATGGTAGAATATACGAGTAGATGCTGATCGGAATGACAGCTTTCCAGTGACGACAACCAGGGTCAGCTTCAGAATTAGTGGGAGCGGCGTCCTGGGTCCCTCCATCAGATATTTGCGTTACTTCTAGAAGCGAAATTTCAGGAACACCGAACACATGAACCAAAATCAGGACGGTGACAGCAGTAGCTTACACTCCGTTTCCACGTTCCTCTGACGCAAAAGCTCATCTGATCAGTATTACTTCTAGATTTTATATTTGATGCGATGGCAGAAAGATTGCTGATTTCTGATCTACGGTCCTCATCTGAAATAATAGGTGATGGCTGATAATGTCAGTACCTTGTTCGGCCTTTTGGCCTTCAGTTGCTGCTCATATTCATTTGATTCCTATTTAGAAATGACTTATTTGGTCAGACCTACACTGAAGAGCAAGTTATCAATGGAAGCCTCTGTTAGAGTATTCCTGAGTTCTTTGCTTAAATGTGAATATCTGCCAACATGCACCCCTCCCCCTTCTTTGAACCTAGAGGAGAGAGTATTGCCACTTGCAGTTAATGAATAACTCACAAAATGCTGTACAGATACCAAGCGCGCATCCCTGCGTGCGACAATTTCTCTTATAGCGGGCGCTACCTCAGGGTTCCCCTTAGGTGGCTAGAATAGAATATAATTTATTCATCTATCGTTATCAACAAGACCCTTGAAATGTCAGCCTTTAAGACATCCCAATCCAGAGCGCCCTGCTGTTCGAGTGCCACCTATGCAATATGTAATGCTAATCGGGCAAAATGATCTTTGTAATTACTGAAAAATTAGTACTTTGGTGGTTTCCTAACCGGTCATGTTCATGCGTACAGTCCTGTTCCATAGTTATCACCAACCAGGTGGAATTTGCTTTCACAAGCAAAATGTGACGCTAGTCTCGCATAGATGTACCTAATCTCTGTCGTTTATTAATGAAAAATGGTACTTCGGCGGCTTCCTAACTTCTCAAGTGCGCCCTTGCAATCTTGTTCCATGGTTACCACAAACCAGATGTTATTTGCTATCACAAGCAAAATGTAACACTAGTCTCTCATAGATGCAACCTAATCTCTATCTGTTATTAATGGAAAATGGTACTTCGGCGGTTTGCTAAACGGTCATGTGCATTCTTACAATGCTGTTCCAAGGTTATCACAAACCAGATGGAATTTGCTATCACAAGTAAAATGTAACGCTAAAATCGCATAAGATCTACCTAATTTATATCTGGTAATAAGGAAAAAAATATACCTTACCGATTTCCTAACCTGTCATGTTCAAACTTACAGTCCTGTTCCATGATTATCACAAACCAGATGAAAGAAGAATGTTGACCATACTTTGTTGCTACGTTGTCCCAAACGCTTTCAGTGTTAGAACAAATTGGTTAAGGATTTCGCGGCCAGTTGATAAACGTCTTGATTCGGGTCTAAAGGCCGTCGTCGGTTGGAATTTCTTCCTAACGTTTCGTTAGCATGAGTGGCAAGACTGACTACTAGACTGACTGTCTACATTCAGCAAATGGAAGGACCTCTGAAGAAGCTTGCCACTCGTGCTAGGGAAATGTTAGGAAGAAATTCCAACCGACGACGGCCTTTAGACCCGAATCAAGACAGCAGTTTGCTTTTAGTGTTGTTATATTTGTCGTAGGACCTTAGCCAGCACAATCTAAGTACAAGTTACCATCACAAGCAATGGAGTTCAGTATTGAGTTCTTATCTTCATTCGTCCTTGGTGTGGCGCTGACTATCACAGGCTCGGTCCATGTTGCTGTCCCAAGAAACCGAGTCCAATGTTACAACGTTATCCCAAATGTCTTCGTTCCTCATTGGTGTGGAGCTGACTATCACAAGCCAGGTCCACGTTGCTATCCCAAATAATCGAGTCCAATGCTTCGACGTTATTCTAAACGTCTTTGTTCATCCTTAATGGGGAGCTGACAATCACAAGCCAGGTCCACTTTGCTATCACAAACGTCTTTGTTCGTCCTTGGTATGGAGTTGGCTATCACAAGCTAGGTCCAGGTTGCTATCCCAAGCAACAGTGTCAGACCGAGTGTAATGTTTCAGCGTTATCCCAAACGTCTTTGTTCGTCCTAGGTATGGAGTTGGCTATCACAAGCTAGGTCCACGTTGCTATCCCAAGCAACCGAGTTCAATATTCCAGCGTTATCCCAAACGTCTTTGTTCGTCCTAGGTATGGAGTTGGCTATCACAAGCTAGGTCCAGGTTGCGATCCCAAGCAACAGTATCAGAATGTTATCCCAAACGTCGTATCAGGCACAGTATGCAACGCCGGCAAAGCATCCATATTAACTTTCACCTAACTTGCACCTAAAACAGATCGGTTAGTCTAAAATTACCTGGGTCACGCCCCTTCAGAAAAAGAGGCCTGCGCGCCACTTTTTAGTGTTGCTCCGCGACGAAAAGACATTGAAGGCGACCGTCCGTCGGCCTCTCGCCGAAAGTGCACATCTATCGGCCAACCTTCGGTCCTATTGTCTGATTGTAATATGTTCACCGTTTCCTCGACATTGCTGAATACGTAAAAATCGGTGCGCGATCCCGATTGACATGTTAACCGCTTGGCACGAGGACAAGGAATGAGTACTTATAGGCAGCCAGAGAGGAGGAAGGTAGGAGTGCGCGGTGCCGCTTTCCTTTGCTGCGTGCGCGCTTTGAACTCGTGGGTTTGGTGAGACACGAGAGTACTATAAGTAGCATTTACTTCGACGAGACCGGAACATAATAGTTCTGACATTCGATCAACAGATAATGTTTCGGATTTGCAGAGTATATTCCCGGCTTCAGAAAAGAGTCTCTCTGAGGGAACTGATATGCCAACAATGGAGAGAGTTCCTTATTAGCCAGTTTTTTAAATATCTGCAAGAAAGAACTGGAGCTATTCCAGTACAAAAAAGGATCCGAATTTATTGGTATGACTATTTAAATACAGTTTTAGCTCAAGATCGATATCTGATTTAGAATCCTCATATTTATCTGCGTGACTGTCAGATTTTCAACAGTATGGTATTAATTTGATTTTGCCCTTCTTTTTCAGTATTTATTTCTTTCTTGTGCAACTGAAATGATTGATGAATTATTTAGGAAAGTGACTGCATTTGCTGACGAAATTTGACTATTAAAGTGCAATCCTTTAAAACTATGGTCCAGGATATTTGAGACAGCTAAAAGTTTAATCTGTTCGATTCTCCCAAAACCTTTTGAAATATCCTCGAGTGTTATTGTTTTAAGAGCTAAAGCCGCTGTTGTTGAAGGAGTCAAATTTTCATTTTTTTAAACAGGCGATTATATAATAATGATAAATAAAATTTTACATAATAATACCTCTCCAATTAAATATGCTTCCCCAAAAGTAATCACAGAAAAAATATCCATAAAATCTTCCCCATTGAATTAAAAATCCCCTAATACGAAAACTCTGGAATCCAAAATAAATTATTTGAGGTCGTGATGTTGAGTAGCACCAACAGAAGGAAACAAAGAAGAAAAGTCATCTAAAGTTAGTCACTCTTTCTGACAGTGTGGATCGAAAGATAACGATACTGAAATGTATCAATTCACCTAAGTATCGTATAATATAAAAAAATCGATCCAAAATATCAGGTATCTGAAGCAAAAGTATCGATATTTCTAAATATCTGATCGTATCGAACATCCCTAATATAGATTGCTTCGTCTCTAAAAAATTGTCTTTGTATAGTTAAAGGATCAGTAGTTCCTTACAGTTCCAGTTTGAGAAGTCGGTCATTATTATCACGATCCTCTCAAACAAAGTATCTTTAGAATGTTTCCACTACTAGCGCTTATAGGTATGTCACAAAATATTCGATTTTATATTACAATCATGGCTTTTCCAGCTCATTTTACAAATACTTTGAAATATTTAGTTGCCAACTGACGAACTGAAATAAATGCTGGCAGTAGACAATCAGTGCAAGCTGTATTTTCCTTCTTTTAACATTAAATACCGTTTTCCAATATTATGCTATTAGCTGTACCCATCATTCTTTATTTCCCCAATTGCTTTTAAATTTTTATTGGAAGGTTGTGGATCACCTACCAAGCAATGAAACTAGTACATTACAGACATAGTTTGAGAAATGGGTCAATATTGGACGAGTATTTTTATAACCACTGCTATTCTCCAAGATAAGGATCCTATGCATGGGTATCTCAATAGCGGTGGGAGGTACAGTTTAGGTTAAACTAGAAAAAAGTTGCGTTCTTTTGGAGTATTGACATGTTGTTGAGAAACTTGTAAAAATTCGATGGCTTACTGAGATATTAGGGAAAAACATTTTTTTTCTGAGTACATTTTAAGAAACATCATAAACTATGGAAACGTTTCCATTGGCACTTTTTAGGCACTACATGATGGTGTTTCTAAATTTGGTGCCCGACCAAGGGCGGATCCAGGATTTTGTCTAGGGGGGGGGGCGCAAACGATCTTTGGAGCTGGTAATTTTTCTACCTCAGTGGAACTTCTACAATTTATCCTATATCCTATAAAAAATATGGAAAGTGCTCAGAAATCCTCAGATAGGCAATATTTTATTATATGAGAACAAAAAATTACGTGGCATTTATAATTAACTAGTGTAATAATATTAAAGATTAAGACATAAAAAACTTCATTGCTCTGTTAACTAAAAAAGACATTTTGAGGGACCTCACACAAAACAATGTCTTTGTTGGCGAAAACGAACATGAGACCGAAAAATTCATATTATCATATGGACGCTAGACGAGACAAAGAAAGATGTCTATAGACCATCTATAGATCGTGTCTTGAGGGGTCGACTAGTGTGTACTAAGCTTAAGGATTAATACTCTGAACTACACGTTAAACAAATCAAGTAATTGGTGTAAATACTGACACAATCAAGCACTTCTATTATATCAGCAGGTGATAAAAATATCAATAGGTATGGTCAATTATTTTTTGAAATTCAATATAGATGTTACAGTAATTCTTCAAACTTTTGTTGTCGAACTTAGATTTTCGGCATAGTTGTTACTTTCTCAGTTATCGAATCGGTGTTGATCGCATGTAAAAATGTTGAAAATCTTTGGTAAAAACTATATATGTTGGATCGTAATTATTTTGATGATGTATGTTTGTACGAAACAAGAACAGGAATTCACGGCTGTAGATATTCACGTGTAGTGCAAAAGCTCTGTGACTTAAACGAATTCCAGTATAGCAACATAAATAGAAACATACGCGGGAAGAAATGCGAGATGTGAGCATCGATCGACGCATTTTCTGGGCAGGCTACAGTGGCACCGCACATTAAATCTCATAAATGTATATTTCCAATGTAGGCGTTCATCTAACATATAGTCTAATCATACTAGCAAATTTATCCCAAAATAATTGCAAAGTCCGGTTTTATTGGTGCAAGTTGTTCAAGGGCGCATTTTAAATATGGACGCATACAATGGTTACACCAATTTTTGTGGGAAAACTTTTTATTTGACAACAAAGAAAGAGAAAACGTGTTTTTTGGGATTCAATAGAAAGTGTTGACAGGAACGAAAAAACTTCTTATGTAAGATTTTTAGGTATTTATGACACCTACAGAATGAGACCGCACGTGAAAAGATCCGACCAATAGCAAAAATGTTATGGCCGAAAAACCGGGCAAAGTGCAGGTTTTGGCACTTGTTGGTAATGCGACGATAATTTTACTCAACTACTTGAAATTCTTCAAATCCGCATGATTCAAACTTCTGAATAACAACAGCAGAATTGGAGCATAATGGTCAAGCAGTTTTTTGAGAATTTCTAATTGTTTATCCCAAAACACCTGTTTTCCGGAGATCACTACTAGTTTATTGAGCTATATACAGGATTAGTTCAAAGAGCATCTTACAGCAAAATACACTAATTTACCTTGCCAATATGAGTTACAAACCATTCCGAAAGATAAATGTTATTTTTATGCGAAAAACAAAGGTTACGTTTTTTACTTCAAAGCAAATTCAAACATTTCGTATTTTGTGAGTAATTGAGCAAATGCGCTACGATATTCGAAATACATACGTTAGTATACACATTTTAAAACAAAGCGGATGTGTCTATCATATTTTGTTGCGAGTTACTCACAAATACAAAATGTTTGTATTTGTTTAGAAGAAAAACGAAACCCATCCTTTTTTGCATAAAAATAACATTTATCTTCCGGAATAGTTTTCGATTCATATCGGCAAGGTAAACTAGTGTATTTTGCTATAAAATGCACTTTGATATAACCCATGTATATTGCTCGAAAAAACTAGTAGTGATGACCGGAAAACAGATGTATTGGGATAAACAATTAGAAATTCTCACAAACTACTTGACCAAAACTTTTTTGCTATTAGTCGGATCTTTTTACGTGTGGTCCCATTATGTAGGTCTCATAAATACTTAAAAATATTATTTTCGTCCCTGCCAATTATTTAAATTGAATTCCAAAAAACACGTTTTCTCATTCTTTGTTGTCGAAAAAAAAGTTTTCCCACAAAAATTGAGCAACTTGCAGCAATAAAACCAGACTTTTGAACTATTACTCAAACCTATATGATTAGAATAATAGTGCTCCGCTGCAACCCCAACCCCGAACAAAGTTAGTCAAACTTTACACACTACTTACAAATTACTATTGAGCAACAAACAGAACATAAATCACTGCAAGTGCAATCTGTATAGCTGATATATTGCTTAGACTTAGATTTGTCACAAGTCACAATACTCGTATATACGTATACATCCTACTGCAACAAAACCCGCTTTATCCAATTTTTTGCTTGTTTTTTTTTTTCTTGAAAATGAAAAAAATACGATTATTTCTGGGCAAAATAGATGCAAAATTACAACTCCACACATTGGACTTACATTTTTTTAAGTACCCCTTGTAACTTTGGGTAAAACAGTTTTTGTCGATTATCTCGAAATCAAGTTTGTGGGATAAGGCGGGTATTGCAACTTGACGCCTCATCATGTTCGTGTGTACCACTCGCAAAAATGCTGTCGCCATTCGCTTTCCCCTGGTCTAAGTCCTTGATAAATCTTGAATTTATAGAGTTGATATCTTAAAAGTTCTCAGCAACTGCTTGTAAAGCACTATTTTAAGTTTCTAGACCGAAAAGCTTTTAAAATAAACGTTTATATCGAGGAAAAATCGTGACGTCTTAGTATTTTTACCCCTTATTACGTCACTCGTATTGTGTAAAGCAGGATAGGGGAACAAGACCCGAGGAAAGAAAGGTTGTTTGCAACTCCAAGAAAAACAGTTTAATTACGCTCGGTAGCGTTTGGCAGTTCAAGCGGTTGTTTTCGCATAAATTTTGCTGTTGAGAAAATCCTGCCTACCATTTTCCCCCTCGGGCTGGTGGTTGTCGCGAATTGCGTCCTTGAGATTGCTGATTTAACTATAAACTGTTACGGCTGAACATGTTGCAGTAACAAAATGCAAATAGCAATTACTTCAGCTTCGGGCGTAATACATTTTTGAAGGTACAGACCGTTACAGATGATCTGCCTCCCTTAATTAATATGTCCTATGAATAAAATTAGAGCTGATGATTTAGCAATTTTGTTATATCAAAAAACGTATATACAGGGTGTTTATTTGAAAACTTCTCAGATTTATCGAAAACCACTGATTATAAGAAAAAACGTTGAGAAACCTCAAAAGATTTGCCAAGGGGGACAACATTTCAACCACAAACTATTTCAACCCATTTCACCCTTGGCCCCTCAGGGTCATTCCCTTAAACATTTTAAATTACAAGAGGAATCGAGTAATAGCTTGATTGAAAGGTCTTTCGCAGTCCTTTATTTATTTACATCAGTCGATTCGTATTCGAGAAAATTAGATGGAAAACAAAAACACACGAAAAGATCACTTTTTATTTCAATTAAAACGTAAACTACCAACATAAACAGCAGTTCGGAAGATTCGACGTGGCAACAACCAAACAACAACCCAAAATTTTTTCCGCATTCTCTTCATCAACACAGATATCCTGGGCGAACTGTTATTTGTTGCTGAGGGAAAGAAATAATTTAACTTGCTGTCACTTACCTTTGTGACAATATTGGTATAGTGAAAATTAATTTATTGATTCAGATTTCACTTCCAAAACGAGTGGATCTGTTGCAAATAAAAAACGTGATCATCTGAGAGTTTTGGATGAAGCCGCTCAAGTTGAAGTTTTGGGTCATGGAATAAATCCTAATACTTTATTTCGCAAAATTGTTGCTGCGAAATGAAAATATTGCAAGCGTTAACCGAAGATGATTTCGATAGGCGAGTTGAGTTTTGTGAACAAAATGATAATACCACTAATGTAAAGAATGTCTGATTCAGTGATGAATGCACATGTTATCTAAATGGATTTGTTAATAAGGATAATTACATGTATTGGAGCAATGAAAATTCTCATGCTGTTTTAGAAGCGCATACCCAGCACCCCCAAAAAATTAATGTATGGGCAGGCATTTTAGGAAACAAAGTGATTGGGCCATTTAATAATGTGAATTTAAATGGAGACATTTATATGGATATGTTGAAAAATACCATCAATCCGCTTATAGCTGTCAAACACGGCATGTTCCTGGTCTAGCAGGCCGGGCGTGAAAAAACTTATGACGTCAAGCCAGAACTTTCATGCCATAACTTTGCTACGCAGTTTCTTGCCTAAACGTTAAAAGGGATTCTTGGATACTTTTCACCTACATATTGAAGTGAAAATACTCGATAGACAATTTTAGAAACACAATATTTAACTTAATATAAATCAACTCTAGCTTTCAATCTATAACACCGCGTAACGGTTGTTCATTGTATAAAAAACAACATCTGATTGTATTGCTTAAATTATGTATTGTGCCACTAAACCTATTTCTGGATAAAACAACATAAGCCAAAAATAGTTTTGTTTTAGTAGTATTATCCCGACTAAGCTGTGAAGGTTGTTCAGAATTTCTATTATTTAAAAGTCTAATATGGTATGAAGCTCGAAGAAGTCTTATAAAATTCATTTTTTTAACTATTGATCCAAGAAATCACCATTATTAAAAGCAACACCCTATTGAGAAGTAGTGTTTGCCTCCCTAGGCACAGAGTATTGAAACAGGGACAGTCTGTCAAAAATCAGCTTTTATCAACGGTAACTTAAGTCCGATGTGTTTGGTAGGATTTCAGTTGCTGTCAACTGTTACTGTGACATTTTTGGATATTCGACTTACTTCTACTGGGTAAACAATATTGAGTATAGCTCCTCACGTAATTATCCTTCTTGAATACCTGGATAAGAGAGAAACACGTCTGTAAGGTCCAGTTCAATCCATATAGCATGAGGCATGTTCTATCGATAATTTTGAAATGGTTTGCAACCGTCAAATTCACTAGACCAACCGAATTATTATAAAGTGTCGCTCAACTCTATATGTCACAATGAATTGTTAACTATATCCACCTGTTCACAACCGTGTGAAATCTATTGCCAGAACAGACCTATTAATTTATGTGTGTTAGTCTGACACCAGGCAAATTGATATTTTAGAACATTGTAATGAGTTGCAAACATCATAATTATGGTCTAAAGTCCAGTATTTCGTGATATACGAGTATAGTCTTAGTAGTGAAAAAATCTATACATCTCTCCTTTGAGAAGGCAATTATGAGTATCGCACATCATATTCTTTGGCGCTACGTGCCTTATGCTCATTAATGGCATGAGGTTTCTGTAACGACTGATTGAATTCAGAGATCTGAAGACGTACTTAATGCAGTTTTGCTTTTGGACAAACCAAAGCAAATGCAACGACCAAATGTACATGAAACGAGGCACCAAGTTACACGAATATCGTAGTCAGGAAGCTATATATGCATAGGAAATCGCCTTCGCCATACGCTCTGGACTGATGCAATTTTAAGAGCTCGTTCCCTTGTGGCGCTGAATTTATTCCTTTCATTTCCTATTTAACACGCATTTAACGACCGAATAGATTTTCAAATAGGGGCTGCTGTTACAATCTTCCAATGTCTGTTGCTGGTTGTTGGGATGATAGTGATTATTTTACATGTTTCCAGCTCAGTCCACCCAGTAGTGTTAAAGTAACTGCTATCTATTATTATTGTGATTCATCGCGTGTATCAGGAACTCGCCATAATCTGCTGTGCCAATCACCAAACTCTTTTCTTTGGTTCTAGAAATTTATAGACCAAGAGATCTAGAATTGAAGAAAAAATGTAAAAATTAGTTTTTTGATGAAAACATATTTCTAAGGATTAGGCCGCACTACGGCTAAACCGTCGCGGATTTTAACCGTCTGATTTTGTGAGTAATATAAACTAGTGGAAGCCGCTGCACTGCGACTTGTTACAGAGTAGCTAGCGAAAAAAAACTGCGCCAAAATTTGTAGTTCATAGAACTTTTATTGCGCGCACACATTTGAAGAACCAGAGATGCATAAATCATCATGGGCATTAGCAATATTATGTACGCCCACTGCATCATGGAAGGGCTTAATCCCCATGTTTTGTCATGAGAGCGTTTGATCTGCGGGTTCCAGGCTAGTTTGGAGTATAGTATTACCCCCAGGTATTTGACTTCCCCCGAGACTGTTTTTCCAGAAGGTATAGAGGTCCTAACACCTATGATTTCTTCCTTCTGGTGAAAGCAACTATGTCTTAGAGGGACTTCCTTGCTCTGGAGGCTATTTTTTTTCCTTTTTTCCAGTCTCATACTTGGTTAACTAACCAAAAAGGCGTAAGAGTTTATAGAAATTAAAATTAAATTCCGTAGAAGATTCCTGGACGATCCACTTACCAACTACCGGCATCCAAGGGATGTCCAGTGGTACTAACTTTGAGTGGTCGATCTTTGGAACACCGAACCATATTAGAACAGACATAATTGCGCCAGTAAAGGTTAACCAAATAATAAGAGTAAATAATTCATTGAAAATGGAGGGAAGGTGTGGGGTTGCTAGACACTTGTAATCTGAACGAAAATATACGTTCATTCATAGGAGGCAGATCTAGTGGGACAATTTAAAGGGGGGACTTCTGGGAGCAAATGTTCTTGTGATCGTGTGACGACGGAAAAGAAGGAAGGGGTTACCGACTACTGAAAATTGAAGAACGGGTGGACAAGAATTTTCTGCGTTTTACCTTTCCGCAGTAATCGTACATCTAGCAACACAGTGTCAAAAGTGCTATTTTGGGATGTCGTTGATATAAACGCCATTGTGCTTAAAGCACAGAACTTCCGCTGGTCCTCGTTTCCGTTCCGATGGTAGTTGAAAAATTTGTCAGAATGTTTTATTAAGTCTTGATACTTTTTATGAAAGATGCCTTTCTTAAGTCTTCGGCTAGTCAGTGGATTGAGCCAATATTTGCGAAATTTTTTATGACGTTTTCTTTTTCTGCTTCTTAGTATTAGAGCAACAACACATACAGCTGCCTTGACATCCATCTTCACACTGTGAATGTCGAGTCCAGTTTCACGGTTTTTAACCGTAGTTAGTGTGTCTTGGGCGATTTTGCGGTTTGGTGGCTTACTGCTTGCTGGAAAAAACCGTAGTGCGGCCTAAGCCTTAAGGCAAATGTAAAGGCCTTTCATTGAGAGATACACAAAATTTTGCCGGATAACTTAATTATAAAACGTCGAAGTTGGAAAATCACTTGTTCACGTATATTCAAGTAACCATGTATTGGAATTATTGATACAACTGGTTCGCAGAAAATTATAAGAGATGAAATGCCCTTCAAAATGAGACCCCATACTGCCAATTTGCTGTTGCGGCCTAATTGTTATCACAAAAAAAACAAAACTTAAGAAGTCGTCGATTTCTTCATTTATTCTTGACCGAAAAATGAATAACCATAAATCTGAAAAATAGTTAAAAGCTAAAGCCCTTTTGGTCTACAATATGGGTTATGTTTGACTTTCGTATACTCGTTTACAGTCAGTAATGGTAAGATAAATGTTGATCAGACGATTGCGTACTAACAAAACAGCTGATTCTTCTTGTTATTTTCTTCAAACTGCCCGGGTCTTGCTCGAAAATCTATTAGTTGGATTTTTCATACAAGTTGGTCTGAAATTCCGTTAGGATAGTAACTAACGAGTTACCAATGCATGCAAGTATCCCTAGGCGGGTGGCTTTTCTTGTTATATTCATTTGTTTACAGATATACGGTTGATTGTGTTTTGATATTCGATGGTCGGCGATTGAAACTATTTTTGGCTATGAAAAATATATATTCTGAAGGGTAAAAAACCAAAACCAAATTTATAGGTTAGGAATGTGACTGGGAATATTTCATTCGTTTATGTCGGCTAACCTTGCTCGTTTGAATCGAAGAAACAGGCCGTCTTGCAACTGCAAGTGATTGGATGCAATTGTCTTGCAGACAAAACAATGCTGTCTTGCAACTCCAAGAGCATGCGTGCACTGGTCTTGCAGAAAAAACAATTCTGTCTTGCAACTGCAAGAACATGCATGCAGTGGTCTTACAGACTGTAAAACGGTTTTTATGAGAAATTGTTTTTTTCTGAGTTTTAAGCATTTACAGTGTAATATAAATATTTTTTTAAATCTGATAATATCACCCATTATTATACTGCCATAAAAATGAATCTAATTTGTTTACAGGGAATGGGCGTTGTGGTATTTAGTGTGCCGAATATAGCGGTAAAAGCTAAGAGGCAGCAAAGCCGCGTTTGTTAAGGAGCGGACTGCTAAATGGTATTCTCCTGGTAGCATAGCATATCAGGATGTAATATCTTATTTCGTTGAGCTACTTGACTCCATTTTTACATTTTCGAATCCAGCATTAACAGTCCTTTTCCAATATAATGCCGGTTAACAAGCCATTTCTCTCTCGCGTTCAAATTTCCCCAAATATATTTGTAAAATTATGTTGATGTTGCATTGTCAGGGCGACATAATGAAATTAACAGAATTCAATTTTTGTTATCATTACGTACCTACTGTGAGTAGAACTACTTATCAAAAAGAATACGTAAATGTGCATTTCCAATAATGATACGTTGAATAGCTGTTCCCTCAGAAGATCGCTTTAGGCAAAAATATTTTTAGGTCAATTTATTTTTCAAACAAAAGATCATACAAAGCGCATAATTTTGCGAATGAAAAAAATCATCGTAAACGAGGTACAGCTCGATTCACTTTTATAATTGTAATTTATTTTCCATAAAAACTAGGATATGTTTGTACATGCTTGTTCACCGCTAAAACGGAGCGTTGTTGAATTGAATTTATAATATGAAGTAGTAATTAATTCAGGTACAATAAAGCATGTATCAGTGAAGTGAAGCGAATAGTTATGTGTACTTCTGCAAATTTGATGCATTTTTACAGTTTAAAGCTTTTTATAATATACGTGGAACATCATTTATAATAAAGAGTAGATTCAATTCATTTGATAATTTGATGTTTCATTTTGATTACTTTTCTTTTATATTTTTGCAGATAAAATATATATTTTACTTCATACACCACTGGCGACAGAGGGGACATGTTTAACGTGTGTATCTGTGGACATGCATTTGTCTGTCGCATTGTAGCACTCAAACGGATTAACCGCTTTGATTTCTTTTGATATGATACAGAAAGGTCTATTCGCCCAACTGAAGTGGTGAGGGTCTTTAAAAACAGATATATCTGAATTTCAATCATACTATACAAATATCAAGCAAATATTGTCAAATAAACTCCTTTTGTTGAATTAATTTTGCAAACAGTTCATTTGAAACTAGCAACGTGGTACATGTATATATCCTTCTTCACATCAATTGCTTGTAGCCAACTAATTCAGGCACTTATCGCTAAAGCGTAATGGTGGAGATAAAATATAGGGTATTGGAATGACAAAATTACCGGATAAAATTGTTTATCGCAGACTAAAAAATGTTACCTACTGAGGAGAGCAGAACTATGAGCTTGCTGCGATATCGTAATTGGACACATGACGTGAATTCTCAATCGATTATAACATCCGAATACCAACAATAGATTAATTCGGAAGTATTTGTAGTGGATAAGAGTCGTAAATCAAGGATCGGCAACGGGCGGTTCGCTGCTGCAAGTGCCACCGCTGCCTTTGAACCGCAATTAAAACTTTGGCAATTTCTGTGGCGGCTCTGCATCGCCTTTCCCCTTCTAGCCACCATGCCACCCGCTTTGATTTGCTACACTTCTGTATCAATAGCAAAGATGGCGATCGAAGATGTCTGTTGTTCGGTCAACAAATCAGCTTGTGTGCAAACAATTTTCCTCTACAGTGCTTTTTGAAAGGCCACCAATTTTTTGATCGGGTCAAATTAGAAAGCTGAAAGGGTAAATTTTTTTGCATGAACTCTACCACTTTTTTAATACTAATCTGAGAAATAACCATTATTATCGGCAATGACTTATTGGGAAATAGCATTTTTCTTCCAAGGTAAACAATGAAAACAAAAAAGGCGTCAAGTATATTAACTCTATACTTCCCGCAACTTCTAGTACAATTTTCGATGTAGTGCTACGGCATTAAAAATACGTAGATTTTGTCAGAACCATTAGTGTACTATTTGGGCTGCTCATGAAAAAATGTCCTCGGAGTGCATCAATAAGCGTGTTAGTACACGGTAGCCTCACTTCTTCGGAGCTCTGTTGTAAAACTGTTTATCAACAATGTTTGATGACTGAATATAGTAGCACTTGACACGTACTTATATACTGAATAATATTACCTCACGAAATTAGAAAGTAGCTATTTGATGTCTAAACAAGCTTGCGAAAACCGCATCTCGATATCTTGTTCCTGACCTAAAATTTAGGCAAAAGAAAATGTTATAGAAATCCCTTGAATTTTAAATTTTTTAACTAATTTTTCTGGATTTTTTTAAGAAAGAAAGGTTTTTAATGGCCCCCTGAATGCTCGAAATGCTGACCATCAGCCTCTAAGCATTGCTGAAGACTCTCATGGGTACACAAAACTGCAGCTTCAATTTCGGTTCTCGGTATGGGGTATCATATCTTCTCTGATTGAAGGTAGAGTCTGTAACACTATGTCGTTTAACTGTTCCCATAAATAAAAATCAAGACAAGTTAAGTTTGGTGATCGCGAAGGTCATGGAAACACGATTTCTCTTCCAAACCACAGCTGTTAAAATACTGCATTAATATGCTCTCGCACGATAATAGCAAAATGTGCCGACAACCATCTAACTGGAAAAACAAGTTTTGTCACATTGCCATTTAGGGATTGCTCGAAAAAACATGGCCCAATAATTCTACCTCCCAGTATACCACATGACACATTTGAGGGTGGCTTCATTGGTCCAAACAATTTGGAATAAAAATTCTCTATTTTCGCGTCTCATGCGTAACATCCAATGGCAATAGTCCAACCTCCGATCAAAGTCTTCCTCTGGCCTGATGCCACGTTGTATTGGCGCATCGAAGCTTCTGGTTCCCTTGCGGTCCATTACTTGCCGAACACACAACGCATTTTCTGCACCAGTCTTTCATGTGCTCTTTGCTATTGACCCAGTAAAATCTTTCCCTTACCTTTCCCAGCGTGTTTGTATCTCCGAGATGACCACCTGACACACATGAATGGATTTCTTCTAGCAGCTCTGGGATCCGACATCTGGGCATAACGATTTGCTTTCTTTCCTCTTTGCCGTCGCGGTCCACCATTTCCGTCGTCCATAACTAGAGAAATCCATTGCGCCCAATATGATTTTATGGTAGGGGAATACTTGGCAACTTCTTGCCAGGCTGGTTTCCATTGTTCTTTCATCCAGTACAGAATTATTTGGAGATCGGATTTGCCCTCTTGGTCTTTAATGCTGTCTTCATTTTGTCAAGTATCACTAACGATAGTGGTTCTTAATACTTGGGCATCTTTCTCTTCTGACCGCTGGCAATGCTTACTATCCTTTAAACAGCGGCTTGCCTCAGTTCACCATCACGAAGTCCATCCAGGAATGCTTGAACCGCCAATCGCTCCATTATCCTTTCCTGAACATCGGGATATGCTCATCGTTTCAACCGCGCAACATCTGCTTCGAACTCCTGTAGGACTTGCCTGACTTCTGGAACCGATACTTTAGTTGAATATGGTAGTTGAACTTTCCGTCGATGACCAACCATTTGCATTAGCGGCTGCCTCAAACTGACGCCGGCAGACTTTGTACCATCAAATTGCGGAGGTTTTATTCGCAGATGACCAGCTGACCCAACAGATGCTTCAACCTCACTTGATTTTTCCAACGGAGGTCCACACTGTCGTTCGTTGATGGTCTTGACGTCTAAAGTGGCAAACTTTTTTGAATTCTGTCCTCCAAAGTTTCTAAAATCCGTTTTCCCGACTCGCAAGATGTTTCCATAATCTTATCTTCCAATTCTTTTTTAAATTGGCAGAATTGTCCAAAAGCTTCTCTTCTAATTTGGCTGTTGTATCGTGTAACTCCAAGAGTTTTCCTTCTAGGTTGGCACAATTTTCCACGAGCTTTCCTTCTAGGTTGAAACAATTTTCCACGAGACTTCCTTCTAGGTTAACACAATTTTCCACGAGCCTTTTTTCTAACTTGGTCGAAAGGTTTTGCAGCATTGAACCAATATCCCCTGCACCAGTAAAAAATGAAAATTTCTCTGTTTAAATCGGCAATTTTCAAATCAATCAAACGCGCCATTCTTCCTTCATCCGATTTATTTCCACTAAATGTCCAATAATCCACATCCCACACCTGAGACCAGTTCAGCGTTTTTCTGGGTTCTTTTGGGTGTGGATTAAAACACTGGATCCCATAAAAATAAATGCACTAATTTATTTAACTTGACTAGATAGAACATTTATGTACACCACTATTTATGCCTGACTACTTGCTTATTAATTATTATGTCGCGCCATTCACTGAACTATACTCCACTCTGCTTCCCTCTCCCGGCCGTCGACCTATGTAGTCCGTATCGCAGGAGAGTCCCTGCATGGTCCTCAACAGATGTCGCAAGCGGCGAAAGAGGGTCTTGCGGGGTCCCCGACAGATGTCGCCAGCACCGAAGGAGAGTCTGGCGCGGTCGCCAACAGTACTATTGGTAGGCTCAAAAATTGCTCAAAAAAAACGCAAAACTATTGACAATGTGAGGATTATTTATGATTTGACTAGGCATTTGTTTTGTTGTATTCCATGGCCTACTTCAATTAATTGTCTTTTTCGCATATACCCATTGTAAATATGCATTTAAACAAAAAATAAGCCTTTTGTTATTATTACTTATTCACCTTTTAACGTTATTTTGTAATATTTTTAAAAAGGGTTATTTTTTTTCTGATGAATAAAAAAGATTTTCAGTAAAAATAGTTTCTGAACATTACTTTAAATATTATAACGTCTGTAGTCCAAGCTCTTTTCAACTAACCCAAGTTTGTTAAAATCGGCTCACTAGTTTACGGAACCTTTGAATACCCCACACTACTTTATTTTTAGAGATACAACAAAAATTGTCAAACAAAAAAAGGTTAAGATTATCCTAGAATTCAAAGATCAGATATTTGTATCAGGTTAATATAGTGGAATTCACAGAAACATCACTTTTTTAGAATCTAGGCTGCAGTTACGCCCCCTAGCAGCCATTTCAGAGACTTGAACATTTTTTCCACATTTTTCTCTTGGCCGTTTTAGTAATAACTATTTTTGCCGCAAGCCTCTGCGATGGGTAGCTTCACAGATATAGTACCTCGTATTCTTAGATGGCCATACCGGACATTATTACATATTAAGATTGAGAGACGAAAATTGATTTAACATACCTTTTAAGAATCGATTGTTGCGCAACAAGTATTATGCGTATCATTAGGTTTGTGGGCGGATAAGTGGCTTATGAATACTAGGTACGCAATTGTGTTGACTAGACATTTTCAGTAACATTTATATGAGGAATTTCAAGTATACTATGTGTGAAGTTCTTCTTTCATAGCGAGTTATCGTGTATCGCGGAAATAAGATGTAACAGAAAAGCGATTTTGTATCATATGCTCATAAATTTTGCAAACATGAAATAGAATGAGGTATAGTGGCGCTTTTGCGATCCATGAGCGGTCTTGTTGGTTTTATAACAACGATCATCTTTTCTTTCCTCTAACTACTATAATGTCACTAAAATTAGCTGGAGTTTAAAAAAACAGAAAGGAGGTCCAGCTAAAGTTTATGGTTTGTAGTAACAATTATGATATTTTTGTGTAAAATTAGATAATGCTGTGGCATTTTTTTCTTTCATTCGTTGTCCGAACCCTTGTTCCATGGTTATCACAAACCAGATGGAATTTGCTATCACAAGCAAAATGTAACATTAACCTCGCATAAGTTACCTAACTCTATCTGGTAATAAGTAAAAAATATACCTTGGTGGTTTCTCAACCTGCCATGTTTAAACTTACAGTCCTGTTCCCTGGTTACTAAAGGGTGTTCAGATAGGGACG
The DNA here is from genome assembly GCA_963669975.1 of Acanthoscelides obtectus. Classification (NCBI taxonomy): domain Eukaryota; kingdom Metazoa; phylum Arthropoda; class Insecta; order Coleoptera; family Chrysomelidae; genus Acanthoscelides; species Acanthoscelides obtectus. The sequence continues at coordinate 62,121,951 of CAVLJG010000001.1, forward strand.
CTCGATGTTTGAACGGCGCGCGCACCCAAACCGGTGGGGATACAGCTGTCAAATTTTGTGAGGTTATTAAGTTAGTCTTGACATTTAATCATGGAGCAGTACACGATTCAACAACGCGTGGAAATTGTGAAAATTTATCATTAAAACAGATGTTCAGTTCGTGAAACGTTCCGCGCATTGCGTCCAATTTATGGTGCGCATGGCCGTCCTGCTGAGTCCACTATTCGACGTCTGCTCAATAAATTTTAGAGAACTGGCTCAGTGGCAGACCAAACAACACCCGTACGGCAACGAACAGTAAGAACAATCGAGAATATTGCTGCTGTGCGAGAGAGCGTGCGTCAAGACCCGAATCAGTCATTGCGGCGACGTGCACAAGAACTTGCCCTTCCAAAGACCTCAACATGGACAATTATGCGTCGAGACTTGAAATTGCACGCGTACAAAATTCAATTGACGCAAGAATTGAAACCGCAAGACCACCTCTAGAGCAGTTGCAAGTCGACCCTGCATTTGCACGAAAAATCATCTTCAGCGGCGAGGCGCATTTCTGGATGAATGGGTATGTCAATAAACAGAATTGCCGTATATGGGCTGACCAAAATCCTGAAGTGACTTGCTCAATTGCTATGCATCCTGCTAAAGTAACTGTATGGTGCGGTTTCTGGGCTGGCGGCGTAATCGGTCCATATTTTTTTGAGGACGCTATGGGCAACGCGCTTACGGTCAATGGAGATCGGTATCGCGCCATGATTAATGATTTCCTGTGGCCTCAACTGGACGATATGGATCTAACAGACATCTGGTTCCAGCAGGACGGCGCTACGTGCCACACCGCACGCGCAACGCTGGATTTACTGCATGAAAAGTTCAACGGTTTCATTATTTCGCGCGGCGGCGATGTGCACTGGCCACCAAGATCGTGCGATATAACGCCTTTAGACTTTTTCCTGTGGGGCTACGTGAAGTCTCAAGTGTATGCGGATAAGCCACAAACAATTGCAGCATTAAGGGCCAACATCATTCGCGTCCTCGGACAGGTAGACGCTGAAATGTGCGGAAACGTGCTCGAAAATTGGACCATGCGAATGCACGCTGTACAGCGCAGTCGCGGTGGCCATTTAAACGATATAATCTTCCATACATAATGTCGTCGAATGCTATTTACGATCAATATAGACTTTTAGTGCTGACTTAATTTTTTTTCCTTTTTTTTCCATTTTAACTTTCGAGCGTCCTTATCTGAACACCCTTTACAAACCAGGAGGAATTTCCAACATAAGCAAATGAGACCAAACCTGGTCGGTACGTTGTCGCAAACGCTTTCAGTGTTATTTGTCGTAGGATCTTAGCCATCACAAGCTAGGTACAAGTTACCATCACAAGCAATGGAGTTCAGTGTTATCTCAAACGCCTTCATTCATCCTTGGTGAGGAGCTGACTATCACAAGCGTGCTATCCCAAGTATCCGAGTCCAATGTTTCTACCTCATCCGAAACGTCTTTGTTCGTAGTTGGTATGGAGCTGGCTATCACAAGCTAAGTACAGGTTGCTATCCCAAGCAGCATAGTCTAGAGTCGAAACGTTATCCCAAACATGGTCAGTGTCAGGCACAGTCTTCTACGCCGGTGACGCATCCAAACTAACATTTACCTAACTTCATAAACTTGCACCTAAAACAGATCGGTTAGTCGACAATTACCTGATGGCGACGTCCAAAAAGAGGCCAGCACCCCATTTTCTGACTCTGCTTGGCGACGAAAGGAACCCTAAAGGTGACCTTCCGTCGGCGTCCCGCCGACAATGCGCATGTATCCTCCCAAAAATGTTTCCGTTTGATGAACATTTTCAGGGTTTTCACTAGAAAAGTTAACCAAACCTCACTCACTGGAATTAACTGAAGGTGTGAGTAAAACCAGGGGTAGACCTATAAATATTGATCCATATTTCATATTATATGATTGGGTTTGATAGATTTCACTCACTAAAAAAGCTAACTTTTTGAATGTGCCGCTCAAAAATTCATATTCTCTACATTATGTATGTTACCGGCAATGAAGATCATTGGTAACAGCATTGAATGCGGGCAATGCTCTTAATATTCTCATTTTAGCGTCTTTGCCCGGACATTCACGTTAATGGCCAGGTACGGTCGGGATACGTTGATATTATAAGGACGAACGCACAAGCAATTGAAAGGTATTCAGAGTAAGGGAAAAAATCTATAATGAAAATCGGGACAAAATAGATACTTTAATTTATTGCGTCTTTAATCTCAGCAATACGACGTTATTTTCCTCAACGTAAAAAAATGATTAGTTGTGATCGCGTTAAGTTTCTAAAATGCCATTAGTGTTTCTCATAAAGCAACGACACATTTCATCAGAGTTCCACAGTGATTCAAATAGTAAAATTTACTTAAAATTAACTCAACTACCACTGTCTCTATGAATATTCTAAAGAATAACGATACATTGTGCAACGTAACCTTACATTCCACTATAACATTATTGGCCGCTGCTTGACTGGCATTAACGTTATTTTCAGGTCAATGATGAACAGTGGGCATGTATTTTGTTTTTATCAACATTGCCCGGCCATTAACGTTGATGCCGTAGCGTTTACATTATGTTTGTAGGAATTATGCAAACGCGGGGCTGGATATAATATTATTATTGCTTAACTGTTATATTGCCAGCAAGAATTAGTGTCTAAATACCAAGTACCCAACCATGCTTATTATACCGGGTGATTCTCCAAGTTGACTCACCCTTATATCTTTTTTATTATTGAAGTAATTTGTGGGCTGCGTATTTAGGATGAATTTACTTTTTTGACATATTCACTAGCTTTGACGTACTTCCGGTTTTACCGGAAACGACTTCAACTTTCGATTTTTAAATGGGGCACCCTATATATTTTTACTTATCTCAATCGAAAATGACATTCGGTACTCAACAACGCCTCTCTTGTCAATATTTGACAAATAAGGTCATTTTATTTCGTTTTTTATTTTTCTATTTAGAATGCCATGGATCCTGTAAATCGTTTTATTTTTGATCAAGTAACACGGGAAACATACGATTTTGATGCGAGCGACTTTACAGTCGTTTTAAAGATTTTCTAAAAGTCAAAACACTAATTTTTTCAATTTACTTGATATTTTAATTGAAAGGGGGTTTCTCCTGGGCTTTTTCTAACAGACCATTTTCTTCCGAATAATTTGGCATTACACTCTAATTTGATTTTCACCATTTTTCTGAATAATTGTAAGAAACGATCATACCTAACAACAAATAATACGTATCTGCACTCGGTATACCTATGCACTAAGTCCTATTATTCTAGTTATCCGTGACAAATAATGCAAAGGAGAGTGCCATCGGATTATTCGAAATGATTGCCACGAACGGATGTAACTCGATACCAGAAATAGCGGTACAATCTTCATAACGGTTCAAAATAATCCATGAATGGCATAAAGGTGACATTCAAAAAAAGTTACTTTATAATATACACAAGTAAGTTAGAGGTGGAGTAGGGCCTATTAGGGTAACTCGAACTTGTTCCGATATATATTTCTGGGACTACGTCTATTATATTTTTGGGCATAAAATGAATATATATATACGTTGTGACTCATATTTCGGTGTGAAGTATCTAGATATGGAGCACTCCAAAACATGTGTGATGATATGCGAAAGCTTTAATACACCTTTGTACGATACGTCACATGGACTGGCAAGTAAGATTATCTGGAACCAACCAGTGGAACCACACTGATTATCCTTTTCCTTATCTGTGCCATAATCGATGATGTAATCACAATTTATTCTAAGAATGTACTATCAAATAATACACTTAAATACGGAATGTCATCCTTATTTTCGATTTGTGATTTCGTCATCGTTTGAAAATGAATATGCAAAATGAAACAAAATCGATGAAATCTAACCATTAATCATTATTATCATTTTACAGGTACTTCAACAAATACCTAATCCAGGTTATATCTTCTGACTTCAATAATAAAAATGCTATAGTGGTGAACCGCCGTGGAGAATCACCCGGTATACTAGCATGGGACACACAATAACATCACTTTCTAGATGTTATCTAGGATATCGCTCCAAATATAGATACTGTTTGTTTGTCAAGAGGAAAGCTTGTTAATATTCCACGAATCTGCGAAAAAGCACGAATGACTATGGTCAATCTGTTGTTTTTGCAAAGGGCTTTATCCGAGTGGAAGCCGTGTCCGATAAAAATGAATCGGGTCCATGTACACACAAACGGATCCTACTGTAAAGCCTCGTCGCCATTGGCTACCAGCGTTTTTAAGAGAGGCCCTTACATATACAGGGTGTCCAAGATAAGGATCACATGCAAGGGGATCTCAATACCTGGGGGAGATACAGCCTAGGTTAAATAAAGAAATGGTTGCTTTATTTGGTGCTTATTGAGATATTTCGGAAAAACTACTACTACTGAAACTTTTCCATTGGCACACACATGATGGAATTTTGTGCCCGGCGCCATCACCATCATCAACTTTATTTTTTATATGTTCCGAAAAAAGTACACCATGTATCTGATAGCATTTTTTACTAATTGAACGATGTACATGTTGCATTTTTTTCTTGGCTATAAGGAAAACGAGTTTTCCTTTTTTTTCTTTTTTGTTGGTGGAATATGGTTCATTCAAAAAGCCTGTTATGTCTCAAAAAAGGAGTGTTTATATGCAAATCAGAATAGTGCTTTGCAAGCAGTTGCTAAGAACTCTGAGATATCATCTCGGCAAATTGAAGGAGCAGTCAAATCCACAGCACAATTTGTTTTACGTAAAAGTAGATCTCACTAATATAAATTCAGGATTTGCCAAGGACATAGACCAGGAGATAGCGGACGGCGCCAGCATTTTCGTGGTACATACGAATGTGAAGATTTTAATTTCCCTACAAAAATAAACTGGTCCGACGAGAGTATGGTCACTAATAATGGCATCTTTAATCGACGTAGCTCTCACTACTGTGCACAAGAAAATCTGCGGGAAAAAAAAGTATCCAGACATCAAGAACGTTTTGGGTTTAATATGTGGTGTGGCATTTTTGGGACCAAAATATTATGCCCATTCATTTACCACAACGCATTAACTGCAGAACGGTACCTTCAACTGCTGAAACATGATCCAGAAGATTGCCTTGATAACTTACCTTTGGCACAGGTTACTAGCTGTTGGTTGCGAAAGACGGTGCTCCTGAATATAAACCTAGGCAAGTTCGAGAGTATCCTTCTCAGCGATTACCCGGAAGGTGAATTGGAACCTCTAGTGAATATTCCTGGCCAGCGCGTTCCCCGGATTTAACTCTTCTGGACTTTTTTGTTTGGAGTTTTATTGAAAAAGTTCATCAGTATACTTTTGGAACTGAGCCGCAATTACGAGAATGTATAATGGAAGCATTTAGTATGATTACACCAGAAATATTACGTGAGGTTTCGGATTCCACTGTTAGAAGGTCATGTTTATATTTAGAAAATAATGGCAACCTATTTGAACACCTACTGTGAATAAAATAAAAATAATGTTAAAAATGTATTCGTTATTCTGAATACCACTGTATTATGCATCATAAAATTTTATCTATCAGTAATCACATAATTTTACATCAAGCATTTGCTTGCAACGCCTACTTATAAATAAATAAAATAAAATAGTAAAAAAACACATTTTCCTTTCTAACTAAGAAAACAAATTTAACATGTGGTACATCGTTGGATTCATAGACACAGATGCTATGAGATACAGAGTGTACTTTTTTCAGACCATAAAAAAAATTAAGTGGTGATGGTTTCTCAAAAACGAAACGTCGAGCACAAAATTTAAAAACACCATCATGTAGTGCTTTAAAAGTGCCAATGAAAAAGTCCCATTAGTTTTTCGATATATCTGAAAATAAAGTAAGTTTTAGTTTTTCCCAAATACCTCAGTAAGCCACGAAAGTTTTACAAGTTTCTCAACGGCATGAAAATACGTAAAATTTATCCTAAGCTAGGGTGGGAGAAACCCACATGTATTGAGATCCCCATGAATATGATTCTTTCGTTCGGCACCCTGTACACAGAACGTGACTCGAGTAATTAGCAGATGGAGCATGACAGGAGTGGAAAAATGCACACCTAATCCTGTTTGCCACTTTTTCGTTTAAATATCCTGCAGTACATGGCGGCACCTACCATCTTCTATCTACTATAGGTTGAATTCACCAGCGATGTCAAGTTCCCTTACAGATGGATTGATATAAATCGTGCTGACACCGTAGCAACTAGGTATGAGCTATAGATACTAGGTAATCAGATCTGGACAAGACATCTTCATACAAAGAGTAGGTGATAAGCAATTGCAATTCTTGTCTCTTAATTTGTTAAAAACATTGCTCTTCGGCAGCCAGTCCTTAAAATACTCGTGTTTTGACCATTTTTCTTAATTCTTAATATCAGTTTCTTTATGCCAATTATATCTAGCTTCAATGAAGACTAGAATTTTGCAACTGTCCATACGTGACACGTTCATACGCCGCTCTTAAACTTATGAGTTCATCGCATTTTCCCTTAACTGGAATTTGCTGCTGGATTCGAGGGGATTATTTACAACATCACGGCTTCCGGAATAATTGCACGAATAGCCAGAATTTTTGATTTGACTAATTCTTTCGCAACGGAACTAATAAAAAAACTGATTCTAACTGAAACAGCATAATTTATATTGGAATTATGTACTATGAAGTGCGCCTATAGAGTGATTGCGAATTACAGATATTTTCTTGAACACTCACTGCAATATTAAATCGAGATCTACTCATTTGTTACCAAATATAACATGAATAAAAAAGAATGTCTTATGAGAAAGGTGTCGAATATGGACCACATAATTTTATGGAAACTTTCACTTTGTCTTTCTTACCGCGCATATTTTCTTTTCGTTTTATTACGCCTATGTATATATATATATATATATAACTTGAGACGTGGTCATTGTCGTCTAGACCAGTTAGGTGAAAAATTAAAGCTTCCGCCTTTTGTTGGGTACTTCGACAAAATTTAAGCAAAGAGGACTCTTTATACTTTTTTTAATTCTCTCTAGCTTTCAATGGACTTTGCCATCATCATCAGGAGCTGCAATTACAATGATAACAGTAGCAACAAAGGTGTAAAATGAATTTAAATTGACTCAACTTACAGTAGTATGTGAGGATGTTGCTAATTGTTGTTTACGTATAGGATGAGGGAAACGTCCAGTAACATGGTGAGAGCTGGATAGATTGTACAATAGTCAAACTTATATAAAATATGACAAGAACAAGTTAAAAACAGATTAACAATTATTTAAAAAATTAGAGCATTACATCGTGAAGCCACTTGATGATTGCACAAATTAGTGGTCATGGAATGATGAGTGACGTGAAACCCTTTGACAGAAGGCCGAAGGATGTCAATGTCAGTATTGAAAGATGGAACGAATTGTGGGCGTGTGCCAAAACGTTGCCAAATCACTTCAGATGATGAGATTTTCAGAATTTTATGTTAGAATTTGTTAAACCGACCAGAGGCAGTTGAATAAACTATATTATTATTAATGGGAATTTGAATTAACAATTATTAATAAATCGTGAGGAGAGAATTATTATATTTTGAGTGGAATGAAATTTACTGGTGGAATCGGCCAAAACACAGATTCTAATTATGGTTGTGAAGAGTTGAAATTTGGGGAGATATGTAAGTTCTCCAATTTTTCGCAGTTTAGCAAATATGAGTAAATGACACTCAGTTGTTTAACATCTGTCTTTTTGTTGATACAGTTGTAATTCATGAAAATGTGGGACATTTCCAGGAATAAACGTTTGGAAAGGTGTTTTTCTTTATCAAGAACTTTGATACTTGTGTAATTCATAGAATGCCCTGTTGTGTTAACATGAGATGCTAGAGCGCATCTTCAGGATGAAGCCTAGCATCACTTTTGTGTTATGTAATCCTTCCTTTAAGAGATCTGGAGGTCTGACCTATGTATATTTGGTTGCAGTTGTTGCAATTGATGGAGTAGACTGTCTTGGTTAAGCCAAGCAGCGGGACTTTGTCTTTCATTTTTGAAAAAATGCAGTTTATAGTGAGGACGGATTTGCAAGCAATTCGAAAGTTCAAAGGACTGCACAATCTGATCAGCGGTCGGTTTCTCAATTTTAGGTCATACCATAAGCTAGGGATTAAAATCAATTTGGTAAAACAGATGAAAACAAGGGTAATCAGCATCTCAGATAATACCTTCCACACCTCAAATTTACGTAAACTATCAAAACTGTTCATCAATAATGGTTATCCGAAGTGTCTGATTAACAAGATCATTTTTAGTTCACCTTCCAATATTTTGCCGAACTCTGGTGATGCAGGTAATAGTCGCACAACCCCTAATAACGGAACTGATGTAATTCCCAATAATAACATCAATCCTAACAGTACAAGCACCAACCCGGACTCCAGACCTGGTTTTGCTGTCCTGCCCTACATCAAGGAACTGACCCCTAAGCTGATCAGATTGTGCAGTCCTTTGAACTTTCGAATTGCTTGCAAATCCGTCCTCACTATAAACTGCATTTTTTCAAAAATGAAAGACAAAGTCCCGCTGCTTGGCTTAACCAACACAGTCTACTCCATCAATTGCAACAACTGCAACCAAATATACATAGGTCAGACCTCCAGATCTCTTAAAGGAAGGATTACATCACACAAAAGTGATGCTAGGCTTCATCCTGAAAGATGCGCTCTAGCATCTCATGTTAACACAACAGGGCATTCTATGAATTACACAAGTATCAAAGTTCTTGATAAAGAAAAACACCTTTCCAAACGTTTATTCCTGGAAATGTCCCACATTTTCATGAATAACAACTGTATCAACAAAAAGACAGATGTTAAACAACTGAGTGTCATTTACTCATATTTGCTAAACTGCGAAAAATTGGAGAACTTACATATCTCCCCAAATTTCAACTCTTCACAACCATAATTAGAATCTGTGTTTTGGTCGATTCCACCAGTAAATTTCATTCCACTCAAAATATAATAATTCTCTCCTCACGATTTATTAATAATTGTTAATTCAAATTCCCATTAATAATAATATAGTTTATTCAACTGCCTCTGGTCGGTTTAACAAATTCTAACATAAAATTCTGAAAATCTCATCATCTGAAGTGATTTGGCAACGTTTTGGCACACGCCCGCAATTCGTTCCATCTTTCAATACTGACATTGACATCCTTCGGCCTTCTGTCAAAGGGTTTCATGTCACTCATCATTCCATGACCACTAATTTGTGCAATCATCAAGTGGCTTCACGATGTAATGCTCTAATTTTTTAAATAATTTTTAATCTGTTTTTAACTTGTTCTTGTCATATTTTATATAAGTTTGACTATTGTACAATCTATCCAGCTCTCACCATGTTACTGGACGTTTCCCTCATCCTATACGTAAACAACAATTAGCAACATCCTCACATACTACTGTAAGTTGAGTCAATTTAAATTCATTTTACACCTTTGTTGCTACTGTTATCATTGTAATTGCAGCTCCTGATGATGATGGCAAAGTCCATTGAAAGCTATAGAGAATTAAAAAAAGTATAAAGAGTCCTCTTTGCTTAAATTTTGTCGAAGTACCCAACAAAAGGCGGAAGCTTTAATTTTTCACCTATATATATATATATTCATGCCATATTTTCGAAAATTAGTGGCAGTGGAGAAATTTCAGATCGTCATTTCACTGCTAATGTTACACCGTTCTAGTCACTTTTTAGCGTAATCAGGGTGAATATTCTGAAAGTGCCCGGAACTTGTTTTTTCCATAAGTTTGTCTGTCCTCTTTACGGTGTAAAGTAAGATTTTTAGGGGATTAAAAGCTCTGAATTTGGATGGTGATGCTCTTTTACGCTGCTGGGGAACTTTCCTAAGGGACGGTAGAACCTCGGGTGTAAAAGGATTTTTGGGGATTTTTTTTGTTTTTTATAGATATTACGGTAAATTATTAAGCAATTTTTGAAATTTCGTCAACAAACCCATTTGTAATTCCTCCAGATGTCAATTGGTGTGATCGATACTTTCGTTCGTCTCATCCGCTCTATCAGCTGTTAGTTTCTAGCATGGCTCTGCTGAAGTGTGTCGGCGCCTAATACCCGTTCCTATCCTTATGAATTCGAAATCGCTTTTACATCCCCATTTCATATTCTCATAAGAGCAGCGACGCACTGGCGGGTTGTGGGATCGCCACGTATGGCCAAAATGGCCCCATTTGCTTCAGCTGTGACTCAAAGCAATTTCCAGAAGAGAGATCGGCCACCATGCACGTGCATGCATTCAACCTGCGTTATATAACAAGTTACATAATACTTTCGGAAAGCCAGATATTACTCTCTGCACTTTCACCTCCCATGCCTATTGGCGCAGGAAGTATTCTAATCGTGAAAACATTCATAAAATGAGCCATGTTTTTTTGATGTTATTTGACATCCAAGACTCATTTCCGTTGGTCTGTCCGACGGTCTGTCGGTCTATCTGTCCACTATAACTTGGAAAGTACTGCTCGGATTAGGATGAAATTTTTTTTCAAGGTTACTGCTATACCACGGACGAAAAAACTTTGTAAATCAGTCAGTTGGTGACTGGGCCTCTAATTCGTGGACTGAGATCTATACAGTCCCGACCAGTTGGCTGCGATTCACGTTTCGCAGTGGTCGATTCTAGAGATAGGTGGCGCTTCGAGCTGTCTCATTTCCATTTTCGTGTAGCTGAACGAGATAATTCCACGTCTTTCGAAGAAAAATGTAAATTAATATACAAAAGAGATCGGAAAAAGACAACCGAAAAGAAAACAGATTCGACGAAATATTCACTGAATAAATAAGGCTGTATGCGAGTAAAACTTTCAGTTTCTTTGCATCATGTCCGAATTAGAAAAATAGTAGGAGGCGTACAACAGATTTAACGAGAAGCTTTCATTGATAACCAAAATCAGTGAGTTGACTTGTCACCATCGAGCCTGTCGGAGAAAACTAATATTCTTGGAAAAAAGTATCGTGTTGGTTTAAAAACCGACTTAGAAATGCGTACACTTTCAATGCCACCCTTCTTCTGAAATTATTTTGATGAGACCGGATTTTGGACCATTAAATAGCCTGTCTTCGATCCCGCGATCACAGAAAAGGAAGAATATTTGTCCAAACTTGGATTTAGCTGTTCGCATGGCTTTATGTACACCATTTACAAATTGTTCGGGTGAGAGAAGCTTTCCTTGCTTAAAGAGGGTAAAAAACTATCTATAGTGTAGTCTAAGTCAAGAAAAATCAAATGCCTTAGCTCTTTTGTGCATAGAGTCACCAATAAACAATATTTCATACGACGATGTACATAATTGATTATTTTGCAGGCAAAAATCAAGGAAAAAATGTAGTTCAAAACTTTCATAACTTAATTGATTCCAGTGTCATCATCAACTGGATTAACAGATAATTTAATACAATAAAAAATGTTTACCAACGTTTACCGAACGTGTGTATGCAGTGTTCATTTTGTTTACAGTAGTTCATGATTAAGCCTTTCTTAGCTCAGAAATTAAACTTGTGCAATCGTGTGTTGCTAAAATAATCTCGGAACTGACTCACACATTGACCCTCTGGTTCTCAATCATACTAATTATGGAAACGAGCTGATGTAATAAGCATGATGGTGCACAAATCATGCAATATCATTTAACTTGTAATTTCATTGACAACAAAAATAAAGAATATAACTGTGAACTAAATATCGAATTGCAGAGGCCAGCAGGCCAGTAGAGGCGGCCAAATTTAAATAGAATACTATACTGGCACCAAAATGTGTAAATTCGCCACTGCTTTATACCTTTTATACAATATAAGCTTATACACGGTTTATTCATTAATATGCTTTTATTTTTTCTTTGTTTGCAGGTAAGAGTGAGCATAAGACCAATACATAAGTCTATTCCAGTAATAGGTGGTAAGTAGATCCATCAGATAGATATATCGTACAGGTAAATCACACCTTTTTACCTTCATATCGACCGGCTGCGGAACATTTCTTTCCCTTAGGATTTTGAAAAACTAACGGAATAAATTTCTTGTGATTTACTGCTGATAATTTCAGAGCATGATTCCACTATTCCTTATCACCGAATTATAAAGTTCATTCTGCATTCGCCCGGGTAAGACACAATAATCTAATGGATCATGGCAATCCGAACACATAGGAATGCAATCAATGAGGTCCATTAGTTTGAATTAATCGTGTATCGCTGTAGTAGGCCAGGTGTATAATAATAGGGGAGGTATGGTATTATTAAAGGCTTTCATTTTTACATGGATTACTTAGTGAAGCCTTTAACAGCATAATTCGGTTATATATATATATATATAACTTGAGACGTGGTCATTGTCGTCTAGACCAGTTAGGTGAAAAATTAAAGCTTCCGCCTTTTGTTGGGTACTTCGACAAAATTTAAGCAAAGAGGACTCTTTATACTTTTTTTAATTCTCTCTAGCTTTCAATGGACTTTGCCATCATCATCAGGAGCTGCATTACAATGATAACAGTAGCAACAAAAGTGTAAAATGACTTTAAATTGAATCAACTTACAGTAGTATGTGAGGATGTTGCTAATTGTTGTTTTCGTATAGTATGAGGGAAACGTCCAGTAACATGGTGAGAGCTGGATACATGGTACAATGGTTAAAATTATATAAAATATGACAAGACAAGTTAAAGACAGATTAAAAATTATTTAGAAAACATTAGAGCATTACGTCGTGAAGCCACTTGATGATTGCACAAAATGGTGGTCATGGAATAATGATTGAGATGAACCTTTGACAGAAGGCCGAAGGTTGTCAATGTCTGTGTTGAAAGATGGAACGAATTGTGGGCGTGTGCCAAAACGTTGCCAAATCACTTCAGATGATGTGATTTTCAGAATGTTATGTAAGAAATTGTTAAACCGATTCCACCAACAAATTTCATTCCACTCAAAATCTAATAATTCTCTTCTAACGATTTATTAATAATTATTAATTTAAAATTCCCATCAATTAAAATATAGTTTATTCAACTGCCTCTGGTCGGTTTAACAATTTCTTACATAACATTCTGAAAATCACATCATCTGAAGTGATTTGGCAACGTTTTGGCACACGCCCACAATTCGTTCCATCTTTCAACACAGACATTGACAACCTTCGGCCTTCTGTCAAAGGTTCATCTCACTCATTATTCCATGACCACCATTTTGTGCAATCATCAAGTGGCTTCACGACGTAATGCTCTAATGTTTTCTGAATAATTTTTAATCTGTCTTTAACTTGTCTTGTCATATTTTATATAATTTTAACCATTGTACCTTGTATCCAGCTCTCACCATGTTACTGGACGTTTCCTTCATACTATACGAAAACAACAATTAGCAACATCCTCACATACTACTGTAAGTTGATTCAATTTAAATTCAATTTACACTTTTGTTGCTACTGTTATCATTGTAATTGCAGCTCCTGATGATGATGGCAAAGTCCATTGAAAGCTAGAGAGAATTAAAAAAAGTATAAAGAGTCCTCTTTGCTTAAATTTTGTCGAAGTACCCAACAAAAGGCGGAAGCTTTAATTTTTCACATATATATATATATTTTAACAGTGAAATGTTTTTTTCCTTTAACATTTTTCTGGTAAAATTAAATTAACAAAGTTATAGCCCTTTAGAGGTTTGAGTACCGCCCTGTCTCAATAATAATATTATGTGCTCGTGTTTGGCAACAACGGATATAATCCGGCTTATCGGTTCATCGCATCGGAAACAAAAAAGCGAAACGTTTATCACGATGTCAGTCAATGTTTCAGTCGGTAACGCGTGAGTGAATAGTGGTGTTTGTTGCGTGCTTCAAACGAAATATAAAATGGCACATGTTTACGAAAATGCTGAACTTGTGAACTTGTGGACATGATTCTTATTTAATCGAGTGCAACCAACCCCGCGTGCCTTTGTTAATGTAGTACAAAGGGCTCGTGAATCAGGTGACTTAAGACCTCATAGGGGAGGGCATGCCGGTGCTCCAAGACCGCACGATCGAATACAGGTCCGCACTGAAATACTTGTCGGGAGGATACTTTATAAAACAAGGTAACATTTTTTTTTATTTTTTTTTTATTTTTACACACACATTTTGGTTTATCTTTCTTCTACAATCATTATATGAAAATTAATGACTCAACTTCAAAGTCACCCTGTATATATATATACAGGGTGTTTCAGTTTATTGTTGCATAACTTTAAGATTCGATAGAACTTTTAAAATTAATGCATAAAGTCTATATAAACATGGGTCGAAAAATGCGTGGCTTCCGAAATACAGGGTGTTTAAATTTACTTTCTAAAATAGTTTTTTTTAAATATTTTCTTGATAGAACTGATAATAATAGGAAGTTTTTAAGTAACGTTTTATGGACCGATGAGTCATGCTTCACTAGACGTGGAGTGGTAAATTTTCATAATCAACATATTTCGTCGCATGAAAATCCGCATGCAGTTCAGGAAAGAAATTTTCAGCATGAATTCAGTGTGAACGTGTGGATTGGTATCTACCGTAATCGACTATTTGGACCCTACCTCTTGCCTGCAAGGTTAAATGCTGCGACCTTCTTGGAATTTTTAAAGGCTGAACATGCAAATATGTGGGATGATGTTATGTTAGATTTAAGAAAATTGGCCTGGTTCCAGCTTGATGGTTGTCCAGCTCATTATTCGAGAATAGTTAAAAACTGGCTGGACGAAAATTATCCAGAAGGATGGATCGGCAGTGGAGGACCAGTCGCCTGGCCTCCACGATCCCCTAACCTAAATCCATTAGATTTCTTTGTGTGGGGATTTCTAAAAGAAAAAGTGTACCAGACTCCTGTAACCACAAGAGATATGCTAATAGACAGAATCAGGAATGCATGTGATGAAATAAGGCCTTATTTGAATAATGCTATACCACGTTCGATCATTCGTAGATGTGAATTGTGTATTGAACAATTGGGTTTACATTTCGAGCAACTACTTTAGATTTTGTATGTTTCTCCTAACTATCCAATAGTATTTTAGTTGTAAATAATTGATTTAATTTGTTAAAAATAATATTGGAAAATTAAACAAATTAATACTCTGTTTTTTTGTGTTTATTTGGAGTTATGAATTATTGCTGTGTTTAAAAACACAGTCTAAACGATCATCTCAATTACTTGTAATGCCCAAATCGAAAACGTAAAAAAAATATTATTTTCCCATAAATAATTAAAAATGCATCGAACCTTAAAAATCGAAATATCTCAAAAACGGCTAACTATAACGAAAACTCACAGGAGAGCTTTCTTATGCAGAAAAGTGAGAAGAATCAGTTTTTTTATTCATAAAGCAAAAAATTGTACTAAGAAAACTTTTTCGGTCATTTTAAAACACTACAGGTACAGTAGAGAGCGCCCTCTAGCGGCTACAGTAAAACTATGCCCATGGTTCATTTTGCCGTACCACAAAACTTTTGTATACCAATTTTCACTGTTATACATCAAATATTGTTTGAAATATTTAAAAAAAACTATTTTAGAAAGTAAATTTAAACACCCTGTATTTCGGAAGCCACGCATTTTTCGATCCATGTTTATATAGACTTTATGCGTTATTTTTAAAAGTTCTATCGAATCTTAAAGTTATGCAACAATAAACTGAAACACCCTGTATATATATATTTCGGGTATGAAGTAGCATCCGCACGTGTTAAAATCCAGGGTCAAGTGGTATCCGTGTATCGGATGCCATTTGACCAAAGCTTGTTCAGTAGCATATTGTGATTGTGCGAGTTCGAAAAACAAAAAATTAGAAGTAGGTTGATTGTCACCGAAATTAGATTTTCAATGTGTATTTTAGTGCTAGAGTGTATAGCCTAGCTGGCGGTGAGCTAGGACGGAACATATTCATGACTATACTTCCCGCTGGCAAACACGTAATTCTTTGTAGTTTCGTTCATAGGTCACTGTGGTATCTATATACTCTTTGCTTGAACCATTCAGTTGAATTATTCCTAAGCAATATGATAGATATCGTTGTTAGAAAGGCGCCGCAATGTGAGTTTATCTCACTCTAGCAAGTTGGAAACAGGTTTGAGGAAAAGGGTTGATACGTGAATTGACGCTAAACCACAACTCGTACGACTTTTGACCTTGTAAAACAGAATGTTCGATCAAAATCTATACTATATTCTATCTGTATCAGGGACCGAAGCTGTGGGTCCTTTTTATTTCCACAGTTTTAATTTAATAAATCTTGTGGAAAAGTTTATATTACATAGAGAAAACTATTATAGAGTCCTGTCGATTAAGCATTGGGTCAAGACTCTTAAATATTTTTTATAAAGCATTTGGATCGAATTTGAAAAAACTATTACTGAATATATTTTCTTTTTGTCAAGCTTGACGGTTCAATATTTTAATGTCGTCGCTACTTAGCACGATCTTTAGTACATTACTTCTGAGAAATCTAATAAGACAATCCATCGTCGGCCGAGGGATAAAACACAACTCCAAAATTACCCAACCTCCTTTGTCCCGAAATCGATATATGGTTTGTTCATTACCGCAAACTATGTCCGTTTGGTACTATTTCAAAATAAAGTATGAAGAATTTTCATTTTGGCATATGTTCGTTTTGTTTATACGAATTTTTCTGATGTTCAAGTATAATTCCAGAAGTTTTAATGACATGGAAGAAAGTTTTTATGAATTTTAACTCTGCCTTCAACCGCCTGTACCGCTCCAGCAATAACTGCATTTGTTTTAACTTCAATAGTATCTTATTGTTAAATATATGCTCCATTCGCCTCTCTTACGATGGTCATTAAATAGAATCACATATGTTGAATAACCTAGTTAATGACATTTCGGCTGCTTCGCCAGCCTCTATCAAAGAGCGAATCAAAATAATGACAAATGAATATACGGTGCTTTTCAAGAATGACTGTCCCCCTACTTATTTTTTGAGAGGGTCAAGTCAGTAAGCGGAAATTTAGGATAATGAAACTCAATATTTAAGCGTAAAAGTTAATAAATGCCTCGTTGCAATATTAAGTCGTCAATTATTTAGTAGAGACTACTAAGTGCACTTAACTTGATAATGAGATATCATACAGAATTAACCATTATTTTATTTATTATAGTGACTGTGCTCTACAACTGGATTTCTATATGTAATATTATTTTTGAAATAACGGTTTAGGTGTCTGTTTCTGGTTGTAACTTCACATAAATAATACCATTGGGAAGACATTAAGTTTTACATGCAAGATTATAATTTACAATCAATTGATTTTATCTTTGTTATAGTCTGGACTATTACTTTAGTATACCGTAAAATACCGATATATGACAACTCTTTCCATATACTACAACAGCTTATCTGTCTAATGGTGGTGAATTTGTCTACGATCTTTTTTTTTAGAATCTCTGTAGATTATTCGTGACATTCTGTATCTGAAATCTGTTTATCAAATAGAAACCTAAGACGTTTTGAACTGATAATAACTAATCATGTTGCACATGTTATTGTTCACGGACTATCATATACCTATCTCAATTAGATTGGGGGCTACAATAGGCCTGTGACCATAGAAACATTTGTTCAGGATGCCAAGGCGCATAATATATCAAAAATTCAGCGAAATTAATCGAAACCACTTATCCCATAGGCGTGTTGCCGGGTCCTTTTTGGATAAAATTTGGTTAAGCTGTGGAAAATTTGCAATTCAAGCATTTTATTCAAATTTGAGTAGTAGCTTTAAAAAAAGATGAGTTTCAAGTTAAGTATATAGTATATCCCCAAAAGGGATGTGCTATACCATCAAAATGCCTTTCTACAAGTTATTTGATATCGATTGTTTGATAGGTGATCGCTGATCTATTCAAAATACAAGAAATTGAGTACAAAATTATATGTATTGAGTTCTACCGAGTTAGTTTAGTGCAGTAAGTGTTTTGGTTTCGAAAAGTGAATCATACTATACATACATATTATAAAAATAATTATAGGAAAGATGCATATCTTAAGTTTCTTGCATATGTTAATAGTGGGCAGGTATTGATATGTACGCCATCTACTGAAAACTCATAATTCTTTTAGATTATAATTTAATCTACTCAGCCGCATTCTTGAAATTGTTGAATGCTATTTTTATGTTAAAATATAGTAACCATGCGTCAATTCCATCATCCCGAATTTCAGGACCCTAATACCCATTCAAAAAATAAGTGGTTATTTTTCAGATTAATTTGTAAAAAGAAGTGTCAAGAACAAGATATCGCTGCATTTAAAATCACACCAGAACAGACGCAATGTCTAAGTTTAGTGAAATGATACTATGATAACTGACTAGCTGCTTCAGGGTAAAATAAACTTGCTATCATAAAATGCAGCTCCGTCTCCTATCGTTTGGAGCGGGAAACTCACATCTCTGTTTCATTCTTAGGTCTAAATGGCATCAAACAGAAAATATACTCTGCCCATACGATAAGCGTTTCCTCATTTATGCAGTATTTAAATATAAACTGAAGACCACCGAATTTTTTATGTTGATAGTATTTCGCGATGTCTAGAAGAAGCAAAAGGATTTATAATCTTGCAATTCCTCAAGGGCCCATTGCTAAGTACCTACACTATACATACATAACATGTTCAAATGAGTTAGGTAGATTGGAAGATTCTTTTTCACTTTTTGAGATATCGATTGTAGACATTCGTCATTAGCTACGGGGCGGCGGCAGCGAGATCACGTTAAGCTGGCAAGACCCTCTCTCTTCGTAGCGCGGCGCTGACGAACACGAGGTAGCTTCGGCCGGTGAAGTTCAAATTCTTATTCTGTAATAGTTCAGCTATGACCTGTACTAATAAGACGTGTGGTACGAGTTGGAGCGCCAATTTATGATTGAATATATTTGGAAGGTTGATAGGTATGAGAATATCAATTTGCTTCAGTTAAAAAACTGAACTTGTCTAAAAAAGTTTTGCCTTTTCCGAAACCTTCTTTTGCGTTTCAATCTAGTTATTTCGGTCAATATCATACCTACCCAAACAATAATAAAAGATCAGGAGGTTGATAGTTAAAAAAAATAAAACCACATTTATGCTTTACCAGTACGCGAGTATTTCGCTTCTCACAAATGAGCAATATACGAAATAATGCTAACCTTTTCGGTTGTTCTATCATATCTAAACTCACGAAAAGTCAACTTATTTTCGTTAATCTATCAGTATATAACAAAAAATAGGAAAATAATGGACAAAATATATAAATACAAGGTCTTGTTCAGCTCTCCTCCCAGTATTTTACCAAATTCTAATAATCCAAGTAATATTCTCAAAACTCCTAATAACAGAACTGATATAATTCCCAACAACAACACCAATTCCAATAACAATATAACCGCCATCCCAAATTACAGATCTGGTTTTGCTGTCCTACCCTATATCAAAGAACTAACCCCTAAGCTGATCAGACTATGTAGCCCGTTGAACTGTCGAATTGCTTGCAAATCCGTCCTTACTATAAACTGTATTTTTTCAAAGATGAAAGACCGAGTCCCGTTGCTTAGCTCAAACAACACAGTTTACTCTATCAATTGCAATAATTGCAACCAAATATACAGAGGTCAGATCTCTAAAAGGAAGGATTTCATCACACAAAAGTGATTCTAGGCTTCACCCTGAGAGATGTGCTCTGGCATCTCATGTTAATACAACAGGGCACTCTATGAACTACACAAGTATCAAAGTCCTAGATAAAGGAAAACACCTATCCAAACATTTATTCCTGGAAATGTCCCACATTTTCATGAATGACAACTGTATGCATAAGAGCAACTGAACGTCATTTACTCATATTTGCTAAACTGCGAAAAGTTGTAGCACTTATACATCTCTCCAAATTTTGATTTTTCACAACCATTAATGGGATCTGGTTTTATGGTCTATTCCATCCTTTCCCTCTAAAATTTCAATTCCATTCAAATTTGAATAATTGTTTTTTTTCTGATAATAAAATAATAATTGTTTAATTTAATTGTCCATCTCATCAACAATATAGTTTGTTCAACTGCCTCTATCTTGATAAATCACACCATCTGAAGTGATTGGGCAACATAGCACACACTTTACAAAAATTTTCGTTCCATCCATCGACACTGACACCACCAGCCTTCTGTCATCTGTCAAATGTTTCATCCTACTTATGATCCTGTGCCACACGATTTTGTGCAGCATCAGGTGGTTCACGATGTAATTTTAACTTTCGTTCTAAATAAATAAAATATTTTTAATCCATTTTGTTTTGTTCCTGATATATAACTGTGTGTATTTTATATTGATTTTAACGAATGTACCATGTATCCAGCTTTCACCAGGCTGCTAAATGCGTCCCTCAACTTAGACGTTAAAAACACTTAGCAACAATCTCACATACTATTGTAAGTTAATTTAAAATCATTTTGCACAATAGTTGCAATTTCTTCTCAATGTTATTGCAGCTTCTGATTAAGATGGCAAAGTCCATTGAAAGCTAGAGACTAATAAAGTGTAAAGAGTCCTCATTGCTTGAATTTTGTCGAAATACCCAACTAAAGGCGAAAGCTTTATTTTTCACCTAACTGGTCTAGACGATAATGACCACGTCTCAAGTTATATATATAAAGAGAAAATGATCATGCGGAGAAAGGTATAAACAAAAAATAGGAAAATAATGGGCAAAATCCGCAAAAAGAAGGAAAGTTTATTCGAACAGAAAATATGATAGGTAACCCGAGCGATACGTATTTCTGCTGGTTGGCTTCATCAGGCCGGAAATGAATGCACATATGTAACTACAAAAGTAGACACACATGTCCATACATCCGGATACGGGTGTAACCTGAGGAAACGAAGATGGAAAGGGAAAAAAATCACACACGAAGTCCACAACATGAGCCAACCTACACATTGTAGTATAAAATGGCTAGAAAACCTCGAATTTTCAAGAAGATATCTAACCACAACCACGCGGCCGGTTATAGCCACTTGCTGTGGTACTTCAAGCCCAAAAGATCTACAAAGAGAAAATGATCATGCAGAGAAAGGTATATAACAAAAAATAGGAAAATAACGGGCAAAATCCGCAAAAAGAAGGAAAGTGTATTCGAGCAGAAAATAGGTTAGGTAACCCGAGCGTTACGTAGGTCTACTAGCCATTTTATACTACAATGTGTAGGTTGGCTCTTGTTGTGGGCGTCGTTTGTGATTTTTTTCCCTTTCCATCTTCGTTTCCTCAGGTTACACCCGTATCCGGATGTATGGGCATGTGTGTCTACTTTTGTAGTTTCATATGTGCATTCATTTCGGGCCTAATGATGCCAACCAGCAGAAACACGTATCGCTCGGGTTACCTATCCTATTTTCTGCTCGAATACACTTTCCTTCTTTTTGCGGATCTTGCCCATTACTTTCATTTTTTTTGTTATATATATATATAGTCAGGTGACTTGACTTGACATCTAGAGTTCAAGTCGGTACTGATCATTGGATTCACAACAGTACCTTTTTTAGTCGCTCTTTGTTTCATTTGACACTGTTTACACAAGTTTAAATCCAACATTACAACTTCATAAGTAATATTTTTGTATTTTACTTGTAATTCTTTAAGCATACGTGTTCTACCCCCATGACATGTTCTTATATGAGTTTCGGAGAGTATATCAAACAATTCTGCATTTGTAACAATACTGGATATTAGTTTCTCTTGGTTTCAATACCTCACTTAACTTTTTATCATCACTAACTTTTAATATGTCAAAACGCTTTAAACGCCAGTAGTCCAGAGGTGTACTGCACTTACTTGCAGAATTCACTTCAAACACGATTTTGGAGTACCTTTCTTGAGAAAAATAGAAACATATGTCTTCTCGTTTACTTTCAATTAAGGCTTCTTACTTTTGTAAAAACTGATCACGACTTACTGCAGTAGCTATTGATGTTGAGTTTAAAGTTGCATCTAGGGTGTGGAGGACCCAGTAGTGTGCAGCTGACCTTTCTGCCCAAGCCAAGCTTCTTAGAAAATTTGAACAGCTCGTTGGAGGTTTTCCTTTTCGTATTATTTATATTGTTGTCTTCTTCTGGGTCAGTGATATATTTTCCAAAAGGGTCCCACGCTGGAAGTTACTTTTTCTTCTTTGAAAACAAGACTATTTCGTATCCTGTTACCATTTTCAACATCGTATACAATGTGTCCCAAAAGCCAAAGATCTAACAAAAAGGGAGGGAGGCATTTCCAATCAGAAAACCACATTTCTGTTTGAATAAAGAGGTCATTAGAAGGGTAAAAGCGTGGCTTTTTGTACATAACCTCGAGAATACGTTTTTGGGCTGTATACGAGATGTGACTGAACAAGAGCTAGATAAAGGCTATTTAGATGTTTCTCGGATAAGATTGTTGATAATTTTCTAAATCCGGGCAACAGCATTCTGAGCTTTTTTTACAAGAAAGTCAATATGTATATCTCATTTAAGGTTGCTGCCGATATAAACACTTAAATATTTTATACTATCTGCTCTTTGCACAGTGATTGGGTTATAAGTGATCATCGAGGTGGTCAGCGAATTGTACTCGGGTAAATAACACTTATAGGATGTAAATGGAACAAAACTGGTCATATTTCACTGTCAATAACTGGTCATTGCAATACGCCGCAATCCTTTTAAAATCGTCTTGCATTAAAGTTTTTAATGCACCCCAGCTTGAAGCTTTATAAATAATGACGGTGTCATCTGCAGAGCCCAGTATTCAACCGTTGGTTTCGGATAAGAGCAAATAATTTATATAAATGTTGAAAATACAATGCCCTGAGACACACCGTACTCAACTACCCTGAAGTTGCTAGTTGTGTCTTGAATGTTTACCCATTGCTGTGTTGTACCGTTACACTTTAAGGATTGTAAGAGTTTTGTATGACTCACCGCTTCGAGGGCCTTAGTTAAGTCCACAAATATGCAAGCCGATGGAGATTTATCATTGATTAATTTATACAACTGTTGTTTTGTCAGCTCTGCTATTGCCAAACTGTTTGTTACTTAAAATGTATTTAGTCATAAAATATGTAAGTCTCTGCTTGACAATTTTTTCTATTATTTTCCTCTTGAGGCCGCTTTATTCCTTTTAGCTAGTGATACCAGCGTGACACCTGTCTTGAGGAAAGCCGGAGTAACGTATCTCGCAACGCTTCACGCTCCACAAACTTACTAATGATGTGGAAGAAACGGCTTTTCACCCTCTAGCGTCTAGCTTGTTCCTAGATCTCTTCCCTTGCTTAGCATAATCACAGCTGAAGCCGCGACAATCTGCTTTGCATTCTCATTGACATTAATATATCTGTAGCTGGCAATTCCTGGATAGTTTTAGAATTAGCTTACAGCAAGTTGAGTGGTTTATTGAATTGAATATAGAACACAACATTTCATCCCACAGGGGTATTACGTAACTTGAAAAGTAACATTATATCGGTTTTTTGACGTTATGTATGTTTTTTTATGACATTATCTAGGCTATTTATGATATTATGTAGGTTTTCCTAAAGAACGTCAACTTGGCACTAGCTATCGTTCACTTCATGCTCACTTATAGCAAGCGCGGAATGAACTATTTGTACATGGTGGCTAACTAAGAATGCGAGGCAACCTATCCATCGTAGAGGTAGAGGCTTGTGGCAAAAACATTTATTACTAAAACGGCCAAGAGAAAAACCTGAAAATATTTGCAAGCTTCTGAAACGGCCGCTAGGGAGCGTAACTGTCTTCTTGAATCTAAAAAAGTGATGTTTCTGTGAAACTTCGCTATATTGTGCTAACAAAAGAAATATCTCTAAAAATACATTGGTGGGGAGTATTCACAGGTTTTCGTAAAAAACGTCTTGTATCTTCGAAACGGCTGAGCCGATTTTAACAAATTTGGGCTAGTTGAGAAGAGCTGCTGTTGGGCTACACTAGAGAGCTTTTTTCGACGTTCCGACAGAAATGGTTGATCTTCTTTGAAACGTTAAATGCATTGGTGTGATTTTTTTTATGAAAAACTAGTCAATACGTAACACACCGAGAGCCGAATTTGAAGCTGCAGTTTTGTCTACCCTACCCATGAGAGGCTTCAGGAATACATAGAGCGTGATGTTCGGCATTTCGAGCATATACGGAGGCATTAAAAACCTTATTTTTTTAAATCGGTCCTTTTTATGAACACAAATTGATAATGAAAATAAATTCCAGAAAAATTGGTTTGAAAAGATAAAAATTTGAGCGATTTCCGTATACAATTTTCTTTGGCTTAAATTTTAGGTTAGGAACAAGATATCAAGATGCGGTTTTCGCCAGCTTATTTAGACATCATTTAGCTACTTTTTTATAAACAAAATCGTACCACTGCATTTAATATTTTCGATAAAACCTCTCCAGCAGCTACACGATGATAGATAATTAGCTTTTTCAGTTGATCCGGATTTTATGAATGCATATGGATGTTGCTAATATGCACCCGATCATTATAACGGATGAAACCATCACTCTCAGTTATACGACAGTAACGATGAGATAGAATGATATGGCACAAGTCAGCGCTATATCCTCGTTTACTGTTTTACAGTGATGCTTTCACGCGACATTTACCAAGCAGATTGTATTGCATGCGAACCTCGTCTTTAAGGGTGAACATGTCTTTCTCTTCTCCTTGTTTGCCCTCTCTTCTACAGACTTTAGCAAATCCGCTTAAATATATGCTCATGCTAACAATATCTTCTACTTATATGTTCGTCTTCGGAGGGTAGACGTATATAATCGTTCCATATGCAGGTAATGTGCCAGACGAACCTGATTACTTTTATTTTATGCATAAGATTCCACAGTAAGGGGAGGCTGTCTAGATAACTTTCAAATATACGTATGTCAAATGCGCCGATGATTGGTCAATACGCAATTTGCGGTTAGACAAAAATTGAATTGCATACATCGCTCTTTTGTTAGTAATCTAAATCGTGTTCCTTTTATGGCCTTTCGCGGAGTATTACTCGAGTTATTTTAGTAACAAAAGATAATTGTATGCCTGCAATTCAATTTTTTTCTAACTTCAAATCGCGTATTTGATCAATCATCGGTGTACTTGGCATGATTGCCAGTTATCTAGTCAGCCTCTCCTTGAAGACAAATATAAATATTATAAGTTAGTATTATACAGGGTTCATTTGAAAACTTCCCACCACGAATTCATCGAAAACCACCGATCAAAAGAAAAAACGCCCAAACACATCAAAAGATTTGTCAAGAGGGACAACATTTTAACCAAAAACTACTTCACGCCCTTTCGAGATCTCCTCCTACCCGATGATGCGTTGATGAAGTTCATCCAAACTTTCAGGTTGGGGAGTAAACACAATAGATTTCAAATGGCCTCATAGAAAAAAGTCTAATGGTGTCAAATCAGGAGATCTAGCTGGCCATTCTATAAGCCCTCTTCGCTCTATCGATTTATCTAGAAACTCGTCGTCTAGCCATTGCCGAACCCGAAGAATATAGTGAGGGGGAGCGCAGTCTTGCTGGAAATATATTTCAGCCTGATCAAGTATAGGGCTTTCATACTCTTCGTTTTTTTCAATGCTTTCAGTGAAAAGCGTATTGATGGTATTTTCCAACATATCCAAGAAAATGTCTCCATCTAAATTTCCATTAATAAACAATGGCCCAATCAATTTGTTTCCTAAAATGCCTGCCCATTGAATTTTTTATGGGTACTTCTACAATACCTCCAATACCTGCAGTTATGTTTATCAACAAATCCATTTAGATAAAATGTGCATTCCTCGCTGAAGCAGATATTCTTTACATGAATGGTATTATCATTAATCGCTGCAGTCATTTGTTCACAAAACTCAACTCGAATATCGAAATCATCTTCGGTTAACTATTGCAATATTTTCATTTTGAATGCATGAAATTTATGGAGTTTAGTAGCTGTGTGTACAGAGCCTGATGAAATACCAGTCGCAGCAACAATTTTGCGTAATGCGGTATTAGCATTTATTCCAAAACTACCCAAAACTTCAACTTGAGCGGCTTCGTTCAAAACTCTCCGATGATCACGTTTTTCATTTGCAACAGATCCAGTTTGAGTAAATTTAGTAACAGGGTCCAAAACATATTTATGCGAAGTTATCTTCCTCCTGGCGTTCAACTAGACGGCGGTTTGCCGAACACATTGATTTTGGGCACCATAAATCAGAATCATTTCCACTCTTTCGGCTAGTGTGTAAACCATTTTGGAAGTAAAATTTGAATCAATAAATCAATTTTCGGTATCCCAGGATTGTCACAAAGGTAACTGACAGCAAATTGTTGCCACGTCTAATCTTCCGAAGTGCTGTTTATGTTGGTAGTTTCTGTTTTAAATTATAAACGAATTGTAGATTTGGCAAAACCTAACGGGAAACACTTTGAACACATATTGAAATAAACGTCAAAATAAAAGACTTCAAGAGACCTTTCAAACAAGCTATTTATCGATACCCCTTAAAATTTTTAAGGGAATGAGCCTGGGGAGCCGTGGCTGAAAGGGGGTGAACTAAATTTGGTTAAAAAGTTGTCCTCCTTGTCAAATCTTTTGACATGTCTCGGCGTTTTTTCTTTTGATCAGTCGTAGTCGTGTAAATTTAGACAAAGTTGCGTATTTAGCTAATCAACAAAATGCCGCTTTGGAAACTTTTAAAATTTCAAGTACCTCCGTAGAGAGGTGGAAGAAACCGAATTTGCTGAAAATCGTTTAAATTTTTTATTTGTAGTGGGTTTTCAAAACAAATTGCACATTTTTTCTTGCCTAAAGATGGCATAATTAGAATTTCAATATGACGTTTCATCTTTTGTCCTCCACCATCATCTTTACTTTTTATTATAATTATGATTCCAGTTTCGTCTACCCATGAGAGGCTTCAGGAATGCATAAAGCATGGTGGTCAGCAGTTCGAGCATTTACGGGGACATTAAAGATTTTTCGGTCCTTTTTAGAGCCATAACTTATAATAAAAAGAAATTCCATAAAAATTAGTTAAAAAAATAAAAACTGCAGCTTTCGGCTCTCGATATGTTTCGAATTGACTATTTTTTCATAAATAAATCATCATCGAAAAAACCCTCTAGCAGCCATATTTGAAACTAACAAAACTTCAAATATTATAAGATCTGTAGCCCAAGAAGCTCTTTTCAACTAGCCCAAGTTTGTTAAAATCCGCTCAGCCGTTTGGAAGATACAGGGTGTTTTTTACGGAAATCTTTGATTACCCTCCACCACTTTATTTTTATAGATACAGCAAGAATTGTTAAACAAAAAACATTATCCTCGACTTTAAAGATAAGGTATTTTTTTGTTAGGTTAGTATAGCGGAATTCACAGAAATATCACTTTTTTAGATTCAAGATTGCAGTGACGACCCCCCCCCCCAGCGTACATTTCAGAAACTTGAAATTATATTCCAGGATTTTTTCTTGGTCATTTTAATCAGTACTTTTTCACCGCAAGCCTCTACAATAGATGGGTTCTCAGATATAGTACCTCGCATTATTAGTTGGCCATTTTGTACATTCAGTCGCATGAAACTAAAATTGAGTAACTAACGCTAACTAACCATCAAAACGTTATAGTGTGTCATATCAATTTTCTTTTTTCGGTATGATGTATCTTAATGTGCAATAAAATATGAGAAATTCAGTTTAACAAGTGACAAGTTATGTCTTTTGAATGGAATTATATATTTTTTTTGCATGTTCGGGTAGACCCTCCCAAGTGAAGATGATATAATATATAGTACGTGTTTTGATCATTGACAAGATAACGATTTTACGTTCTAGGGCTATAAAGTACTCATCAGCAGCTTCAAAATGAGGTATTACAAGATCTCCCATTCCAATTATAGAACATGTGTACTTCCCTGAACAGTGTTCTGATTTCCACTTAGTTAGTATTCTAGGTGTGTAATGATTTTTGGACGTCTTATCTATTTCCCTTCCTATTTTGATCATTCCGGTATTCCCGTATAACTGTCGATTGGAGGATTAGTTTTATGGACGAAAGCAAATAAATTCTATTACAAAACAGTTCTGTCCGCTACTGCACCCCTTCCAAGAGGTCTTTCAAAGTGACTCCGTCCGAGACAACTTTAAGGAAACAATCGTTTCGACATGATTTATGACTGGCACACTTCTGGCGACTGCTGTTTCGAACGTGAAGAGCACTTCAGACCGACTAGGCTTATATTTGTTTCTGGACTCAACGTCGGCTTGTCTGTTCTCTAACAGTGAGATTTTCTATTTTATAAGAGTTTAGCGGTGCCTGTAGCAGTCAAAATATTGTGAAGCACTTGTGAAGGTTCATTCATTATTTTTTTCTCAGTTTTGTGGCATGTCATATGGACGGAACCGTGACGTTAAATTTCATTTCATTTCATATCATTTCATTTCGTTTCGTTTCATTTCATTTCTTTATTGGTGCTAAATATACTTGCGTGCTTACACAGGTCAAAGTAAAATTTAAAATGCGAATGTGTAAAATTCCAAAACAATAAAATTTGTTCAAAAGAACATCATGAACAGAAAATTGTAAAAAGATATTATGAATTTAAAATAAATACAAGACTATAGAACAAGCACATCCGAACAAATTAACAAACAGAGTACAAGTAAAAAAGCACACTGCAGCACCAACATTAGAGATCCGAAAAGTTATTACTTAAAAATCTAAATACCTAGAGCATCCGGAGTACCGTAACATCAAGCCTTTTGGTGCGCTGATAAATGTCGGCTATTACAACTCTCGGCCAACGCAGACACGTGGCACGATTATCATCCATATAATTTGCATTACAGAAATACTATTTAACTAAGCCTACTTTAGCCCAATGCCAAAAGAGTTGTCGAAGGTCTTTAATTAGAATTATACTCATTTAGTTATGGAATAGCACTATAGCGGATATCTTGTTCTTCTTTATTGAACTGAATATCTTACAAAAAGCTAATTCTGAAATAAGTGCTCTATAGATTTTTGTTTCAAGTCGTGCTGCTAGGATTACCCATCACTGTAATTATACAGAGATTTTCTTTAGTATCCCCATTCCTTTTTTGAACGGCAGAGTTGTTACGAAAAACCTATAAAACGTCAAAAAAATAACAAAATGTCAACTTGCTGTCTAGCTAGTGTTCCTAGTGTGCAAATAGTACCCTCTTCGTTTGCTTGCTATGAGCGCCATCAAAAGCGTCCATCTATAGAGGAATGACTCAACGATACGACACGCTCAATGATCATGCTGCAAGCTGCAAGTCAGTTCGCATCATGTTTTTTGGATGCAGAATGCAGAGATAGTCTGTAGAGTATACTCTGAGATGATGTGTGGTTGAGTAGGAGAGTAGCAAAAGCACATCTAGATGATTCTGTGTGTATTCGTCTGCACGTGTATAAAATGAGTGATATTTGATGTGTGAGAAAATTATTATAGAATATGCTGCCCATGAAATATATCTATTATTCTGTTGTCCTTTCTGATTAGATTAGGATTTTCCAGGTTTTTTAGGAAGCATTACAGGAAATCAGCAGCCAACCCGCATTGTGTGTAATTAAGCCACATCACAGAAAAATTAAGAATCACGCATCACATACAAAACATTTTCGCACTGCCTTATATCTAGGCACTGATTTGTATTTTCTGCTTGACATCGTAAAATAAATTTCTATAAAATTTAAATGAGTGGAAATATAAATTAATGTGAAATGTAATAACTTTTTTACATTTCATAAATATTCCTGTATCTAGCATAATTTATTGAAATATTAATTTTAATGTACTTCACCAACCAGAGATTTTCTTTTCTTATCGCTCTCTTTTTTTAAATTGAGCAAACTTGCATATGTAATTTCCAGGTTGATTAAGAAAAAGCAAATGCGCAACTAATTTTTAGCTTTGCATACATCTCAAGTAAGAGTATTTGAGACAAGAAACCAATGTAATTATCATCAACACAGATTATAGCACACAAATTCTCACTATGCACCTGTGCACTGCCGTTTCCTTTCAGCTATAGTATACAACTTTGACCTCCTATAATGCCATCTCTGAAGCAAATGTTACATCACATAAAATCCAATAATTGAAAATACGTCATATTTGTGCTCGTGAAAGTTTTCAAGTTTTTCAATAGAAAATCCGATCTAAAAACATGGACCAACTAGCAAAGTAGTGGTATAACCTTTGGTAAAAGAACCGTTCAGCCATAAAAGCTCTCTATTGTTGTTGCCTGAACACCAAAATGCTAGCTTAACGTTGTGTGGTTGTATGGAATGGAAATTTGCTTTCTGCAACATATTTGCTCTAAAGTGAGGTGTTTAAATTTTCTGATAGCATAGTTATACAACACCTTATAGGGCAAATTTTTTACTGTTGCATAAACGTTTATACCACTATTTTATACGGCATATTTGCACGTTGTGTCATCCATGGTAACGTTTATAAAACAAACCCAAGCCTCGTTGTTTTGCTGTGCAATTTACTACTTTAGCCAACAAATTGCTCCCAGCGGAAGCACTTATACAATTGTTGTTTAGTAACTGTTAAAGGCTGTACATATGCTAAATATGTTGGTATACAGCTTCACCATAACCTAACTTTTTGCTGTCATATTTTTGTTAAAATGCCATTACCAACGTTTTAAGACAAACAACGCATGCATATTGATTCAAAATGTTTTATCAACTGTTCAAACAGAAGACATAGATCTGGTACAAATTCTAGGTAAATCATTCGACTCTGTC
Source organism: Acanthoscelides obtectus (assembly GCA_963669975.1). NCBI lineage: Eukaryota > Metazoa > Arthropoda > Insecta > Coleoptera > Chrysomelidae > Acanthoscelides > Acanthoscelides obtectus. Next base: position 62,152,936 of record CAVLJG010000001.1, read on the forward strand.
GGTATTTCATTTCAGACATTTGTCAAACTGTTATATAACACCTGCAGGCAACACCAAAATATTCTAATAACCTAAAGACAACATGGACGATGACATGATTATACACAACCACCCGCCATATTGCGCAAACATTTATTCGTCTATTTAATATTAAATAATTATGTTTCAGTTCGAAATTACAGGTATAAAGTGATAAACATTAGTGTAATTGTGTCTAAGTATAGGATTTGAGGAAGATTTAACACAGATAAGTTCAGTTTTCCATCTTAAAAATCCAGACATACTTTTGATCATTATCAAAATATGAATCAAATATGAAGCCCGTAGAAATTGCGTAACTAATTTGCACGATAATCACAATAACATTTGCTGCGCAAGTAATTCAATAGCCCTATATCACAGTGTAGAAGTTTATCAGATACCTGTGTATGAAATTCACAATGGCCGATATGTAAGTAAACAAGATGACTGTAATGTGTTAGTTATATATTCTTCTTTGTCTATACAATACATAAGAAATAGTTTTGTTGCAATAAAGTAGAATCACGTAACAGAATAGTTGTATAGTTGTCAAAAACTGAATCTTGCACTGACGCAAATATCCTATAGCGGCAGCAAGAGGCTTACACTTTTGTTGTATAGCTGTTACCTGCAGCCCTTATACAACCTTTTAAATGACTGAAGTGTCCTATTAGGTGTGCCCATTCCGCTTGTACAGCAGTTCTAAGAGGGTTTTGCCAATGTTCTTACAGTATACAATGCTGTTTAAGGAATACTGTATAATCATTCTTGCAACTCTAATAGGAGTGATAATTGTTAGTTGGGGGATATAGACTCGGGACGTCAAAGTAACGATCCCCCAGCGTCCCCGATGACGAATGGATCCAGCTAGAAGGAGAAAACAGAAATTGCCACGAAGTCAAAGGAATTGATGACACAAGCTATAGCAGACGAAAAGGAAAGAACCATCCAGCACCTGACCCTGATCATCGAAAGCCACGCCCAGCAAATAAAGGAACTGACTGAAACAGATAGGGATCAAAACAGTAAAATAGACTGCCTGACCAGCCAGGTAACACAGTAAATCAATAATACAAATTTTAATTCTAAATCTGACAAGGCTGTCAATTTAAAAAGACCTCTTGAACATTTAACTGACGTGACATCGACCGACGATGAAATACAGAATGACGGATTCATCCAGGCCAAGTCTAGGAAAAGACGCATCGACAAAACGAACAAAACCGACAAGACGGATGACTTCCCACCTCTTCCAAAAGCAAAATCCAAATTCAAGTTGACAGTCCCCTCAAAACCGTCTGCTTCATTAAACGTATCAACTTCTTCTGCCACTTGTCCTATGACGGTCGATGCAGCGACCACATCTTCTCAATCTTTGGCTACTGCTTCGGCTGACGGTGCATTATCTCAACAATCTCACGTTGCTGGTGAGTTGACCAGCACAGCACCCCGCCAGGGGCGAATCACGCTCATTGTTTTGCGTGATGCGGCCAAGTGGCGAAATCTAAACTACACCTTTATAAGCTTAGGCATTAAGATAGAACGCGCAGTTGCCGTTGATGCGGGAATCAGGATTTTGCCGAAAACTGAGGATACTACCGCAGAATCGTTCGCCTGCTCAGGGAGGAGGACGTGCCCCATCATACGTTCCCTCTTCCTTCAGAACGAAATATTCACGCGGTAGTCAGAGGTATACCCGCCATGTTTTCGGAACAGGAGATCAAAGGGCAATTAGAACAGAGGGAATATACTCCTCTCCTCATTATCCGACTCAAACGCAGTGGCGGCGCACCCATGCCTTTGGTGCCAGGGGAAGACTCATCCGCAGTCTTACTACACAGCACCTCGCAAATGTTTAAAATGTGCTTCCGACCACTTGACACATTTATGCTCCCTCACAGGACAAGAGGAGCGAAGGTGTGCGAACTGTGGAGGGGCAAAGACGCAGCAAGTCATACGCGGAAGCAGCCTTCTCAACATCTTCGGCTGCCCCCTCTGTTCAACCCACTTTGAACACGCAGAATGTGGACCTAGCAACTGCGCTTAGGTCCCTTCAACAAATAAAATAGGTCCCCTGATTAGCGGCAGAGAGGAATTGCAGGCGATCTTTCCGCAGCCATTGAATGGCTAAGTACAATAGACAACCTGCATTTATCAAAACTATTTTTTTGGAATTGTCTGGGCCTAAGGGATATTCCCACACCATTCTTTCAATCACTTTCAGGCACCGGATGTTATAGACTTTGCAATATCTAAAAACTGTAGGTTCAGTATGGCTTCTAGGATCTTGTACGACATCTCTAGTGACCATCTACCTGTTGTTCTGGAGTTAGGTAATGGGCATTTCGTGGAGGATGAAACTCCTCCAAGGAAGAGAGTTGATTGGGAACTATACAAGTCATTTCTCAAAGAGTTTCCCAGCGTCCCGGTCATACATGATGAGAACGGAATTGATGCTGCTCAATCGGAGTGGACAAGTTTCATTCACCAAACTCTACAGCGTGCTGCTCTGCTTCCGGTGCAGCGACACGGCAGACTTTTTCTCCCTGCTGACATTCGTCGGAAAATTTCTGAAAAGAGGGCTGTGATTAAGCAAGCAAAAAGATCTTGTCATCCTGATGACATTCGTAGAGCGACGAATCTCGTCCATGAAGTGAGAAATGTACTCCATGAATTCCGCAACGAGCAGTGGAGCGGCTTTCTGGCGGGGATGCTTGAATCAAGTATTCCTCTCTGGAAAGTGGCAAAACCGCTCAGAAACGGAAGGCAAGAACAACTACCACATATTCATGGTCCTGGAGGCATAGTTTTCAGGACTGAGGATAAAGTGGAGGTTTTTGCTGACGTCATGGAAAGGCAGTTCCCTCCCAATTATGATCTAGACAATGACCTTGACGAGGAACGACAAATTGTAAGATCTGTCAGAAGATACTTCAGAGCGAATGGCGATACCAACATCGGTGCTAACATCGGTGACTCCTTTTCAGAAGATTCTTCTTCGGAAGACTCTTCAGATGAATCTCATCATCAACGGAATCCTCTGAGATTCCGTTTTGCACACCAGCAGAGCTCCAAGGCCTCATTAAAGACCTAAAGGTGCGTAAAGCACCTGGAGAGGATAAAATCACCAACAAAGCACTGAAGTTGCTTTCGCTCAAGGCTTTGACTTATCTGGTGGTAATAATTAATGCAATGCTCAGAACTCATTACTTTCCTAAGGCGTGGAAGATCGCTGAAGTCATCATGATCCCAAAGAAGGCAGGTTCGATATTCCCCCAGGATTACCGTCATATTAGTCTGCTGTCAGCTCCTTCTAAGCTCGCAGAAAAGGTGATTTATCGTCACCTTGAGAATTTCTCGTCAGATCACCATGTGATTCCTGACGTGCAATTCGGTCTGAGCATAGTACGGAGCTACAGGCAGTCAGACTGGTGGAGCATGTAACCAGGGGTTCTCCCTGAACAAAAGTACTGGTATTGTAACGGTTTCACCGTCCGATCGTATTTATTAAATCACTTCTCGATTATCATTTCATTAATCCCATCTCTAGCTCTTTTGCTTGGAAAATTTTCCGCTTGGAGCGCTTGATGCGGAGTTCCTGATCTGCGATCTTCCTCGCGCTTTCTTTTCACTTGAGCCGCCGATCGAACAACAGCTAAAAATTTTCTTCTCTGTAGCATAAGGTCATATAGCACCATGTGCTAGAATTTTGTAGAATGTGTGTCCGTATAGGACAAAATGATTGGGGCCACCCCCTTTCTCTTTCTCTTTCTCTTTCCCTTTCCCTTTGCCTTAGTCTTTGACTTTGCCTTGCTTGGCCAATATTTTCACCCATGCATGTGCCTTGGCAGCGCCATCGCCTTTAACTTCGCCTACAACTGGTTATGAAGCCACTATATGTGAGGTCACCCCTCACAACTGGGACCTCCACTTCAAGCATCCTGGCTTCAGTCGAGTCAAAATGGACCAGCGAAAGATAAGTTGATAGCTTTATAGCAGCGCCAAAGATGTAAAACTTATTTTGTTCTTTCAAACTGTAAAATTGTAATGTAATGAAAATGCCTTTTCTTTTTTTGTTAAATAAAATCTGTTAAATTTTTGTGTTCTGTTTGTTCTTCTATCCTCTAGCCATGCCATGGTCGACACACAGCTACACGCCTGTAGATGTCTTTATGCCACCGACTGAGCTACCGGAAGCTAATGCTAACCCCCTTTCTGTGATTGTACAGAAAAGTTGGAATCTTTATTGCATTCCATCTTTTCTGGACTTTTTGCGGAAAGGAAGCGTTACATAAATTGGCGCCCAACGTGGGGAGAGTTTTTCGATCTGTACATTGGAGCGAGTAGGTTTTCCTATATTTATTTCCTAGTACAGATGCGAACGGATAAGAATTTCCTTTGATAATTGTTAAGCTAATTTCCTGTAAAAGGCAGGTGAATGTTTACTTTGGACATTAGTCATCGTTGTTCTTTCAACCTTTTGAACCATTACGTCAGTCCACCATGTACAAAATTATTTTTCTGATTCCAATTTAATGTTTATACTTCATCTTTTGAATATTTCATTTTTCTGAGTGTACTCAAAATTTAAATTGCATTCCCGATTTTAATCATGTGACAAATACTGTGTATAATATTTTATAATGTTTTTATGCGTATATTTTTCTGAATTTCCTTTACATACTTACGTACTTCTATTTTTGAAGTCTATTACTTTTGAAGTTTTTGATAGTATCCTCGTTTTGAATTCATTATAACTTTCTTCGAGAGCACAGACTTACATTGATTTTTGGTTCAAACTTTTGATGTTTGTTTACATATTTTTGAGTGGTTTTGAACTTTGACAGTATTTTGTAGTCTGGATAGTTACATAGATTCGTTGCGATGTATGCCTTTGAGGGTCTTGTACTATCCACAGTTTCTTTAATTGAAAGTGTTTTCTTCATATGCATTTTATTTTCTTCTTGAGACTTGTCATATATGCTTTTCGCCTAGTTGCAAATCTGTGCGTATTGATAAACTCTTGAAACCTCTGGCGTATAAGTAAAACTCACTTTTGATATAGTAATTTATGTCTCAGTTCAATTCCATCAGTTCAATTTGATTTGAAGTAATTGTCAATTCCTTCTTGAGATTTTTCATATATGCTTTCAGCCTTTGTGCACATTTGTGCGTATTGCTAAGTCTTGAGCTTGGTTGCGACATTGCTTTCATGTTTCGCTATAGATTTTGAAATATCTGGTGATTTTGCTTTTGCATTATTGCATTTGTTTTGATAGTCTGCTCTCATAATTTTTTTTCGACTTCTTATTTCTTTCAATTTCTGTCTTGACTTGAAGTAATCGCCAATTCTTATAGATTCAGTATAGTAATTCTTTTTTTTCATACTTTACACTGGTAAATTATTATAGTTTTTCTAATCTTTTAATATTTCATATTTGAACTTAACTTTCATTTTACAATGTTATGGTTACTCTCAGTGTAGACTTTGAAGTGCGCTGATGATATTAGTGATCTACATGAGAATATTCCATAGACTGTAGAGATTCTTGTCTAGGGCTTTGGAATGCACCTATGGTGACCCTAGAAACTTGTCTTTCTCTCATATTTTTGCTTTAAATCAAAATTCGAATTCTTACCTATCATATTTACTTCTATTTCTTGTTCACTTGATTTTTTTTATAACTCCAATTTTGCACCTACATATATCGTAGACTTTTGCATACAATTTTTGCTTGCGGCATTACTCTCATGTATCATGATTTATTAAAATATCTTGTGATTTTAGTTTCGCTATTTTGCATTTTACATATGCTCACTTCGTTTCTCATTTATTACTCATGAAACTTTTAATATTTTGATTAATTTTGTATTTTTTTTGAGAATTCTTTATAAAATCATGCTCATATAGCTTTGATATTTCCTTTCACTTTATGATTTTAATACTATTAGATTTACAGTTGCACTTGTATTGCACTTAGTTTTTTTTTTGGAAATTTATTTTGCTCTTTTCTATATTGAACTTCAGAATTTTTTTTGGTCTGGTTCTTATGTTGTCTCATGACCCGAAAATCTTAATTGAACTTACTCTTGAATTTTAGTTCATTGATTGAACTTAAGCTATATTTTGACTTTGAAAATCTTACTTCAATATTTCATGAATGTCTCTTATATACTTCAATGTCAAATAAAAAAAATTCTTAAATGCTTCTTCGAATTTTTTTTTCTGGTTAAGTTGGGGCGATCGTATTTATTAAATCACTTCTCGATTATCATTTCATTAATCCCTTCTCTAGCTCTTTTGCTTGGAAAATTTTCCGCTTGGAGCGCTTGATGCGGAGTTCCTTATCTGCGATCTTCCTCGCGCTTTCTTTTCACTTGAGCCGCCGATCGAACAACAGCTAAAAATTTTCTTCTCTGTAGCACAAGGTCATATAGCACCATGTGCTAGAATTTTGTAGAATGTGTGTCCGTATAGGACAAAATGATTGGGGCCACCCCCTTTCTCTTTCTCTTTCTCTTTCCCTTTCCCTTTGCCTTAGTCTTTGACTTTGCCTTGCTTGGCCAATATTTTCACCCATGCATGTGCCTTGGCAGCGCCATCGCCTTTAACTTCGCCTACAACTGGTTATGAAGCCACTATATGTGAGGTCACCCCTCACAACTGGGACCTCCACTTCAAGCATCCTGGCTTCAGTCGAGTCAAAATGGACCAGCGAAAGATAAGTTGATAGCTTTATAGCAGCGCCAAAGATGTAAAACTTATTTTGTTCTTTCAAACTGTAAAATTGTAATGTAATGAAAATGCCTTTTCTTTTTTTGTTAAATAAAATCTGTTAAATTTTTGTGTTCTGTTTGTTCTTCTATCCTCTAGCCATGCCATGGTCGACACACAGCTACACGCCTGTAGATGTCTTTATGCCACCGACTGAGCTACCGGAAGCTAATGCTAACCCCCTTTCTGTGATTGTACAGAAAAGTTAGAATCTTTATTGCATTCCATCTTTTCTGGACTTTTTGCGGAAAGGAAGCGTTACAGTATCGTGCTTTTAGATGTATCAAAGGCATTTGACAAGGTGTGGCACATGGGCCTCTTGTATAAGCTCATCCAAAAGGGTTTTCCATTTTGGCTACTAAAACTGTTGAAATCTTTTCTAGAAGGGAGGAAGTTTTGGATCAAAATTAACAATGTGTTGTCAGCAACACGGTCCGTAAGAGCCGGTGTTCCTCAGCGTTCGGTCTTAGGACCAATCCTTTATTCACTTTATATACATGACGTCACTTGCCCCACCACATGTGAAGTTTATCTCTATGCTGACGACACTGCATTGCTAGCCCAGTCTTGTTCTGATAACCTGGTTCACGACAGGCTGCAGGGTGCGGTGGAGGAAGTATTGGAGTGGGCGGATCGGTGGTTGATCAAAATTAATACTTCGAAAACGAAGGCACTCTATTGTACTAAAAAACGTTGCGGTGCCCCCTCAGAGATATCAGTGAATGGAACTTGTATACCATGGGCGCAATCTGTCAGGTATCTTGGAGTCATCATTGACAAGGGGTTGACCTGGCAGAAACATACTGATATTTTGAAAACAAAATTCCAAATTACCTTTCGGCAGCTTTATCCTTTGTTGTGCAGAAATTCAAAATTAAGTTTGATCAACAAGATTCAGTTGTATAAAATGGTCATAAGACCCGCAATCACCTACGCATGCGCGGCTTGGTGTTTTCTTGCCAAGACGCACATGCAGAGACTGCAAGTCCTGCAAAACAGAACCCTACGCACAATTACTAACACCCCTTGGTACGTGTCAAATGAGACCATTCACAGAGATCTTGATATCCTATATCTAAGGGATTATGTAAAACAACGGGCGCAGCGGCGTTATAATCAAGCGGGGTCGCACAGCAACCCTCTGTTGCGTGATTCAGTAGACTACCCAGTCGAGCAAGTTCGCAAACATTCCAGGCCGCGCCTCGCACTGTGATCAAAATTAAATTGTAAATTCAGACCTGCCAAAATTATTTCAGTATACAAAACTGATCAAAATTATTTTTTGGAGTAGTCAAAGCAATAATACTTAAGCTATTTCAAATGATTTACTTCTTTTCTTTGCTCTATTTCTTCCTTCCTTTCTTTCCTTCTTTCTCTTTTCCCCTTAAACATCTTTGGTATCTGAGTAGCCAGGCCTGAGAGACTAACAGACCGACGAGACTTTTAACTAAGAGCAAAGGTCCACCGGACCGCTCTGACGAATAATGACGAATAGTATCACATCAGAGCCAGACATTGATAGCTGAAGCATCATGAGATGTTTAGGCAGTACGTACAGCTACAAAACGAGTTCACAAGTGTACTACAGCTAGCGCTAAGTTGACATCTGGTAGAAACACGTACGTTATGTCACAAAAAACATATAAAATGCCAAAAAAACCGGCAACATGTTATTCTTCAAGGTACATAATATCCGTGCGTGATCTATTTAAAATAAGCAAGTTGGTATTTACACGTGCCTATTTTGGCAGACATTGATGACACGCCACTGATTACTCTTGAAATAAAAGTTATTCTCGAAATCCTCAATTGTTTCTAAGCAAACTTATTCGCTTAATTTTTTCAATTCGATGCACCGTTTTTATAAAAAAATAATCGTTTTTCTGCATAATCATAACAATATCGTCAACACGACAATCTCATCACTGTGCAGAGAAATAGAAAAAGCAAACCGTGCGTAAGACAAAAAAAATCCAGCGATCAAATCTGCTCATAAATAGATATGAATTCAATTGTTTTTTATTTTAAGAAAAGTCAGTTTCGTCAGTGGCTATCTATATTGAAAACTTCATCACCCTGAATCTCAAAAATGAAGGACGTTCGGGCCATACGTTTATATGAAGCTCCGTTCTTAATGTGGTCCAAAAATCGTACCCTTGGATATTGATATTCAATTAGGAAACGCCCTGTATAATAAAAAATGAGTTTCGCCGGATTACAAAATGTAGCTTTTGAATCTCTTAAAGTGGCCAGCACCATCAGCAATTGAAAATTGAAGAGAGGCGAGGGAGGTGACACTACACGGTTATAAATGCGCCATCACACCGACATAAGGATAGACAAACAACAGACAGAGCGGTGGAAACGAGTGTCATACATTTATGCGATGTAGTCGTTATGAAACATACAGAATTCAAATACTTTTGAGGTAGAAGACCTCATCCGCTGATGCGGGGAAAGTGAAATGAGCTGATCACAACTTCCGCTTCAATTGCAAATGTTACTGTTATAAAAATACTTTGACTTTAACCACGATACCTCATTTTTCGTAACGCAAACTTCCCAATCAAGGATCCGGCAGTTCGTTGTATAATATACCAATTATTATTTTACGATAGATTTTTTGTACAAGGAAAATACGACAACGAATCGTTTCCCCTCGGAAAGTCGTGTGAGATCTATCTGAAAGCACTCATTTTATTAGTGAAAAGAATGCTCTTTGGAAGAGAAAAGCAATCAAATCAACTCTGATAAAAGACACCTACTCCCTTAAACCCAGCTTAATTTCCTTTTATGTCACGAGAAGTTAATGTATAAGCCAGATTCGTCTGCTTATAAGGTGAGGACCGATTTTAGTATTAACAGTTCCACGAGCTTTCGCTGATGGTCGTGATGATTACCGCGATTGCATGGAAGCAAGTGCATTTATTTCTTTCCCATGGTGACATATAATGCTATGAAGGAAAATGCACAGGTTTTACCCCATATTTTCATTTCGAAATTATAACCTCATCATCTTGTGTCTGATTGTTATTTTTTGACCTACACCCTGCCTAGAAATATTGTTACACTGTATTTTGACTCGCTTCCCGTATGTAACTCAAAAAATGGAATCAAGTAGAGCTGGCTATCCTCTGATATTCTGGAGACCTCTGACATCTTGTTAGCGGACGCACTCTGGCATTGTTGTGGCGGTTAATTTTCGGTCAGAACCGGCTGTGGTAGCAGAAACTCGCCCAAGCCCCAAAATTTGGCACTACGGGCATGCCGACTGGAAGAAATGTAGACTTTTTCTCCATCTTTCCTTGGAGAAATGTTTATTTCGATGACGCGGACGCGTCGGCTGCCTGTTCATCAATAGCCGAAATTATCCACGTTGGTATGGAGGAAATCATCACACAGTGAAAGTGCCTAAATCAGAGTCCAACAAATAGTGCGACAGCACTCGTTAGCAGATCAAGGCACACAACCTTACCTTAGAAAACCCCGCTTTAGACAACAGACAAGCCAACGCCGAATCCAGAAACAAATATAACGAAGAGGTCCGCAATGCCAAAGAGCACCACGATGTAAAAATTATTCACAGTCTAATATCGCAGCGCAATGGCAGGCAGTCTTTCTGGTTGCTGGCCAAGTAAAATGAAAGTAACTTCTCACAGAGTAGCTTTTCACCACTTACGTGCCAGGATGGAGCGAGTGTAACCGATTGAAAGGTTAAGGCGGGAGCGCTTACCAAGATCTTTGCTGCGAACTCCACCATGGACGCCCCCCTCCCCCAACGCCCGAGTGCCCTCGATTCAAAGGGTTGCTTACACTATGCAGGAAGTAAAATTCAGGCAAATGACCGTATGACGGGTGCTCGTGACGCTCGACAGCAGCAAAGTTTCTGGTACGGACTTGATTCCTGCCGTTGTATTGAAGAGGTGTGCAGCGGACTTGATCCAGTTCTTTCGCCCAGAAAATTTGCTCATATCCAACCCATTCAAACAAAATCTAAGACCTGCCCTTACAACAACAGGCCTATACCTCCACTTTGTTATCAGTAAGGTGATGGAGAGGTGCATAAATCGGGATCTTCTGGAGTACTTCGAACGTCACGGCTTTATTAGCGACAGGCAGTATGATTTCCGGCACCAGCGATTCACAAGGGACATCCTAGCTTACATCATATAATTGTGGATTAAACTTATCCAGTCTTACGGTGAGGCTTGTGTCGTTGCTCTTGATATGACGGAAGCGTTCGATCAGCTGTGGCACCCTCAGCGGCAAAGATCGGCTTGTCACTCTAAATTCCTGCCTCCCACAACGTCAATGCATGTGTTCCCAAATGACTGGTCTTGGCATTGTTCCTCTTACGTTTCAACGACATTTCCTCTACGATAAATCCAATCCACAACTTTGCTGATGATAGCACTTGGTATGCAGGCGCTAAGAGGGACAAGCCGATCCTTGCCGCTGAGCTAGAAAAAGCACACTAGCAGCGACTTCCTCTTTGAGAGACCTGGCCTCCAGAGAAGCTTCGCAGATAGGTGGCTGACTTTCTCTCTGGTCGTAATTGATGGCTTCTCCTCTTCATGCCACAACATCAACACGGGTGTTCCCCAGGGATCGGTCTTGGTTCCGACACTGTTTCTCTTACATATCAGTGGCCTCCCTTCCTGTACGATCAACTCAATCCACAGCTTTGCTGACGACAGGAATTCAGAGCGACAAGCCGATGTCTGTCGCTGAGCTGGAAAAAAGAAGACTAGCGACGACTTCCTCACTGACGAGGGACGTGGAGTTTCATCACTGCCTGGAGACGCAACAATCTTGTTCAATTTAATGCTTACAAAACAATACTGTATCTTGACGAACAAAAAGCGTTCTAGCGCTCATCCGATTTCGATGGATGGCCGAATTCTGCTAAAGAGCCGTTCATTTCGGCTGATCGGAGTCCAGATCACCGAGGACTTGATCTGACATGAACACATCTTGTCAATAGCGACAGAAAAAATCTAGGCTATTTCTTTAGGGCTAAGAAGTACTTTTCTATGTATGACCTTCTCCCTCTGTACAAGGCCCAGATAAGGCCTAGCCTCAAGTATTGCTTACACTTTTGGGGTGCTGCTGCCCCGACTACACTATCTATGCTCGATGCTATCCAGATGAGGACTGTACGACTGATCGATGGCTCTTCTCTAACAGACACTCTCGGGACCCTTTCACACCAGCGGGCCGGGATCCTCAAATCAGCCGCGGTGTCTTGGAATTCAGGCTTCTGCCTGCGCGGCTGCTTCGGTATAAAAAAACTATTACTTTTTTGTCAAGACTTTCCAAAAACATTTTTTTCTCATTAGGTTTAAAATGCTTCCACATCTGTTCAGCATGGCTAATGTGTAGTAGCTATACACCGATGTCAAATAGGTTCGGTGACTCTGAATGGTAAAGATAAGTACCTACTACTCTTAAACATATCGACTTCCGAGAAGTGCCTTTTGCAGCTTCAAGCAGCGGACCTCTGGTGTCAACACGGCACAAATTAATTCGAAGTCTTGCCTTGCCAGACCAGCTGCTGACGACGAGGTGACAGCACAGAGTGGAGAGCTAACTTTGTGACACATTCAAGAGACGGTATGCGCTGCTTGGCTATAACATGTTTCCTAAGAATAGTGCAAACATTTAAACTTTAATATCTTCTATAAGGCAATGATGCCGATCATCTGCTAGACTTACAGTCTTCTTTAAATAATTTGTTGCGCAATGTATAACAGGGTGCTTCAGAAAGACGTGCTAATATTTTTAGGGTAGAAAGTGCATTCAAAAAGAGTTTCAATAATCATGGGTCCACAGATGCTCGGCTCCGGAGATACAGGGTGATGAAGCTTTATTTACGAAATTTAAATAATATATAGGGAGCAGATAAAGTTACTGACTTAGGATCTTAGACGTTCAGTGAGTACATCATCAGCAATAATTACACGTAATTTACCGGCCAACAGTAAACCTGGGACGTGGGAACTGGGGTAACTGGACCCCCAATAGGAAGTATCTTCTACTTCACTGGCCTTTGGAGAAAAGAAGTGCATTTTATAAAATACCATTCACTTTCCATTAATTTTGTTCCATAATGAATGTTTGTCAGATCATTTCGGAAATGTTTGAGGCAGAATACTAAAATATTAACTGAAAAATCTCGTATCACTTATGCGGAAGTATCTGCAATATTATTCAAGCACATTTCTAACAAAAATAATGGAAACATTCTCATTCAGTTTATCTCTATAACGATTTTTCTCAAGATTCCAATTTTTTAGAGCTCCTTCATTTTATAAATAAAAACCATAGTCGTGAGATATGTTTAAATTAGAGATATTTTTATGATGACAGTTCTTGTGAGAAACCTGGGCCAATGCTGTTCAAATTCAATTCTGTCAATTTCGAATGACATACATTATGTTGCTACCGGAGTTATACAGGCGGTCATCATGGTTAGTATAAATGGCCTAACTAGCTTGATGATATCTGTCTAATGAAGAGATTCGATCTGTAACTTGACCATCTCTACCCCAATTTGCATGTGATATACCAGATGTACCCACCAGTTGATCTATTTTGTTTGTTATTATTGCTGATAAAAGGCCTAAATCATAGGCAACCAGCAATTATAGTGGTAACTTCACAATAATAATAATAATAATAATATATTCATTTACTCCTAAAACACAATATAAAGAATGCGTTAATAAGCATGCAGCCCATAGGAGGCACTGTCTGTACATGGACCATGGACAATTAATCAACGAATTATTTGATGTTCACATTTACTATTAATTTGTGTACTTCTGATCTTGCCAGAGAAATATCCAGTCTTTTAACTTTTTCTTGAAATTATTTCCAAATCGTAGACCCTATACAGGGTGTCCGCAAAGTTGGGGTTTTCCTTTTCAGAAACAACTACCCGTGAAATAACAAAGGTAATGTGTAGTGAAACGAGGGCGACCAAGTAAAAGAAAAATAAAGGAAAAAGTACTCACTTTCCAGTTGACGAGAAGGGCTAAGTACGTCTCTGCCCGAAATCATACCGCTCCAACAGAAAATGAAATCAGCTGATGCGCTACCGAGCAGACGCAGGCAAACAAGGAAGGCAAAATGTTTCGTAAAAAGTCTAGGTATTGCATCCCGTCCAATCGATTTGGGAGAATAAATGGTACAATGAGCATACCGTTCACCATGCCAGCCCAAACATTCACCGAAAATGTTTGTTGAAAATGTTGACGGACAGCGTGCGGATTTTCTACTGACCAAACATGAGTGTTGCGAAAGTTATTCACCCCATTACGCGTGAACGTAGATTCGTCTGTCACCAATATGCACTTCAAAAAGTCCGGATTATTGTCATGTTGATGCAACAACCACTCACAAAACCGCACTCTTGCTGGAAAATCGTCAGGTTGAAGGGCTTGTACACGTTGGACGTGAAACGGATACAGCCCCGCTTCACGCAGCGTTTGCCACACTTTAGTTTTTGATACTTGCACTTCTCTAGCCACGTATCTAGTGCTTGTTGAGGGATTCTCGTCTACGCGATTATCTCTACACGCGTGACCGTAACCGTCGGTTGAAGGTTGCATACTGACCTGACACACTGACTCCGACCCAGTTCTGTCGTCGGGTTGAGCTAGTGTCCTTTATCTCGGTTCCCTTAAGACATTGGTGTATATGGTACTAAGAAAAATTGCTTATGTTTTCAAGATCTACACGTCGTGTAAAGGAAAACCCTAACTTTGCGGACACCCTGTATATCGTCAGGTAAATGTCGTTGTGTTATAGATTTATTTGATCTAGATACAACTGCTCCTCTTAATTTATGATTTTTGTAGTGTCGTAGTAATAAATTTGTGATAGTTGGTTACAGCATGTAAGAGGTCGAGATGTATTAGGTCATATACGTATACGTGTATGTCTTTGTATACGATATCAATTGGATGCAATCTTGGTTTGTTAAACATTTTTTTAAAATAATTTTTTGAAAAATGTCAACCATAAATATGAGTTGAGCATGTAGCTCCCGAGGCCAATATACTGTAGGTGAAATGTGGCTCGATCAAGGTATGGTATAAGGTTGATAGATATTTTTCTTTTAAAATCTTTATGATACAGGTATATTTAATTTTATACGAGATACACATATATAACTTTTTAAAATGTATGATATATATATATATATATATATATATATACATCGACCACGCTAGCATTTTTATGTTATTCAAAAATTTTAATTTTTAAAAGTTAAATGGAAAAATTTAAATAATTGTTG
This sequence comes from Acanthoscelides obtectus, assembly GCA_963669975.1. Lineage (NCBI taxonomy): Eukaryota > Metazoa > Arthropoda > Insecta > Coleoptera > Chrysomelidae > Acanthoscelides > Acanthoscelides obtectus. The sequence goes on from CAVLJG010000001.1 coordinate 62,168,034, forward strand.
TCCAAATCCTTCTGCAGTGGAGTATTAAAACACAATGATACTGTTACATCGTTTTTTGACGTAGATCCAGTTTTTTTATCACCTTACCATTTATTCTCTTTCACATTTTTTAACATCGCATACTAGCATTATTCTCTCCGACGGACTCCTGATGTTGGCAGTATAGTCTGTCGAAAGCTCGAGTATTGTAAGTAAAAATTCTATACATAGCATAATTTGTGGATATCCCAAAAAAAGCTTCCATTTAACTTGTTATTTCGACAATAACTATGAATCACATACTATATATATATATATATATATATATATATATATAACTTGAGACGTGGTCATTGTCGTCTAGACCAGTTAGGTGAAAAATTAAAGTTTCCGCCTTTTGTTGGGTACTTCGACAAAATTTAAGCAAAAAGGACTCTTTATACTTTTTTTAATTCTCTCTAGCTTTCAATAGACTTTGCCATCATCATCAGGAGAGTAGTATGTGAGGATGTTGCTAATTGTTGTTTACGCATAGGATGAGGGAAACGTCCAGTAACATGGTGAGAGCTGGATAGATTGTACAATGGTCAAAATTATATAAAATATGACAAGAACAAGTTAAAAACAGATTAAAAATTATTTAAAAAACATTAGAGCATTACATCGTGAAGCCACTTGATGATTGCACAAATTAGTGTGTATTAGTGTGTATAGTATTAGCATGTCACTCATTATTCCATGACCACTAATTTGTGCAATCATCAAGTGGCTTCACGATGTAATGCTCTAATGTTTTTTAAATAATTTTTAATCTGTTTTTAACTTGTTCTTGTCATATTTTATATAATTTTGACCATTGTACAATCTATCCAGCTCTCACCATGTTACTGGACGTTTCCCTCATCCTATACGTAAACAACAATTAGCAACATCCTCACATACTACTCTCCTGATGATGATGGCAAAGTCCATTGAAAGCTAGAGAGAATTAAAAAAAGTATAAAGAGTCCTCTTTGCTTAAATTTTGTCGAAGTACCCAACAAAAGGCGGAAGCTTTAATTTTTCACCTATATATATATATATATATATATATATATATATATATATATATATATGTTATATGCACTCACAACAATGGACTTACTATTCCATACAATGTTGCATCAGACGCGAGCTCAGCAACAGATAACGACTTCTCGCTAACTCGTTGCATATGCTTTGTTTTCTAGAAGTGCTTTGTAAGCACACCAATAGTATAAATAGGCCTTGCGCCCATTTGATGTTGTTCAAAACCCGGCTAGACACCGTAACAGTGACTTATGTAAACTTCGTGTTCAATACCCGGTTAGACTCCGTCAAGTCAAGTAATTGTAAACGTTACTGTCCTCAAATAAATTTTTTAAAAAGTAAAGTTGAATTCAAATGATATAACAATTGGAGTCAGAGAAGTGGGATAGCTTCAACGCATTAGAACACGCGAACGCTCACTAGTGTGGTGGATGTCTATCCTTCGAGCTACAAAGGACCACGAGCCTACAAGTAACAAGAAGAAATAAGAAAAAGAAAACGACTGAGAAGAAGAAGCAAAAGAAGAAAGAAAAGGGCACAGCGAGCAGCAGCCACCCAACTGCAGAGAGTCTACTTGGAAACATCGAAAGAGATCCGAGAGCCTCCTCCGGAGAACACGACTGCCTCCTGATGTACCACCGGTAATGTACAATTGAATCTACTATCGTTTGCAATTATCTCTGTACATTTCTATTTTTTTGCGTATTTATTGAGTGATTTTCATATTTTGCTCAATACTTTCTATATTTTTCCCATTTATTTATGACCTTTTACGTATTTTCTACAACTTTTACGTATTTTCCCATATTTATTCGTATATTTTGCGTACTATTGTCGAACCTTCCTGAAACATATTTCCAATCACCATGTCAGAGCACAGATCAGAACGGCCAGATCGACCCAAATGGCTGTCGAGGAACAGCGTCTCCTCGTCGTCCTACATATAAAAAACAAACTGCGCGGACGAGCAGCAGAACTCGTCAATTCCCGCAATCCTTTGACATGGGAGACATACGCTCACTCCTGGAAACACATTTCGGAGATCTTCGAGATCTTACATCCTTAATTGCTGATCTGCAGCACATGCGTCAACTACCAAATGAATCCTCACTAACCTTTGCATCAAAACTTCAAACTCATGCGGCAAAGATGTATTCAGCCGTCAATCGACAAAACATGAACCGAGAGCAGAAAGCTGCTCAAAGTTCATAGATAGAGACTATGACTCTAAACTGTCTCCTTACAGGACTAGATTCCAAAATTGGCCCGATTACTGCAGTCGCTTTTATCAAGCGCGAACTGCAATTATCATATCTTGAGAGACAAAAATTTTCTAGAGCTCCTAACTCTAATCAAAATTCTTCCATTAAGAAACCAGGTCCGAGAGTGTGCACTTTCTGCACCCGACCAGGTCATTTAGCAAATGAGTGCCAGCGAAGACAACAGCTCTCACATAATATTCCGAGACCAGTTTTCCAGCCCCAATCATTTTCACCTCGAACTAACCCTAACCCTCCAACACAAAATAATAGCCCCCCCAATTCCCATCAGTACCATCACAGACCCTCTGTTATTAGGCCAAATGTTCCTAATACGAATGTACCAAGACCTTCTGTTATACAACAGAATCCGAGCTTGCAAAACCCTAACTTCCAAAGAAGTTTCCGACCAAGCAATTCCACAAATCGAATCAACTACGTAGCCCCAGATTGCTACGAATATTCCGAGTACCCTGAACATGACCTTTACAATACAATACAATTCTCTGACCCTGGCGATTTCTGTTATGAATACGATGATACCGCTGATTATAACCTGCAGTATCACGATTTTCGCGAACGTTCTCGGAAAGAAGAACCGCCTGTGAAGCCCAACGACAATTCCGATCATATGATTGCGAGCTTGCAAAAGCTCAATGTCAAAGACTCCCATGCAACGGAAACTCCCGACCAAATGTTCGTTTCGATAAACTTATTACAGTCCCGTCGACAATTCTCTCCGTCAGCCCAAACAACTTATACTACATCAATGACGCGACAGGAAAATTCAAAATCCTTATTGACAGTGGTGCCGGTTGTTCCATTTTCAAGCGAAACACCTTCCAAAATTACACGAAACGTGTTGCCGAAAATATCTCCATCCGAGGTATTACGGACGAAAAAATTTTTATCACAGAAGCAGTTTTAGTCCCCTTTGCTCCCAACGATTACCACAAAATTTATATTCACGATTTAGATACTGCTTTCGATGGTCTTCTTGGTTCAGATTTCCTCGAGCACTAAGATTACATTATCGATTTGAATAATCGCCAATTAATCACAAAATTCAAAACCATCCCTCTTTTCAAAGTAGGTGATGAAGAAAATACCCATACTTCTGATTTCAAAGAAAATCCCCAAACTTCTGATTTCAAAGAGAATCCCCAAGTTCAAAATGTCATCTCAGTCCCTCCTAGAGTTGAACAGGTTGTCAAGCTTAAATCAGAGCTTACAAATACCGAAAACATTCTTCTGGCATGCGAGGTAGAAAAAGTCCGTCTACCCAGCTCCATCGTTAAAATTAATTCTAACGGCGAATTTCTCACTATAGTCTTGAACTGTAATGCCATTCCTAAAAATGTGATTCTGCCCAAATTAGAATTTGAACCCTTTAATGAAACGTCTGTAAACAATTCTAACATATCCCTGAAGAACAAGAGTCAGTATAACCGTAGAGATGCTATTCGAGATCAATTACGTCTTGAACATCTTAACGATGAAGAGAAAGAACTTATTACCAACCTTTGTCTAGAATTTTCCGACATTTTTTATTTAGATGGTGACAGTTTGTCATTCACCAACGAAATTAAACATTCCATTGACACTACAACCAACAAACCAATTTTTACTAAGTCTTATCGCTACCCTCATGTCCACAAACAAGAAGTGAAAGACCAAATTTCCAAACTGTTAAAACAAGGGATTATTGAACCCTCGAGTTCACCTTGGAATGCCCCTGTCCCAAAGAAAATGGACGCTTCACGCAAACAAAAATCGCGTATGGTTATTGATTATCGTAAACTTAACGAAATCACCATTGACGACAAATACCCGTTGCCAAACATTTCCGATCTGCTAGATCCATTAGGGAAATGCCAGTACTTCAGTACACTGGATTTGGAATCTGGATTTCACCAAATTGAAATTGATCCAGCCGATGTTGCCAAAACCGCTTTTTCGGTTGAGAACGGACACTATCAATTCTTGAGAATGCCTTTTGGTCTCAAGAACGCTCCTCCCACATTCCAACGTGTTATGGACAACATCTTGGTGGGTATACAAAACGAAAGATGTCTTGTATACATGGACGATATCATTGTCTATTCGACAGCGAGTGTGTTAAGCCATCCAATACCTTGAAAAATGCTTTAACAAAACATTAGGTATTTACTTCCACGAAGATGGCCCTCTCAAAATTTCTAACGAAGTTTGGACACTACTCGTTTACAAAGATCTTAAACTGATCAAAAAGGCGCTCGACGGTAACAATAATATCCTGGAACACTTAACCGCTCTCGTAAACACCCTACTAATCGCATGAAAGTAGTTAGACGTAAAATTAAGACACATACGAGCCTTCTCTACCAAATTTCCCGTTCCTTGAAAACCAAATATTACGAAATTTTCGACGACACAACTAGCGCATCGCAAATGAAACGCTTCCTAATTAATGCCATAGGTACAATTTGGAAAGCAATAATAGGTAACCTCGATTCATCTGATGGTGAATATTATAACGAATGCATTAACAAAATTTCTAAAGACGAACATGAGCTTGAAAACCTTATGAAAAACCAGATCTCAGTAAACATGTCGGTTATTAAGAACTTCAATAATATTATTCAGAAACTGCAAATTGACGAAGACATAAAGGATATTCAAAATAGAGTTTATGAAATTTCAGATGATCTTGCCTTTTATGAAACTAGATTTCAATTTGGAACTTTGCGAACAACGAATGGAAAGTTATATGTTTCTAGAAGAGACAATTAATTTACCTATGCCAGTCAATTTGGCAACAGTATCAGAATATCTCAATTTGATGGAACTTAAAGCATTTCAAACAAAAACAAAAGTAGTTTTCGTCCTACGCATCCCATTGTTAGAACCTGAAGTTTATATTTTATACAAGGCGATTCCTCTACCCATTTCGGATGAACGTACAGGTGTATTTCATGTAATTTCTACCTTACAGAGATATGTTGCCAAAGATTCTCTTTTGTAGGTCTCCTTTCAAAATTTGGAAAGTTGCAAAATTCTCCAATCATAGGTTAAGATCTGTTTTAACCTCTTACCATACCCAATAGACAACAATGCAGTCTGCGAAGCACAATTGTTGCGAAATCCGGTCGATCTGCCAGCAACATGTCAAATAGCCATTGTAGCTCTGCAGTATTATAAAATCCAGGAATTAGCAACCAATTTTTGGTTGATTACCATATCTAGCCCTCTGCCCATCACAATGAAATGCGGACAACATGAGACAACTACAAAGGTGATCAAAGCTAATACACGTTTGAAAATGCAGCCAGAATGCAGTGGATTCATAGGCACTACAAGGCTTCATGTATATTCTGATGTTCTGTTAACGCTTATAAGAATATCACTTATAAAAGCCACCATGTAGAGATACCCTACGAATGCTGCAATCATCTCCCTGATAAACAAAATTTGCCGAACCTGAAATCGATCAAGCTAACCAAGATCGATACAGAAGAGCTAGAGATCGCCAACCACAAGTTGAACCAGGATTCTGAACAACTTGATAAAATTATTAATGAGCCTTTTGTTTAACGACATATCTCCTGGTTTACGTACGTCTTCATAACCCTGCTAGCCATCATCTTAGCCCTCTACATCTTCTGCAAGTGCAGAAAACGCCGACCACTCAGTATTTGTGCACCAAATTACCCAGCTGATGGACCGTCACCAGGATCGTCGAAAGTCAGATACATCCCCAGGCTTTTTCCACGTCGAAGACCAACCATTCAACCCCACGAAGAAGAAATTGAACTACAGTAGTATTCAGTGAGTGAAAAGTTCCAATTGTGAAAAATCTATTTTCCTTTTTATTTTAATGACATATTTGTACGCCTTGCTTTTAACGTTTTGTTTCAGCATTTACTTGTGAAGCATTTAGATACCTATATGTTTTATTTTTATGCTAACAATTTTATTTTTCAGAATCTATATTTTCTGATTTTATTTTGCAATTTGTATTTTGCAATTTCATTATTCCTACTTTTATATTTTACAATGTTTACAATTTTACATTTCTACATGTTTACAGTTTTTAATTTTTACATCTTATACACTTTTCTAATTTTGTCAAAAGTTGTCGCATGGCAACAACTTTTTGTAATAGGGGGAAGTTGTTATATGCACTCACAACAATGGACTTACTATTCCATACAATGTTGCATCAGACGCTAGCTCAGCAACAGATAACGACTTCTCGCTAACTCGTTGCTTATGCTTTGTTTTATAGAAGTGCTTTGTAAGCACACCAATAGTATAAATAGGCCTTGCGCCCATTTCATGTTGTTCAATACCAGGCTAGGCACCGTAACAGTCACCTATGTAAACTTCGTGTTCAATACCCGGTTAGACTCCGTCTAGTCAAGTAATTGTAAACGTTTGTAACGGACAGTAGTTACTGTCCTCAAATAAATTTTTTAAGAAGTATGAGAAGCGGATGTAGTAGACGTTCCGGTTTTTTGTCCCCAAAATTGCTTCTCGTTAATTTTTAATATGTTCGGGTGTACTGCTTTATATACATATGTTAACACCTAAGGATGGTATTCGTCGTTATCAATAAGCCTAATGTGTCCGTCCGGTTGGTTTTATGTTTGTAACAAGCCTAAAAAGTTTGCCAATTTCCCAGTTAACAATTAATTGTATTTTTTCCCAACTGGTCGTTGGCAATGGCAATGACTACTGGTCACGTAATATATATATATATATACACGGTGTTCCATAATTATTGCGACAAAATGAGGGGTTGTAGAGGGCATAAAAATATGCAATTTTGCCTTATAAACCCCTGTCCGTAAATATGCCGTTGGAGCTCTACCGCTAATTTTACCTTACGAGCTCATAGGAAAAACAAAAAATTCACCAGCTGCAAAATGTTCGTCTAGCACATTTCATGGTCTCGCCGGTTTGTAAAAAAGCCTGCTGTGTTTACATTTTTGTTATCGTAAATTCTCCACACCGATTCATTTAATTTATCTGAGTGGAGCGTCAAACTAGATAGAAAATAACAGTACCTTAGTGTTAAAATGCAGCGTTATTCGTATGCGGTGTACTTGCGGATATGCATTTAATTTACGGAGAAGCTGGTGGTAACGCAAGACGAGCCTCGCGAATCTACGCCCAATGGTTTCCAGAACGTCCTCATCCGCATCACGCCATTTTTGCAAGGATTCATGGATGTCTTCGTGTCAGTGGCAGCATCAGACACCACGCGGGAGCAGGGCGGCCCTTCACGAGGCGCACAGTAGAATTTGAGGAAGCGATTCTGCATCATGTAGAGGCCAATCCGCGTACAAGTGTGCTTGCTATTGCACATGATATGGGAGCGTCTCAAACTACTGTTTGGCGGGTTCTCCATGACCAGCAACTACACCCATACCACCTTTTAAAAGTCCAAGCCATGCTAGCATCACAATTGTATTTTCAGAATCCTGATAATGGCTCCATAGAGAATGCCGAAAGCTTGATTTTATCGTCAAAAGAGTCAACTTAAGCCTAAAAGTTTTGCCAATTTCCCAATTAACAAGTAATTCTATATATATAACAAAATAGGAAAATAATGGGCAAAATCCGCAAAAAGTGGATTCAAGCAGAAAATAGGATAGGTAACCCGAGCGATACGTATTTCTGCTGGTTGGCTTCATCAGGCCCGAAATGAATGCACATATGCAACTACATGCCCATACATCCGGATACGGGTGTAACCTGAGGAAACGAAGATTCAGAGGGGAAAAAGGAGACACGAAGTCCACAACAAGAGCCAACCTACACATTGTAGTATAAAATGGCTACAAGACCTAGAATTTTCAAGGCGACAAATAAAACCACAACCACGCGGCCGGTTATAGCCACTTGCTGTGGTACTTCAAGCCCAAAGGATCTACAAAGAGAAAATTATCATGCGGAGAAAGGTATACAACAAAAATAGGAAAATAGTGGGCAAAATCCGCAAAAAGTGGATTCAAGCAGAAAATAGGATAGGTAACCCGAGCGATACGTATTTCTGCTGGTTGGCTTCATCAGGCCCGAAATGAATGCACATATGCAACTACAAAAGTAGATACACATGCCCACACATCCGGATACGGGTGTAACCTGAGGAAACGAAGATGGAGAGGAAAAAAAGACACACGAAGTCCACAACAAGAGCCAATTATTTTCCTATTTTTGTTATATACCTTTCTCCGCATGATAATTTTCTCTTTGTAGATCCTTTGGGCTTGAAGTACCACAGCAAGTGGCTATAACCGGCCGCGTGGTTGTGGTTATTTGTCGCCTTGAAAATTCTAGGTCTTGTAGCCATTTTATACTACAATGTGTAGGTTGGCTCTTGTTGTGGACTTCCTGTGTGATTTTTTTCCCCTCTTCATCTTTGTTTCCTCAGGTTACACCCGTATCCGAATGTATGAGCATGTGTATCTACTTTTGTAGTTGCATATGTGCATTCATTTCGGGCCTGATGAAGCCAACCAGCAGAAATACGTATCGCTCGGGTTACCTATCCTATTTTCTGCTTGAATCCACTTTTTGCGGATTTTGCCCATTATTTTCCTATTTTTGTTATATAATTTTCTCTCTATATATATATATATATATATATATACATATATGAAAAATAAAACTTCCGCCTTTAGTTGGATACTTCGACAAGATTCAGGCAATGAGGACCCTTTATACTTTATTACTCTCTAGCTTTCAATGGACTATGCTATTATCATCAGGAGCTATAATAACATTAAACAGAAATAGCAACTATTGTGCAAAATGATTTTAAATTACTTACAATAGTATGTGATATTGTTGCTAAATATTATTAAAGGCCAATTTGAGGGAAACATTTAGTAACCTGGTGAAAGCTGGATCCATGGTACATTCGTTAAAATTAGTATAAAATACACACAGCTGTATGTCAGGAAGACATCAAAACGGATTAAATTATTTGGAACGCAAGTTAAAATTACAAGTTAAAATTATTACATGTTACACCGTGAAACAACCTGATGCTGCATAAAATGGTGTGGCACAGGATGATAAGCAGAATGAAACATTTGACAAATGACAGAAGGCTGGCAGTGTCAGTGTCGATGGATGGAACGGAAATTTGTAAAAATGTGTGCTATGTTGCCTAATCACTTGAGATGGTGTGATTTATCAAGATATGTTAAATAAAAAACTTGTCAACAGACCAGAGGCAGCTGAACAAACTATATTGTTAGTAAGATGGACAATTGAATTAAACAATTACTTTATTACGAGAAAAACATTAATTATTCAAATTTGAATAGGATGGAATTTTGGAGGAAGGGTGGAATAGACCAAAAAACCAGATTCCATTTATGATTGTGAAAAATCCAAATTTGTAGAGTTCTAGTAATATCTATCTGTATGTATGTACTAGAACTATAAATAGACATTGAGATGAGATATGTCAACACTGCAACATATCTCTAGAATCTATCACCAACATTATAACATTTCTCTTTCAAAATAACTACTTCTCTTTCAACAACAAAATATATTCTCAGACACATGGTTGTCCTATGGGATCTGTTCTATCACCAATTTTGGCAGAAAATGTTATGGATGATCTGCTTGATACTGTTATTCCGACACTACCCTATAACCTTCTCTTCATAAAAAAATTCGTGGATGACATTATTTAATGCTTCCCCTCCAGAGGTCTGGATGGTATTGCCGGGGAATTCAACAGCTATGCCCCTACATCCAATTTACCATTGAAAATGAAGATGAGAATTTGTCTGTCCCCTTTCTTGACACTAGACTCATTCGCACCAACAACAATAGTTTATTGGCAGACTGGTACCAGAAACCCATGGCCCTCAGGCCGGTTCCTCAATTTTAGGTCATAGCATAAACTAAGGATTAAAATCCACTTGGTGAAACAGATGAAAACAAGAGTAATCAGCATCTCAGACAATACTTTCCATACTTCAAATTTACGGAAGCTATCAAAACTTTTCATTAACAATGGTTATCCGAAGAGTCTGATTAACAAGATTTTGTTCAGTTCTCCTCCCAGTATTTTACCAAACTCTAATGATCCAAGTAATAATCTCACAACTCCTAATAACAGAACTGATAGAATTCCCAATTCCCAACAACAACACCAATTCAAACAATACAACCGCGATCCCAAATTCCAGATCTGGTTTTGCTGTCCTACCCTATATCAAGGAACTGGCCTCTACGTTGATCAGACTATGCAGCCCGTTGAACTGTCGAATTGCTTGCAAATCCGTCCTCTCTATAAACTGCATTTTTTCAAAGATGAAAGACAGAGTCCCGCTCCTTGGCTTAACCAACACAGTCTACTCTATCAATTGCAACAATTGCAACCAAATATACATAGGTCAGAGTTCCAGATCTCTAAAAGGAAGTATTTCGTCACACAAAAGTGATTCTAGGCTTCATCCCGAGAGATGTGCTCTGGCATCTCATGTCAGTACAACAGGGCACTCTATCAACTACACAAGTATCAAAGTCCTAGATAAAGGAAAACACCTATCCAAACATTTATTCCTGGAAATGTCCCACATTTTCATGAATGAGAACTGTATGAATAAGAAGACAGATGTTAAGCAACTGAACGTCATTTACTCATATTTGCTAAACTGCGAAAAGTTGGAGCACTTATACATCTCTCCAAATTTTGTTTTTTTGGTCTATTCCATCCTTTCCCTCCAAAATTTCCATTCCATTCAAATTTGAATAATTATTTTTTTTCTGATAATAAAATAATAATTGTTAATTCAATTGTCCGTCTCATCAACAGTATAGTTTGTTCAACTGCCTCTGATCTGTTGATAAGTTTTTTATTTAACATATCTTGATAAATTACACAATCTCAAGCGATTTGGCAACATAGCACACATTTTTACAAATTTTCGTTCCATCCATCGACACTGACACTATCAGCCTTCGGTCATTTGTCAAATCTTTCATTCTACTTATGCACCATTTTGTGCAGCATCAGGTTGTCTCACGATGTAACATGTAATAATTATTTTAACTTGTGTTCCAAATATTTTAATCCGTTTTGCTGTGTTCCTGACATACAGCTGTGTGTATTTTATACTAATTTTAACGAATGTACCATGGAGCTTTTTGCTTGGTACACGGATTACCACAGCAAGTGGCTATAACCGGCCGCGTGGTTGTGGTTAGATGTCGCCTTGAAAATTCGACGTCTTCTAGCCATTTTATACTACAATGTGTAGGTTGGCCCTTGTTGTGGACTTTGTGTGTGATTTTTTTCCCCTCTTCATCTTTGTTTCCTCAGGTTACACCCGTATCCGGATGTATGAGCATGTGTATCTACTTTTGTAGTTGCATATGTGCATTCATTTCGGGCGTGATGAAGCCAACCAACAGAAATACGTATCGCTCGGGTTACCTGTCCTATTTTTAGTAGACTTTGAGTAGGATATTATTTAGAACAGTTTCCACAAAATTTATCACTAAATTTGTTCATACAAAATTATGTACTAAATGTTGTCTGACACCATCCTTAATTTTGTACGAAATTTAGTACATAATTTCGTATGGTGACAGACGGCCTTTAGTTATTAATGTTATTTTCTGACAAATAAATCATGGCCTCCAATATTTTATGCACTTGTGAGACATCGCTAGACTGGAAGCTTTACACTCCTTTCAAAAATCAAAAAATCCAATATGGCGGCCATAAGAAAAATGAAAGTTGAGGCGGGTTGCTGGAAGACAAAAGACGATTGAGACATGTCATATATGCTATCTTATTTTTCCTAAAAAACTAGCCGAATAATGTCACATTTTGACCGCTGACAAATGAACCCTTTTGGATTTACTGGCAAAAAACAAATTCCGCCATTTTGTTTTCTCGCTGGTATTTTCAAAACCAATTGCCCGATCGTAAATCTGAAGCCGGCTATCGAAAGCACTAAGTTTCCTCTAAAACTTTTCCCATTTAACCTTTGCTGTAAGTATTACAGGAGCCGAGATCCCTGTATAGAGAAGTGAATCTGGGACACACTGTATAACAAATAGAAAAATAATGGGCAAAATCCGCAAAAAGAAGGAAAGTGGATTCGAGCAGAATTTAGGATAGGTAACCTGAGCAATACATATTTCTGCTTGCTGGCTTCATCAGGCCCGAAATGAATGTATAATAAATAAATATATATAATAATAAATTAATACCCGTTTTTTCACATAACCACTTTTTTAAACATTTGTAAAATGCGTTAAAATGTCATGTGCATGGATTTTCTCAGGAACTAAACAGTAGCCTCCGTTCAAACTTGACATAAACATGCATCAATATAATACCTTGAAAATTTATACATTGGGACTATGTTACGATTAGTATAACAATTATCACGGTAATATAATCTATAGGCCAAGGCATACTGCTTATATTTTGGCTTCCAATTAAATGATTACGTATACTGTTACCTTTTTTTTCTCTTAACGCTTCTGGGTATATAGACACAGACTCACTGATCCCCGTCGCCAACTATTATTTATAAATGTATATATACACACAGTTAGTAAATTCCTCTGAGCCATTAGGATTCAATATATATCGTTGACTAGCATTAGCAGTTTTTTATATGTTAAAGGTGGCCTAACCATATATAACTTTTTGTTCATGAATTGTTCCTAAAGAAAATTTTGGAGGAGTTTATCCGTCCTTTCTAAGTACGTCACTTCATTTAGGCTTTGATTTAGATCTATACTGGGCATGACACTATGAATTGCATAATATTAATAGCCATATTTAGATAGTAATTTGTAAGATAAAAATGAAAAACTGTCAATCTTGGATATTCAGTGATCATTGAGAGACAAGTATGGAGTATTGAGTTTAATTTTTACCAGTGAAATGAAAGGGAGGCCAAATAGATGCATCAAAGACTACACGAGAGTGAAAAAGATATAGACGACATTTAGCAAGCCTGATCGACCTAACTTTCAATTTCATTTCTACCTACTAATCTGTTCAGACCTTCAAAGAGTAAGTAAGTAGTTTGCCTTTTACGCATGGACAAAAGAAGTATTTTTATGGTAAAAAACCTTCAGATAACACGGAACATCACAATCATGTCTTTTGTTAGACCCTTGCCTACCTACTGCTTTTTCTGTTGGTGTTTTTAGCAACCGCGTAATATTTGTACCTAATCGCTTCATCAGTTTGATGAAAATTTTAGACCGATATGAGCGATAAAGGCACGATTTTCATGAGAATCGTTCTTGAATCGGGTGTAAATTGAACGAGTTTTATAATCTGAACTGAGGAAATTGCAAACAAGGATGAACATGTCTAATTGGCATACGCATCGGATACAGCGATGCTGAATGTGTTTAGTCGATATAGAAACCATGTTGATTGGTAAAATGTAAATTAGGGGAGATCTAAACACATCGGTGCTGATGTCGTTGATTTACTGTATAAATACTGCGCTTAACCATCAATATGGGTTTGTATTCCAATAATAGAAAATGTGTGTATACTTTTTCTGTTATAGGCATCACAGTTTAACTGATAATACTTAATATTTCAGCGTTTCTTTCGTTTAGGTGTGTAGAGTTCCCAAAAATGGACCCCATTTTGCTGTTGATTTACATACGACCCATATTCAAAGAAAAAATGGCGTCTAGTATGTTGGCCGCGTAGTTCATACGCCACGCTAAGAAAATATTTCTCTAAGTTTTAAGGGCAAATTTACTGGGAAATCTATGATGTACGAAATATGTGCTGATAGGTGCGTAAAATTAATTGAGTTTGAAGTGAATAAATATACCTACTGCTGCCAAAAAAAATGATACATACTCTTCCCCGCCTCCTACAACCCCCAACCCCCGATCAAAAAACAAAGTTTAACCGTTTTTTATTTCTCCATTGTTTTTGGCTCTAGCTCCGCTACCACTGGACCGAATTTCAACAAGTGCAAAGCTTTTGCATCCTTGGCCTACTAGTAAGACTATAAAAATTTCATCGAAATCCGAGCGGTATTCCCCAAGTTATAGGCGGTTATAAGATGAGCGGACAGACGGATAGACCGGTAGACAAACATACCGACGGAAATGAGTGACATCCAAAAAACATGTCTCATTTTCGAAAATTTTCGCGATTACAATACTTCTCCGCCAGTAGGCGTGGGAAGTAAAAGCAAAATTTCTTACGCCACTGACTCTTCTGGAATATATCGATTCCTTCTAGAGAAGAATTGGTTTGAGTATTTGAGACAGTGATGGGCGCAATGCATACACCATTTATAATACACCATTGTATAAGTTATGGAATCCTGATGATTACCATTTCAACGGTACGGCTAACACCGTCCCGATGCCCTTGTGATTAGCGCCGTCCATCCGGTTTCTAGTTCCATCGTTAGGTGTTATCTTTGTGAGAACATTCCTGACTTTGCATTTTGCTATATTTTACTTCTTATAAACTGAATATGAAACGTAACTAGCGTTGTTGTCATCCTGTTTTCATCCAATAAAGTTCCTGCTATAGTTTCGAACCGAAACCACACTGAGTTTCATTTCTTATACGCGTATACAATGATGAATATATACGTCTCGATATTCATGTATACAATGTATAAAATGTATATAATGTATACAATAGCAAATCATAGTTCAACTACTTGCATATAGTGTTGGCGAAAGTCCCTTTTAGATTTCCATGTGGACGAGGAAGAGAGAGAGAGGGGGATAAGCGGGCGCCACTTGTGTAGAAAGAGTGCGCCACACACTACGTTGCCTGGCACAACAGTGATGAAGGCCTCAGAACACAACTGTAACTTGCTGCAACGCCTTGTTTTCTACGCTCAAATACACATTTCTGTCGAATCTGTTTGGGATCAATTCCAGGTCGATCCTAATGGTTTTTCGATTTTAGGTGGAACTGAAAGTTCAGGATAGATACAAATTCTGCAACATTGCATTATTGGTTTGACTGTGGAAGCAGTTTATAAATAATGAAAAAAATTATATATAATATATATAATTATAATACTTTATATACGTATACAACGATACAGTTTTAAATAAATTAAGAACAACAAGTGAACCCATTGTATTCATTGTATACGCAATGTATACATTGTATTCATTGTATACGCATTGTATACATCGAGACGTAGACAATTAATGTATAACGCCCATCACTGATGTGAGATATAATCCATATGAGAGGCTTGAATGCATACTGTCCTGAAAATATACAGAACTTAGTGTGGTTTGAAATTAAAAATTGTATGCTCTGTATTTCAAAAAACTTTTCTGGCCCAAAAGCATTATGGAACTGCGTTAAGACTATAAATAGTAGTAATGGACACACTAGCATCAAGGAAATCGAAAAAGATGGACCTAATGTGTCAAGTACCCAAGAAATTGCGGAGATTTTTATTTCAAACTTCACTGATATTTGATCGGGGCTAGCTAGGGAAATTCCTCATTCAAAAATAAACCACCCACAAAAAAGACTTTGTAACTCAATTTACATAGCAGAGACCACTGAGCGTGAAGTAGCAAACATAATACAAAGCCTTAAATGTAACAAGTCACCAGGTGTAGATCAAATTAGGGCGGAAATTTTGAAACGATACTGCCAGTATATTATCAGACCACTAACTTACTTATTGAACCAGTGTATTTTACTAGGCATCTTTCCAAAACGTTTGAAGATTCCTGTAATTAAGCCACTTAATAAATCCGGTAGCAAAGAAGAGGTTAATAACTATAGGCCTGTTTCTTTACTCCCAGTTTTAGCTAAAGTATTTGAAAAAATTTTATATTCAAGAATATCTTCTTTTCTAAATAAGTGTAGTATTTTGTCAGAAAAACAGTACGGGTTTCAAAAGGGCAGGTCAACTCATGAAGCAATTTCTTATCTTCTATCACACATAAATGCGGGTGTTGATGTATCAATTCCAACTCTTTGTATATTTGTAGACTTGGCCAAGGCATTCGACACCTTATGTCATCAAAATTTGCTAGAAACGTTGGAACGTCTTGGTTTCAGAGGTATGTTCTACAAGATGATTCCTAGTTATTTGTCTGGCCGAAAGCAGTGTGTCACAATAGGAGGCACTAAAAGTAGATATTTGGGAACAAGCTATGGCGTGCCGCAGGGCTCGGTGCTGGGACCACTATTGTTCTTGCTATATATTAATAATCTGTTCGAGATGGAAACTGCCGGAGATATCATTTGTTTCGCGGATGACACAGCAGTATTATATAAACATAATTCGTGGCACAGTCTAAAAGTTTTAGCGGAAACAGATTTTATGAAAATTGTTGAACTTTTTAATAGCAAGAAGCTCTCATACGTAGTCTAATCATATTAGCAAATTTCCTCGAAATAATTGTCTGTCTTGCCTGGTTTTATTGGTGCAAGTTGTTCAAGGGGGTATTTAAAACATGAACGCATAAAATGGGTACCAATTTTTGTGGGAAAACTTTTTACTTGTTAACATAAAATGAGAAAACGTGTTTTTTGGGATTCAATTGAAAGTGTTGACAGGAACGAAAAAAATTTTCGTATAAAATTTTTAGGTATCTATGAGACCTACAGAAGGAGACCAGACGTGAACAAATCCGACTAATAGCAAAAATTTTATGGCCAAAAAACGAGGCAAAATGCAGGTTTTGGCACTTGTTGGTAATGCGATGAAAATTTCACCAAACTACTTGAAATTCTTCAAATCCGTAGAATTCATTATTCTAAATAGCAGCAACCAAATTGGAGTATACAGGGTGTAAACGTTATGGTAGTCATTATTGAAATGGCTAATAGGGGGGGTCGAAACAAGTCAAAAAGTTCATAGGTCCCATAGTCCAAAAGTCAATAGATTTTTGTCTAAATGGCTTTATAGTTTACAACTTTGAGTGCGTTATATCGACCACAATCACCACAATCTTACTAATTTTTATAATCTAATCTGAAACGTTTTAGTCAGTAAGTAAGTTTCATTAAATTAAATATTTAAAACATACAACAGCGCGTCGGTGCTTCATCACTCTTATCGAACCGGCAATCGATCGCAAACGGTAACAGTGGTTAGTATGTTGTTTTGTTTTTGTTCGCGTACTTCGTCGTGTTTATTTACAATGTTGTCGAATCAAGAGTTCGCCGACTAGTTCTTAGTTTACGGTGAAGCTCGTCAGAATTCAAATCTTGCAGCTCAAATTTATCGCGACAGATTTCGCCAACGAGTACACTCAGGCAGAAGGACATTTGTGCAAGTGTACCAAAGACTTCGAGATACAGGAAGTGTTCAGCCCACTAATATTCACACTCGTGAAAGACAGGTTACTGTAGAGCAGGAGGAACGAATTTTAAATATCGTGGATGCAGATATCAGTACTCGGGAATTAGGCTGCCGCGTAGGACTATCGAATACCATAGTCCATAGAATCCCCGCAGACTAACATTCTATCAGTGGTTTTTGCACAAAAACATTGAAAATCCGGATTTTTTTAAAAACATTCTAGCGACGGACGGATGTACTTTTACGCGAGACGGGATATTAAATTTCCATAATACTCACACGAGGGCCCAAGAAAATCCTCATACCATTCGTGAAGGTCATTTCCAACAAAGTTTTAAAATAAATATTTGGGCAGGTATTCTTGACGATCAGGTAATTGGCCCTTTCGAGTAACCCCAAAGTTGTCAGGAGAAGGATACCTTAGTTTTCTAGCCAATAATCTACCAGAACTTTTGGAACAGACCTTAAACAACATGCCATTACAATGGAGACAGAATTTGTAGTTTCTTCATGACGGGGCACCACCACACATTTTTAGAGGCGTCATTCAGTATTTGAATGACCATTATGCTAATCGCTGGATCGGTCGAAATGCTCCTGATGCTCGAAAATGGCCAGCAAGATCTCCTGACCTCAATCCGATGGATTTCTGGTATTGGGGAGAACTTAAAGGGATCGTTTATGGGGCGGATCCAATAACAACTGAAGCACAACTTCGCGAAAAAAAATTTAATGCCGCTGAAATAATAAATGGACAACTTCGAGAGTAAGAAGTAACTGGGTTCGTCGTAGTGAAGCTTGTGTGGAAAGTGGAGGACGTCATTTTGAACACCTTCTTTAAATACAAAAAAGTGCAGTGTAGGTTTTAAAAAGAAAAACAATGTATGTATCAAAATTGTGTTGCCTATTTACGAGTATAAGTGGATCTTTTGAATACGTTCAATAAACTTTCACACACCAGGTGAAGCGCTGAGACAGTTAGTGGTAAGTCCGTTTTTTTTAATTGTTTGCATTTTACGAGTACATTATCAAATAATGAAATAGTACCTAAGAGCCAAAAATAACAAACTCCATCTTTATTAACACTGTGTTCTGTCGTAATTTGCATCTGGCATTGCGGCGTTGTCAGATTTTGTTTTACTTTAAAGCCGCGTTTCTCTAAAAAAATGCCGTTTTGACCCCCATGTTATATAAAACTTTTTGCTTATTTTAACCACCTCTATCACCCATTTAAATAATGACTATCATAACATTTAGTAGTCAGTAGGTCAAGTAGTTTTTTGAGAATTTCTAATTGTTTATCCCAAAACACCAGTTTTCGGACCATCACCACTAGTTTATAGAGCAATATACAGGGTTCGTTCAAAGAGCATTCAATAGCAAAATACACGTGTTTACCTTGCCGATATAAATCACAAACCATTCCGAAAGACAAATTTTTATGCGAAAAACGAAGGTTACATTTTTTCTTCTAAACAAATTCAGACATTTCGTATTTTTGAGTAATTGAACAAATACGCTACAATATTCAAAAAGCATACGTAACTATACACATTTAAAAACAAAGCGTCTATCATCTTTTGTTGCGAATTACTCACAAATACGAAATGTTTCAATTTGTTTTGAAGAAAAAATGCAACCCATCCTTTTTTGCATAAAAATAACATTTATCTTCCCGAATTTATTTATTTAGAAGTACGAATCCTACGAATTTGAAAAATTTCAAATATTTGCGAGAAACCATCGTCCCAGTACCATCAAGAGCTAAAACCTGCAGTTTGCCTCGTTTTCGGCCATAACTTTTTTGCTATCAGTCGGATCATTTTAGGTGTGATCTCATTTTGTAGGTCTCAGAAATAACTAAAAATCGTATATGAAGTTTTTTCGTTCCTGTCAAGACTTTCGAATGAATCACAAAAAACACGTTTTCTCATTCTTTGTTGTCGAAAATTGGTGTACCCATTTTGTGCGTCCATGTTTTGAATACATCCTTGAACGACTTACAGCAATAAAACCAGACTTCACAATTATTTCGTAGGCCAGGGGTATTTTTGTCTAATATGATTAGAGTATCAGTAAATTGGAACAAGACATATTTTTTACCATTTACTTCTTATGAACCCCACATGCCAAAATATCAATTTACATCAAGAATTTTACGATAACATCTCAAAGTAGCGTGAAGTATTTAGGTGCTGTGCTAAATAGCCATCTGAGATGGTCAGAACATGTCAGCAGGTGGTTTGAAGGATTACGGAGCTTAGTCCCAAAATTGATATTATACTTTTCTATATTCAACCCAGACATTCTGAAATCTTTGTATTTTGCTTTGCTTCAGTCTCATCTCACGTATGGTATTCTTAGATGGGGTGGCCTAGCAAGTATATACCCCAATAAATTGGAAGTAATGCAGAAGTGGATACTTAAAATAATGCTTGGCAAACCACGTAGGTATCCATCTGATGAACTTTACAAAGAAGTGGGAGTATTTGACATCAGGCGCATTTCAGCACATTCATAAAGGTAACAGTGATTACATTAAGCATTGCCATAATACAAGACACCGGGACGTAAATTACGACTGCCAAAAATTTACAAAACAGTTGGCCTAAGAAGTCACAGGTACTTATGTCCCAAAGCTTTTAATTGCCTTGCCCGAGCATATTAGGAGGATCAGTCAAACATTTCTGTTCAAGAAAGGACTTAAGTTGTGGATCTCAAATACTCCTAGACAAAACATACAATAATATATAATATCTATGATGATTGTATAGGTCTCATAAATGTGTTGAAACTGTTGCTGTGATGTCTGTATACTTGCTTTGTCTTTTTATCAATCTTTCTCTCTTCCTCTATTTTCATCGATACCGAATTTTATTAGCTTTATGTGTATGGTATTAGATGAATATGTAAGTTTTTCAAAAATGTAAAATTAACTGACTGTAGCCGTTTTTAACAAATTTATATGCTTGTTTTAATCATACATTTTCAAATTACCGACTTACCGATATTATGTTCAATATTGTGAACCGATTTTATTCGAACTGTTTTTAAGTGTGTGCACTATTTCATAGTGCCTTACATGAGTGACTTTTATTTTACTAGTATTAGCAATGGACTGGAAATTTTAAAAAATGCGCTATATCCATATCAGGATTAATGTTTTTGCATCCCAAGCACAAGCTTGCTTCTGTGGGTTTCCTGTTTGTTTATCATTCGAAACTGTGTACGCTTGTATATTTAGTTTACAATATTATCGTTATTTTTGGTAAATAAACTTTACTTTACTTTACTATTAGGGAGTTGAACCCACCATCACAAAAGGATAGCAGACATTTTCGAGATTCTGTAATGGGATAAATCAAGATATACGTTTATAGGAACTGTGTATGCTGTTTTGGCTATAATTTCTGCTGTATAAAAATCTCCATTTTTTTTAACCACCCTATGAATGAATGAATGAATCTTGAAATTAGAGGCATTCCGGCCACCTTAAGGAGCCAGTGCATAGGCCGCTTAAACGGGCCCTTATGCACCTCTACATTCCTTAGATCACAAGTCTCGCCCTTTTAGCGAAGTTGAGGATCGCCTTGATTCCAAGCTCCTTGACGTCCTGAGGGTCCAAAGTAATGGACCCCAGTAGAGTCTGCCTATAGTAGCTCAGAGCTTCATAGTGATACAAAACGTGGGCCGAAGTCTCTTCCTCTACCCCGCCGCGTTCACACAAGGGATCCTCAGCCACCCCCATCACATGCAGGTGGCGCCTTAACGTGTTATGGCCAGACAACAGTCCCACCAGCAACCTTAGGTTGGCTCTACCCACAGATAGGCAAAAACGTCCATCCTTAGCACTGGGCCCTTCAATGAGTTCCCGTGCCTGGCGGAGATGTCTGGAGATGCTTTTCCATTTCTGAGAATGTTGTCTTGCAACCCACGTCTCAATTTTCCTCCTAGCTCTATGCGCGGTCACTCCTAGAGCTGGCTCAGGACCAAAGACCTTGCTGGCTGATTCTGTCTTTGCCAGAGTGTCCGCCGTCCCAGTGCCCCTTATCCCACCGTGCCCCAGTATCCAAATTAACGATACCGGATGCGTCGCTGCGAGGCACTCCAGAGCCTCCCTGCATTGCAATACAAGAATCGAAGTAATCTTACAGGCACTTAGTGCTTTCATTGCAGCCTGGCTATCTGATACAATTGTTATTCTTCTCCTAGGCCCACCCTCCTCCAGAATGTGAGATACACAAGCCAAAATCGTCAAGATTTCCGCCTGGAAAATAGTTGTGTATCCACCGAGAGGCAGAGATAGCCTAGTTCTAGGCCCAGAGACCCCAGCACCTGAGCCCTCTTCGGTGACCGAGCCGTACCAGACCTGCCCGCTCACTCCGGAGAGTCTCCGGCTACCGGCGTCCCACTCCTCCCTTGTTGGATACTCCACGATAAACGTGCGGTTGAAGCGATATTTAGGGGTAATAGGATCACCCCTGCTTAGAAGGACGGGGGTCCTCCCTTTGCAATTCGACTAAGATGGCAGTATGCCCTTTGACAGGATTCAAGAAAGGACAGCTGGCCTGACTCCACAGTCGATGAGTGACTACTCTCGCTTCACCGCGGATCACCAGATCCAACGGTTTGAGATCCAACAGAGCTTCCATTGCACACAATGGCGTTGTACGCACTGCGCTTGTAATACTAATACAGGCCAAACGCTGAATTTTATTGAGTTTGGCCTTAGTTGTCTCAGTTCTAATGCAAGGCCACCAGACTAGGGAGCCGTACAAGAGAGATGGACGTACTATCGTTGTGTAGAGCCAGTATACCACTTTGGCTTTAAGCTCCCACCTTACACCGACAACACGTCTACATGCCCACATTGAATTGCGAGCCTTGCTAACCTTGTATTCAACATGCTCTCTCCAGTTCAGTTTGCAATTCACTACCCTATACAGGGTGTTATTTAAGTACGTAGCCAAACTTCAGGAGGTGATTCTTTGAGTAATTTTAAGATGAAAAGTTCATATAAACGTAGGTCCATAAATGCTTCATTTTCAAGGTACAGGGTGTCAAACTTTTTTTTTTTAAATCGGTTTTTCCTAAATATCTTTCAGTCGATTTTGTTCAAATTTAGCAGTGGTCACTGACTTTTTCCAATTTTTCTATTTTTTTTAATTAAGTAGCTGTGTGTCAGTTTAAGTGTAGTTTTAAAAAGACGTTTTTCCGGTTCTTTTTTTTTAATTTCCAGCGTTACTAATGTGCAAAGCCACTGGAAAAACATTGCAAAAATAAATAAGCTTATGTAAATATTTTATGTTTATCTGTTTTATCGAAAGCAGGTATAATCTGAGCAATAAAATTCAAAAGACGATTTTCGTGTAACTTAATAATCAAAAATATGGGAACTCATGAGACAAAAATGTTGTACTTTTGACTGCCTAATTCGAAAAAAGGCCTTTAGTACCACTGCTAAATGTGAACAAAATCGACTGAAAGTTTATCAAGATATTCAGGAAAAACTTTGACACCCTGTATCTTGAAAGAATTACCTCCTGAAATGTTACTCGTACTTACATAACACCCTGTGTAAACAAACATCATTGACTGCCATTTATGTCGCTTTAGGTATCGCTGATTCTTACAAGATACCCTGGATGAGGTCGGCTTAACTTGGACTGCGGAATCTCGCAAAGAATGCATCGAGAAACTCCATGAACTATCGAACTTTATTCTCATTGTACTACTTTGATCGCTTCATAAAACACTCTTAGCGCAACCTACTTCAGGCTATCAAGAATCCGGTCTATCTAGAAATGTACAAAAGTGAGTTGAGATGGTGGCAGGTTTCGTAGTCAAAATCGAATTCGTGCCTGACGATGCGTATTATGCGGCCTCTTATCGCTCTCTTTCCAGACCCATTTAACTCCTGCGAAATGCCGTTGATGGCTCACATCGCTAAAAAGAGACCTTTCACATACACCCCGAATGATATTTTAAAACGAATACCCACTATCTCAGATTTCGCATGAATACGCCGAATGCGATGATTTTTCTTTTAGTTATACAGTGTCTGCGACTGAGCTGGCGATACTTGAAAAAATGGTAGCTTGGTTCGCTTTTGACCTCCTTTACATTTTTATTTTTAAGGTCATGTTCTACCGGATGGGCTACAAAGTATTTGGAGTTTGAAGAAGCAGTTATATTTAGAGTAGAGTGACGTAAAGACACGAAAACTTTGAGAGCCCAGGTCCACTGAATGAATTTCTGAGATGATTACTAGGATACATTGTAAATAGCGAATATTAAAAGTCTCTCAATTATTTTTTCTTGTTTGCCTTTTGGTCTTCATTTGGTTTCACTTTATTAATATTTCAGCTTATACACGGTGCAAAGTTATTAGTAGATCACCGAAGTCAGATGATAGAGGGTCTCAAAACCTATCGAATGAACCCCACTGCTGTCCTGTCCGCCCTGAGTAACTCAGACCACGATGCTGTGGAGGTTAGGTCTCGGTCCGAACCCGCTGTGGCAGCAGAAACTCGCACAGGCCGCAAAATTTGGCATTACGGACATGCCGACTGGGAGTGGCTGAGAGTCTTCTCTACGTTTCCTTGGAGAGGTATCTGTTTCACTGTCGCGGATGCGTCGGCTATCTATTGTTCGATAACCGAAATTATCCACGTCGGAATAGAGGAATACATCCCTCATATAGTGAAAGTGCCTAAACCAGGGTCCAACTGCTTGTTTAACAAACCGTGTGGCACTGCTCGCCAGCAGAAGGTCAAGGCACACCGAACCTTCTTGCAAAACCCCTCTGTAGAGAAGAGACAAGCCGACGTCGAGTCCAGAAACAAATACAACGAAGAGGTTCGCAATGCCAAAAACGCAATGGCAGTCGGTCTTTCTGGGCGCTGGCCAAGCAGATTGAAAGGAACACACGGTAGCCTTCCACCACTTACGTGTCAGGATGGAACGATTGTATCCGACTCGAAAGGCCAAGGTGGAAGTGCTGGCCAAGATCTTTGCTGCCAGCTCCACCACGGACTCGCCACCAACGCCCAAGTGCCGTCAAACCAAAGGGTTACCTACATTATGCGGGAGGTAACATTCAAGCATAAGACCGTAAGACGAGTGCTCTTGTCGCTCGACATCAACAAAGCTGCTGGCCAGGACATTATTTCTGTCATTGTACTCAAGAGGTGTGCAGCGGAGCTTGCTCCAGTTCTTGCGCGTCTCTTCCAGATATCTTATGAATCCGGCACTTTCCCAGAAAACTGTAAATTTGCTCAAGTACAACCGATCCCAAAAAAGGTAAAAAAACCGATCCTTACAACTACAGGCCTATAGTTCTGCTTTCTGTTATAAGTAAGGTGATGAGAGGTGCATAAATCGCGAACTTTTGGACTACCTCGAACGTCTCGGCAGTATGGTTTCCGGCACCAGCGATCCACAGGGACCTCCTAGCTTACGTCACGCAATTGTGGAGTAAACTAATACAGTCTTAATGGTGAGGTTTATGTCGTTGGTCTTGATCTCACAAAAGCTTTCAGTCAGTTGTGGCACGCTGCCTTCTTAAGCAAACTTCCAACCTATGGCCTCCCAGAAAGCTTTGAAGATGGGTGGCTGACTTTATCTCTAGCCGCAAGATATCCGTCGTAATTCATCCCACAACATCAACGCGGGTATTCCCCAGGGATCGGTCTTGGCTCCGACACTGTTTTTCTTACATATCAACCATCTCCTTTCTTGCACGATCAATCCAATCCACAGCTTCGCTGATGACAGTACTCTACATGCAGGAATTCAGATTAAAAAGCAGTTCTCTGCCGCTGAGCTGGAAAAAAGAAGACTAGCGACGACTTCCTCTCTGACGAGAGACCTGGAGGTTATCACAGCTTGGGGACGAAACAATCTTGTACAGTTTAATGATTCCTAATCACAGTACTGTACCTTGACGAACAAGAAGCGTACTAGCGCTCATCCGATTTCGATGGACGGCCGAGTTCTGCGAAAGAGCCATTCATTTCGTCTGGTTGGAGTCCAGATTACCGAGGACCTGATCTGGTACGAACACATCTCGTTAATAGTGACAGCTGCTGCAAAAGCTAGATTATTTGTTTAGGGCTAAGAATTACTTTTGCCCGCATGACCATCTCACTCTATACAAAGCCCAGATAAGGCCTAGCCTCGAGTACTGCTCATACGTTTGGGGTGCTGTCGCCCTGATTACATTATTTATGCTCTAGCTCTCTTTTACCGCTACACCAACGGGCTTTGCTCCTCAGAGCTCTCTTCCATGTGGCCGCCGCGCGATGTGTCTGCCAGACGACCGTGTCGAACTTCGTACATCCAGAACTGATCGATTCGACCGCTCCTAGGGCCCGAAGGTGTCGAAATTGTGGAGCAATCTACAAGAGGAAGTTTTTCCCAGTTCAAAAATCGGATTAACAAAATTCTTTGGAATCATCATAGCAGCCGCGGTGTCCCGGCATTTAGGCTTCTGCCTGTGCGGCTGCTTGGGACTAAATAAAAAAAAATGTTGCCGTGGTGCAAATAGTGATATGGATCACTTTATGGTAGTAGCTGCCATAAAACAAGCAAGGAACAGTTAGAGAGACAGAAGACAATCAAAAGGTCTGTACTAGAGTAGTACTAGAAGATACGACAGACGGCAACTTGTACAAGCGATAACGACAGGATTGCAGAACACAGCAGTTGTGCAGGATCTTAATCAAGAATGGAATCATATCCAAGCAAAATTCGCTAATGTAGCAGATCAGATGATGAGAAAAACGAGCACTAGAAAAAACAAAGAGTGGTTCGATGAGGACAGTAAACGGGAATTGGTACACCGGAAGAAAGCTAAAATACAAATAGATGTATCTAGATCAGCAGAGTCAAAGAACAGATATGAGCAAGCCAAACGAAAAGTGAAAGAGTTGCGTAGAAAGAAGAATCGTGAATACTGGAAAATGAATTTGAAAATGATAGACGAACCAACGGATCTGGAAGTAGGGGAAACAATAGGAAGATTAAAACACAATAAGAGTCTAGGGGAAAATGGAATCACATCAGAAATAATAAAAGCGGTTGGACAAGATTTACACAAGTCTGATCAGATATAAATTGGAATCAAGAAGAAGTACCAGACGAATGTAAAAACGCCGTAATCTGCCCAATACACATAAATGGTGATAATAGTTCATGTGAAAACTATAGTGGCATTGCCCTGCTAGACACTGCATAAAGATACTAGCATTACAAGTAAGGGACAGATTGAGCATATATGAAAATGAGGTCATAGGTGAATATCAAGGAGGTTTTAGAAGGGGCAGGTCCACAATAGACCAAATATTTACGTTGAAACAGCTGTTCGATAATAGCTATGAACAAAATCTTGGTTTACATGCATTATTTATTGATTTCAAGCAAGCGTATGATTCTATTGACAGAGAAAAATTATATGAAGCTATGAGACTGCTAGGAATACCAAATAAACTGAAAGGTTAGTCAAAATGACAATGAACAAATTCACATTGGAGGGGAAACATCTAGAGCCTTTGGCGTAAGGAGAGGCCTGAGACCAGGGGACTCGCTATCTACAACATTGTTTAACTTTACGCTGGAAGCTGTTTTAGGTGACTGTGGTATACAAACCGACGGAGCTGTTTACTAGAGAAAACATCATTTGATTGTTTACGCCGATGATATAACATAGCAATAATAACCAGATCCCAAGCAGAACTTGAAAATATGTTTAGAAGGTTATAAGAAACTGCCAACCGTTTTGGGCTTCATATAAATGAAGACAAAACAAGATACCTAGAAATGCGAGGAAGCGACGAAAGAAAGTAAACAATAAAAAGAAGTTGCAGAGAATACTGTTTCAGAAAGTGAATCAATTTGAATACCTGTATGTTAGGGTTATAATAACAATTAAAGCAAAAGATTTAGAAATTGAAAAAAGAGTAGCAAAAGGAAGTAAAGCAATGGCGGCTTTAAGTAAGATGATAAACTCACGGTGGATATCAAGGAAAACAAAGGAAAGGATACATAAATCGGTTATCCAATCATCAGTACTTTACGGCAGTGAAGCTTGGGTGTTAAGTCAGAAACTCGTACAGAAATTAGAACGCTGGCTAGGACCGAAGAAGAAATGGCTGGAAAGTGTCAAAGAGGATATACGAAGACTAGGCATACCAGACTGGGAGGAAAAGAACAAAAACGGAAAAGCGTGGAAAGAAGTTGTCAAAAAAATAGAAGTGCTAAAATATATATATATATATTTTGAGACGTGGTCATTGTCGTCTAGACCAGTTAGGTGAAAAATTTTAAAGCTTCCGCCTTTTGTGGGGTACTTCGACAAAATTTAAGCAAAGAGGACTCTATATACTTTTTTAATTCTCTCTAACTCTCAATGGACTTTGCCATCATCATCAGGAGCTGCAATTACAATGATAACAGTAGCAACAATAGTGTAAAATGAATTTAAATTGACTTAACTTACAGTAGTATGCGAGGATGTTGCTAATTGTTGTTTACGTATAGGATGAGGGAAACGTCCAGTAACATGGTGAAAGCTGGATAGATGGTACAATGGTCAGAATTATATAAAATATGACAAGAACAAGTTAAAAACAGATTAAAATTTTTTTTAAAAACATGAAAGCATTACATCGTGAAGCCACTTGATGATTGCACAAAATGGTGGTCATGGAATCATGAGTGAGATGAACCCTTTGACAGAAGGCCGAAGGTTGTCAATGTCTGTGTGCAGTTATTAAGCTTTTAATAGAACAACAAACCAAAATTAAGGAAAAAAATCACATCATCGATGGAAACAAACGACAAACAGTGGGCTAGTTCCATATTGCCATTAAGAGTACAGATTCGACTTAAAAACTAATAACAGTCAGAACAGTGTGAATCAGCTTCAAGCGTAATAGAGAAAAACAACTATAACAACAACATAAACAAACAACTATCACTACTCAATACCTAATCTACAAAAACTGCTCGAAGATATCTCCACCATGTTGAATACACACCCGTAGTCTCTGCATCCTTAATCCTTTCCTTCGTATTTTCCGGGGTAGATGGTGGATATCTGTAAACCTCTTGCTTAACGTAGCCCCATAGAAAGAAGTCCATCGGTGTCATATCTGGTGATCTAGGAGGCCAAGATATAGGCTCACCACGACCGATCCAACGATTGCTACTCCAGGTATCCAAATAGTTACGCACACGATTATGATAATGCGCAGGTGCGTGGAAGTACATATGCATCCGAGTTTGCAGGTTGACATCCTCGATCAACACCCCAAACATTCTAGCTCCATTTATTCTGGAAATCTAGTTGCCTAATCCAGTAAGGGTTTTCCATCGCATAATAGTGCATGTTATGCCTGTTGACAACATCTATCCTGTTAAAAGTTGCTTCATCGCTTAAAAGAACCTTATCCGGGAAAGTAGTGTCTTCACTCACTTTATTTAGCATTATTCTGCTAAACTGCATTCGAGCTGCAAAATCCTGAGGACGAAGGCCTTGATCCAAGCATAGGTGATATGGATGGTACCTATGCTGGTGAATAATCCTTTGGACAGAAGTTCTGCATATATCAATTTCTACTCCAATTTGCCGTGCACTTAAATGGGGATTATCCTGCAACTGATTCACCTCATTGGTGACACTTGGATTATTTATACATTTTTTACTATATTCTACTGCTCCACTTGATTCAAAACATTCTCGTAGTGTGGAAAATGTTTCCGGCCTTGGATGTCGCATATTAGGGTACCGTTGCTTATAAATGCGAGATGCTAGGACACTACAGGTATTTTTTCTTCGCCCAAAACGAACACCATATTCACAATTTCTTCTTTTAAAAAATTCATTTTCAAACACGTTTTTATTGTAATGTTCACAAAACTAATTTTGACAGTTTCTAACTAATCAACAATTTATTTGTTTCCAAGGATGATACGATATTTTAGGGAATTAAGCCGTTCCATAAGAGACCTCCTAATAAACGAAAAAATAGCCGTAAAAACCCTTATGTGTCCAGTATCAAAAAAAGCTTATAAAAAATTGATTCCAAACTTGTACAAATATACAGGATAATAAGATAAAAGCTGAGGTGTGTAAGTTTTTTTTCATACAAAATTCAGCACTCCAAATATCAAAATGGTGGATTGAGGGGTTGCCGAAGTGGACGGTTTTTCTGGACAAAACACCGTACATCTATCTATCAATAGCTAATTACCAAAACCTCATAGCATGTTATATCAATCTTCTCCTTTTGAATTGGTTTATCCAAATATGCAATATAATTTGAGGCATTCCATTTAAAAAATCACAACTTTGATTTGTAGGTCAAAATTGGGACAGCCCTGTATAATTGCCAATATTTTATTAATGTGCCCTCAAATGTCATGTATAACATGTCATAAATAGATTTTCTCAAAATGTATATGTTTATGAGTAATATTCCATCCACACATGGATGGTCCACCCTGTATATAGTTTTTCAAAAATATATTAAGCTTGTGTTCCTGGTTACATACACGTTCTGATTAAAAACGGATATGGCTGAGCAACGTAACGATATGAAGGTACAGCTGGATATTCCTGTGATTGCCCCATAACTCCTAATTTCGTCGACTTTCTGTAAATTTGCTGACGCTTTGCCGGAGCTCGCGCTGCTGGCCAGCTTACAGAATGGTGGACCGGCAAAATTCGGAGAGATGATTGGAACTTATGTATAAACTATGCTACCGATATTCGTGAAGCGTCATCCGGAAAAAGAATTACTCCTCGGATATCATATTTCCATAAATGCTGATGTGTCGGTGCTCGTTTAACAACAATTTCACCTTCCTTTAATTATATTGATGGTAAACGTTTCCTCAAAAACAAAATATATGTCGCCAAGCATTATATAGCCAAGACGAAGCGTGTGTGTGTACGCTGCCGTATAGAGCTCCTGTGGAATCATCAGTTTTTAGTAGTAAATACTCGATTAAACTATGTGAAACTTACATCAAATTGTTGGTGAATATATGTGCTGTTTATCTGTATGGTATCTTGGTTCGTCATATTTATCTACGGTGGATAAGTCAGTTTTTGAAATTGATCAAATTGTCTTGTTACAATTTGCATAACTGATCATGTAAAAATTGGTCCAGTCAGCGTGAAAAGAATCATACTTTGCCTTCTTGAAATTCCATAACATGGTAGGGACAGTTGCGGAACTATAACCAATTTCTATCATGGAATGTTTAAAATGTAAAAAGTCGGATAATACCTCTTATTTATCCTGTAATGGCTGCAAGAGACCTATTCATTCAGAATGTTGGTAGCTCAATGGCTCTGAGCTAACGGTGACGGTCTTAAAAAGCAAACAACTACTCAATTTTTACCGTGGGGATGGACCTTTGGGGATAAGACTGGTTCCAAAGTTGAATCAAAAAGTTGGTAATTTGATAAAGGAACTAGAAAAGCTGAAAAAGGAATCTCCTCTTTCCGTAGAGTCTTCCTGACCACATAAATAGTAAAGATTATTACTACAGAAAATTTGAGACAAGTAATGTTTACTATTACAATTAATTTTCTAGATTGCGCAGATTCATAAAGGGACAAGTTAGAGTTGCTTATAGTGAGTACTTGTCGACGGTTGAGAATAGTACAATCAACGACCCGAAGAAGTTCTGGTCGTACATTCGGAATAAGCTGGACTCTAGCAGAACACAAGGCCAAGCCTAGTTCAACGGCAACATTATGTTTCGCGGAAAAAACGTTACTAATGTATTTTGTCTTTTGTTACATCTCGATACGTGAGTAATTTGGTTCGATTCGGCTGGTGTGAACATAGAGCGAATCGATTCTGGACTACCTATATCGCTTGGTTCTCAGTTGTTTGCACTGCCTCCCAAATATTTTCGATATCTAAGATTGCTCATCTGATAAATTCTGTAAAGACCCGCTCTAACAAAAATCTCTGTATGTGAACATGGATGCATCCACCTTGAAAGTATCGATATGTTGTGCCACGGCAAGCTCATTAATACGCTCATCATAAAAGCTATTAGTAAGTGTCTGGATCGTCAGAATGAGCGGACGTGGGAACGAGAACTGGAGCGGGGCTGTAATGCCAACATACAGCGACCATGCTGTGCCACCGCTCGATCGCGGCGAGGTCTTCTATATACTCAACGTTCGAGTTATAAATAGGGCTAATACATTTGTGGTATATCGCAGGCAGATGTCACGTTCGAGTCGTCGCCCTCGACTGGACCATTATGCTTTAATAATCATGTCACTGCATGCGTTCCAAAAAACGTGCTAGGAAAATCTGAAAATCATTTAGCAATAGTCGAAATCCATCCACAAATCGTTCGAAAGGAAACTGAACACTTTGATATTCCTGCAATGCAATGTGGAATCGCTTTGCACTCTGATGGTTATATCGAAACCTCTGTTATAATTACATGATCAAACGAACTTACCTGTAAGTGATGTTCGATCCTAATTATGTGAAGGTCTCGTCGAAGTAAATACTACTTGTAGTAACCTTGTATCTAACCAAACCCACGAGTTCACATAATCAGGATCGAACATCACTTACAGGTAAACCTTCTGAGGGCTTCTGACGAGTGTGCCGCACTCCCGGGTGAAAATTGGCAGAGCCGGTTTAAGGACTGGTTTCGGCGGATGGAGAAGTGTATTGAATGTGGTAGAAATTACTTTGAACGAAGTGAATAAATAAAGCTGTATTGCAAAATTTTTATAGCACCCTTTGTACTAACGCTCTGCAATAGTAAACGATAGGTTGTACACAACTACACAAATTGTACGCACTGCACGTATATGTCAACATTTCCATTGAAACAACTCAAGTTAGAGCTTTTAACAACAGGTAATACGACGTACATAGGTTCAAAAATTACCATCCTTTACATGGTAACAAGCAAATAACGAAATAACATACATAATTATGTTTAAGGTGCAAAGCTATTGTTTGGCATCAGAGATTTTTAAAGTATCTCAGAAAACGCGCTCCAGCCCGCCGCGAGTTTGAGCCTACTATAATTTAGCCGGCGCAGAGGTAGACGCGTTTCATATACTGTGGGCTGTCAATTGTAACACTCTTAGACCACTCTCTGCTGAATCAGACTTTATCCACCTGAGAACAGAGGCATCATGATAAAGTTACTTTACAGTGACAAATAAATACTTTGGCTGCACAGATATCTGGGCTTGAAATACAGTAAAACTAAATGTGATTGCCACACGAGTGGTCCCGAGATTTTTAAAAACTAAGAAATTCCAATTTCAATATTATTTGACCCGATCTGGATGTTGTTTATGTCAATTAGTTTGCACACTCTGGCCTGAGGTTAGGGCTATCAGTGTTGCTGATTTCCTCATCCGAATATCTACAGAGGTCACCAGCAACCTCTCTGGTTGGTTAAGAACAACCAAAGTATATATATTTCGGTTGAGATGGCCTCAGCCTGTAAATGCCCTTCAAAAACCATCTTATGCCTGCATCGTGCATTTTGGGTAACAGACTGATAGCTCAAA
Organism: Acanthoscelides obtectus; assembly: GCA_963669975.1. Lineage (NCBI taxonomy): Eukaryota > Metazoa > Arthropoda > Insecta > Coleoptera > Chrysomelidae > Acanthoscelides > Acanthoscelides obtectus. The sequence continues at coordinate 62,201,231 of CAVLJG010000001.1, forward strand.
CAATTATATATTAAACTCTTATCACACTGTAAGGTGAGAATATTCAAGGTAGGAAAACAGATATGCATTTCTTCAGAACAAAGGTCCTACCGTAATCTAAGCCCACAATAATATGATGGATTATAGATGCTGATCGGAATGGCAGCTCTCCAGTGACGACAACCAGGGTAAACTTCAAAATTAGCGGGAGCCGCGTCCTGGGTCCCTGCATCAGATCTTTGCGTTACTTCTATTTCAGGGACACCGAAAACACATGAACCAAAATTTTATATTTGACGCGAGGTCAGTAAGATTTCTGTCTTACACAACTGCCAAAAATCTCGCGCAATCTTGTCCAGACGTCTAAACTAGAAGTTCCCCATTCTATTGCTGTAGGATATAGTTGTCGCATTATATATTCGACAGCCCATCAAGTCGGGAGCAAAGCATTCACAACCGAAGAATACTGCCAATAGTTGATTAGCATGTGGGATCTTCTTCTCGGGTGACCAAAAATCATTAGACTTTTGCCCTGACCAGCTAATTTCCAGTCCGAGAAATTATACAACTAAAAATTGGATAATTCAATACCTCTGATTGCATCTGCCAGTTTCTTCGAGCACCAGCCGAGGTAGACCTTAAGCTATGTTATGTTATGTAAGTGACATAGTAGCGTTAAAATTCCTTTGAGAATGTTACAGGGCATGAAATGTTACTCTTTGTAGCATATAGTCAGCTGCAACAAAATGAAAGGCAAGCTGACACCAAGATCCCGATGCTTACCGCAAAGCTTCGGACCCTTACTAGATTTATTAATGTCTGCCTCGTCCGCTTAAGTAAAGATACTTTTTTTCTGCCGCAATTGAATACTGGGCCTAAAAGTTCCCAATTTTGACTGGAGGTCAAGCAGATTTTTTTATATATAATTGATTAAAAAAATAAGGTGTTAACTGTTGCCTTGATATTATTCAGGCAATCTCTATCGGTATAACTTAACAGAAGGAAATATGTATGCCAGAAATGGTTTTATCAACTTTGTTATCACATGAGGGGCACAATTTACTCTAAACGGTACAGCATTGTATTGGAAGAGCTGTCCCTTGAATATGAATCTGTGATATATCCTATGACTTCCCTGACGGATAACAAAATCTGCATATTCCAAATCCAGATTTACTACGAGGATTGTCCGTAAAATAAGTTCGACGGAGTTTTTACATAAAGAAAACAAATTTATTTGCCTCATAATGTACATTTTTGAAAAGTTCAGACTTTTTTAATTTAATTTTTAATCACTATTCTTACAGTACTCTTTCTAGTAACAATACACCATGAAATGAGCACCATAGAAAAATTCGTCTAAGAAAATGCCATCAAACTACTCATTCCAATTATTCATCTACCTTAGCCTTCTTCTCCTCAACCAAATGATGTTTCTGTAAACCATCGACATTCATTCAGTGGCTCTACCAATGGAGAACGATGGGAAAACCACGGGAAAATTTCATAAACTGAGCTCATAACGATAACTGATGACACCATGATACTGATAGCTCGGTCACAACGGCCGCTATCGTGAATACCAACATCAAAATGTGCAAAATTTATTAGCTACCAACAGTGACTAAAAAATACCCCAGTAAAAGTCTCAAGATGACGTCGTTGTTCTGGCGACTCTCAGCGGTCGCCACCAAATGGAAGTCCCCGTTCCATGGTTATCACAAGTTACCATCACAAGCAACGGAATTCAGTGTTGAGTCGTTATCCCAATCGTCTTCATTCGTCCTTGGTGTGGATCTGACTATCACAACCTAGATCCACGTTGCTATCCGTAGCAACTGAGTCCAATGCTTCCACGTTATCCCAAACGTCTTTGTTCGTTCTTAATGTGGAGCTAACAAAAGCCAGACCCACGATGCTATCCCAAGCAGCCGAGTCCAACGTTTCAGCATTATAGCAAACGTCTTTGTTCGTCCTTGGTATGGAGTTGGCGGTCACAAGCTAGGTCCAGGTTGCTATCTCAAGCAACAGTGTCGGAACGGTATCCCAAACGTCGTGTCAGACACAGTCTGCAACGCCGATGAGGCATCCATTCTAACATTCATCTAACTTGCACCTAAAACAGATCGGTTAGTCGACAATTACCTGAAAGTGACGCCCCTTCAGAGAGGAGGAAGGTAGGAGGGCGAGGTGAGCCGCTTTCCTTCGCTGGGTGCGCGCTTTGAACTCGTGGATTTGGTGAGATACGAGGGTACTACAAGTAGTATTTACGAGGTAACACCGGAACATAATGTAAAAGCTACAGATATGCATTAGGCATGATTACCAGGAGTTTAACTTCTACAATACATTGTATTAATTTCACGGTAGTTCGCTGCCGAGGGGGTAGCCTGTATCTGACAGGTTCGCATATAGGAAATATTTGGCATGATGTAGATTTTAGATGTGCGTACTATATGATAATTATCTAGTCATTTGGACTGTGGCTTAAGGTTCTCAATCTTTACCTATTCCAACTATTGGCAACCTTCTTCTTTCAAAAACTTATAGCGTCCTTATGAGAGAAACATTTACTGTTCAGGCTTCCACGCCTTAAAGCAGAACCTAATGAACATACAAGATTGATAACGGTATAATTTTATGAAAATGGTAGAAATATTCTAGAGCAATGAAAACTGCGAGGGAAACGGGTTGCTAAATACATTTTATATCCGTGATATCTGGACCGCTGCAAACATGTTGCTTTCAACTATACTAAGTGACATATAAATCCGAACACCCAGTTTAAATGGTTTTATTTAAATAAAATTTTGTATAAGTACTTAATGAAGCATAATAAGTAAACGATAAAAATTTCAAAATGATTGCACTGCTTTAAAGCCCTTTGACCTTTAATAATGTGTGGATGCACCCTGATGTGCTACGCATTCTCCAACGCGCCTAGGCATGCTTCTGATCAGGTGGTCAATGTCCTCCTGTAGTATCTCATTCCAGGCAACCACCAACTCCTCTCGAAGTGCTTCTAGAGTCTGAGGAGGACGTTGCAAATTGAGCAATCTCCTACCCATCATATCCCACACGTGCTCAATTGGGGATATGTCGGGAGATCTTGGTGGCCATGGTAACAATGTGACATCATTATGTTGAAAGAAGTCTATTGTGACTCTTGCAACATGTGATCGGGCATTATCTTGTTGGAAAGTTGGATCTGCCAGGGTGACAAGATAGGGTAAAAGATGGGGTTCTAGAACTTCGTGGATATAACGCTGCGTGTTCATGTTACCTCTGATGAAGATTAAGGGTGACCTGGAACCTTAAGCTATAGCACTCCAAACCATAACTCCAACAGTGTGATGAACATGTCTTTCAACAAAAAACTGTGGATTCCTCCTTTCACCACGCCGCCTTCTAACCCTGGCGCGACCATCGTGCATGCCTAAACAAAATCGAGACTCCTCACTAAAGATAATACTGTTCCATTCCTGATCCCAGAGTGACCGTTGTCTGCACCACTCAAGGCGATTACGTCGGTGTTCTCGAGTTAAAGGGAGGACCCAGTGTGGCCGGTATGAAAACAAGCCAAAACTTCTCATTCGTCGGTAAACACTTCGCATGCCAACAGGTCTTCCGTGTTCTGCAAACCATTCATTTGCAGTGGACCTGGTAGTGGAGAAAAGGTCCCTTAAGGCCAATAATCTTAGGCGGCGATCTTCACGGTCTGTTGTCCTACGGCGGCGTCCAGTGCCCCTTGCTCTTTGCGTACGGCCTTCTCGAAGCTATGCCTGACAACACCTAACCACAGTGTCTACACTTCTTTGCACTCTAACTGCAATTGCCCGAAAAGAAGGTCCAGCTTCCCGAAGTCCCACTATACGGCCCCTATCAAACTCACTAAGTTGACGAAATCGTACAGGTCTCCGTACTCTAGGCATCGTAACCGATCGTAAAGGATGTCTAGAACCAAAATCCGCCAACGTTGATTCTTTACTGCGGCTGAAATATTCATTTTTAGAGCGTTAGTGAATTAAAAAAAGCAGTATAAAAACCTGAAGGTCCAACTGATAAGGCTGAAAATTTTTTTACTTGTTATTTACAGTGAGATAAATACATTCACCAACTTTTATCAAAATAAAACCATTTAAACTGGGTGTTCGGATTTATATGTCACTTAGTATATTATTAGTCTCCGGGTAAAGTGTCGTGTGGAGAGGCATGTCTTAGAGGAAAAAACTGAAAATGTTAGTGAGCAACATACTTTAAGATTCCACCTAATATAAAGTCAGGAAGAAATAAAAACGATTTTGGGAAAATTTGATTTTTGGGTTTCTCTCCGGAAATACTACGAAAAAGTCTAGGTGCCACCTTCGTTACTTAAATGCGCCACGTCGCTAGACTGAAAATCTGAAATTAAGGAATAGAGTAAGAAGAGCATGGAATTGAAAATATCTTGCAATATATTTATGGTCGAGGTTACATCAATACAATTTTTAATTCAAGTATTTACCGACATCGTGATAATACAGAGTAAGAAACTATTTAATATTAATCATTTTTCAGCTGAACCAAATACTCCGAAATATAAAGTTTACTTGTCAGTGCAATTATTTACCTTTGTTTCTGTTCATTGTGATTGTTTATTTATAAAAAGAAAGGTAATTTCTCAGTTTATATTGGAAAATATATATTTCTCAAATTCAAGAAATAATATTATCAATTCTCAGCTTCAGTAAACCATAGAAATATTTCGGATTAGGAAATAAACTAAATTTCAGCTGTAGCGTGCTCTGCTGTTGTTTCAACAAATATTTGTCTTCTGAAGTCGTTTTCCATCGTGAAATCACTGGCAGCTGTTTATCTTTTTATGTTTCGTTGGCACTGCCACAGCGGTTGAGGTCTCAATCTGTCGCCGAATTTAAACAGTATGTTTTATCTCCTGCAGATGTGCCTGACGGGTACTTTGATTCAGGTATTTACTTTTGTTGTTGATTTTCTTCTTTAGCATCCTTAGTTGTTGCTGGCAGGTTACCTTTGATTAAGTGCGTCGTGCACATCAAGGTTGTAATACACAAACACTCGACAAACAAAAGAAACACAGTGACAGTATTTAAGGCCCGTATCGTCAGTCGTCCCTACAATTGTAGAGCTCGTTTATGGCCTTCTTGATTTAGATAATATTACGTCTTCTTCGTTAACGCACATGTATGTCCTCCTTTTGATTTCCGACATCTGACAGTTCTGGCTCGAGGTTGTTTTGACGTTCAAGTCACATGACAGCAGAGAGCAGAACCATAATTTATAATTTTCTTGCAAATAATTATCGATCACTCAAAAATACCCACAACCTGTGGTATCTTCAAGAAATTGTTGAGTTAGGAAAATTAATGCACATGGATATATTATAATATTATATTTGTGTGTATGAAAGTCCAGAAGCTTACAACGAAGCTATTCTCTTGATGAAGGTTGGTAAGTTACAAAACAAATCATTGCATATCCATATTATATATTTATCGCATTATTTTCAGGTATGATTCATTATCACAGACTTTACGAGAAGTTGGTTCCTCAGTAAAATGCTATGTTTACTTTGGAAGGGCAAGGAGGTGAATGATCGGTGTAGCTGATTTTTTTCTCATAGGATTCAAATTGGGCTCAACTAGATACTTTATAAACTGATAAAGGTGTTGCGTCGGAAGTGCAGGGTCAACTTACGCCATTTTTTGCATTTAAAGCCAGGGCTCTATAAATTGTATCATGGCTCTTAGTAGGTTACATAATTATGGATTAATTGCTTGAAAGCTGAGATTTGGCTATAATTGGAGAAAAAAATAATGTGAGAAATCACTAAGACTATTGACTACTATGATAATCACAGAGATTATGCGATTCCCTCGTATCAAATGCTATAGGGATTAGGAATTACACCGAAAAGTGTAATTTCTATTCTTCCTAATTTTTAGTTCTGTGGCTGTAAATCGATTATTTTTTATTTTCTTCCTCCTCTTTCAGTGAGCGGTCGTGGTGGCGACATTTCAGTTGTTCAGGACGCTAAGGTCGTAATGAATTCCATCGAACCCTTCCCTCACTCTCCTCTTCTGCTTCCTGTTCGCGCCCTCAAGGCATAATTTACCTCTGCACCAGTTTGACAATGGCCTCTTATCGAACTCAGGAAAGAAAGACAGTGGACGGAGGGGTCAGGTTGAAGAGGTAGCTGTCACCTAAAATATAGTGAAGGTTTCCACTTTTAGTATAAAAATATATAGAACTTGAGAAAATTGACTTGGTGCTCCCTACAAAATCCGATAATTTATGCTTAAAATTGGGGTGCTCAGAATGTAGAACACCTAGGAAGCTCTAGAGACGTTCTGAAAGTTAATATCTATTCAGAATAGGTAGTAAATCTTTCGGGTGCAACCGATACACAAAAAAATGATGTAACTACCCTACGATGGAGACTCATAAAGGACATCGTTTTTTAAACGCTACCAATTGAATAAAAGTTCACGATATATTCAATAATGTGTGCATTATACAATGATTTCTTTCCTAACACATTACTGCTGTTCTTTTTCTACTCTTTATAGGATTGTCGGGACGAATGTGCCAAAGAAACATTGTGGTCCACATTTTTCAAAATGTATATGCCTTAAAAAAATACCTCACACTAATGTCATGCATGGTGCCGAAGTTTATTTTTCAAATCGTTATTTTCCTATAGCTCAAGCTATTTTTGTGGTATCGGCATAAAAACTATAAATCGGCTTTAACTAGAAATATATAGGATTACATTTTCGGTTACACCCTAATTACACTACATGTTCGAGTGCTAATGCACACTATGGTGAGTATACTGAGGAGCTTCCCGTCTAGATGTTTACAAATAGAAAAAAAACAGATTTAGTTGAAAAAAATTGCATCAAGTAGGTTGACTCTACTTCCTACGCAAAGCTGTCGTCAGTTCTTAAAGGATTATGTTTGGCACTAGTTGGTCCCTGTGAGAAAAAAAGTTAGCTGCGAACATGCATAATACAAAAAATAAACGGATCAAAGTTAGTCAAACAGACTCATACAATTAAATTTTGCATATTTTCCACTTTTGTGGCTCTTTAGGATTTGGCTCCCCAAGGCCCGTATCGTCAGTCGTCCCTACAATTATTGTAGGGCTCGTTTATGGCCTTCTTGATTTCGATAATATTACGTCTTCTTCGTTAACGCACATGTATGTCCTGCCTTTTGATTTCCGACATCTGACAGTTCTGGCTTGAGGTTGTTTTGACGTTCAAGTCACATGACAGCAGAACCATAATTTATAATATTCTTGCAAATAATTATTTATCGATCACTCAAAAATATCTCGCTACATTGAACAAATTCCACAACCTGTGGTATCTTCAAGAAATTGTTGAGTTAGGAAAATTAATGCACATATGTGCTACACTGCAATTTGTTAATTAAAGCCTGGCACAAACCTATATGATCATAGTCATAATGATAAGAATTAACACTCACGAACTTGAAGACAAGCTGTGCTAAGTAAGGATGTATAATGTGTAAAGGTTCTGAAATTGAGCTCATGGTAAATTGACAATCATGATTTCAGGATATTAAAAAGAGCATGGGCATGTAGGAGCACCAATTATGAGACATTACAAGGTGTAAATGGGAAAATGGAGTTGCAGCATGAAGTTAAATTCTTCATTACTTTGTACCATCATGGCAGAAAATGCCACAACTAATTACAAGAAAACTGTGGGAATCAATTCCCTGTATAAAAGTCCAGAAGCTTACAACCAAGCTGTTCTCTTGATGAAGGTTGGTAAGTTACAAAACAAATCATTGGATATTCATATTATATTCTTATTGCAGTATTTTCAGGTGCAATTCATTCAAACAGACTTTACGAGAAGTTGGTTCCTCCATGGATAACAAACATATCCCGAATGCAATTGAATTGTTGATGTCAAGATGCCTGTTCACAAATCATTACCGGACTCTATGTGAAGTGTCAAGCTACAAATATGTACAATATGTGTATGTGAAAATTGTAATTACCATTTATCATTGTTATTTTGAAAAGTGTACGTCAAAGTCAGGCTAGGTTAAGCCCCAATAAGTGAGATAATAACGTAATTGTGTTTCAGATAATTTGTCTTGTATTGTACCATATACGACTTAACATAACTTATAAAGTTAAGTAAATTTGCTGATCATTACAGGTAGGTCTTACCTGGCTCTGAGATACAAAATTTCATTTGAATTTAAACTTCTAGGTATAAATTGTGGTTTTAAATTATTTATTATTTATAATTGAAACTCCAGCTACTGAGGATACCAAAAAAATACATCAGTGGCAATAATAAGATCGATGCACTGAGCCTCAAAGAACAGTATGTTGTACTTTCTAAATGTTTTGCACCATATATTAGTATTGTAGCATATTGTATAAGGAAAAAAAGTAAGGAAACTTAAATTTTTCAATCATTTTATTAAGAAATTCAAATCTCAATACAGAAAGTTTTTAATTGATTTGGAACCCCAACTTAAAAGGGAAAATCTATCAAAAGTATAGCATGTGAAAGGAAAGCATTTCTGGGTTGAAAAATAAATATCAAGAATTAAACTGGTTTTATATTTGAAACACTCATGTGAAAAGCAGACTTTGTTAGTTATGATAGAAACAGTAAAAAAAATCTTTGGCTCAAAAGTGTGCATTTACCTCTTGTAATACTAGGAGCTGCAATTCAGTGATGCTATTAAGGAACTTCACCTGCTAATTTTGACAGGCAGTAATGGTATGCCACTGATGTCTCTTTTATTAAAATGTTTAATCACATCTAAGCAAATTTAATCACTTGAATATTTTTCAATCTGATGTACGGTTTTCATAAAAATAAAAACTGTCTGAATATTGTTAATATGACAATATCACCATGCAGCGAAATAGTTTCGATTTTTTGGGTGGAAATCATAGGTCTGACAAAAAAAATGCTTTTCAAAAATACTGTTTATACATAGTGACATTGTGATACTAACGATATTAGCTTCATGCAAAGGAACAATATTTTAATTTCATGAAATTTGCTCAGAAGTCACTGATGATTTTAAGAGCAATTTTTATTTTAAGAGAAATCAGTTGCCTACTATCATTGTCTGCCAAAATAGGCAAGTGAAATTCGTACGAACGCCACTGGTGGGAATTGAAAGAATGTTACATTACAAATACCTCTTGATGTCCATGTATGCCAAACTTTGATAAAGTATTTAAAGTGGTATTCCACATCTTTACAAAGATTTTATTAATTTTTGGAATGTTTACCACTCTGTTTCTCAAAGGTCAAGAGATTTATTATATACGTCATATGAAATATTCGTCTTAAAATGGACTCAAAGTTTACCCCCTTAAATATAGACATTCAATTGGAAAACACCCTGTATATTTTATGTAAGTAAATTAAAAATGAATAAAGGTTATTGTGATACACTGTACCTTTTGGATATAAAGTCATCATTGTATTGGTGATACTTACGTTTTGACATACTACGTATGAGTTCATTAGCAATGTCATGTATTATACTCTTCAGATGACAAGTATTTGTGGAAAGTAAATAAAAGCATCATTGGTAAAATCAATATTTATTTAGAAATATAATAGGCTCTTTCAGAAATATATGGAAATACAGGTTTCATCAATTTGTCATTCTTCTTTTCTCTTAAAACAAATGTTTCATCATGATGTTAACAATATTGTATGCTACTTTCAAAATTAGAAGCTCTAGAAACAAAACGCTGTGTGGACAAACAATTTAAATATATATCGACTCTTCTTTTTCCTCTAATAACGTGCCTTACAGTAGAATTATTCCGTCCTGCAACAGTATCTTGTAATCTCGGCTTCTCAGGATGGAATGTATCTTTGAGCAATGCAAGTAGATCTGAAAAAATACCATTAAAAGGGTGATTTCTTACATTTTACTCCTTAGAACCGATACAACCATAAGTGTTGAAATATGTATTTCATATAGTCTTTAGTTACACCACTGGAATTTTATTTTTGTCATTGTCATCATTTGCTACTGTGCTTCCATTGTGTGAAGTATTTAATTACTCAGGACAATTGTTGGCCAAAGGTGGTCAATAACGAAGAAAAAGGTAATGATTTTCTACATAGCCTTAGCTTTGTGAAAATCGTCGAATAAAAATGTCGATTACAATATTCAAGAATGCACTTTATCGAGTTCTGTACGACATTTCAGCTATCCAACATGCAACATTAACCATTCGAGAACCAATTGCCTAAGCATAACAAAGTTCATCTTGAGCTCCATAACTTTAAAACTCTTATGATTATACATACAGGCTTATGCATTCCTTAAACTAACAAATTCTACTGTAACAATATCGAACACAAAAGGCAAACTCATGTGTTTCAAAATGGTGTGGTTACTACAGGACTGGCTTTTTCAGTGGTGCTAGGATGCTTCCATGTGCCTGAATGTGTAAATTCCTTCTTATGAAGATCATTCAGCTCTCTATCGTTCTTAGTTTACTTCTGTTGGCAATATCAGGATTAACTTTTTTGCAAGATAAGTTATGGAATCCTGTTGGTAACATAACTATGTGGTACAAGCCCATTATTCCAACAAATTGAATTGTATGGCAAGCAAGCCCATTAAGTAATATTTGCTTTTTACTTCTTTTTTTCGATACAGCTCTGTTATTTTTCCTATAAAGATTAGAATTATATCGGCACAGACAGATTTTGTTCAATACTTGTAACCACTCTTCGTTCCTGCAATAAAGTCTGTTATTTTTTTTACCATGAAATAACGCCAAACGGAATTAAACCAAATCCGGATAAAATCACATGCATTCAAGATTTTCCAATACCAAAAACTATCAAACAAATTCAATCATTTTTAGGACTAACAAACTATTACAGAAAATTCATTAAAGACTTTGCCAAAACTACCAAACCTTTCACTAAATGTTTAAAGAAAGACAAAAAATCAACATTTCAGATCCTGATTACATTCAAGCTTTTGATGTAATAAGAAAGACTATCACTAATTCACCCGTACTCCAATATCCTGATTTTTCAAAAACATTCACGTTAACAACCGATGCCTCAAATATTGCGATAGGAAGTGTTCTATCACAAGACGGAAGACCTATCAGTTTTCATTCAAGAACATTAAACTCTGCTGAACGAAATTATTCCACCATTGAAAAAGAACTCTTAGCCATTATTGATTCATGCAAACACTTTAGACCATATTTATTTGGACATACATCTCTGATTGAGACTGATCATAAACCTTTGGTGTGGTTATCAAATTTAAAAGAACCAAACCAGAGATTAATTAGATGGAAAATCAAACTTGAGGAATACGATTTCGAAATCAAATACTAAAAAGGCAAAACAAATTTAGTTGTTGACGCCTTAAGCCGAATCAAGATAAATGTTCAGGATTATCTCGAAACCGAATCAATGATCCCTAATGCACCCGAATCAGAAATGATTATTCACGAAACAGACAACAGATCAACTAATACGAGACACACTTTGCCTGAATAAAACCCAAACTCGATTCAATTTTCAGACAAAAACTTTTATGCTTATCCTCACCGAATTGAATTTATAACAGGTAAAAAGAAAAATAAGATCAAATTACTTCCGAATAAGACACTAAGGTGCTCTTTAATTAATCACTTATGTTCCTCATTTATTTTGGATTGTATAAAAAATTATTGTACCCCTGGTATTAAATACGGAATTTGGTACGACGATCAGAAACTTTTGCCCATACTTAGTAAAATTATGACACAATCTTTTTCTGCAAAACATACTACTAGAAAAAGCTGCATTCAAACCAATTTATTTAGACAAACAAGAAATGAAAGACGAAATAACTTTGTACCATCATAAATTTCACAACGGAATTAATGAAACTTATTCTCATTTCCAAAAGACTCACTATACACCAAAACTTAAAGACCTTATAACTGACATCATTAATAAATGCGAAATCTGTTTAAAAGCTAAATACGAACGAAAACCTTACAAAGAACCAATCCAAGGCCCATTTTTCAGTAACAAACCATTCCAACTAGTGTTCATAGATATTTTTACTATTGAAAATAGTAAATATGTAACTTTTATAGACCACTTTAGTCGATATGCCCAAGCCTATCAGACCATGTCACGAAATCACGTTGACATACTATCTAAAATGAAACATTTCACATCATGGATTTCCAAAATCACTTCATGCCGATTATGGAGAATTACGTTCAGAAGTTATTAAAGATTATTGTAAAGCTCATGAAATACATTTGCACTTAGAAAGCACCAGCAATCCTAGTTCTATTGCACCAATTGAACGATTACATAGTACCATTGGAGAAAAATTTCGAATCCTAAGACAGACTCGAAAAACAGACACTACTACTGACCTAATGACTGACGTTATATTGAATTACAATCAATCTGTTCATTCTACTACAAAACATACACCTTTTGATTTATTATACGGTAGTACTGAAGACCCTTATTCATCACGCCTTAAACAAATGTTAGAAAAAGACAAAATTAATGAACAAATCGCTCACGATTCTTATAATTAATTAAAAAAACAAACTAACAAAATTAACGAAAAACGCGTATCTAAGATCCCCGTTTTAAAATCTCCGATCTATATCAAAATCCCAATCAGACAAACTAAGGACAAACCAAAATATCAAAAACACACTATTTTCAAACAACAAGGAAATCAAATTTTAATCAAAGATAGAAAACACATGCTGAGACGAATCAAGCCTCTACGTAAAAATCCTTTGCAGAGCTCTACCAGTCCAATACCTACCAATTCGAGCGCTACTGATGAACCCTCTGCTCAAAGCACCTCCGGTAATCAAACTGCCGCTAGGAAATTCAAGATTAATCGAAAATCGTCATAAAACTCAATTGCTTATTAATTTAAATTATATAACCAATCCAAAACTACGTGAAAATCAACACGCATTGAATCTACAGAATTAAAAAGTTATTTTCTTCTGTAAAGGTTTGCAAGGCACTTTTGAGCACAATACTATCAATATCCAAGAAAGCATAGTTTCTGTTACACAAAATATGGCTTTTCAAATGAAATTCTTCGAGCAAATCGCACATCAAATAAATTTAAATTCAAATTAATCATTTGAGCGTCCTATCCATTCTTTAATTAAATCATAGGGAAATAAAGATCCTCATTGAACATTTGCAAACTTTATAAAATAAAGATCATCTGTTAGATTTTGAAACCATGCACCCTTTCGAGATACTGAATCTTTGCGAACTATCAATTGTAACTTTGCGAAATGAATCATATTCGTAATTCATGTACCTCTTCTTGACCATAAAAACTTAGTGTTTTTGAATTGTATCCGTTAATTATAAGGAATGAATTAATAAAGATCCCAAGCAATTTTACTTTGTAATTTGAAGAAGAAAGATTTTGCTCTAATTTAATCAAACTAAGTAACAATCCGCATTTATGTTTTTAATTACTAAACAGGCACATGTAAGCCATCTATGTTGGAAAATTGTCCTCATATTCACTTAAAATACTATTAATACTAATATTTCAATTGATATTAAAGACTGCAAGCAGATTGAATTATCATTGCCTTTACATGAAAGCAATTTTAGCTTTTTAAATCCTTCTTATTACCAAAATCATTTGGTAATAATAGTTCATATTAAGTTTCAAAACCTTTCTTACGACTCTTACAGCTTTGGAACCATATTGTAACTGTAAATTAAATTTTCTCTAAGTTGGAGACCAACTTTTCGTAGGAGGGAGGAGTTATGGAATCCTGTTGGTAACATAACTATGTGGTACAAGCCCATTATTCCAACAAATTGAATTGTATGGCAAGCAAGCCCATTAAGAAATATTTGCTTTTTACTTCTTTTTTTCGATACAGCTCTGTTATTTTTCCTATAAAGATTAGAATTATATCGAGGCACAGACAGATTTTGTTCAATTCTTGTAACCACTCTTCGTTCCTGCAATAAAGTCTGTTATTTTGTTTACCATACGACGTGTGCATTCTTTATCTTATATCAATCCCTCACATTATTTTTACCAATGTTTACACCTTGATCACAATATAGGTTGGCCTTGGTTAAGCTGTCAATTCTAAATATTGAACTGTTCTGTGTTTGAATCGATTCTACGCTTTGTTTTTGCACTGAGGCTCACTCACTCACTGCATCATTTTTCTTATTTCCAATCACATTGTTGTATTGTTTATCATGGTCAGCAGCTGAAGCTTTTATTTTTGAGGAATATTTTTCTTTTGTAGTCTGCATTATCAACAGGAACTAAAAACCACAATTTATACACATAATATATACACAGAACATTAAAATATTTGAAATTGACAGTTTGAAGTTTTGATATGATACATTTTCATGACAGCTTCCCATTTAAAAAAAACTTTTTCTGCTTATATCACTATATATATATATATATAGGTGAAAAATTAAAGCTTCCGCCTTTTGTTGGGTACTTCGACAAAATTTAAGCAAAGAGGACTCTTTATACTTTTTTTAATTCTCTCTAGCTTTCAATGGACTTTGCCATCATCATCAGGAGAGTAGTATGTGAGGATGTTGCTAATTGTTGCTTACGTAAAGGGTTTCATGTCACTCATCATTCCATGACCACTAAATTGTGGCTTCACGATGTAATGCTCTAAAAAAAAAAAAAAAATTTTTTAAATAATTTTTAATCTGTTTTTAACTTGTTCTTGTCATATTTTATATAAGTTTGACTATTGTACAATCTATCCAGCTCTCACCATGTTACTGGACGTTTCCCTCATCCTATACGTAAACAACAATTAGCAACATCCTCACATACTACTCTCCTGATGATGATGGCAAAGTCCATTGAAAGCTCGAGAGAATTAAAAAAAGTATAAAGAGTCCTCTTTGCTTAAATTTTGTCGAGGTACCCAACAAAAGGCGGAAGCTTTAATTTTTCACCTAACTGGTCTAGACGACAATGACCACGTCTCAAGTTATATATATATATATGTATATATATGCCCACAAGGCTAATATTGTAAAACAAGGCGAGCACCTGAAATATCAGTCCTATTCAGTGTTTGACATTCCTTAAGCAGGGAATTGATTCCCAGTTTTCTTGTAATTAGTTGTGGAATTTTCTGCCATGATGGTATGAAGTAATGAAGAATTTAACTTCATGCTGCAACTCAATTTTCCCATTTGCACCTTGTAATGTCTCATAATTAGTGCTCCTACATGCCCATGCTCTTTTTAATATCCTGAAGTCTTGATTGTCAATTTACCATGGACTCAATTTCAGAACCTTTACACATTATACATACTTGCGTAGCACAGCTTGTCTTCAAGTTCGTAAGTGTTCATTCTTATGACTATGATCATACAGGTTTATGCCAGGCTTTAATTAACAAATTGCAGTGTAATGGTGGGTTCATGCACGATTTAAGCTAACTTAACTTAAGAAAATGAGCATTTCATGCGCATGCGCGGCCAGGATTGCCAACGTAGCAGTTGAGGCAACATGAAAGTTAAATACCCTTAAATAATCATATGTTTAACGTCAAAGTAGCAGATGAAAGAGTGTTTTGTGGCTTATGTGTCACGTGGACTGGCGGGCCAGCCTTGACGTTGACAAGTGGCCCCTCCCCACACGCTTGCGCCAATGCAGGTCAAAGAACTCGGATAATAGTCCAGATAATATGGGAACATCTGCTCGGAAAACTCTTCCGATTCCTATTTTTGCATAATCTGATTCAAGGACCTCTTAAAGAATCTGCATGTGACTAGGCCCAAAATTGCTCCAAAAGTTGTTATTAAACCGATTCCAAAAATTGATTTGTTCGCTTTGTTTAAAGTATTTTGCGGTTTTTAGGACATTCTAAATAAAAAATGAGCTTTATAACTTTTCTCTAGACTTGATATATACAGGTATAAGCAATGTAAAAACTCAAAATATGTCATTTGCTACCCTAAAAACAATATGAAAAATGAATATTTTGTTGTTGCCAAATCTCACACATGCTTCAACCAACCAATAACAAAACCCCCAGAGCATTTGAATGCGCGCTCAATCTATAGTCTATGTCTATGTGAACGCGAGAGAGATGAAATATCTCTCGTGCACGCTGAATATGCATTGAGCGTCC
This sequence comes from Acanthoscelides obtectus, assembly GCA_963669975.1. NCBI lineage: Eukaryota > Metazoa > Arthropoda > Insecta > Coleoptera > Chrysomelidae > Acanthoscelides > Acanthoscelides obtectus. The sequence goes on from CAVLJG010000001.1 coordinate 62,217,429, forward strand.
GCTTGCATATAAACTAAATACAAAGATTTATAACATCAGTATCTCCTAAAAGGTATCGTTAATGGTTATTTATGAAGCATGGCGACATTAACATTTTCGTTTTTTCAGATCGTTTTTCGGTATCGCAAAATCAATTTTTTGTACTTTCCCATCTCGTACAAAATCAACTTTTGACAAACATTGTCAAACATCATTTTGTTTCGGAGTATCAAAAAAACGAATGCTACCTTTGATGAAGCGAAAACATTAATTTTTGTAATTTATTTGAAAAAGTTGTTCAAACAATTAGAGACGCAATTTGGAGCCTGACAACATGTAGATTTGTTACTAGGAGGCTTTTTCGAATAACATGCAAAAAGTCCGAATCCGAATATTTTCCTGAGCAGATGTGAAGATATTTCTTGGACTATAACCTCGACGGCAGCGCCACTTTTCTTGGCTGGAAATCTGGTGGAACTATAAATATTGAAAGTATGCCGACAACGCATATCAGGAATGTCAGGAATGTGTCGGCGATTTCATTTGTTTACATTATGAAATCTGACTGACGACCGATATTGAGGCAGTTCGATGATCATAGATGCATAACACATCCTCAATAAAGGGAGTATTTCTTTCATCAGTTTGACTAGTAATGAATATCAGGATAATAAAAAAATGTATAATTAAAAAAATATTTACTGAACAGTCACAGCAATAATAGAACAAATTCTTCATTACAATAAATTGTACATACATAGAGGTATTCTACTCATCTGGATTTTTCTCTATATTATGAACCTGATCAGTGCAATATCATGCAAGCACTATCTCTTGTTAATTGATCAGGTATATTTATTGCGAAAACATAAATACTAAAATAACAAAAAATACATCTGTAGGTAGAGGACTGACTGGAATACAAATATAATACTCTGATATGTGAATCAAAAATAGTTTTGCGCACACTGTTTAATGGGTAAAGGCAAACAAAATTGTCCTCAACAAAAAAAAACACATAAAACAGTAACTGTTTCTTCAAACTAGGAAACAAACTCTCATTGACAATTAATTTGGTATCCATAAAATAAATGACGATCTTCATTCCAACTGCCTCCTCGAAGGATTTTGACACTGTGAAACAAAAAAAAAATTATTAGCATAATATCACTGTCATATTTTTTCAGCAAGCACTAAACAGAAACATAGTCATCTCACCACGCCCCTTCAGATGATACTGCTCTGTACATATGTATAAATTCCCAATCTAGCAGTATACATTTGATTGCCAAAATTCTGTGTTTAAAAAAAAATTTTCATTGGTGATACCAAATGCCAGTCCTTAATTTGGCCCTTTACCAGGTTTGTTATTACCAACAGTACAGATGTCACAAAAAAAGTTACGTGCTACTCAATCTGTTTACCTCAATAAACGTCAAAAGAGATTACATATTTGGTGGGCTGCGAATACACAGCATTCGTCAGGTGTACACCTGGTTTGTAGTTAATGACAAAGTACCTTCACAGTGTTCTGTGAGGTTTTGGAAAAACATGTCATGGGGGGCATGGTATAGATTTAAATACTCTTTTTTCTTCTGTAGGGGCTATAATTTGCCAACATCACCACTGGTACAGTCTCAGACATGAAAGTGTTTGCATCTATCAGCTATGAAGTCAGTACTACAAGCACAAAATTTTAAGATCATTTCCCTTTTTTTTTTCGTTCTCTAGAATATAATTTCAAAATCCTCTATCTTGGTATTTTTTTCATGCTGTTTTTTGATCTAATTTATGAAGGAAACATGACCACTGACTTTAATTATTATAATTTTTAACATACATGATTTTTTTTATCAATCCGCCCCGATGTTCAGCTCTAAACTGTCATGCGTAAGCAAGCGCAAATAATTTTTCATACAAGTATCACCGAACCATCTGCCCATACTGCGATATAAAATCGATCAAACATCACGATATAAATATCGACTATCGACTTTTGTACAGTATCGATGGCTCGTAGCCATCTTCTAATTCCAGCTGTAGCGATCAGCTGACCAACGCTAGTGATCCGATTGGTTGGTTCTTAAGGAAAAGTTCAATATATTGAACTTTAATTTAAGAAGTGACCTTGAAATTAAGAAAACGACCATAACCTCAATATATTTTGTCATTTATGCAAAAATGAACTGATTTGGATACTTACTGCAACGTCATCATTAGGCGCTCCTCTGGCGATGTCCGATTGCGTTCAGGTGACTTCTGCAGGTACCTCTTCAACAAGGTCAGGAGTTGATACCACAAATTCGTCAACAACTCAAACAAAAACAACAGATGAGTCACTGCCTGGCTTTCTGGGTAAATCGTCTTGGAACACGGGACACCACAGAATTATTATAATTACGTCAATACGAGCATAGAACAGTATGGAAAGGGCTATCCAAGGGTAAGACGAGTTCCGAAACCACCCGAATCATGTCAAAAAATGGGTGTGACGTCACCAAAACGTTTGACCACCACTGGAAGTCACTAGCTAGTTACTATCTGGAGGCGTAACATGTGGAGGACACTGGTGTATAAACAGCTGATCCTTAAGTTCGGTTAGTTTAAGGCCGTTTGCACACACACCGACAAAATCGGTGCCGGTACCGTTTCCTGTGCCGGAAAACATTTAATTTCACACATACCGGCGTTTCCGTGCCGTCAATTTTATTCGGTGTTTGGCAGTGGTAAAAGAAAGATGTATGTTTCTGCTTCTAATAAACGTTATCTCCTTGGGTTATTGTATCTCAGGAGGAAGTATCGACAAGCTAAAAAAGTAAGACAACATTGGGTGCATCCTCTGCTGACTGTCAGATACTTAGAAGGTAGCTTCTACACGCTTTTTGAGAAACTTAGGAAAGACAACTCGAAATTCTTCAATTACTTCAGAATGAGTATTGATACTTTCGATTTCATAGTGGAACGATTATTAAACAGTATCAAACATCAAAATACTCCAATGAGAGCATGTATCCCTCCAAAGGAAATGGTCGCAGTAACAATAAGGTGAGTAAATATAAATAAATACACATCTTATTGTTTTTAATGTTTATTTGTTAACAAGTTTATAGGTTAGAGGTCTTGAAAAAAGGTTATAGTGGGTTCAGATAAAGTTGAACTGGGATTATTATAGGTAGGCTGGGCTAGATTACCAGGTAAACACTGCTGTTGACTCTGTTGAAAATCATGAGCATGTTGACTATTACTGGAATTATTGGAAAGTGGAAATGTATTGTGTGAAAATGGCGTTGATGATCGAGAGGTTGATGTAGATGTGTGACTGGCAAATGCTGGCGATTGCATTTTGTTACGCATGTTAATATTTTTTATTAATTGAAGCACATTCATGCGGAATTCCAGCTTATCATCTTCTGACATTTTTCGTACTGATGGAGTAATTGACAGAAAGAATGCCTCATCCTCGTCAGGTGGCTTTTCTAGGGCTGTTAAAATTCTCTTATCTACATCTTCTTGCAAGCGAGGTTTTTTTGATGTGTTCCTGTTTCCTGCAGGCATAGGGTTGATATTTTTTTGGAGTTGCACTTGTACTTCAGACTCCCTCTCGGCTTCGTTTTGGGTTTCTTTCAACAGAGAATGCTCGTTATCCTGGGTGTCATCAATACTTGACTGCGTGTCGTCTGATTGTACCACTTTCAGCAAGAATGTTAGGTTATCATGGTACATATATTTTTTTGTAGTGGCTTGTCCAGATTTTTTCTTCAATGACTTCACAAAAGAGTCACGGATATTTTGCCATTTCCCACGAATTGCTTCACCTATAAGTAAAATTAAAAATCATAGAAGCGTGCAATAAAATTATGCAAAACTAAAATTTTTAGATTTATTTTTTAGTTCGCGATATATTGATAAAAGTGCTTTTTAAATTTCAGGTACCTTGCTTCTGGAGCAACATTTACTGATATGCACTACTACTATAGAATCGGAATAAGCACAATAAGTAAAACTGTTCGTTTGGTATGCAACTCTTTATGGAACTTATTGAAAGACGAATTTCTCCCGCAGCCTACGGAGGAAACATGGCAACGTATAGCAGATAACTTCAAAAAATCCGCACAGTTCCCCAATTGCTTAGGCGCTATCGACGGAAAACACATACGAGTTAACAGATTTCCCCATAGTGGTTCAATGAACCTTAACTACAAGGGTTATTTTTTCATTATTCTTATGGCCGTGGTTGATTCTGATTATAAATTCATATATGTAGATATAGGAGCTTATGGTAAAGACTGCGACTCATCTGTATTTCAACAAACAGTATTTTTTAAATTAATGATGGAAAACAAGTTACATATCCCACCACCCTGTCCATTAGAAGCAACTGGAAAAGATACTTTTCCTTATGTGTTTGTAGGGGACGAAGCATTTGGGCTATCAGAAAACCTAATGCGACCTTACGCTGGACATAATCTTACTGAGAAAAAAAGAATATTCAATTACCGATTAACTCGGGCAAGAAGGTACGTTGAATGTGCTTTCGGTATACTTTCCAATAAGTGGAGAATTCTACACAGAGCATTAAACGTATCAAAACAATTATCTAAAGACATTGTTAAAGCATGTGTAGTTTTACATAATGTGGTGCGAATAAGGGATGCCGACAATTTAGAAATGTATGTAAGCCAGCAAAAGCTACCAAATGTGCAAATAGCTCCTTGTACTAGGCCAACAAAAAATGCAAATTACTTGAGAGATTGTCTCGCAGATTATTTTGTAACTACTGAAGGGATGTTGCCGTGGCAAATGGACAAAATATAATAACTATATTAATTGTGTATTGCTATTGCTCAATATATATGTATATTGACTTACCTATTTTGTGTTGTTCCTTTTTGTCCTTTTCTAGGAAATCTTCTTCAAAAAACGCACACACGTCCTTCCACGCTTTTTCTTTTTCAATCTTATCCTTGAAGCAATCTGCAGTTTTATCCCACAAACAAGGTTTATTTTCTATTGCTTCGATTAAAGTCACAACATCATACTTGAAAATTCTACTCATTGTCAGTACAAAAAAGTTGAAAGGTACAATGAATATCCAACAGCAAACGACCCTATGTATGCACTTCCTACGAGGTTAGCGATATACTAAGAACTTAGATGCATAAATATCCCCGGCACCGGAACGCGTGAGCCTGTGTGGACAAGTATAGATTGTAGAACAGTGGAATCGGCAAATCGGAAGCCGGTGCGTGGTCCGATTGTCGAGTTCACCACCGACTGCATGAATCGGAATCGGTGACCGGACCGTCAAATAAACCGGGCCGGGCTACGTGTGAAAATATTCATTTTATTACATTGCATTCGATGTCGGCATCGTTACCGGCACCGATTTTGTCGGTGTGTGAGCAAACGGCCTAAGTCGTGCATGAACCCGACATAACACATATCGGTCACATAAATCAAATTCACGTTTTGTTTCTGTAAGATTCCTTCAATTATGCATGGATGCATAAATTCCTTCTTAGAAAGAACATTCGCCTCCTTGCCCTTCCAAAGTAAACATAGCATTTTACTGAGGAACCAACTTCTCGTAAAGTCTGTGATAATGAATCACACCTGAAAATAATGCGATAAATATATAATATGGATATGCAATGATTTGTTTTGTAACTTACCAACCTTCATCAAGAGAATAGCTTCGTTGTAAGCTTCTGGACTTTCATACACACAAATATAATATTATAATATATCCATGTGATTAATTTTCCTAACTCAACAATTTCTTGAAGATACCACAGGTTGTGGAATTTGTTCAATGTAGCGAGGTATTTTTGAGTGATCGATAATTATTTGCAAGAAAATTATAAATTATGGTTCTGCTGTCATGTGACTTGAACGTCAAAACAACCTCAAGCCAGAACTGTCAGATGTCGGAAATCAAAAGGAGGACATACATGTGCGTTAACGAAGAAGACGTAATATTATCGAAATCAAGAAGGCCATAAACGAGCCCTACAATTGTAGGGACGACTGACGATACGGGCCTAACTCTACCTACTTTAATAACAAACAATAGCTAAACCACATCCCCTTAGAAAGAATGCAGTTCTTGTATACTCCTTCTAGCTAAAGTCATTGTTCTTAAGAACAAAATAGTGTATCATAAAGGAGTCTGATAGCGCGGCAGATCCCTGCTTGTTGAAAGCATCCGGACATTTTTATTTTTATACCTTCGCCAGCATCCCGAGTTCTCGCGTACCTAGTCGCAATTTTTCATTTATTCGTAGATAAAATCCTGCCTGTTCCTCGCTAAACGCGAACCAGGCAAAATCTATAAATTCGGTTTAACGCCCTCTTTGTTGTGTCGCGGGTTGTGGCTAACAACCATTTTCTCCTGAGATAACGAAGCTACATGCAGGAAGCTCTCTTCGGTGCTGAATGAAATTTTTATCATTCTTTTGTAAAATTCAGTTGAAATGTAGAGCAATATAACCTCAACGCCCTTTTTGTTGTGTCATGGACTGCTAATAAAAAACATTTCCCACTGAGACCATGATGCCACATACAGGAAAACCACTCCGCTTACTTAATTTTATAAAAAATATGTTCAAATGTAATACAGGTCAAATCATAACTTTTTTGCGTCGTTGGCTACTAGTAACAATTTTCTACTGACAAATATATGAACAAAAATGGAGTAAATAACAATCGAAATATCTCTAATGTGGAAAACATACGAAGAAAGAAGATCAAAGGCTTTTATAAATATGGGTTTCAAAATGTCCCGTCACTATCCTAATCGAGAAAAATCATCTCCGTAGTGACTGACAGGTAGAATTTTAATAGCTTAAGCCGTACCAGTGGCGCAGAAACTGGGATACCGAATTAGAGAGAAAAATATGATTGGTATTTCATGAATAAAGTAGGTAAATCCGTCGTTCTACGAAAATACGCTTGGTTCAACGTCGAAAATTGTTAGTATACTGAAACGTTATTTGAAGAATAACCATGCTCTGACTCTAATCAGTGTCGTCAGTATTGAAAAGAATACTATTTTAATTTCCGCACCAAGGGCTACGAAGTATTGTTATCGCGAAAAAGTTCGAAAATAAGATATTATGTTGTTTTGTTAAGTTATGATATGTACAAGAATGAGCGATCCAAGTTGCATGTACTTCTTAAATTTGCTGGCCTCCAGAAATACTGAATTGCAACGTTGTATTAGCGCGGAAGATGGACTAAAAAGCATGATTGATACTGGAAGATAATATACGAGATTATAGATGAAAAAAACGCGTTCTATAGGGGCGCGCGGCTTGGTTAGATTCTCTCCAGTGGCGGCGGGATATTTCTGTTGATAAGGTGCATGCTTAATTAAATTCCTAATATGGTGTCATTTTCAAAGCAGATGACATCTTTATTTGTAAAATATCTGCATACTTTTGGGAAGCAAAATATTACTTCTAAATTTCAATATTCAGGGAGAAACGGATATGTAGGTTGGATTGGTATTGAATAGACAAGCCGTAAGTGCTAGACTACCAATGTCTTAAATTATGGCCTCTAAAAAAACCGATAAAATCTCAATCGGCTGTTATAATAGATAATAAGGTTTCCCCCACTATACAGATTCTAACAAAGCTTGGAATGGATTATTGTACGCTCATAAGTTTGAAAACGGATGAAAGTGCGCTGAAGTTAGTAAGCAGAAAAGAAATCACTATCCAAACTTAGCCTAAAAGCTTTTTTAGTGTAGATGAAAACAATCACTTTAGTTTTCAAAAGGTCGTATTTATGTTTCAGTGAGAATGAATAATGTACAGAATACTAAAGATTATATATATACAGGGTGACTTTGAAGTCGTGTCATTAATTTCTAGATAATGATTGTAGAAGGAAGATAAACCAAAATATGTGTGTAAAAATAAAAAAAACATTAAAAAAAAATGTTACCTAGTTTTATAAAGTATCCTCCCGACAAGTATTTCAGTGCGGACCTGTAGACCCTAAGAATCATGTCCACAAGTTCAGCATTTTCGTAAACATGTGCCATTTTTTTTTTCGTTTGAGCCACGCAACAAACACCACTATTCACTCACGCGTTACCGACTGACGAAAAACATCGTGATAAACGTTTCAAATTCTTTCGCTTTTTTGTTTCCGATGCGATGAACCGATAACGCGGATTATATCCGTTGTTGCCAAACACGAGCACATAATATTATTATTGAGACAGGGCGGTACTCAAACTTCTAAAGGGCTATAACTTTGTTACTTTAATTTTACCAGAAAACTGTTAAAGGAAAAAAACATTTCTTTTGATCAGATCTACTCACTGTTAAAATAAATGACTCAACTTCGAAGTCACCCTGTATATATAAAGTGAAAAGAATGAAACAAATCTATTTACTCGCAACATACTTAAATAATCTACAACCGATGTTGGTACAAGGAATCGATGTTTTTTGGGCATACCATGAAAAGCCATAAAAATATAGGATGTACAGCTCAATATCAAATTTGTGACATATTGTTTTATTTTTGGTACTGTCAACTCATGGATCATACAAAAGTGCTGAATAGATATTTTCGTACAATTACACCAAGACCACAGCTGTTTAATAAAAAGAACATATCGTCGCTTGAGTTCTAATACCGCATAACTCAAAACTAACAACTTTTTAATAGAGCAAAAAGAACGGAATCGCTATCGCATGGCATGGATATATCTTATAATCCTCCATGTTTGTGTGGCCGCAAATGAAACCTCGTATACTTAAGTAAAGGCATATCTTAATTTTTTGGTTACTTGGTGTTAGAACTTAAGTGACGATATCTCCAATTACAGATATGTATGAATAACAATGCTCGCCTTAGCTTCATTAGCGGATCATCAAAATATCAGCACCCCACTTCCTGCTTGTTTTGCGACACGTGAAATACTTCTGACAGTGTTCTGCGGTCAACCAAGTGCAGGTGGCCTTCTTTACCTTCTTCCTCACTAACTGCTGTATCACAGTCCACAGTTAAACTGCATGTATGATTTCAATACCACAATATCATTTCAGACACCTCTTCTCTTTTAATGACGGAGTGACGCTTCTCTTCTATAGTCCATATTATTTCGACACTACCTAGATGCTTTTTGAACCACCTTAAGGGCCAATGCAACGTTGCAATTCGGTAGTTTTTGGAGGTCAGAAAATGTAAGAGGTTTGTGCAAATTGGAACTCCTCTAAATCTGTAAGCACATGCGCATTGACTTGCATTGGAATCTCGGTCTGTACGCGGCTTAACAGGACGTTAGCGGATGGTCGACACTTCCGGTAGGGCAGGGAAGAAATTTCTTGATTGCAGCGCATGGGGACTAGAAACTACTTGTATGAAATTGTTTGGCTCACTTGATACATTTACTTTTGTCCATTATATTATGTATAAGTTCGTGATTGAGTTTTGAGCAATTTAGAACCATAATTCTTTTTTGGAAGTTTACTATTATCCCCGTGCATGGAAGCGGGCAGTGATTAGTCCCTTAGCAAAATCTAGTAACCCTTATCATATTCCGATCTGTGTCCAATTAGTTTACTTCCAATTTTGTGCAAAATATTAGAAAGGATAGTATAACAATCAATTGAAAGAGTATCTAAAAACAACATAATCTCGGGAAATCAGTCTAGCTGTTAAGTCTTTGGATCGAGGTCAAGCAGCGGCTCTTGTACTACTTGACTTCTCCAAGGCTTTCGGCACTATCAATCATTCGCTTTTGATATCAAAATGTAAAAACAAATAGATCGGATTTTCTCAAGCTTCTATCAAGTTCATTACTAGTAATGTTAAGTATCGTATGCAAAGGTTACATTTGGACAGATCAGACTCGATACATAAGAATGTGATTTCAGAGTCTCTCAGGGCTCTATAGGCCGTTATTGTTTTCTCTCTACATATAAGATTTGTAAAACGATACACTCCTATGAAGTAATGCTTTTTGATCATGATACACGAATCTGTAAAACATTTGATCTCGACGACTGGGAAGCAGCTATTGACGAGTTGAATTGCGACTTACTCACCATTTTCAGTTTTCCCCAGCGTAACTCCTTAACACTTAGTGCCTCTAAATCTAAAACTGTTCTCTTTGCACCGAAAAATAAAATAATATAAATAATAAAATATTTTAAGAGGACATTATAAAAGATTTGGATGTCTACTACGTCTTTTACTACGTTTTTGAGTCTTTAAAAATTCATCTCCCAATACTTCCTCGTATGGTTAGTCACCGTATACCGGGTTGTCAGCGAAATCGTTTCACAAGGCACTATTCAATTGCTGTTTAAAGAAGAACATTGAAATTTTGTGTGAAGATATGACTTATAAAAACTAAGATTATCTATTAAAAAACAAGTGAATATAACTTCCGGTTTGACCGGCGGCCTATTGACAGTATCTATGGATTTTTTTTAAACCAAAAAAATTGTCATAAATTTGGGACCATTTCTGTTTTTACTTAAAATGTCAAAATGTATTTAAAATTTTCTCAGAATTTTGAATAGGAAACGGAGCTTTCTAAATACTAATAATAAAGAGCGTCTTATTTACAAAAGCAAAATACTCAACGGTACGTTTCTTTTGTATTTTTTTATTTCTAACGATAACAAGAACAATAACGGAAATTAGCATAATAAAAACCAAATAACAAGAGTAACTAAATAACAAATAACTTAGCAGATAAATTGCTAATTAAAAATTAGGAAAAATCATTAATTCAAGTGTTCTATGCGTTGGCCGCCGAGTTATTGACATAACCTGACTATTTCGATGTTTCCTATAAGCAATTTTCGTAAATGTTCTTGAGATATGTTTTCAATGGCTGTTCTAATTCTATTTTCCAGTACTTCCAGAGACGGTGGAGGAGTGGTATAAACTTTTTCTGTTAAATAGCCCTAAATTGAAAAATCCAGAGGGGATAAATCTGGCGACCTTGTAGGCCAACAGATTGGTCCGATGGTTCCTAGCCAATCTCCACCGAATCGCTCATTTAAGTAATTAGTTACAACCCTAGAGTTGTGGGCAGGAGCGCCATCCTGCTGGTATAATAAATGTTCGTTGTTCAGAAGATTTTCTATAAAATGTTCTATGTTCTATTTGTAAAAATTCCAAGTACATATCACCATTTAACGGTTGATAGAAAAATATAGGACCAATGATATTAAGCCCTGCTACGCCTAACGAAACATTCACTCCAAAATGTTCCTGGAAGGCACCTTCTCTCACAAGTTCTCCTAATACTGAGTATTGTTTCGATTAAACATCCCTAGATTAGTCAACCTGTATTCATCCGAAAAAATAATATGGTGACGGAAGACAGCATTTATGTAAAGATTATTAAAAAACCAGTTGCAATTCTTGGAAAATCATTTTCAAACAGATGGTAATGAATTTGGTACTTAAAAGATTTAAAGCCATGTTTCTTCAAAATTTCTCAAGCATTTTCTTAGGAAATTTGGCACTGCTCACCTATTTAGCGAGTAGAGACAGTACGATCATATTCTACGCTAGAACCTTTATTTCGACTTCTTCGCTTACTATAAAACCATTACCATTAACAGGATCGTTATGTTCATTTTTTAAATATCCTACGAGTCAAGGATAATAGGCTTGACGGTCTGGAAACCGCTCCTGATATAATCTTGCAGCTCTCCTCGAGTTTTTTTGGCATTCGCCATAAATAAGGAGCATGTCGATTTGATGATCTCTTAAATAATTCATTTTTTGTAGCAGTTAACTACTGGATTGATTTCAGATGAAATAAAAAATATTACTCAATAAACGATGCCGACGCGTGGAAGCGAGACTGATAGCTGACAGTAATTTGTTTACAAAGCATCCCCAGATCTCCGTGCAAACCAGTGAAACATTCGTCCCTGTTGATTATTACAATTCTGCCTTTTTAAAATAAATAAAAGAAAACAAAATAATTATAATAAAAAATTAAAATCTTAGATATTTTCTGTCACGTGACTAGGTAAATACCTAATAACAGTGCTTAGGTAATAAGTAATACTAATTTTCTAATTAGTTATAATACATGATATAGCTCTCCAAAATTTTTCAGCTTTTTTCCTTTAAGACAAATTCCTTATAGTGGACATTTTTTTAGACATAATCCGACATACTTTATTAGTAGCATTCAAATTCTGAGAAAATTTTAAATACATTTTGTCATTTTATGCAAAAACTAAAATGGCTGCAAATTCATGAAATTTTTTTTGTTTTGCCAACTCAATGCAGAAGCTGCAAGAGAATCGATTTTGCCTCTTATTTCAGCGGGAAGTTTTTCAAAAAATCCATAGATATTGTTAAGACGCCGCTATATTGAATTTGGCGTAAATGTCATTTACGCCGCCATTTTGAAAAAGAATGACAACTTTTGATACATCGTTGGAAAGGGAATTCTAAGCTCCATACAAATGTGTAAAAATATATACAGAGTCCTTTGCAAAATTCATATGGTCAAACCGGAAGCGATATTCAGTTATTTTTTAATGGATAATCTGAGTTTTTATGTCATATCTTCACACAAAATTTCAAGGTTCTTCTTTAAACAATTGAATAGTGCCTTGTAAAACGATTTCGTTGACACCCGGTATATAATTATGCTAAACACATGTATTTACATTGGTTCTCCGCCGTAAAAATGATAGGGTTAAGTGATAGAGTAGCTATTTAGCTAAACTTCGCCAGCTACATTTTACTTTAATTATTTTTTTTAATAGTCGTTTCACTATTATTATAAATTTTGTGCATAATTTGCGTTTGTGAATCATTCAATGCAAAAGGCAATATTGTATTGCAACATTTTGTTAATTTTATATGCTAATTTTCTCTCTCAAGTAGGGTCTAGCATACCCTTTATGGATCGATAAGGTTTTAATGTCGTTACCTACACGCGTTCTTTGACGCAACGGCTCCGTTTACATACATCTCGAGGAAGTAACATGTTCACATAGCTCCTTATAAGGGTAACGTTAAAAAACTGTGAGGACAAAATATCTTTAACTTATTAGTCATAGGAGCATCAATTTATATTTTTACAAGTTAATCGAGAAACCATTATAATAATTCATGTGTTTTTATTTCAGAATCATGAGTCGTTCAAGACATCTTCCTGTGGAGTTCCTCTTTCTTCTTGGATTTTGTACCATTTTGATCACAGGTAAGTAAAAACTACAAAGCTGTCGTCAAATTAAGCATGTTCGTTAACTTACATGCAACTCCAGTGGTCATTAGTCTATGAACATTTTAGAATGTCAGTGTCCTTGGTGGCATAGGTTGTGGCTTTCTCCAAACATATTAAAACTAATGCAGCGATCGTATATCTTGCAATTTCAACGGTGAATTCACGACTTACTGGAGGCGCCTATAGTAAAGACGACTTCCGCAACCATAAAACAACAATTGGCGTCTCCAAGCTTTTTGAAAAACGCTGGTTGATATTTCTAATAGCTCTTCGCCTAGATTAGATTGAATCAGACATGAACATTTGGGGCCTAAATCTAAATAAGTTTCGAGCATTGACATTAATTTTGACGGCGCCTTGTGACGATATACGTAATGATAATTTTGATTATATAGATCTTCTATATTCAAATTATCATTGCAGTCTCAAAAGTATTATTTAGAATCAAATATATCGTCACATAGGGCCATCGAAATCAATGTCAACGGTCGAAACTCATTTAGAATTAGGTCCCAATTTTCGGACATAAGTTATAATGAACTTTTTTGCTTAGAATAATGCAAGGAATCACTTAAAGTTACGAATATTATTTCCCTAACACCCTGTATATGTAACTCAAAAAATGATACTTTTTCGCAGTCTCCTAAAAAATATTTGCCTGCGCCCTAAAGTAATAAAGAAGGTGAAAAAAAATCTTATTAACCACGGCAAAAAATCTCAGGACGCTTTAAAGTCATACAAAACAATGTTGGGGAGCGAGTGGGCACTCTTTCACATTTTGCTCATAACTCCCCTGCTCCTAAACCGATTTTCATAAATAAAGCACTATTGCCTAGTAGGACATCACATCATAAACAATCCTAATTTTGTTCAAAATCTTTGGCGTCACTATAAGACCCACAGACAGAGCGATGAAAACTCATGTGAAATTGGAAATTTTTCGCAATCACGATATTTTCTTTGCTACTTTTTTTACAAATGACAAAAATGCAGTATTTATAACCTTCTACAACACCAACCATCTATTTTGAACTTCTGAAAAAAGTCTCATGATGCTAAGAGGCGTTTGAGATGCCTGAAAATAAATTCAGAGGAATGAAATTGATGCATAAATACTATATTTCAACGTAAAAACAACAGTTGAATGTTTCAGAATTGCAGCTAGGCGCCATCTTGGATTTTTTAAATAGGATGTGGGTCACGTGTCACTCCATTTTAAAGCTCAATATCAGTACCTTATAAACATGAACTTACTCAACTTACTATATTATATATACAATATGGTAGACTAGTGTACTGTAAAAGATGAGCATTAAAAAGAGATTCCAGAAAAATTAGTATAACGTATAAAATTTTCTTTAGAATAAATTTTTGGTTAGGATCAAGATATCGAGATGCGGTTTTCGCGAGCCTATTTAGACATCATTTAGCTACGTTTTCATAAAAAAATCATACAAACATATTTATTTTTTTTTTAAATATTTACCATTTCTGTAGGAATGGCGACAAAAGCCTTCTATATGCCACATGTGAAACTAACAAAATTTCAAATATTATAACATCAGTAGCCCAAGATTATATCTTTTCAACTCGCCCAAGTTTGTTAAAATCGGTTCAGCTGTTTTTTTATGGAAACCTTTGAATACCTCCCGCCACTTTATTTTTAGAGACAGGGCAAAAATTGTCAAACAAAAAAGGTTCTGATTATCCTCGAATTTAAAGCTCAGTTACTTTTTTGTTAGGCTAATATAGCAAAAATCACACTAACGTTACTTTTTTAGATTGAAGATTGCAGTTAAGTCACCTAGCGGCCATTTCAGAAACTTGAAAATGTTTTCCAGGTTTTGCTGTTGGTCGTTTTTGGAAGGAATAACTGTTTTTGTCGCAAGCCTTTACCATGGATAGGTTCCCAGACACAATACCTCGTATTCTTAGTTGACCACCATGTACATTGAATCTTTTATAACTCAACACATACATTGGAAAGGGCTATATGCGAATGTGAAATAAAATATTGGACAATCAGATAAAAGAAATTGTCTGACACTGACAATTGTTTCAAATGGAATGTTCCATATTCCACGACATATTCGGGTAGGCCCTACAGAGAAGAACATAACATACTATAGCGATTGATTGTAGTGTTACAAGCGACTCAGTGCACAAAAACGTGACAGCCTGCTAGTTCGCCATTTTGGAAGAAGCTAATTTTTGATTCCCAAAATTATCAAGTACTTCTAGAAGCTTTAAAATAAGATATCACACGAGCCCCATTCCGTTCAAAAAAATGTCAACGTGGCGGCCAGCCACCATCTTAGCTTTCAGTTGCCACTACGCTAAAATGAAATACTTATGCATCAACTTCATCACCCCGAATTTCAACGTGCTAACTTGTTGGAAAGGGGACATTTTTAGAAGGAGGAACCTCAAAAACGTAAATAAACTACTAAATGTCATTTTGCAGACTAGGCAGCTTTTAGTGTGCAAATAGTTCATTACACGTTTGCTAGCTATGATCGCTGCTACAAAACGAGTTCACAACAAATGTATAACAGCTTGTGCTAAGTCAACATCTTGTTGAAAAACATACGTTATGTCACAAAAAACTTACGAAATGTAAAAAAACGACACAAGGTGACCTTTCAAGATACGTAATACCCGTGCAGGTCAGCACCCTAAAGAAATAAAAAAAATGTGAAAACAAATCTCATTAACCACGGCAAAAAATCTGAGGACGCTGTAAAGCATACAAAAACGATATTTGGGAGCGAGCGAACTCTTATACATTTTGCTCATAACTCCGCTGCTGCTAAACCGATTTTCATAAATAAAGCACTATTGTCCAGTAGGACATTACATCATAAGCAATGCTATTTTTTCAAAATCGATGGAAACTTATCCCATAACCTACGAGACCCTTGCGGGTCGGCACAGGTATTATGTAAAAAACCTATAAAACGTCAAAATAAGGTGTCATCTCGCAGACTAGGTGGTCTTTAGGGTGCAAACAGTTACTCCACGTTTGCTCACTAGGATCATTGTGATCGTCCATCTATGGAGGAGTGGCTTAACTACACGTACACGCATTGTTGGTTGCATATATTTTGTGAAGCCGAGTGGTCTATAGTTCATCTCTGAGTCTCTGAGAAGAAAGTTGGTAATTTGGTCGAATAGCAAGATCGCATCTGAATGACTGTGGGTATTGGCCTGCATGTGTATAAAATCAGTGATATTTGCTGTGTGAGAAAATCATTACTGAATATGCTGCCAATGAAGTATATCTAGTAGCTGTTCCCGACTTGTTATTTATATGTTGTCCTTTCGGAAGACAGGTTATGTTCAAAGTTATCAATTAGGATTTTTTACGTTTTTTTGTTTAAAAAACTTTGAGGAGAAATCACCACCTCGCCCGCGATGTGGGTAATTACTGTTAGCATGTATAAGACTTGTAATTCGACAGTGTACAGTGAATATAATTATTTCTTATCTCTCTCATTTTTCAAATTCAGCAAATTTGCATAAATATGTAATTTCCAGAATGTATAAGAAAAAGTGGATGCGCAACTAATTTTTAGCTTCGACTCTCAAGTAAGTGTATTTGAGACAAGAATACAATGGAATTATCATCAACACATGTTATTAGCACACAAATCCTCACTTTGCTTCCAGTAATGTCATCTCTGAAGCAGATTTTACATCAGATCATAGCCAAACATTGATAACTGAAGCCTCATGACGTTGAGGCCATAAAAAAACGTCACTTTTCAAGATACCTAATACCCATGCGGGTCCAGTTTTAGTACTGCATATGAGTTGCAATCCTCTAAATCTCTCTCTGATGTAGGTATAATGCTGAGTGCAGACAGAAAACTTCACTCAAGCTGATTGCGATTGGATTTAGGGAGGATATAAAGAAAGAACGAACTATTCCAAAGATAAACGGCATAATCCTGTTAAGATAACCCCTTTCTTGCATTAAACTTTTCAAACCCCAAGTTGAGGTATTTCAAACATTTTACATACCGCGATACTAAAAATTACCTCAAGGGCGATAGTAGTTCAAAGCATTGACAAACAATATGTTTGACCGTATAGAGAGTGATTGGTAGCCTTTTATTCCAGTTGAGACTAAAGACATGAAATATTCTAGATATGTACTGCTAATATTAGCCGTCATAGAGCTTCATCTAGAAAACTTTGCTCTAATTCAAACTGTCGCTAATGTGTATTACCTCCTTCAAAAATTCTATAAATTATAATACAAGACCCTGTAGTATACAAGTAAAAGTTACCTATTGGACGTGGGTTTTTTGAAGGCAAATACTCTTTAAATCGAGGCACTCTCTTCAAAATGTCAATTGTTTGAAAATGTTTATCTATCTCGTTTCACTAATTTTTTGTTAAAAACTTGTAAAAAACAAGATTCGTAGTTGCGTTAAGAGGAACTTTCTACTTCCAACACATTCACATACGTATAGTATATTTCCAAATTTTCCATTCGTACATTTGTAAATCCTTGGTACACAAATGCTTTTGAGTATCATTATCAACACGTCAGTCGAAAGAACATACTTTAAGGATTTCCAAAAGCCTACTAACCATTTTCGATCATACATCCAATCATCTCGGAAGCGATGACAAAATTTTTGGAAAAAGCTTCGAATTCCCCAAAAAAATCTTTTCCGATTACGCCCAAGAGTTATCAGAAGGTAAAACATAAAAACAGTACCTTCCATTCGATTTTTTTGTTTCGCGCATACATATATATAATCAAAATTGGTGCAACCTTTTCCAAGATAACGCGGTTAGAAAAATGCCAACACACACACACACACAAACGCACACCGATAGACAGACCAACGGATATATGATCTTCGTCAAACTTGATGTTTTCGTCTGTCCGACCAAAAGACATCCAGCCATGAATATCTATTTCATGCTTCTTGGTTACTCATCAGCATGTTCTGGGCATCCCAATTATTCTGTATCCAGGAGGTACGGTCCATCGAAATAAGCAAAGCGCCATCTGTCATCAGAATCGACCACTGCGGAAAGCGCATCGCTGCTATTATTTGGAACTGTTAAACTGTTCATGTTTAATTGCCAGTCACCACGTGACCGCTAGATTCTGGCTATAAAGTAGATGTGGTCTACCTGCCATTGAATAAACTAAACATGCTGCTTTCGTCCGTCCGACCAAAAAGACAGCCAACCAAGCAGCTGTTGCATGCTTCTTGGCTACTCATCGGAAAAGTCCAGGCTTTAATTGGTATCTAGCAACTATCCTCTATCCGGGAGGAAAGGTCTATCGAAATAAGAGAGCGCAAAGCGCCAACTATCACCTGATGCCAAGGAAAAGCATTAAGTTTAGCTTATTCAATGGCAAGTAGACGCTGGTATTTGTTTGTTTGTTGACGGAGTAGTTGTGTCAGTCTGATTGAACTTTGCAAAAATTACTGTCATGTTTGTTTTTACAAGTAATACGGTGACATCTACGGATATTGCAACGGAAATGGCAGAGCATCAGTGAACCAATACCGCCGCCGGTATCCAAATCGAAGAATACCTGACAGAAGGGTATTTGGAAGAGTTTTGGCACATGTGAAAGCAACAGGATCAGTTACAAATGCTACTGTAACACGTCCATCAGAAGCTGTCCATGACTTAATACTAGAGAGTGTTGAACGGTCACCATCAACCAGCGTCCGCAGAATATCATGTCGCACTCGTGTTATCCGAATAACTGCGTGGATAACAATGCATAACTTAGGTTTGCACCTATTTCATCTGCAACCTGTCCAAGTTCTGCTGCTCACTGATCCAGACCTTCGTATGCATTTTTCTTCTCGCAAATCGTAATCTTGTTAAAAAGATTTTGTTCACCGACGAATCTACTTCTACTCGAGACGGTGTCAATAATTTGAGGAATTCCCAATCTTGGCAGCTTGAAAATCCCCACGCAACTATCGAACGGAAGTTCCAGCACCGTTTTTCTGTTAATGTCTGGTGCGGTTTGTTAGGGGATCACTTAGTTGGCCCTTTTGTGTTTGATACGAGAAGAATTGCCTGAGTTGTTAGAGGATATTCTGCTGCAGAGAAGGTACAACAGATATGGTTACGGCATGACGGTGCTCCTCTCCACAGTGGTAGAAATGTGACTGCGTATTTAAATAACACTTTTCCTGGGCGTTGGATTGGACGAGGGGGCGCAGTTTCTTGGCCACCCCGCTCGCCCGATTTAAATCCCTTGGATTATTACTTGTGGAGACATATGAAGTCTTTAGCGTCTGCTGAGAAATCACATACCAGGGCTGAACTGCTCCGTAAAATTACTGATGCCGCTGACGACACAGGCAGTAATCGTCTTGTTATTGGAAAACTCACCAGTCACATTATTAAACGGGCTAGACTATGTTTACAGTGTAAAGGTGGACACTTTGAACAACTATTGTGAATAGTTATTTTTATTGTAGCTAGTAATTTTGTATTGAATAAAAGTAATTTTCCAACAATATTGTGGTTTTCCCACCATTGGCCTCCTAAAAATCAAAAAATCATTATCTCGATACGGAAGTATTTGCGGACCCATGTTCATAGGACTTTTTCCACTCGAATTGACCTGAGGAACACGTCCCTTACCTCGCGGGACACCCTGTATACAAGAAAATGTTTAGTAAAAGGCATTTGAAAACTTTTTTTTCGACTATTGGGTTGTCTTGTAGTTGGAAGCAAAAAAAGCACTTGTTACTTGCAACACGTGTGATGTATGTAATGTTTTGTTATTTTATGCCGATAATTTATAAAGATCGCTGTATGTGGACTCAGACGTGTGTGATATGATTGCAAAACAGAATGCTACATCTAAAAAAGTAAATTGTTATTATAAAGAATATAACTTTTGTGATGTGTATTGATTAGATACTTCCCACGCATTCATATCTATTTTAAAATTCCCTAATAGTTACCGGTTGAAAAACCTTAGTACAGAAATGGTCTTGAAAATCATTGTTATACGCAGTTCAAAACGTTGTGAAATATATGGTCTGAAGAAAATTTAACTATTGCCGCTGTTATTTTGGGCGAGGAAGAACGTTAAAAAGAGAACGAAAAAGGCGTTTCGGGATTCACAATATGTTGAAGCAACGCAGAGTTGATGGAGAATATGTTACATTATTTCCGAAGTTAATGGACGATGACACATATTAACAGAATTTGAAAAAAAATTAATTTAGAAAGTGCATTTATGGAACGTCTCTTCACACTAGCCATTCCATTTCCGACAGGTTTCCGCCTGTCGGCCAAAAATACGTTTCGAAGGAATGGGTATGGAAGGGGCGTATGCCGGTATGTGAACGGAACGGATAATGTGCATACACACGCAATAGCCTGCCTTACGCGAAGGCGAATATTCAATTTCAATAATTTTCGGAACGGTTACGGAATGGAAACGGAATGTATAGTGAGAATCAACCTTTACTCATGAGTGTGTTACATTTTCGTAAGATTCTTCCTAACACTATTTCTGTTACCCCTTGGGAAGACGAGAAAACCCTTTACTGGATAGATCGCCAACGGGCTCAGAAATTACTCGGATATTCGTAGATGATCCATTTGTAATCAAAGTATTACCCGGAAACTCTCGAATGAGTTCCCAAAGATTCAATGATCCCTATCTTCCTTATACCTCCTTGACGGTAATTATAGAGCTGCACTGCGGACCTTATGGTTATAAATTCTTTAAACGTTCCCATTAATCCAGATATATCTGAATTGCAAATGGGCTTTTTTCTAAGAGCCGCAGCATATCCATCAGAGGGGTTAATTCAGATCCTCCGTAAAAAGGAAACTCCCCTAGGCACTATTCTGGACAGGCTGGAATAAATTCCCCATAATTCCTGAGCAGGCTATTGGCAAAGTTAATTGGGCAATGAGCGTTCTCTCAAAGCCGCGGTGGCGCTACCTCAACGGGACATCCATATTTATAGTTCGATAGGAGTAGGCAAGAATATGGATTCCTGAAAATGGCCTGATTCGGTCCAATGTATTTTAGATAAAACACAACATGAGACTGAATTTTGAATGCCCAGTTAATCATCATGTATGTATAAGTAATGGAGCGGGGATCCAATGTGATTGTTTTGATCAATAATTAAAACTAAACAATTATGTGAGATATGAACTTTGCTAAGATATCGAACGCATCTATAGCAGGCCCTGCTTGATCAATAATGTAATTAAGCAGTTGAATGCTAAACAGTGTACAGGTCAAGGCAGCTGGCTGCGCTAGAAACATATTCCGACCCTGTTTCGCTGTGTGTCGATGCTTCTAGCTAAAGCGAGTGCGTCATCAACTCGGGTTATATTAGTGCTCTATGTACTGAAATCCTGTGCTGCCGTGCGTGCGCGTAAAATCCACTTGTCAAACAAATATTAGCCAGAGTGATTTCACTGGCCCGTGTATACACTGGGACAACACTAAGCTAGCCCTTCCATTTACATTCTCTATTATGCGGTGTACACTGTACACTCATTGTAAGATACTTCAAATGTATGATTGCTTTCTTAGAAGATTTTACTCTTCTTATTATTTTTGGACTATACACATATTACACCGTGATAAAAATGAATTGTGATAGTATTGTTAGTGTCAAATAAGTGAGCACGTTAAACATCCCATTATTTGGTAGAACTTAGCAAAACAACAAGCAGAGCTGTTTTGTTAACGATAATTTCATTGTTGCTAAATCAGATTAAATCGTAGTCAGAAGACCAGTTGGCTACGAAAAGTTAACAGAAAGGTACAAACCTCAGGCCTATTTGAAATCCACGAGTTGAGTTGTCCTATTGACATGTACATATATAAATAAAGTTTAGGAACTGTCTGTCACAATCAGAGGAGGTCTACCTGAATGTTTTATGATTAACAGTTTTTAATGATCGCTATGCGCTGGTAATCAGGGTTTGTGAAATGGTACCAATTAAAAATTTCAGGTGAACCACTGAAATCAGTGCAACTTGATTGTAACAATCAGCTTCAACTGTCCGCCTATGCCGATCCCTAGTTCCACCAAACTAACACCAGCAATACGTTATCAGTATCATGATAAGCGAGTAGAGCGAAGAATGGTAATCGGATATCGATAGGAAAGCCGGCTATAAACTGTGCAGGCTGCCCGGTTTGTCGATAAACTCTGCCTTTCCTCCCTTTTTTGTGCTGGCTAGGAAAATTGACTGCGACCCTGCCAGATTGAATACTGGCGCTGAGGTCATGTAAATTGCGTTGATTTAGAATTTATGGCTTAGTAGTCAGAAGTAATATACACAAAAAGAACAAAAACCTTGGATTTGTTTTGTTACAGAACGATGCAGAAAATTGTGGGCAACCAAGAATGCGAGGTACTGTATCTGGGAACCTATCCATCGTAGAGACTTGCGGCAGAAACAGCTATTTCTGAAACGGCTAGTTGAAAAGAGCTATTCTTGGGCTACAAATGTGATAATATTTAAAGTTTTGTTAGTTTCCCATCTTACCGCTAGAGTGCTTTTTTCGACATTCTGACAGAAATAGTTAAATTTTGTCAAAAAATTAAATGCATTGGTATGATTTTTTTATGATACAGTAGCTAAATGATGTCTAAACAAGATTGCGGAAACTGCATCTCAATATATTATTCCTAACCTAAAATTTCGGCTAAAGAAAATTTTATACGGAAATCCCTTAAATTTTTATTTTTTCAAACTAGTTTTTCTGGTATATCTTTTTATTATTAAGTTGTGGCCCTAAAAAGGACCGATTTAAAAAATAAAGGTTTTATTACTCTCTTTAATTGCCGTATAAAATTCAAGAGATGCGATTTTTGCGAGCATGTTTAGACATCATGTAGTTACTTTATCATAAAAAAAAGCGTACCATTGCGTTTAATTTTGTTGGGAAAATTATACATTACTGTTGGAATGCCGAAAAAATCCCTCTAGTGGCCACATGTGAAACCAACAAAACTTCAAATATTATAACATCTGTAGCACAAGAATAGCTCTTTTGAATTAGCCCAAGTCTGTTAAAATCGGCTTAGTCATCTCAAAGATACGGAAACCTTTAAATACTCCCTATCACTTTATTTTTAGAGATGCAGCAAAAACTATCACACAAAAAAGTTCACATTATTCTCGACCTTAAAGATCAGGTATTTTTTTGTTAGGTTCATATAGCGGAATCACTTTTTTCTATACGGCCATAAAGGCGTCTTACAATTATTGTAGGAACGACTGACGATACGGCCCTCAGTAAGAACTTTTTTTGCCTTAGTTGGCCACCCTGTAGAATCGTGGGTCGAGGTAGGTGTTATTGCTCGCTGCCGGTAAAATTTTATATTTTGATGAAATAACACAAAGTTACTGCTATGGCAAGGACGATTTTCCAGTAGATTTGCTGTTTGCAAGACATGATGGTAGAAACACTTTCGAAGACTCACCGTGGATTTGAATATCCCTGTCTCAAATGCGAGTGCCCTCAGGGAATGTTTCTCAGTCAGGGGGGTGATTAAACATCGGCAGAAGGGAACTTTTTGTATCTTATGATTTTGTATCAGCCCCTAAAATTGTGTATAGAGAGTGAGGGACGACCAGCTCATGGCCCAATAAGAACATTTCGAGCCACCGATAAAATGATTTTAGTCGCATTCCATGGAATGATCAGTGACAACAGATCGATTAACAATGTGATCAACTGAACGCGCGGCATTTCGTGAAGTGTTCAAGCATTTTTGATAAAATCGCAAATTTCCTATGGAGGCGCTGTGAGCGCTTTGTTTACATGTCAACATGACGAAAGAATAACAAAATTGTTTTTCGAAATAAAGATTTTCTACTAAATGAGGAAGAAAGTGAGATTCAAGAAATTACAACAAAAACGTGCTCGAGTGCCATACGGATCACGTAAATAACGATCAAAATGTCAAAAAACCGTGGATTTTTGAACGTATTTCACAGGTTAGTAAATCACTCTTAAATTACATTATTATTCACTTATTTGAGGTACAAATCATGTGCCAGCCAAAATATTGTTTATCTATCGAACTACTACGAGTATATTATTTTACGTATATGAAATGTAAAACTCATCTTAATATTTATATTAATTTTCAAGTTATACGTCAAATAGGATAGAGAGAAGGAGAGTCAATGGATTATTAATGGGTATCGAAGTATATTATAGAAATTGCGGATGAAGGCCATTTTATATTCAAGAAGAAAATCGTCACCGATTCTGCTATACGGATAATTCCACTGGAGAAATATTATAAAATGTTAAAGGAATTCCATAAAGCTTTTGGACATGGTGGCCGACTAAAATTTCGTAGTTTTAATGAACGTTCGTAAAATATCTGGATTCTTATAATGGACACCATATTCTATGATACGGTAAACGTGGATGACAAAATGAGTACAACTCGCTTTTGCTTTGCTGGAGCTAGTTGATTCGGTAAATCAGCTGTTTGATCAGTATATTAGTGTTGGTACAACGAGGCGGCAAGGGTCAAAGGTGGCCCAGTTGCCTAGCTTCGCAACCCTTCCACCGGTATACTACTGCTACAACTCATTGCAACGACCTTGTCGAACGGTCGATAGGGCAGAAAGGACATTTCTATACGCTGTCAAATCGGGAGCGAAATTACTTGTTTGAGCCTTTTTGACTGACTTAATTCTTTGAGTTCCTTTGTTGTACATGTTCTAGGGGCCAACTTATGCTTAACATAACCTGTTATGAATTGGTGAAAGTATGTGGAGCCAACCCGATGTCATAATTAATAGAAGGTGATTTAAGAAATGCTGGCAATATGTCTAGGGCAAAAGGTGCTTCCAAAAATAACAGAAAATATATCTGAACTAGAGTCCTAAAATTACATATATTATATATAATATATGTATACAGGGTGACTTCGAAGTTGAGTCATTTATTTTAACAGTGAATAGATCTGATCAAAATCAAATCAAATTCTGGTAAAATTAAAGTAACAAAGTTATAGCCCTTTGGAAGTTTGAGTACCGCCCTGTCTCAATATCATGTGCTCGTGTTTGGCAACAACGGATATAATCCGCCTTACCGGTTCATCGCATCGGAAACAAAAAAGCGAAGGAATTTGGAACGATGTTTGTGTACAGTTTATTATTTTATTCAGTTCAGTTATACATACAGTCACTGTCAGTGTCGCGTGTGAATAGTGTCTGTTGCGTGGCTCAAACGAAATAAAAAATGGCACATGTTTATGCGGATCGGTTTCCCAATCGAGTGCAACCAACCCCTCGTGCCTTTGTTAATGTAGTACAACGGGCTCGTGAATCAGGTGACTTAAGACCTCACAGGGGACCTCACGATCAAATACAGGTCCGCACTGAAATACTTGTCGGGAGGATACTTTATAAAACAAGGTAAAAAATTTTTTTTATTTT
Source organism: Acanthoscelides obtectus (assembly GCA_963669975.1). NCBI lineage: Eukaryota > Metazoa > Arthropoda > Insecta > Coleoptera > Chrysomelidae > Acanthoscelides > Acanthoscelides obtectus. Next base: position 62,243,092 of record CAVLJG010000001.1, read on the forward strand.
TTTTTTATTTTTACACACATATTTTGGTTTATCTTCCTTCTACAATCATTATCTGAAAATTAATGACTCAACTTCAAAGTCACCCTGTATAATCAAAATATTTCACATGTTATAGAATATTGCACGTGACGTATGGACTGTGATATGCTGATACCTATAAAGAGGCAGAAAGAAAGTTATTTTCTACAACGTTTTTTGAAATTTCTATTGAGTTTCACATAAATTACCTCTTTTGGGTTTCACTATTAAAAGAGTCAACCCATTCTATGTGCTGCTTTTAATAAAATATAAAATTAGCAAATTGAATTGCAATTGAAATTGAATCGTCTCTTTTATATGCCCACCAAGTCGAAAAGTGATTACTTGTAATGAGTCATAATTTAAGCCTGTGCCTTCTCACTGAATGAAAAATAAAACGTCGCACAGGCAATGCAACTTCCTGAAAGTTTTATCGCTTTTCAAATCTGATAAAATTCCGGTCTGCTCTTCTGGTGGCAGCAGAAAAAACTTGAAAATCCGTTTGAGTAAGTTAGCGTAGCTGCTCTTGAATCTTTTAAAATAGAATGAAAAGTATACGTCGACGAAACACCAACTTTTATCTAAATAATTTATGCGGTAGTTTTGCTGTAGTAGATTTGCTTTACGTCGTTTTCTAAAAGCTGTACGAGATGGGACAAATAAAAAAACATCCTAGCCTTTGCCGTCCTCCCGCCTTTTATTCTACTAAACTTTTCTGTTGAGCGTCCAGTTTTTCCTCGCTGTGGATAAGGATCCGCACGGGTATTATGTAAAAAACCTATAAAACGTCAAAAAAACCTATAAGATGTCATCTTGCAGACTAGGTAGTTTTAAGGGCGCAAACAGTCATTCTACGTTTGCTCAGGATCGTTGTGAACGTCTATCTATGGAAGAATCTCTCAATTAAACTACACGCATTGCTGGTTGCACATGTGTTGTGAGCCGCAGTGGTCTGTGTCTATAGTTTTTATATCTGAGAAGAAAGTTGGTTGAATAGCAAGATCGCATCTGGATGATTATGTGTATTGGTCTGCATGTGTATAAAATCAATGATATTTGCTATGTGAGAAAATCATTACTGAATATGCTTAATATGACGGGTTATTTATATGCTGTGCTTTCTGAGTAGAGGATATGTTCAAAGTTATAAATAACGAAAAACTTTGAGGAGAATTACGGGAAATCATCACCGCGCCCGCGTTGTGTGTAATTACTATTAGCATGCATATGGCTTGTAATTCGACAGTGTACAGGGAATATAATTATTTCTTATCTCTCTCACTTTTTAAATTCATCAAATTTGCATATGTAATTTCTCAGAATGGATAAGAAAAAGTGGATGCGCAACTGATTTCTAGCTTTGAATCTCAATTAAGTGTATTTGAGGCAAGAATCCAATGGAATTATCCTCAACACATACAACTTACAGCTTAGACCTCCAGTAATGCCATCTCTGAAGCAGATTTTACATCACATCAGAGCCAAACATTGACAGTGAAGCCCAATGACGTTTAGGCTCGTACAACTAAGTGCTAAGTGCTGAATCGATATAACGTCACTTTTCAAGATACGTAACACCCGTACCCGGCTTGCTTAACATTCCAAATTCGAGATTGAGTTATATATATATATATATATATATATATATATATATATAGCTTCCGCCTTTTGTTGGGTACTTCGACAAAATTTGAGCAAAGAGGACTCTTTATACTTTTTTTAATTCTCTCTAGCTTTCAATGGACTTTGCCATCATCATCAGGAGCTGCAATTACAATGATAACAGTAGCAACAAAGGTGTAAAGTGAATTTAAATTGACTCAACTTACAGTAGTATGTGAGGATGTTGCTAATTGTTGTTTACGTATAGGATGAGGGAAACGTCCAGTAACATGGTGAGAGCTGGATAGATTGTACAATAGTCAAACTTATATAAAATATGACAAGAACAAGTTAAAAACAGATTAAAAATTATTTAAAAAATTAGAGCATTACATCGTGAAGCCACTTGATGATTGCACAAATTAGTGGTCATGGAATGATGAGTGACATGAAACCCTTTGACAGAAGGCCGAAGGATGTCAATGTCAGTATTGAAAGATGGAACGAATTGTGGGCGTGTGCCAAAACGTTGCCAAATCACTTCAGATGATGAGATTTTCAGAATTTTATGTTAGAATTTGTTAAACCGACCAGAGGCAGTTGAATAAACTATATTATTATTAATGGGAATTTGAATTAACAATTATTAATAAATCGTGAGGAGAGAATTATTATATTTTAAGTGGAATGAAATTTACTGGTGGAATCGGCCAAAACACAGATTCTAATTATGGTTGTGAAGAGTTGAAATTTGGGGAGATATGTAAGTTCTCCAATTTTTCGCAGTTTAGCAAATATGAGTAAATGACACTCAGTTGTTTAACATCTGTCTTTTTGTTGATACAGTTGTTATTCATGAAAATGTGGGACATTTCCAGGAATAAACGTTTGGAAAGGTGTTTTTCTTTATCAAGAACTTTGATACTTGTGTAATTCATAGAATGCCCTGTTGTGTTAACATGAGATGCTAGAGCGCATCTTTCAGGATGAAGCCTAGCATCACTTTTGTGTGATGTAATCCTTCCTTTAAGAGATCTGGAGGTCTGACCTATGTATATTTGGTTGCAGTTGTTGCAATTGATGGAGTAGACTGTGTTGGTTAAGCCAAGCAGCGGGACTTTGCTTTCATTTTTGAAAAAATGCAGTTTATAGTGAGGACGGATTTGCAAGCAATTCGAAAGTTCAAAGGACTGCACAATCTGATCAGCTTAGGGGTCAGTTCCTTGATGTAGGGCAGGACAGCAAAACCAGGTCTGGAGTCCGGGTTGGTGCTTGTACTGTTAGGATTGATGTTATTATTGGGAATTACATCAGTTCCGTTATTAGGGGTTGTGCGACTATTACCTGCATCACCAGAGTTCGGCAAAATATTGGAAGGTGAACTAAAAATGATCTTGTTAATCAGACACTTCGGATAACCATTATTGATGAACAGTTTTGATAGTTTACGTAAATTTGAGGTGTGGAAGGTATTATCTGAGATGCTGATTACCCTTGTTTTCATCTGTTTTACCAAATTGATTTTAATCCCTAGCTTATGGTATGACCTGAAATTGAGAAACCGACCTGAGGCCATAGGTTTCTGGTACCAGTCTACCAATAAACTGTTGTTGTTGGTGCGAATGAGTCTTGTGTCTAGAAAGGGGACAGACAGGTTCTCATCTTCTTTTTCAATGGTAAATTGGATGTAGGGGTCATAGCTGTTGAATTCTCTGACAATACCATCCAGACCTATGGAAGGGAGGCATAAAATAATGTCATCTACGTATTTTTTTATGAAGAAGAGGTTATAGGGTAGTGTCGGAATAACAGTATCAAGCAGATCATCCATGACATATTCTGCCAAAATTGGTGACAGAACAGATCCCATAGGACAACCATGTGTTTGAGAATATATTTTGTTGTTGAAAGAGAAATAATTGTTATGAAAAAGGAATGTTATAATGTTGGTGAAAGATTCTAGAGATATGTTGCAGTGTTGACTTATCTCATTCCAGTGTTTATTAATAGTTCTTGTACATGCATCCAGATAGATGTTGCTGAATAGCGACACCACATCAAGACTGGCGATAATATGATCGGCTGGTATTGTCAATCTGTTGAACTGACGAGAGACTTTACGTAAACTATCAAAACTGTTCATCAATAATGGTTATCCGAAGTGTCTGATTAACAAGATCATTTTTAGTTCACCTTCCAATATTTTGCCGAACTCTGGTGATGCAGGTAATAGTCGCACAACCCCTAATAACGGAACTGATGTAATTCCCAATAATAACATCAATCCTAACAGTACAAGCACCAACCCGGACTCCAGACCTGGTTTTGCTGTCCTGCCCTACATCAAGGAACTGACCCCTAAGCTGATCAGATTGTGCAGTCCTTTGAACTTTCGAATTGCTTGCAAATCCGTCCTCACTATAAACTGCATTTTTTCAAAAATGAAAGACAAAGTCCCGCTGCTTGGCTTAACCAACGCAGTCTACTCCATCAATTGCAACAACTGCAACCAAATATACATAGGTCAGACCTCCAGATCTCTTAAAGGAAGGATTACATCACACAAAAGTGATGCTAGGCTTCATCCTGAAAGATGCGCTCTAGCATCTCATGTTAACACAACAGGGCATTCTATGAATTACACAAGTATCAAAGTTCTTGATAAAGAAAAACACCTTTCCAAACGTTTATTCCTGGAAATGTCCCACATTTTCATGAATAACAACTGTATCAACAAAAAGACAGATGTTAAACAACTGAGTGTCATTTACTCATATTTGCTAAACTGCGAAAAATTGGAGAACTTACATATCTCCCCAAATTTCAACTCTTCACAACCATAATTAGAATCTGTGTTTTGGCCGATTCCACCAGTAAATTTCATTCCACTCAAAATATAATAATTCTCTCCTCACGATTTATTAATAATTGTTAATTCAAATTCCCATTAATAATAATATAGTTTATTCAACTGCCTCTGCTCGGTTTAACAAATTCTAACATAAAATTCTGAAAATCTCATCATCTGAAGTGATTTGGCAACGTTTTGGCACACGAGCACAATTCGTTCCATCTTTAAATACTGACATTGACATCCTTCGGCCTTCTGTCAAAGGGTTTCATGTCACTCATCATTCCATGACCACTAATTTGTGCAATCATCAAGTGGCTTCACGATGTAATGCTCTAATTTTTTAAATAATTTTTAATCTGTTTTTAACTTGTTCTTGTCATATTTTATATAAGTTTGACTATTGTACAATCTATCCAGCTCTCACCATGTTACTGGACGTTTCCCTCATCCTATACGTAAACAACAATTAGCAACATCCTCACATACTACTGTAAGTTGAGTCAATTTAAATTCATTTTACACCTTTGTTGCTACTGTTATCATTGTAATTGCAGCTCCTGATGATGATGGCAAAGTCCATTGAAAGCTAGAGAGAATTAAAAAAAGTATAAAGAGTCCTCTTTGCTTAAATTTTGTCGAAGTACCCAACAAAAGGCGGAAGCTTTAATTTTTCACCTAACTGGTCTAGACGACAATGACCACGTCTCAAGTTATATATATATATATATATATATAACAAAAAAATAGGAAAATAATGGGTAAAATCCGCAAAAAGGAGGAAAGTGGATTCGAGCAGAAAGTAGGATAGGTAACCCGAGCGATACGTATTTCTGCTGGTTGGCTTCATCAGGCCCGAAATAAATGCACATATGCAACTACAAAAGTAGATACACATGCTCATACATTCGGATACGGGTGTAACCTGAGGAAACAAAGATGAAGAGGGGAAAAAATCACACACGAAGTCCACAACAAGAGCCAACCTACACATTGTAGTATAAAATAGCTAGAAGACCTCGAATTTTCAAGGCGACATCTAACCACAACCATGCGGCCGGTTATAGCCACTTGCTGTTGTACTTCAAGCCCAAAGTATCTACAAAGAGAAAATAATCATGCGGAGAAATGTATATAACAAAAAAATAGGAAAATAATGGGTCAAATCCGCATCCTAGTTAGCAGTTCCTTTTCCTTTCATAAATCAGTGTTGGTAGTGGGATTGCCGTTTCTAACCAGAGGCTTAAACGACTGAAGATAATCCGTTCAGCCACTTTTGCCATCATATTTAAGGATATGTAATATTCTAAATGTCGAGCATGAAGGTACTACCCAGCGGATCTCTAAGGCTAGGCCAGAATGTGTGCTTATTGCATACACACGTGTTCGCTCGCTAGGGTCCGTGTGGCGTCCTGCCCCTTTCCCTGTATCCCCCTACAGCCACACGGTACCCAATGGGTGTTTAGGTCTTCGTGGTGGTAGGAGTATAAAAAAATAATGTAGAAAAATGCAATGTTCTCATTTCCATCGTATATCCTGTAGTAAGGATAAAGTTGATCACATGCAAAACATTTTCAGCATTAGATCCATGGGTTCAATACAAAGTATTGTATTCCTTCAGGTCCAGGTGCTTTATTGTTTCTGAAGAGGTGCATTGTACACTATTATTATATACATAGATACAGTTTTGGCCATTTAAATAAGGTGTCAGGTATGTTAGACTCATATGGTACATATTCGAACATCACATCCTAAGTTTTTAAAAATTGTGCAAAATTGGAAACAAACATAGGTTGACGAATAAATACGAGGACTTGATGTCGCGACTTCAATGTATACAGGTAGATATTCTGTATATTTTGACTTTACATGAAAATCGTTACTTGCGTAAGATTGTCAACAAATCAGTAGAGAAATTTTGAACACACAATTTCACTTATCACCGTATGACCAACTGAGATCAGCTGATTGTAAAATCTGAGTGGAGCGTTTTTGTGATAGGAAAACGAAAATCAAAATAAAAATGCACAAAGTGCCATTGCCATAGTCATCGTTGATCAGGATCTAAGGTTCAGGGATCATCACATAACGAAATGCATACAGAGCGCATACGCATCGCTAAAATTACTATATCCCCATAGATCATATTTATCAACAGACACTAAGAAAATATTGTGCGATACGCTAGTACTTTCACAATTTATATACTGTGTACCTGTATTTGGTCCATGTTTAGATCAAAACAGTGATAATCGTGTTCAACGTGTACAGAACTCGTGCATTCGATTCATATACGGGATTAAAAAGTATGAGCGCGTTTCCCACAAATTGAAGGAATTGAATTGGCTAAACATGGAGAAAAGATTGCGCTTATATGATCTCTGCTTATTTCACAAGATATAAGAACCCCCCTATCTCTACCAGAAGGTGTCATTTCGCGCAGATGTCCATAATCTTGACACGAGACTTAAACACCTAATCAATATACCATCTCACAGGACAGTTCTTTTTGAAAGAAGCTTCAAATTTACAATTACTAAATATTATAATTCTCTTCCTAATTATCGTAAATCATGCCATCCACATACATTTAAGGAACTAGTTTCGGATTACTTTATGAGCAATTAAATTATTGCAACTTCCAAGTTTAATTCAGGTGACCTTATGTGTGTTTTTTGGTTAGTGTTAGGTTAGGATATTTTTCTTACATGTATTCTACTACTGGCAAGGGTTGAGTGGAAGAACACCTCTAGGTGAACTCTCCCTTGAGGTTTTCCCAATACCATGATTTTGTTTCTCATGTGTGTGTGTAAAATGTACGTATATGATGGGAAAATAAAGAACATTATTATGATTATTCATATTATTAATAAAAACATTATGCCCTCTCCATCCTAAAACACAGATAATATGTGTAAGACTTGCCAATCCCTACATCTCCGTGATGCATAATGCAATTACTATCGACATAGACAAAAAATTATGAAACATTTCTGGGTGCGAAATGAATCTTTTACATTTGCTGGTTTTGAATTTAAAGTAGAAACACAAACATAGTACTTATGATAGTTGGAGCTAGACTGATATCACTTCTTGAAGAATATATTTAAAGTGTGAACACCGTCATGGTCTGTTGTACCTTCAAATTGCAAATGAAGTATCTGAAAATTCTTACATACAGTGGACCTTCATCATAATTTATTACCCTGATTATGATCATCTTTGGCAGGATATACCTACGTACAGCAGATTTTTCATGAAAATTTACTAGGTATCATGATTGTAACCATCTTTGGTAGATTGTTCGATCCAGAATGGGAAAAATCTCCTATTTATGAAAATATTTTTGGTATCATCTATCCGTTGCAATCAGTGCACAAAACTGTGAGATATAATTCATAGCATAATACAGTAAAAGATATGTCTGATTTGGCAAGGTAATGTCGCAGCCAAATGGCAGTCGGTCTTTCTGGACGCTGGCCAAGCAGAAAAGAACTTCTCACAGAGCAGCCTTCCACCACTTACGGGTCAGGATGAAACTATTGTAACTGACTCGAAGGCCAAGGCTGAAGTGCTTGCCAAGAACTTTTCTCTTCCAGATATCTTATGAACCCAGAAGACTGTAAATTTGCTCATGTCCAACCCATGCCAAAAAAGGATCTAAAACCGACCCTTACAACTACAGTCCTATAGCTCTGCTTTCTGTTATAAGTTAGGTTATGAGAGGTACATAAATCGCGAGCTTCTGGACAACTTCGAACGTCTCTGCTTGATTAGCAACAGGCAGTATGGTTTCCGACAGCAGCGATCCACAGGGGACCTCCTAGCTTACGCCACGCAATTGTGGCACGCTGCCCTCTTATGCAAACTTCCATCCCATGACCTCCCAGAAAAGCTTTGCAGATGGGTGGCTAACTTTCTCTCTGGCCTCAAGGTATCCATCGCAACTGACGGGATCTCCTCTTCATCCCGCAAGGTCAACGCGGGTGTTCCCAAGGGATTGGCCTTGGCTCCGACACGGTTCTTCTTGCATATCAACGACCTCTTTTCCTGCACGGACAACCCAATCTACAGCTTGGCTGATGAACACTCTACATGCAGGAATTCAGAGTGACAAGCCGATCTCTGCAGCTGAGCTGGAAAAAAGATTAGCGACGACTTCCTCTCTGACGAGAGACCTGGAGGTTATCACTGCTTGGGGACGCAACTATCTTGTACAGTGTAATGCTTCCAAAACACAATACTGTACCGTGACGAACAAAAGACGTCCTATGTACAGAAACAGGGCAGATATTCCAGTCTGTCAGTCAAGATAACGTAAAAACGATTCAATTCATAGTTTTTAACCGTTCCAATGACACTAATTTCAAATGTCAATTCTTCTTTGGTCTATTCTCCTTCTCCAACGTTACTGTAGTCTATGTTTTGTGGTCACTTGTTTTAAGCTTGTGTTATTTGTGAAAAATGGATTTTCCGTATAAAAAGTGCTTCTTCCAAGATCATTCTAGTGCAGAATTACATATTACACGTTAAATCTGCACTAACCCCCAAATACGTGATTATGTTGAGTGTACCATGTACCATCACCGATGGTGCGACTGAAATACACCGAAATCAAAACAAAAAACTGAAACTGCAATTGTATGTATGAATGTTGAAATATTGAACAGTTTCCGACCAGTGTTCAATCGCAACACATAAAGAATTTTAAGTGAAAAGGCTTTTTCATGTAAGGTTTTGGAAGTGCAAATTTGCAAATGTAGGATAAACTATTAACACACAGTAGGTGATGTTGAGTTAATATAATCACATATGGATTACAAAAGCTGCAAAAAAGATGGAAAAACCTTCAGCTAAACTGAAAAAAATGGATTTTACTCGGACATCAAGCATTTTTGTTAAATTTTGGCTCAGTTTTATATAATTTCATAATATTTAATAAACTGAAAACATTTCAATGGCAACCTGCCACTTCATATTTTACAGTGCTTTGTTTTGAATACTTTGATGCTATTTGCTGCCAAAAATTTGACGGAGAGATCTTGAGGCTGAATGGGTATATTTGACGAACTGTTTGGTACTCGTACCCTATTGGTGCAAAATAATGGTTTGTTATTATTGTGAAATCGGCCCTTAGACTGTCGCCTAGAATCCAATAATGCAGTAATCTACTATTGGTATAACCGGAAGAGCCACTATTTCGAAGTTTTCTAAGTTAGCTTTTCAATAAAAGGATTGCCGCAGCTTTAGGTGCGATATTCTATACTCTTATAGATACATATGATAGAAAAGTGTAAAATAACAGTTCTTAAGGAAAAAGCTTGACATAGCGCCAAGATGAGGTATTGCCAATAAGTCACTACTGTAGCTGAAAGGTAACTTAAAATATTACAGACTTTTGTTTCCTACAAATCTACATAATTTGACATCTTATAATCCATTATGCGTCCACGTAGTCCACACAGTCATGCTACAAAACACCATTTCTAAATAATCATGGAATATTGTCTGAACCTTAGCCACATCCAATTTCAGCATGGAGACCTCTTATTTAGCAGCATCGTCGGCCATTTTCTTTTTTGTTAATTATTCGTCGCCTGCCGGCAAGCCTTCGTCGAGTGTATTTCTTGAAAACGCAATTATCCCTCGCCTTTTAATTTAGCGAATGTCGCAGGACCGTTCAAGAAAAAAAGCAGCATAGAGCCAGTTGGCGTGGATTTAGCATGCAGATTCTTGATTACACCACTAAAGCACATAGATACTTATGTCTGAGCGCACTTCATGCTGTGTTTTGTGACTACAGTACCATAGTCAGTACTTTGGTCCATGAAATGAAGCGAGGTACAGCAGGTGGATCGGGACATTGTATCATAAGCGTTAGTGATATGCCCTTGTCGGCCGAAGGACGGACGCTGCTCAAGAGATACTGAGGATTGGAAAAGACGCATTTAATTGAAATAAATATTTTGGTGGATAATAACAGTGGAATATTATTGTCTTCTGATGTTCTTATGCAAATTATACATTTTATTGAGATTAGATTAATATTTGAATATAAAACATATTTCGTGCGGACTCTTTATGAAACATAATGTCTAAGATATTTACGATATTGGTACAGTATAAATGTAAATACTAATGAGACATTTCAATGCAAATACTAAAACAAATTCAAGAAATTTAGTAGCTATATTATCTCAACTATATATAAAGGATTATTTACTTGATTCTGAAGAACCGTTAAATTGGGTAGGCCCTTATGAAGTCATAGATTCATGGTTGAAAACGGTGTAGTTGTTGCTGGCGAGAAACCGATAGAGGGACTCACTGACAGATGAGATACGCCGACGAAAACGAGTGACAATTTTTCGCGGTAGTCATGACAAAAGATCTATTTGAAATTGTGATTGTTTTGCAAATGCAGTACTTGTATATCCGTAGGAGATACAAATAGAAAGAGTACCATACCATATTCGACACATACCCCGCCTGTGTTGCAAATTTTCTATTGTCTTTTAGGCATGTACTTGCATAAGCGGCTTCCTTTGTCACATAATCCCTATCATTTTCTATGCCGATTAGCCAATTTAGTCAAATAAATACAAAATAAACGATTCTATAAGTAGTTCATATTATGCAAGAAAATTAAAAGAAAACAAATTATTTGACGAAATAGTACTTATAAGCTACCAGAATTTGCAGTAACAGTCACGTCACTCCTGCTATATATTATTTATCATTAAAATCATATTTGATATTAATCAGCTATTACTTCTTCTGTATTGGTCTTTCATAGTCCATCATGAGTTAGCATCGAGCAGCAGTTACTTATTTTTGTCGGGTACGTTGACTTCTGCGAACATAGTTGTAGGTATGAATTACTATAGAGAGCTACATGCCGCGATGAAGTATGGCCATATGCGCGTGTCTATTGTTCTGTCTGGTTTGAAATAAATTTGAGTAGGGCCACATTAGATCTGATGGAAAAACAGTGGCAGCCTTTCTTAAAATAGTGTAATGTCGACCTAGGTTTTCTATGATCATTCGAAACCTATAAGTGATAGAGCAAATATGTACAGGGTGAAAAATGAAATAAATAAAATTTTCAACAATTCGTATATGTACAATCATGTTTAGCAACAATCCAAATGCTGCAACATGCCACTTTGTCACCAGTAATCGATGGAAGACCAAAAGTCATAACTGATCAAATCAGTTTATTCCGATTAAAATTTGACTATCTACGACGGTAAAATAGCTATTTTTCTCGTTTACTGCTGATGAAGACACATAAGTTTTCACTTATTGATTTGAAAGCATAACACAATAACTTTATTAGGGACACCTATAGCTTACTTCCTACGCGACCGGATTGGATGTATTGTAATTGCGAAATATTTTAAAAATCAGATTTTCCGCATTTTTTGATGTTACTATATTCATACGCTCCCAGCCCCGGTAGTTCTACGCATCTATTAGATATATCTCTCCGTACATCTGCCCTCAAAACAGAATTATAAGTGAGATACGCGTCTCTGGTCTCTACGCTGCATTGCGGTCTCTCCAATGACCGCCGTGCTGCTGCTAGTGCGACGTGTGATTTATAATTTTATGATATCAGACCAAATTATTCATAAAATAAGATCAGCTGACTGATTAGTTTTCAGTGCCTTATGCGGGAGATTTACACGATTTAGTTCGATGTCAAAAAAAAATTGTCAGATTGAAATTTAAATTTTTATAACGAAAAATAAAATTTGTATTCAGCAATTAATGTTTCGCGAAGTAAAAAATGGAATAAAATACCCCAGAAGTACCTAACGATTTTATTTTTTCCGAAAACAAATCTCCCAGAACATTATATCTCCCAAAAATCCCTCAAATCTGGGGGAGAATCCCCCAATATGCAACTCTGACTAACTGCAGCGAGCGAACCCGTATTTTTCCTGGCCTTATCTGAGGTGGATCTCAAAATAAGTTACTTAATAAGATTGCCACTCTTTATCCTCCATGAGGTACGTGATATCTGTATACCATTTTGAGATTGCCAAATAATAAAATATTTTCGAGTTCATAGAATTTATAAAACATCGATATCATTAAAATAGGAATTGTTCATCAAAGGTAAAGGAGTGCTTGGCTGATGTATTATGAAACAAAAATGACTATATTATAATAATTTCAAGAACTACTCAATAAATTGTTTTTTTAATATTTATAATTTCATAATATTGATGAATGACTAGTATATATTATTGAAATCAGAATAAGAAATTCTATTCTATCGGAAAATCCAATGTAGTGTCCATAAAAAATTAACTTGATAATAGAGAACGAGAAACGGAGCGTCATATTGAAATTCTAGTTATACCGCCTTGTAGAGGGGTAAAAGTGACAGTGGTAGTGTGCAATTTTGAAATCCCACCTTTAATAAGATCGTGAAAAACTATTTTATGAAAATTTGATTTTTTCCGTCCATCTAAATACTCTGAATTGCAAGGTTTTCTATGTATAATTTACTTAACTACCAAAATGCCCAACTTTGCCCTCATTCGTCTGAATTTACATTCCGCACAGGTTCAGATCCCAATGGCAAAGCTCAAATTTGAAACACTCGGCACATCCTTACATTCTTGCATACCATATAAATAATTTTAAGTTTATTTTGCAGTTGTATATATTTATACTGCAGTCAGTTTTTAATTATTAGTTCAATTTTGGAAGAGTGTTGAACATTGTTTTCAGAATTCTAATGATGAAATAAAAGTTGGTTTGTCATTTTTTAGTTTTATCATTATAATTTCCACAAATCTTCCCTATATTTGTACACATCCTTATTCCAACTGGATTCGCTATTATGCATTCAGTGTATATCACTAGGGATGGCATTAATATCCCACAATGCGAGGAACATTCGATATATGTAGCCAATAATAACCATTTATCACCATATTGATCATGTTGAAATCCATGAATAAATTGAGCTTAGACCACGCATACATGTTTAACGTATATGGAATAGTCCAGCTTATTCACATCTACATGTATCCTCTAATCCAGTGTGGATATATATTTATTCGTATGCCATGTGTACAGTTAATATCCCCATATGGGACTATAAATTATAATAATCCTGGACTAGATTAGAATTTTTCAGTTGATAAAATCGCAGTTTGATGATCCTATATAGCTTTTATACTGGCTTCGCAAACAACCCCTAAAAGATTTTTACGATTTAGTCGTACGTCCTTCATTTTAGACATGTACTAATATACCGGTGCGGCCGCATATGCAGAAATCTAAATACAGGCGTATTGAGACTTCTATAAGGAGCTTGAAAACACCTTGTTAATCAATTATTGAACCTCTTAAAGTTTGCAAAACTGGAAAAAACATCCTCAAGCAAATTATTCTACAATCTCGATACCCTAGGAACAAAGAAGCGGGTGTGCCAGTCAGTTCTGGATGCACGGTGTGAGCCTGGCGGGTGCACCTTGGAGAAGAGATATGTGGAGCAATGCTAGCGACATCACTCCAAACACGTGAACAGTCCTCGAGAGTAGGTCTTATATGGGCTTTATACAGTGAGAAAGATTTGTGTAAACACATAACCTAACTTTTTACCAGCAGCTGTCGCGTTCATGTGTTAGTGCCAAATCAAGTCCTCGGTGATCTGAAGTCCGACCAGCCGAAACAAATGGCTCTTTGACAGAACTCGGTCATCCATTGAAACCGGATGAACGCTAAGGCATTTCATGTTAGTCAAGGTACAGTCTTGGAATCATTAAACTATACCAATTTGCTGCGGTCATGATAACTTCTCAGATCAAAAATAGGAGGTTGATGAATTCCTGCAAACAGAGGAGAGCCTCTGAGATCTGATCAAAAGCTTCCGTAATATCAAGAGCACCAAAATGAGCTCACGATGTGACTGGATAAGTTTACTCCTAAGTTGTGTCATGTAGACCAGGCGAGGCCGTCCTCTTTTGATTGGTGGTACCGGAAAGCAGACTATCTCGACTTTAATGCATCAATTTCATCATCTCAAATTCCATCTTTCCAACTAGACTCGTTCAAAAAATAAGTTGGAGGACGTCTTTGAAAGGCACTATATAACAGTGATACAAGGTAACACGGTAACAGGCACGTTATGCCCAAACGCTCTTTCTTGGATGTTTTCTCAACTAACAGAACTACTACATCATAATATTTTCGATACGCGTCATTCTACCTCGGCCGGGATGAACAAGTGAGTCGGTGTCATTGTATAAAAAAATCTTCAGTTTTAAGTGCCTTTGAGCGGTTCAGAAATACCTGATATAGTGAACCGACGGTACACATAAAGGGACTCAATTTGTACTGGTTATATTCAACTGAATTATCTCTTTATTGTGGGCTATAACGCATTACTCGTTTCCAGGGATACGGATGAAAACCAGTACGGCATCGATAGCGGGAAAGAGGAGCTTCAGTACGCCGGATCTGGTGGTTGTGGCAACCCGTGGCTTATATAGGCTAAGATATAAGCCAAACAGTGGTAGAATGAACCCCATAGTTTAATTAGTCTAGAGCTGTGAAAAGACTATTATAGTACATTGTTAAATGACACACACGCTTTTACGGACAACGAAGAGTCAAATGAGTCTTTCTGGGAAAATCCCGTCTCTAGGGTGGACAAGAAGGAGAGAACGCTTGCTCTAAGATTTACCAATATATGTAATTGTTAAGAGCAGGCCCCTCCTACTAATTGACTTTATGGCAATCCTTTTCAATGAATGCTTGGAAGGAGAAAATGAACGGCCTATATATCATCAATTTCCTAAGGAGGTAAAAGAGAGAATGTAAGAATTATAGAAAAGTCGGTGTTATCTGTTTCTTTGCAAGGCTTTATGAGAACGTCGTAAAAAAATAATAGAGTAAGAATTCGAGGAATCTGAGAAACAAAATAGGTTTAGAGAAGATGATGATGGAGTGTTTGCCATAAAACAATTACTCGAAAACAGAATTAGCAAGGGGAAGATCCTATTTATCATATCATATTGTTAGATCTGCAGAATGATTGCAACACAACACCAGTAAAGGTTTCTACAGACACAACTGCAAGCTTGTCCAGCATGCTTGTTCAATGTTTTTGTACAAGCTCGCTTGAATGTCTGTAGGGAAATGTGGTGCAAGCTTTGTAATTATACAAGCAGCTTGAGGATTGAATTGATTTTAATTATGCATGCTTGAATTAGGCGCGCTTGCGCAGGCAAAACAGTACGTATGTACCCAAGATTTTCAAGCATGCACAAGTTGGGGTCCGTTGATGATCGTATCCTGCTTTTGAATCAAAGGTGATACAAGAGACAAAGTTTTAATACATCTCTTCATCCATTCTAAGATAATTGTGCCAGTCACGCGGATATATTTTCAGCTCACTTAGTAAGTAAATGTGAGAATAGGTTTTCCCTTTTATCAACCATTCTTTACACCACACCGCACGGTTTTTTATTCGGGATTTTCTTTTCTTCACAAGAACAAAAGCGGCCAAAGCGAGCGAATCGCCGTCGGAGTTCGACATATTTAATTAAACTACCTCTATTTTTATCAAGCATGCTTGTACGTGTGGCGCCAAAGGCAAATTGTGCATACCTGTACAAAAAGATTGAATAAGCATGCTGGACAAGCTTGCAGTTGTGTTTGTAGCCACCTTAAGCAAGCTGTCAATCTTTTCCTGTAACCAGAGGGCTTATGCTATTATGCTCTCTTACCCCTACATTTTTTTATATCTGTTTAGAGGAGGCGCCTGAACAGTGTTAGCGACAATGCCATAATATTGGGATTAACAAGGGTAGTGAAATTTTGTACACCCTACTGTTCGCATATGACCAGGTATTGGAAGATGGAGATGATGCATTGTATATTCTAAAATAGTTAAACGAGTAATTTGGTAAGTCGGGGATGGAGATAAATATGCAGAAAACAAAAGACTTAGTTGTAGACGAGAGAGGAACTGGCACAGTGAAAAGAACGATAAAGTCACGAGGAAAACTAAAATAACTATTTATAAGACTAATTTGGAAGGTATTTGTACATACGGAGCCGAAACACGGGAAGTGAGCCAACGTAATAGGGGTATACTGATCGAGATGGATTTCTGGAGGCGGAATTGTCAGGTCAGGTTAGAGCATGTACAAAATTACCATGTGTGAAGAATGTCGGAAGTAGAGGGGACTCTCCTCGATACCATAGAGACCAGACAACTGATCTGGTATGGTCAAGTCCAGCGTATACCAGACTACAAATGGCCCAAAAAATATGAGATTGGATACCACGTGAAAGGCGTGAGCCAGTTAAACCAATAAGAGAATGTAGTCAGGACATTAGAATAGGGATGATTATAAGACGAATTTCTGCTTTCCTTTTGATAAGCAATTTCTGAGTCTGGGATTATAAAAATCAACCATACGATAAACTGATGGTGTAAAACAACCCTAGATCGCTCTAGTTTTATCCATCGGGACTCATAAACAAGATTAGAACTCTCAGATTGTGATCCGTATCAAGTCAAATATATTTAAGTATCTGTATGGTAAATATGCATCAATCAAAAACTGAATTTTGTCGCTTTTCTTTCTCCCGATGAATAATTATTTAGCGCAGTCCAGGGGTATTATTACCTTATTTCAGGTTAATTATGCGAGTTTTGTTACTTGGCGAACCTTTCTAGCTGTAAACTCTCAAACTTTTTCGCAAGCAGTAGAAGATATTTTTTCGTCTAGAAGTCCTTTGACCTCACTGACAAAGAAACCATTGGAGTTTTTGGTTAAACCTGGAGACACCCTGCGAAAATGTGATAGGGCCGCCACTGGGATAGTCCAGTCAGATATAGCCAATACTGATGAAGTATAAGCGCGAAAAATGTCATGACCTTTACCTATCAATAGTTTGGTTTTGGTAGGTGAAGATCGTCAGATTTTTTCTTGTTTGCTCCTCGTTTACCTTTCTTCATCGCTAGACCTATACCGTAATAACGAGTTGCTAATGATCACGAAATATTTCCCTTCTTCTTAGTCTTCCAAACTATTGTTTACTATGTTTAATTTAGGGTCTGGTCTGGTATATGAAAAAATGATATCTGATGATAGTAGCTTTTAACATCTGCTGACCAAATGGTTGAGTTGCAAGTTTCCCGGCGCTCCTTTGGTTATAAACTTTATAGTTATAGCAGAAATAAGGATAGATCTCCAAACCATGTTTTTGTCCAGTCTTATTCGAAAGGTCCAACTTTAGTGTCGCCGGTTCTATTGTAAATTTTCTCTCCCTTGGTGTTCGCTGAGTGGTTTGCAGATGTGAGTGTTTGTTCTGTCCTTAATTTTTATGTTTATTTCGATTTTATGGATGCAACGAATTTTTACAAAGGTAGAATTATTTCAACGAATTTAGTAATTGATAATTTTGTTCGGGTACAATTTCAAGGCCTACCTAGAAACTGGAATAACTAAGGTTTGGCACTGCCAATGTATGACATATACATTTTTGAAATCAGAATTAAAAACTATACAGGGTTTGTCCGGAAAGTAATAGCACTGAGTCGATTTCAAAAAATTTATTGAGCCAATCGTTACAATTCTTTAAAAACTTTGAAAATAGGCTCCTTCTGTGTCGATGCAGCGCTGCCAGCGCGATTTCCAAGCATTGAAGGCGTCACGGAAGGCATTTTCCGGAATAGCCTTGAGAGCCGCGGTGCATGCTGCTTGGATCCCCTCTGTCGTCTCAAAATGCTTGCCTTTCTTCGGCCTTTTCAGGCGAGGAAACAAAAAAAAGTCCGGGGGGGGGGGGCACATCTGGGCTGTAGGGCGGCTGCGGAAGCGTTGAAATGCCGGCCTTGATCAGGTAGCTGATCACAAGAAAGACGGTGTGAGCCGGGGCGTTGTCGTGGTGCAACTTCCAGTCGGCTGCCATGTCTTGTCGGACCCGACTGGCCCTTCGTTTGAGTCTCCTGAGCACGTAAAACCTGGCGTTGACGGTTTGTCCAGGAGGAACAAATTCATGGTGGACGATGCCTTTGATGTCAAAAAAGACAATGAGCATCGTTTTCACTTTGGATTTGCTCATTCTTCCCTTTTTTGGGCGAGGAGACGCCGTCGTGTGCCACTCGAAAGATTGCCTCTTTGTCTCGTGATCATACTCAAAGATCCACGACTCATCACCTGTGATTACGTTATTCAAAAATTGGGGGTCACTTTCACACATGTTCAAATTTTCTTGGCACACTTCCACTCGCCGCAATTTCTGGTAGTCAGTGAGCACTTTTGGGACCATCTTCGCGCACACCGTGCGCATGTGCAAATGCTGTGTCTCAATGTCATGAACCACAGATTTTGGTAAATTTAACATCTGGGCAAATAAACGAATACTTAGTCGACGGTCTGAGTTCAAAACTTTACGCACACGAGTCACATTATCGGTGTTTGTCGAAGTCAAAGATCTTCCAGCACGGTCTTCATCAGCGACCTCTTCCCGGCCCTCCAAAAGGCCTGGTGCCACCGAAACACACCACTTCTTGCTAAAACAACACCTGGGTAAGCCTGCTTGATCATATCAAACGTCTCTGTCGCAGATTTACCGAGTTTCACACAGAATTTAATCGCGTACCTCTGCTCTAACGAACGCTGCATTTTCGGCTTGCACCACTCACAGAAAAACGTCGCGTTAAAATGCCTGTCCTGACTCTCCAAGTGCTCGGAGACAACTGACCAGCCGCTCATTCGTTAGCTAGGAACGCCCTCTACCGAATCCAGTCGGTGCGCGCACGCTCCGAAGTACAGTCATGGCCGAAGAAAATGAGTCCTATTACTTTCCGGACAAACCCTCTATAACTGCGCAAAACCCTAATATGACGTCCATAAGAAAAAATAAAGTTGATGACAGAGGACAAGGGACAAAACGTCAATTGAAATTCTAATTACGCAATTTTGTAGAGCAGATAAAGAATCTTTGTTAATGTGCAATTTATTTTAAAATCCCACTACAAACAATGTCAGGAAAAAGTTGAAACAATTTTGGTTTCTTCTGTCTCTCTCCGGAAGTACATACTTTGAATTTCGAAACTTTCCAAGTGACAATTTGTTAGTTATCTAAGTAGGTAACTATGCTCCTATTTAAGCGACTGAGGGTTGAATTTGAAACACTCGGTATATTTGCCGGCTAGTAGTCAACCTGTACTAAGTTGAAAAACCCATTAATAACAAATAATATTGATTTTCGATTATGATACATACTTTTGCAAGAAACTTCATTCATATACAAAAGTGAAGATAAACTCGGATACCTGTATTGCACGAATGTACATATAAACACTTTTTTCAGCACGTCTTTCTATAAATGCAGCGTTACACATTCAACCACTCTAGCATTCCTAAACGACACTACTTGAAGTCATAGTACATGTAAAATTGTCAATTTTCACATCAGTTAACAGCAAAATGTAGTTAAATTGGATTAGTTCCTCAGTCTCTCTGCTATTGCGATACCTAAGTGTATCTTCGCATCAGGCGTGCCATTTCATTTCATCGTTCATTTCATTCCCTGTTCATAACGAGGTAATTTTTATGCCTGGCGGTTTTATCCCCGTCTTCTTCGCCTGGAACAACATGCGCCTGCAGCGACCAAGTTGATATAAAGAGGATTATTATTAGGCATCAGCATGTACTTGTATACTGCTGTGTCAACTGCATTTATGCTCTCATACAATTCAGTGTGAAATTCGCGATCCTTTATTGAATGGAAATTTCGAGCGAATATTTTTTAAGTTTGGTAACCAACTACAACTCAAAAGAATATGTTTATCATTTACTCATCTGATTGTCATTGTCTCTTTGTAAAGAACCTCTGTACCTACTGATCTGATTCGCAACATGCCAAATCATGTCAGGGATCATAAGTTAGAATATCCTGTCCTACATTGCCGGATATTGCGGTAAGGTTGAAGTTATATGATATTTATGCCGTTTAGAATCGTTTTTGTCAGTCAGAAAGTGAAGAAAGTTGAGCTGTAATTGACATCATGGTATTTCTGCCTGTTAAATTATGCAATATCGCACGTTACTGGTTTGGCGACGTTGCGTTGTCTGGAGACTGGACACGTTGCTCGTTGTACCAGTGTCTAGTCTGTTATGTTGAGTTGGGATTTCTTATCGGATAGCACTTCTATGCTATGTTACTGTTGCATGAAATGCGTTACTTGAGAGTCATGTTTATAAACTCAATTGTTCGGTTGCGTCATCTCTACTTTTTCGATGTATACTAAAAAAATATAGTAGGTACACTGGTATGGTCTGCAGTTTTATTTCTCGTATCCCCCAAGGCTTCTAATAATTGCCAACAATGCCGTTTAGAAGCGTTCTTGAGATTCAGAAAGTGAGTGCAAGGTCAAAACTCTTAAGAGCTACAGTACTCCCGTTGACTAAGAACATGGGAGCTCCATGTTTGCCAGCTTTGTGTGACATATGCTGTGATTTTTTTCTGAGAGATAAGCTAAATGGTTCTTTAGAGGGCGGTAAAAGGTTGTATTTCATTATTCATTTCATTCATTCAGTCCATGTAGAATAAATCCTGAAAATTTCAGCTTGCTTCGATTAGTGTATCATGTCACATTCGTTGTTGTGATGCGATAAACGTAATAAACGCAATAGAATCCTTACCACCTACAAGTACAAAACCTATTGTGTTTAGCCGCTCTTGATGTCGATTTACCGACAAATGTAGAAGATAATTTAATTTAACTAACTTTCAACGAACATTTTCGTAATAGTCTCCATTATTTTCTATACACAAGCGACACCTAATCAAATTGTCCTATAGTCTTTGAAATGAATTTGCGTTTTCCATAATTCTCATTTTTGCTCCATCAATTTTTTGGCGCAGTTGGTTGACATTTTTATATCCAGATGTATAGATTATACCCTTATAAACCCCTATATAGGAAAACTAGATGACTTAAATCGAGTGACTTGGAGGCCATCGTATGTGTCCACCTCTACCTATTCCACGCCTAGGTAAAGGCAGTCTAAGTAATGCCGTACATCCCGTGCAAAGTGGCATGGGGCACCATCGCATTGTAAATACATGTAGCTTCAAACATCCAAAGGTACATCATCTAGCAGCTAATGCAAACTGCTTTGTAGAAAAGCAAGATATGACTGACCATTCAACCTGGCGGGCAATTCATATGGTTCAATTAATTTTTTGTTGAGTACTCCAGCCCTTAAATTAACGCCGAACTGACGTTGTTAGCTGAGTCGGCGAATAGCGGGTGGATTTTCCACGCTCCATGAATGGAAATTGTGCATATTGAATATTCCATTTCGGTTAAAGTTGGATTCATCTGTCCATAGGATGCTGGCGAAAAAAGTTTCATCCTCTTCGCACCTTCTCATCATATTCTCACAAAATTCAACCCGTTGTGCATAGTCGCTTGGAACCAATTCTTGTACTTTTTGTACATGGTAAGGATGCATGTTCTCCGAGCGTAGTATTGTGTGCATTGGCTCTGATGTTTATAGATGGATCTCTCTCGGCTGCTTCTATGATACCTTCTATTTCTCCTGGGCGTATCGTCGGCGCTCCTAGCTGACTATGAGTGCCTAGTATGCGGCCGTCCATATACGCATTATGGACGCGTAGAAAAACGCGGTAGTCGGGATATACCTCCGATTGTGGTCCACCTCTTCTAACCACATACTCCCGATACATGCGAGCAGCTGCTCGAGCATTTCCTAGCACCGTAATGACATGATTCTACTCAAACGTTAGGTACAAATTCCGGTATCTTCATTCAGTTGCCTAGTGCTCCAAAACGATACAAACACTACCTCGTAAATGTGTTTGCACATATCAATGCCTCACATTTGTTGGATTAGGTAGTCAAAATGCTGCTTTACGTGTTTCACACACCTTATGTGTTTATGATGTTAGGCAATAATAAGAGTTGTAGAAGAATGTATGCCAATACAACAAGTGTTGTATGATTATACTTTATATATCGGTGCCAAAAATAAGAGTTATTCACAGACTGATGACAAAAAATTGACGTTTGTTATACCATTTTTTTAAACAGTTGCTATTAACACTGCTACATTGATTACTTGTCACTATTGCTTTAACTGAGCACTTTATCACTGAGTTTCCTCTGTAACTTCTACATATTCAACAATAGTCACTTATGTTATTGCAAATACTGATAATACCTGATAGCATCAGCATGATGATGATGCTGAGCTCACGTGTAGCTCAGCGGGGTAGGACGAGGGTATTTTGCTTAGAAATTAGTGAAGGTAGAAAAGAGATTGTTTTGGGTGATGTACAGATATCATATCGGCCTTATCCTCATCCCCTTGTTTTGGTCATCGTTCATGAGAGTAAATGACAAACGCAATAAGTAACAGGATACAAAAACGAAAGGCAACTCCGAGATTCCCGAATAGAATGGTTGAAACTTGATCAATTCATGTTCTTTATTTTATATTCTGTGTGAGAAAAGTCAAAACGCTAGTCACAGACGAGGTCATCACAGATGTGAAATTCTATAGTTTGGTTCGACTTGCCCGCTTGAATTGGTTTTTAATGGTCAATAAAATCTGAAATATTCCTTCGTTAGCGTGTTTTCTCAATTTCATGTTATTGTTCACATTTAGTCCTTAAATCTGTGTTATTTTTAATGGAATACCCCATAAACAATAAGCAGCAATGCTGCCAAGGGAGATAATGTCAATTGTTAATGTCAAAAATTCACGTCATGATGCGACCACAGTGTATACTGGAACTGTCGTATTTCACAAGAGCAACATATAGTTCCTCTAAAACTGGTGCTTTGTTTTGAATCACCCCGTGCAATGACATAACCTAAATGCTATATTTATTTGTGTGGGTATTAAAAGTCAAGCTGCTTCTGGGAAGCCGCGAGACGGTGTAGTAAGCTGACATCACATTATCATTTCTATGAAAAACGAAATATGGTTGCCCAAGATGTTGGCTGGTTATTACAAAACTTCTGTTGAAGGATGCATTTCTATGATACTCTGGAAAGCAAATATTCAATAGAACAGGAGTTGTAGGAAACAGCGACAATCTTATCGGAATTTGAAATGTTAGGTCTGCTTTCGCATTTTGGTCGGTCACAGCAAAACTACCAGTTTCACTGTCATATTTTTTTTTATATTCCAACTACCACAAAGGCCTAAGGCCTAAACACCCATTGGGTACCGTGGGGCTATAGGGGGATACAGGGGAAAGGGGGAACGCCACACGGACTCTGGCGAGGGAACACGTGTGCATGCTACATGCACACATTCTGGCTCCGCCTACGAGATCCGCCAGGTGGTACCTCCACGTTCGACAGTCAGAGACCTTCCACCACCTACGGACAATCACAACATCCATACCCAAGAGAAAAATTTCTCCTGGGATGGGACTCGAACCCGCACAGCGCACGGCGACTGATCAGGAGACCGAAGAGTCTACTACTGCGGCCACCGCTGCTGCCTAATCTCTATCTCCCTCATATATAATTATATAATCTACCTTTGTGTGTGGACGACTGCTTTTTTTTTATATACTCCAACTACCACGAAGGCCTAAGGCCTAAGCACCCATTGGGTACCGTGGGGCTATAGGGGGATACATGGGAAAGGGGGGGACGCCACACGGACTCTGGCGAGGGAACACGTGTGCATGCAACATGCACACATTCTGGCTCCGCCTACGAGATCCGCCAGGTGGTACCTCCACGTTCGACAGTCAGAGACCTTCCACCACCTACGGACAATCACAACATCCATAGCCAAGAGAAAAATTTCTCCTGGGACGGGACTCGAACCCGCACAGCTCACGGCGACTGATCAGGAGACCGAAGAGTCTACTACTGCGTCCACCGCTGCTGCCTTGCGTAATCTCACAAACATACTTTATAGCTGTCTCTTCTATGTCTTCTATGCTCGCCCAGAAAATGGCTATAACTATTTTCCGATAGCTTAATCCGAGACATGAGGCTCAGATGCAGGGTATGTGGCAGAAGTTGAAAATGGCATGGACATGTTTAGAGGAGGGAAAACAGAACAGAATAACTTAAACTTCAACAAATATTATTATACAAAAGCGTTTTCATTATATTTTCAATAATAACTACTACGAATTACCTTATAATGTAACCAATTTTTAACAAACAAATGAGAAAAAGCAATGTGAACTTACCCTTACTTGTCAACTCTTGAAGAGGCTGGTGTCGGCTTCTTTTTGTCGCGTGGTAAGCAAAAAACTCTCTCCATGACTTCCATACTGTCAAGTGTAGGTTCCAAACCGTAGGTCGAAAGTTAACTAGAGATATGGATCTAGACGTAGCCAAGACTAGTGAGATTAGTGAATACATTAGACTTATGCTGAGGCTTGGAGTAGGCAACGGGTTGGCTCCAAACCTAAAAAGATTGGATCCTTTAGTTATGAGTTTAAAGCCTAAGCATCTCCAAGTCTCTTTCAAATCAAACAAAGAAGAGACTTAGAAATGCAGCCAGCAGAAACCATAACATAAAATAGTCATTATTGAAAATCTCCTAGACTCCTATGAATTTAAAATAAATGAACGTCTAGGAATTCCGTGAGAAGTCGAATAATTCCCTGATGGAATATGGAAAATATAGAGTCAAAATCACTCCATAAGTTCATTTGTGCCATAATTTGAGTACAATCATGAAGGATGAATAAGATATTTGTAAATTACATCCGATTCATATTTTATTAAGATACTTCAAAAAATGGAGACCAAATGAGAACAAAGATTTGCAGAATAAAGCAAAGAATACATAATAATTATATATTACCCTAAGCTCGCCATGTTTGCCTAACTAGACACCCACATAATGAAATTCAGGGTATAGTGCTCTTAATGTATATAAAATTATTTCGCATGTAGATATTGTTGTCAAGGTCACGAAGTTTCCCTTTAATTGGTGACATACATCGAGATGTGCGAAATGAAGATTTCAGGAAGGGTAAAATCATTACGACCTTTTTCATTTTATTCCATCACCTCCAAAATTTTGTTGTAATATATTAGCCGAAAGCGAAGTGCATTGCTGACATCGAGCAAATAGAGGAATATAGCTGTGTAATCGAGTCGTGTGAATTTTGTTCTGCTACTGCCGCATTCTGAAGACATTCAAATAAAAATTCAACCATATCAACAGTTTTATCGTTCGTAAAACGCATTTGGTAAGCACAAAAATTGCTCAAAGCAAGGCGAAACTATTATTTATATTTTGATTAGGTATTTGTTTTGTTGTATTGCATGGCTTGCTTCTATTTATTGTTTTTTTTCGTAGATATACATAGTGAATATGCATTAAACAAAATACGCCTTTTGTTATGAGCGTTACTTGGAGATATTTTGGACATTTTCAAAAAGGGTGATTTTATTCTGATGACTAAAAAAGAATTCCAGAAAAATTGGTTTAAGAAAATAAAAATTTAATGGATTTCCGTATAAAAATTTCTTTGTCCTAAATTTTAAGTTAGGAACAATGTATTGATTTCATAAAAAAAATCATACCAAAGCATTTAATTTTTTTGAGAAAGATATTAACTTAGCGCAAGCTCTTGTAGACTTTTTGGGAACTCGTTTTGTAGTTGTACATGGTGCACACTAAAAGCGACCTAGTCTGCAAGATGACATTCAGTCGTTTCTTCCGTTTTTTACATAATACTGCGGCACTGCTATTATGCAAATTGTAAAATTGAAGTGCTTTATATCGGTGCGAATTAGTCCTATTGTTATTCTAAGACAAGCATTTTGAAGCAGTAGATGTCCAGTTCTTGTATCTTTTAGTCTAAAAGTTCTCAAAGCTGCAGGATCCACGGAAAAAGTTTGTAGAAAAAAATTGAAATTTTTTTATATCTTTGTTTAATCCCATGAACATTTCTTGCTTAAATCAAATTTTTAATGAAAAATGTCCTTTTGCCTCTGAGCATCGATATCTCAGGAACCAGTCATTACAGAAAATCTAAGGGTGGTTTCAAAAGCTGGAATAGATTCTCTAAGATAATGAATGATATTCTGGTCTATTATTCTTGCAATATAAGAAAAGCGACTGTAAACATTCTCTACCGCCAATAGAAGAATCGATAACAAACCGGTGGCGGTATATAAAAAAGGCGAAAGACATGGAAAGGGTGAGAGACTACGTCTGCACTGAATGATATGACGTTAATGAATTTTTGTTGCGCAGAAGGAATTTATTCCGGGCTGCTGCATCTTAGACATATAGATTTCGTTCGTCTGCTTTCTCGCCTCCATGGTACATCGTCAGTATGTCTCCTTGCTAGAAATAGTTTCTACAACGACTGTTATATTGAGTGCTAGTTCTGTGGTGCTCTATGATGAGAATTCTTCTTGATTGACATGACAGTCACATACATATTTATATATAGATTGAAGTATATTGTAAGGCAAAACAGTCACAGTATTTGCTTTAATAGACACTTGCTATAGATGTTTATAGTTTCAATTATCTTAGTTTGAGGGTGCCGTTTTGGTCTCACTATCTGATAGACTTAATGGTTGTAAGTTAATCCTGTAGCTTATTGTTATATCCCTAATGTCGCTGATAACAGTGCTAGATGAGATGAGATGAACTTGAGCAGAAAACCTTTTTAATTTTAGTATGGTCAAGTTTCAAACCTGATTCATGTTAATTGATTTTTGTTGCGCAGAATAAATTAATATATCAAAACTATCCTACTTTCTGGAATTAGCACAACTGTCAGCAGTCATATGTTGCTGAAGTAGTTCAAAAATTGAACTAACAATGGGTCTCCAGCCTTCTTGTAGCAGCCGCTGTTTCGATATATAAAAAAAAATGGAAAGTGAAATTTTTCTTGCCACAAAATGTTTGGGTTAAAAAAAAATCACCATAGTGTAATCATATTAGACGAAAACACCCCTGATTTGCTAAATAATTGTAATTTTATTGCTGCAAGTTGTTCAAGGGGGTATTCAAAACATGGACACATAAAATGGGTAGACCAATTTTTGTAGAAAAACTTTTTATTCGACAACAAAGAACTAAAAAACGTGTTTTTTGGGATTCAATCGAAAGAGTTGGCAGGAACGAAAAAAATCTTCATATTAGATTTTTAGGCATTTAAGAGACCTACAGAATGAGACCACACGTAAAAAGATCCGACTCATAGCAAAAAAGTTATGGCCGAAAACCGAGGCAAACCGTAGGTTTTGGCACTTGTTGGTAATGCGACGATGGTTTCTCGCAGAAAATCGAAATTCTTCAAATTCGTAGGATTCGTACTTCTAAATCACCACAACAAAATTGGATGGATTGGTCAAGTAGTTTTTTGAGACTTTCTAATTGTTTATCCCAAAACACCTGTCTTCAGGCCATCAATACTAGTTTATTGAAGGATATACAGGGTTAGTTCAAAGGGCATTTCATTGCAAAATACACTAGTTTACTTTGCCGATATGAATCGCAAACCATTCCGGAAGATACATGTTATTTTTATGCAAAAAAGGATGGTTTAGGTTTTTTCTTCTAGACAAATTCAAACATTTCGTATTTGTGATTAATTCGCGAAAAAAGATGCTAAACATATTCGCTTTGTTTTGAAATCTGTATAGTAACGTATGTTTTTCGAATATCGTAGCGCATTTGTTCAATTACTCATAAATACGAAATGTTCGAATTTGTTTAGAAGAAAAAAACGTAACCTTTGTTTTTCGCATAAAAATAACATTTATCTTCTGGAATGGTTTGAGATTCCTATCGGCAAGATAAACACGTGTATTATGCTACTAAATGCTCGTTGAATGAACCCTGTATAATCATCAATAAACTAGGAGTGATGACCGGAAAACAGGTGTTTTGGGATAAACAGTTAGAAATTCTCAAAAAACTGCTTAATCAGTATATTCCAATTTTGTTGTTGTTATTTAGAAGTATGAATCCTACGGATTTGAATAATTTCAAGTAGTTGCGTGAAATTATTGTCGCATTACCAACAAGTGCCAAAAACCTGCATTTTGCCTCATTTTTGGGCCATAACATGTTTGCTGTTAGCAGGATCTTTTCACGTATGGTATCATTTTGTACGTCTCATAAATACCTAAAAATCTTATATGAAGAGTTTCTTCGTTTCTGTCAACACTTTCGATTGAATTCCAAAAACACGTTTTCTCATTATTTGTTGTCAAATAAAAAGTTTTCCCACAAAAATTGGTGTACCCATTTTATGCGACCATGTTATAAATATAACCTTGAACAACTTGCACCAATAAAACCAGACTTTACAATTATTTCGGGGAAATTTGCTAATATGATTAGACTAAAATGAACCAAACTTTGAAAATTAGTGAACAATCTCTTTTGTGAAATTTCAAAGATTTTACCCTCTCCAAAAAGTATATTTACAAAAGTTTGAGAATCCTGTATGGACTATCAGAAAGGGAAAAGGGTCGGGAGAAAATATGGTATCGTGAAATGTGTCTGGTAAAAATTTCACTACCCTAGCTGTAACGGTTGAGGAGGTGTGAGTTGTCTGTGTATTTTTTAGATTGTTTGTCCAATACCTCAACAATATGAAAAGGTCTTATTATATTATATTGTATTAAATTTCTTCGTTTGAATGTATCTACCCAAATCTGCAATAAAATGAAGGGCTTTCCATTTAAAAAAGTATATGTAGTATATGTTAGGATCGCCACGTAGTTATGAATCACCCTGTGGTGATGAAAATATTTACTCATTTAGAAGCATACTATTGGCTGCAAGTCTTGTAATTAATTTGTTAGCCCACTTCAAAGACTCACTCTATATGGTGCCATTTGGCAGGCATTTAAACAGAGATTCCTAATGTGGCATCTCAAGCTTATCCTGTGGTTGCTTTTCTGATTAGTCCCCATGTTCTTCTGGCCATCTGGCCATAGAATAAGGCCACCAAATATCTTACACGTGTAGTTTCACTTTACGGCCAGTTGAACATGGAGATCCATTTTTGATATTTGTCGATAATGATACCCATTACCCAAACTGCATTTGTATATTATCTATTTTCAGTTTGTGTCGGAAATTTGAAAATAGGTGTAGATGTAGAGGAAAACAAAGCATCTAGTCAAACTACGCGGTATCACTGAATTTTTGTAGTGTTTCTATCTGAAATAATTATTTGACATACAAAATGTTTCTCAAATCCATGTATGTGCTTAATTTTTTAAAAATGCTTCAAATTTAATGGCATCACAACAGAAAATCTGAGTCGGAAGATTTCTACCTTCAATTTTCTCCTTCTTGTAGTTTCTGAGTCAACGATTCTGTTAATACTAACCCTGGACACAACGTGAATCACAAATGGAACGTTGTATTAACTGATAAAAGCAAAAAATATTTTTTTCAGATTGTGGGAACACGAGAACTATTCATGGTGTAGTCAGTAAATGCCTTTAGGAGATACAGTTGGGATAAAGCTGCCTGTTCAATACAAGCAAGTCAATGGTTAGCTAACAATACGTATCGCTATATTTTATTTTGTATAGTAGCTCGCTACACATTGTAAGTTTGAAGACAATGCAGTTGTCTCTGTAATGAACATGAGATGCTTTATTGTCACTGTCACGAAGCCAGTAACTGTCCCTCTTTTGTGAATAGCAATGGGCGTTGTGGGGGATAATATTGTCCGGGCACGGGTATTACGTATCTTGAAAAGTGACAATATGCCGATTTTTTTTACATTGCATTGGTTTTGTGTGACATTATGTAGGTTTTTCTACAATATGTTATCTTAGCACTTAGTTGTACGTGTTGCCTAAACGTCATGAGGCTTCAGTTGTCAATGTTTGGCTCTGATGTGATGTAAAATCTGCTTCAGAGATGGCATTACTGGAGGTCTAAGCTGTAAGTTGTATGTGTTGATGATCATTCCATTGAATTCTTGTCTCAAATGCGAGTAGACTTTCTTGAGTTTCAAAGCTAGAAATTAGTTTCGCATCCACTTTTTCTTATCCATTCTGGAAATTACATATGCAAATTAGCTGAATTTCAAAAATAAGAGAGATAAGAAATAATTATTCACTGTATACTGTCGAATTACAAACCATATACATCTAACAGTAATTACACACAACGTGGATGCGGTGGTGATTTTCCTTAATTCTCCTCAAAGTTTTTCGTAATTAATAACTTTGAACATAACCTCTCTTCACAAAGCACAACGCAAATAACCCGTTGGGCACAGCTGATAGATATACTTCATTGGCAGGCAGCATATGGTATCTAGTAATGATTTTTTTCACACAGCAGATATGGCTGATTTTATACACATAATCATCCAGATGCGATCTTACTATTCAACCAACTTTCTTCTCAGAGATGAAAACTACAGATCACTCGGCTTCACAAAACATATGCAACCAAGAATGCGGTTAGTTTAGTTGAGTCATTCCTCCATAGATGGACGCTCACAACGATTCTAGTGAGCAAACGTGGAAAGTCTGTTTGCATCCTAAAAACTATCTAGTCTGCAAGATGACATTTTATAAGTTTTTTACATAATACCCGTGCCGATGCGGCAGTCGCATCGGTACTCAGAACGTGTAGAATTACATTCCTCAATATATACCGGGTGTTGCAAAGGCAAAAGAAAAAGTTTAGAGCAAGTATTCCACATCAAAATAATGTGGGTATATATCAGTTTTACCGTAAAATGTTCAAAAATACATTGCGCTACTTGAGCGATAATGACAAACAAAACAATGACTATATTCCGAGAAACATGGATACTTTTGTATCTCCGCAGTGGATAAAGTTTCCAGTACCAAATTTCAAATTATTGTATATGTAGAATGGGCAGCATAATCAATACATACAAAATATTTCGTATCTCAAACTATATGTAGATAGTGTGATATTTTGACCCAAAGCATTAGCGATTTTTATGACATGTCGATAGTTACAGTTGTATGTATAAGTTGGAATTATACTTCTGCATCATTACGCATAATATCTTAAGTTTTATGTGTGCTACTGATTATACTCGCTTACTTACATACAAACACTATTGCAACTTTACGTCTAATGAATACATTTTTTTGCAGGTAAGAGCAATATCAACTGGTTGACTGTCAAGCAGATTAGTTGTGAGTATCTAAGATTATCATATAATCTGGTACTTAGATAGCTGAACTAACCGAAAGGCCAGTGAAGCAATTGATTCGTGTTCAGTTATCTACATTCTTATTTATTGGTAAGCTTCACAGAGACAACAGCAGGATACGTTTTAGAAAGCTACATCATATGGTAAATGTTTCCTCTCCACACATAAGCAAGCGAAATATAATAATCGTAAATAAATTTGAAGTTCGGTTAATTCTCTGTGGCTTATTAATCCAATAAGTGGTTTTGATAATCAACCAGACAGTAGAGATATGTAAGTGGAAAAGACAACCTCAGTTTTAGAAACTACATTAAAAGCCTGAGTACTTTTAATTTTTACAACTAGAATTTCAGTTCAATCAATGTAAATAATCATTGAATTGAAGGGAATCTCACAGTAACATTTTATACTTACATGCATATTACAACACTTTAGTACAATAATTATATCCACTGTACCCAGCAAAAAAATAAATTGACCGCATCACAAGTCCAAGTAAGTAGCTATCAATGATTCCGGGGGTGATTTCCAGTAATACTTCTCAAATGAAGTTTTTGAGAATGTAAAAAAGACATTAAATATTTTAATTATCCACACCCAGCTCTGTTTAAAGACCTCTCATATCTACTTCTCCGTCTTTCTCTATCCGACATTATCGCTCCGCTACCAAGCTCGTCTTGTGGACCTTTATTTTCTCGTTGTCAACAATAAGCACTTATTTCTCAGACGGGGTTGTTTTTCTTCTGCCCTTGTTTGTTTGTCTGTTGTACGAAAATATATGAGACGACTTACGATACTATGTATCTACTTTTTTAGTTTTAGAGGAATTTATATTTTATAAACTTAATGAATACACGTTTCAATGTTCCTGCTTTTCACGAGTAAGTTGCTATAACCCGCAGGGCTATTATGTAAAAAACCTAAAAACCATTAAATAAAACTGACGAAATGTCATCTTGGAGACTAGTAATTTTTGGTGTGCAAACAGTTCGTTCCACGTTTCCTCGCTATAATCGCTTGTGTTACGAGTAAGTTAGATCTTGTAGAAAAACCTAAGATATGTCACACAAAATCTACGAAACGTCAAAACAAACAACGAAATGTCACCGTGCCGCATCGCACGGGTATTATGTAAAAAAACTATAAGACGTCAAAAAAAAACATAAAATGTCATCTTGCAGACTAGGTAGTTTTTATGATGCAAACAGTCATTCCACGTTTGCTCACTAGGATCGTTGTGCGCATCCATCTATGGAGGAAGAGCTCAACTACACTCATTGTTGATTGTATATGTTTTGTGAGGCCGAGTAATCTGTGGTTTTCGTCTCTGAGAAGAAAGTTGGTTGAATAGCAAGATCGCATCTGGATGATTGTGTGTATTGGTCTGCATGTGTATAAAATCAGTGATATTTGCTGTGTGAGAAAATCATTACTGAATATGCTACCAATGAAGTATATCTATTAGCTGTGCCCGACGGGCTATTTATACTATGTTGTCCTTTCTGAAGACAGCTTATGTTAAAAGTTATATATTACGTCTTTTTATGTTTTCAAAGACTTTGAGGAGAGTTCGGCCCTGACCGAAATTGCCTTGTTAGCTATACAGCGAACCTCTACAAATTTTAACAATTTAGTAGTGAAAATCAAACGAAATATTTCTGCAACAGCACCAGTGCAACAGTTTAAGCCTATACGGACACACTGTGAGTACATACTCAACCTTTATCTGATTAATTATATCAGGAATCGAAATAAATAATAAACCGTACAGCAGACTCGTGCAGCACAGCATAGTAAAAACTCTCCAAAACAAATAGTCTCGAGGAGTCAGGTCCGTATCGAGAAATGATACGACGGCCACCTGGAGCGATTATAGAAATTCAATAATGGCATCCGTTGAACACCAAAATGCATCCCAAAATGTCACAACAGCTCAATCATACTCCAACGTACTGACTCAAAATACATTCAGATATCCAAATAAAGATCAAGCAATAATATTTAATTCTAGTAATGGAACTAGACTGCAGGACTACTTACTCAAACTTGGTCCAATAATCAGCCCTAAAAATATACTTTTTTGTTCTAGAATTTCGAATAACAGAATTTGTATATACTTAGCAAGTAAACATATAGTCGATAAATTTCTAGAAAATCCTGGACAAATAGAACTCAATGGTGAGATCATAAAAGCACGCAGACTAATAACACCATCCGATCGACTAGTAATTTCGAATGTGAGTCCTACAGTCCCACACACAGTTATAAATGAAAAATTATTACAAATTGGCCTGAAACTAGTCTCACCACTTACTTTTTTGAGAATTGGAGCTCCATTGCCTGAGTATAGCCATATACTCAGTTTTAGAAGACAAGTATATATTGAACCCAACCAAAATTCGGCAAATCTCCCAGAGTCACTAGAAATAACGCATGATAACATAACCTACCGCATTTTTCTATCATTAGACAGCCAAAAGTGTTTCAAATGCAATAGACAAGGACATATAGCTTCCCAGTGCCCATTTTCTACCCAACTGCAAACAAACATAATAGAAACACCACCACAGTCTACCAATCAACTGGAAACGGCAAACACTCAACAAGTAAACGAGCAATAAATAACCACAGCATCAAGTGAACCAGCAACATCTCAATATACAACCAACACACAAGAAGCAGAGGTTCAAAGCCATATCAAACCCATTCAAACAGAACAACAAAACACAGTTGCATTACATGATTTAACCTGTAATAACCAAACGGATACACAAACCAGCACATCCTCCAAACGAAATTTCTCAGAAGCAATTTCGCCGACCACACCAATACATGATCCCTCATCAGACCTCACAAATTCCCCTATATTTCCAAAACCCAAAAACACAAGAATAAAGAAACAAAAGACAAATAGTCAGCCGTCATATATCTCTCAAGAGGCATATGAAGACGTTAAAACATTCATAGATGCCCAAACCCCTGCTTTTACCTTGAATAGTGACCAATTCAAAAGCCTCCTAGAAAACACTCACGGAACCCATGATATAATGAGCATAATCCAAGACTACACAGATGACACTAAAGGGCTCATTGAAATGATACTACTGGTGTACCCTCACATAGCAGATAGAGCAGTGAAAAACAGATGTACTAGACTACGGAAAAAACTAGAACGATATACTGACAATAACATTAACGAATGTCTCAGCGACACCTCTTCAATGGACTCCACAACATATTAAATTATATACTATGTTCATTGGTCTTAGGTCGCTTTTACAATGGAATCTAAATGGATACCACAGCCATTTAAACATGTTACATAAACTCATCTCAGATCAAAACCCTGACATAATTTGTTTACAAGAAACTCGATTCCACGAAACAAAAACACACACGCCAAGACATTACAGGGGATTCTTTAAGAACCGCAATGATGGCTCTAATTATATAGCTAGTGGAGGTGTTGCCATTTATATCAAAAGTAGCATAGTAGCCAAGCCCATAAACCTTAACACTCAGCTAGAGGCAGTCGCAGTCACAATAGAAGGCTCTCAGAATATTAGCATTTGCAATATATACATACCACCCAATTATCACTTAGATACAAATGAACTGGAGGCACTTCTCCGACAAGTACCATCACCTCGAATTATCCAAGGTGACTTTAACGCCCATCATCACACTT
Organism: Acanthoscelides obtectus; assembly: GCA_963669975.1. Taxonomy (NCBI): domain Eukaryota; kingdom Metazoa; phylum Arthropoda; class Insecta; order Coleoptera; family Chrysomelidae; genus Acanthoscelides; species Acanthoscelides obtectus. Next base: position 62,278,446 of record CAVLJG010000001.1, read on the forward strand.
GGGGATCAAGAAGAAACAATACTCGAGGAAAAATAATAAAAGATATTTTGGATACAACAGATCTTAATTTGCTAAACGATGGTACTGAAACAAGACTTGATCTAGGAACTGGAACAACATCAGCAATAGATTTGAGCTTAAGCTCGACAAATCTTGTAACCCGTCTGAACTGGAGCGTATTAGATGACCTGTATGGAAGCGACCATTTTCCTATAGTCATATCTAACCCAGGAGAATTGAACAGTGATACACTACCTGAAAAGTGGAACCTGAAAAAAGCAGACTGGATACACTTCTCGAAATATATAGAACACAATTTACACAAAACTCAAATAAAAGAGAACATTGATGAAACAATACACGAGTTCAATAATATTATTATAAATGCAGCACACACCAGCATTGGTAAAACTAAACCAGTTATGAATAAAATTCCTGTTCCATGGTGGAACGAAGAATGTAATACAGCAATCAAGGCAACTAAGCAAGCAGTAAACAAGTTTAAAAGAAACAGAACTATCGAAAATTTGATAGAACTTAAAGAAAAACGAGCACAAGCTAAGCTAACAACAAAAAAGAATCAAAAAGACTCCTGGAGGAATTTTGTTGGCAGTATAAATAGCTCAACACCTCTAGCGACAGTTTGGAAAAAAATAAAAAGTGTAGCTGGAGCCCCATCATACTCTCCAATCAGATGTTTAAAAGAAAACAATATAACACATACAGATAGCAGAAGAATAGTTGAAGCACTCAGTAAAACTTACCATAAAAATTCTAGCAACCAGAATTACAATCAAGAATTTCTAATACATAAGACCAACGTAGAAGCAACACAAATATTAATCCAGAACAACCAAGACCCAATGAACAAATTAATTTCTGAGCACGAAATGGAGGAAGCACTTAACGACTTAAAAGAAACTTCTGCAGGACCTGATGAAATACCCTCCATATTTCTGAAAAAACTCCCAGCAACAGCAAAACAACACCTACTAAATATATATAATAAAATATGGACTGAACACCTATTCCCAAATATATGGCGTCAAGCATTCACTATACCTATACTTAAGCCTAATAAATCACCTCTCGTACCAGAATCATATCGACCGATATCCTTAACATGTGCTATGTGTAAATTACTAGAAAAAATAATAAACAAAAGGCTGCTGTGGAGTTTAGAGAAAGGAAATCGTCTAATAAACGAGCAGTCCGGATTCAGACAAAATAGATCCACTATAGATAATATCATCGACCTTGATACACATATACACGAAGCTTTTAGCAACAAGCAACATTGCCTCGCAGTATATTTCGACATGAAAAAAGCATTTGATACTACATGGAGGAGAGATATAATCTCAAAACTACAATCATGGGGATACGATGGGAACATGATTGCCTTCATTTCCAATTTTCTGAAAGATCGAAGTTTTCAAGTCCGGTCGAATGGAGTTTTGTCTAAGCCCAGATCACAGGATAACGGTATTCCTCAAGGATCGATCATCAGTCCAACGTTATTTCTAATTGCTGTCAACGATGTATCGAATCACATAGAAAAACCAATTCACGTACGAATATATGCGGACGACATGTTAATATTTGTAAGAGGTAGAAACCTAACAACCAATATTCACCTGATGCAAAAAACAATACAAAATCTAGAACAGTGGTCAGAACGCTCCGGATTAACATTTTCACCAGAAAAGACAAAGTACATCATATTCTCGAAAAAAACAATTGAAGGTGGAACACCATTAAAACTAAATAATATAATACTAGAACAAGCATGCGACATAAAATTTCTAGGACTCATATTTGACCAGCGGCTGACATGGAAGAAGCACATTGCATACTTAGTCAAATCGTGCGAGAAAAGGATGACCGTTCTAAAATACTTATCAAACAGACACTGGGGAGCTGAGGGTGAAACACTCTTGAGCATATACCGATCAGTAATACGATCAAAACTAGATTATGGTAGCATAGTTTACGCTTCAGCTAGTCCTACTGCCCTCAAATCGCTGGATAGTATACACCACCGAGCAATTCGCTTGATACTGGGAGCATTCAGGACAACACCTATCCAAAGTTTATATTGCGAATCTGGGGAACTATCATTGAATGACAGAAGAAAGATATTGAGTTTAGCATACGCCACCAAACTTTCATCTAACAAAAATATACCGGCCCACAGGAACATGATGCAGGCTAATACACATATAAGTACAAGCAACACCAATACAGTACACGGAAAGTCATTCTTCACGAGAACCATTAGATATTTAAGGGATATTAGAATCTCCCAGCTTGCTGGTATAGCACCGGAAACTAACACAAACATTCCACCGTGGATTATAGATAAGCCAAATATCAATAAAGAACTGCTGAAAATAAATAAGACAGAAACTCCTGGACCAGTAATCATTCAACATTTCCAGGAAATACTTCATAGGTATGAAACATATGAAGAAATATATACCGATGCATCTAAAATTGACAGCAAAGTAGGTTCAGCTGTTGTGACAACTAGCAACACCCTAACAATGAAACTACCAGACGCAGCTACAATTCTAACAGGAGAATTGCACGGACTACTAGAAGCAATAAAACTTATAAGAGATAAGCACATTCAAAAATCGTTGATTATAACGGATTCGCTCAACTCCCTTTTGCTTATCGAAAAGATATACACAAACAATCATCTGACACATCAAATTAAAGAAATTCTATATGCATTGCAGTTGGAGAATAGCAATATAGTCTTCATATGGGCGCCTTCCCACGTAGGAATCAAAGGCAACGAAAAAGCCGACAAATACGCAAAAATTGCAGGAAACCTTAATGATCCATCACACGTAACCATTCCAGCTTCAGATATCAAGGTCTTTCTGAGAAATAAATTCATTGAAAACTGGAATATCAACTGGCAAAACCATCCATCGAAGCTACTCGAACTGAAACCTAAATTAGGACCATGGACTACAGTGACAACAAACAGAAGACATCAAACCCTGATCACCCGACTCTGTCTAGGACATACCAGAGCTACACATGAATACCTCATCACCCAAGGAGCAGAACCTATGTGTGAAATATGTGAAGTGACACTGAGTGTTAAACATATACTGGTGCAGTGCCCTTTACTAGACTTTTATAGAGTTGACTGTAACATTTTATCCTTAACTCTAGAAAACATCTTAGGACCAAATTGTAACGTATACAACTTACTTCGCTTCTTGAAACAAAATAACTTATTGTACAAACTGTGACACTATAACCATCGCCGCTAATGGCCAGTAGGTCGATGCGGTTAAATAAATTAAAAAAAAAAAAAAAAGACTTTGAGGAGAATTCTGGGGAATCACCTCCATGCCCGCGTTGTGTGTAGTTACTGTTAGCATATATATGACTTGCATATATAATTTACAGAATGGATAAGAAAAAGTCGATGCACAACTAATTTTCTAGCTTTGAATCTCAAGTAAGTGTATTTGAGACAAGAATCCAATGGAATTATCATCAACGCATATTATTAGCACACAAATCCTAACTATGCACCTATGCATTGCCGTTTCCTTCTAGCTATAGTATACAACTTACAGCTCAGACCTCCAGTAATGTCATCTCTGAAGCAGAACTTACATCATATCAGAGCCAAACATTGATAACTGATGCCTCATGATGTTTAGACAACACGTACTACTACAAAACGAATTCACAACGTGTCGATCAGCTGGTGCTAAGCTAGCTTCTTGTAGAAAAACCTGTATACGTATAATGTCACAAAAAATCAATGCAATGTCAAAAAAAATCTACATAATGTCACTTTTTAAGATACGTAATACCCGCAAATTTTATTGCTTTTTTTGAAAATTTATTTTTTGATATACCGAAGCAGCCGTGCAGGCCGAAGCCTAAATGCCAGGACACCGCGGCTGCTATGAGGATCCCAAAGAAGCTTTGTTAATCCGACTTTTGAACTGCGTAAGGATAGTAGAACTGGGAAACGCTTCCTCTTGTAGATTGTTCCACAATCTCGACACCTTCGGGATGAAGGAGTGGTCTTATCGGCCAGTTCTGGATTTACGAAGTTCGACACGGTTAGGATGGGAGGCCAAAGTCAGGCGGGTCTGCTAGATCGCCGACGGCTCGCCAGTGCGAAGGGGTCCCGAGACTTTCTGTTAGGGCAGAGTCATCGATTAGTCGGACAACCCATTCTCTGGACAACATCGAGCATAGATAATATAGTCGGGGCGGCGGCATCCCAAACGTGTGAGCAATACTCGAGGCTAGGTCTTATCTGGGCCTTGTATAAAGTGAGAAGGTCATGCGGAGAAAAGTACTTCTTGGCCCTAAACAAATAGCCTAGCTTTTTCCCATCAGATGCCGCTATTGACGAGATGTGTTCGAGCCAGGTCAAGTCCTCGGTGATCAGGACTCCGCAGCCGAAGAGAACTGCTCTTTGGCAGAACTCGGTCATCCATCGAAACGGGATGAGTGCTAGGACGCTTTTCGTTCGTCAAGTACTGTGTTTTGGAAGCATTAAAATGTACAAGATTGTTGCGTCCCCAAGCAGTAATAACCTCCAGGTCTTTCGTCAGAGAGGAAGTCATCGCTAGTCTTCAGCAATGCTGTGGGTTGGGTTGATCATATAGGAAAGGAGGTCGTTGGTATGTAAGAGGAACAGTGTCGAAGCCAAGACCGATCCCTGGGGAACACCCGCGTTGACGTTGTGGGATGAAGAGCTGAACCCATCAATTACGACGGATATCTTGCGGCCAGAGAGGAAGTTTACATATGAGGGCAGCGTGCCACAGCTGATCGAATGCTTTCGTGATATCAAGAGTATCGGCATGAGCCTCACCATAAGATCGGATGAGTTTACTCCGCAATTGCGTGACGTAAGCCATCAGGTCCCCTGTAGGTCACTGGTGCCGGAAACCATACTACCTGTCACCTGTCACTAATCAAGCCGTGACGTTCGAGGTAGTCTAGAAGCCCGCGATTTATGCACCTCTCCACCACCTTACTTATAGCAGAAAGCAGGGCTATAGGCCTGTTGTTGTAAGGATCGGTCTTAAATCCTTTTTGGGATGGGCTGGACATGAGCAAATTTCCAGTTTTTTGGGAAGGTGCCGGATTCGTAAGATATCTGGAAGATACGCGAAAGAGCTGGAGCAAGCTCCGCTGCAAACCTCTTCAGTACAATGGCGGGAATCAGGTCCGGACTAGAAGCTTTGTTGATGTCGTGCGACAAGAGCACCCGTCTTACGGTCTTATACCTGAATGTTACGCATTGTGTAGCTAACCCTTTGAATCGACAACACTTGGGCTTTGGGGGGGATATCCATGGTGCAGCAAAGTTCTTGGCAAGCACTTCCACCTTGGCCTATGAGTCTGTTACAATCGTTCCATCCTGACTCGTCAGTGGTGGAAGGCTACTTTGCGAGAAGTTCCTTTCGATCTGCTTGGCCTGCGTCCAAAAAGACCGGCTGCCATTGCGCTGCGACATTACCCTGTGCCTAACTTTTACATCGTGCTGGTCTTTGGCATTGCGAACCGCTTCGTTATATTTGTTTCTGGACTCGATGTCGGCTTGTCTGTTCTCTACAGTGGGGTTTTGTAAGAAAGTTCAGGATGCGTGGTCTGAAAGAGATCCAGATGGCTACTTGCATGTGACGAGACGCGGGGAAAAAGTAGGGCTCGTCACCAGCTGGGTGACCCCCCGAGTAAGAGCGACCGCTTCGACTGCACGACCTGCTGCATCATTCTTGTTTGAGCCCAACCAAAGCTCATTATGGGCATTGAAATCTCCAAGGAGAACTACCTTTGGAGTGGGGTGATTGCTAGGTTTTTGTGACAACATAGGTTTTCCTACAAGACGTCAACTTAGAACTTACTAGCTTTTGTACACTTGTGAACTCGTTTTGTAGCTGTATGGGTTGCCTAAATTTTATGATAATTCAGCTATCAATGTTCAGAGATGGCATTATTGGAGGTCTAAGCTGTAAGTTGTATGCTATAGCTGTAAGGAAACGGCAGTACATAGGAGGATAGTGAGGAAGGATTGGTGTGCTAATAACACTGGTGAATAAAATTAAAATAAATTTTTGTGACATGGACAAAACAAGGTGGTTATTATGTAAAACGTACCCAAAAAGCAGGAAATAGCATTCGATTTTCACCCACGGTTTTCTTGCAATAAGGCATTTTATTTGCTGCTTATACTCGTAAAATATAAGGATATGTGTGTAAGAGTACTAATAAACACTCAAATAAACATTAATCTCAGAATGTTGTTGTCGATGTTTTATGGCGATATGTTGCTCCTGATTGACACTCCATTTGCCTTGGTACCGTTTTTCCATAGCAGAAATGTCTTGGTGGAACCGTTCACCATGTTCATCACTTACCGCACCTAAATTTACCGGAAAAAACTCGAGATGAGAATCCAAAAAGTGAATTTTTAGGGATATGTTACATCCCATACCTTTATAAGCATCAACTACTTCACTCACAATATCTTTATAATTGCCCGCCTTCACATTGCCTAAAAAATTTGCAGTAACTGATTTAAAAGCATTCCAAGCTCGTAATTCAGTTTCATTTAGAGCACTGTCAAATACATCATCTCTTTAATTTTTGCCTCACTAAGTCTCGGAAATGTTTGTTTTAAATGCAGAAACCCTCTTACATTTCGATCCATAGCTTTCACAAAATTTTTCATCAGTCCCAACTTAATATGCAAAGGTTTTTGGAATCAACTAGTGGGTCATGAGCAATGTTTTGTAGGCCCGGAGTTAATACCTGAGGTAGTGGCCACTTCTGTTCATACTGACGATCTCGCGAACGACTGTCCCATTCACAAAGAAAACAAAAATATTTGGTATATCCCAAGTTCATAGTAATAAGTCGATCAGACTTAAGCCGCCAGTTTGACAGTTGTTGACGTTTCACATTAAACTCGTACTTCTGCGAAAACAAATAAATAAGTTTAAATTAAGAGCAATTCTTTTTATCGAAAATTGTTATATATTCGACGTTGCGAAAGAGAATGTACCTCATCATTGGCCTTTTTACTTCCTATTTCATTGAATATTCAGTCTCAATCTAGGGTTTCTTAACAGAAATGTATACCTAACAACAACATTTAATAAAATATATTGGAAGGTAAACCAAAATTTAATGGATACTTAAGAGGACCAACCGAAACTTTAATCCAAGTAAACTAAACAAAAATTTAACTTTAAGTACTGCACATATGACCCATCCATATTCATTATAACGGATATGCTCTAAGAGAACTCACATAACATTTTCATATGATTCCTTCACATGAACTGCGTGCGCTATAGGTACAAATTGATATTTATTACCGTTGTGTACCAATACCGCTTTTAACATAAGCTTAGAGGAATCAATGAACAGGCGCCATTCATTTGGGTCATGTTTCTGTTCTAACGCGTCAAACAAATTGTTGACATCGGAGCAATATATCAACTCCCTTTGTTGACGGAAACAGTGTGTGAGGTCTTGTTGCTGTTTTCGGTAAATAGTAATGTTAACATTACCGTGGAGAAGATTCCATCCTTTTAATCTTGACGCTAAAAGTTCTGACTGGGATTTTGACAGATTTAGTTCTCGAACTAAGTCATTAAGTTCGCCCTGTGTGATCAAATGCGGCGCTGTTGAATATCCTGGCAGGTCAAACGAATGATCGGAAATTTTTACGCTTTCTGTACCATCACTTTCAGAACCGGTGGATTCGACTTTTTCATCCAAAGACCAAGATTCTGGCGGAACTGGGACAGAAAGTTCATCATGCTTAATGGGCCGCAAAGCTGATGGTAAATTAAAATACTTAATAACAGTATTTCGGTCCAATACCTTTAATATTTGTGAGGCAAAAATAGCAATCAGTAGTATAGTCTCTCGGTTCTCTCCAAACTATTGGTACCGGGCATTTTACGATTGTCGCCTCTTAACCAACCTGTTAACAACGTTACAACATATATGAGGGGCGCATAGTTTATCTTGGTCGCCAACTTTAATTCCAAAATAAAGTTCGTATGCTTTCAACACCAGGGGAGTAAAAGTATGTTTTTGGGATTTAAAAGTTATCTCTCCGCACGCATAACAAAAACTGTTCGCACTATTTACACAATTTCTAGGCATTGTCCATAAAGCTAGTCTTGATCGCAATAAAATAAAAACAACACACCGTTTTAACAAAAATTAACAGTACTCAGAACATCTCAATAAACGCAATATGCTCTCTAAACATAGAGCTCCCATATAATAAATAGGAATAGACAGGTCTTAACATTATATATGTGCGTTATCGCATAAACGCTGAGAAATGCAGCAATATGAGATGTTACGTATTGTAATTCATAAAAGTAGATGTTACCGAATATCTGTGGGTGACATAGCTTTGTGGCTATGTTATCACTTTTGCGGCAGTTTCGGCTATTTAACTGGGCTACTTATTTCATATGATATTCATACGTAACGCCAAAATCGACGACCCATCATTGTTTTGAAATCTGTACACGAAACCTTTCCAACATTCACCTAGAAGACGTACAATAATGTCGCTTTGTTGTAAACTACACAAACTGACATTTATTTAATGCTATTTGTTACGTTTCACAAGACTCCAAGACGAGAAAGGCAGTCTGTGAATTTTTCAAAATTTTGACTTCTGCTTTACTGTTATCATCATTATTTGTAAGTCATATCAAAACGAAGTTTGGGAATAACTTGCACCTTTTTCATTTTTAGTATTACCTACTATGCCAACAAACAAACAGACCAACAGTCAAACCGATGGAACGGATTTTCGAATTGCGAAAGTAGATTTAATTGCCTGTATGTAGCTAAATAATACATACAACACACCCACATATCTAAAATTTGCCCAGTCCTCCAAGAAATCTGGGTACTTAATGCTTAAAAAACTTTAAACATAAGCATGCATAGAGCATGGATAACGCAAGAAAACAAGACAGCATTGAACAAAAATGTATTTCAACACATGAAATAATCGCAATCTTTTGAACTTTGTTCATCTTAGAGGTTGAATACTCTCAGCCTTACAAAATAGCACTCCTTTCCTCTAAAAGGGAAAATGTGTATTGTGAAGAGAAGCATACGAAGATGTATGTGCATGGCATGAAAAGAGAGTCGTGTTTGTGTGAGATGTTTGTATATCTCCAGTGCGAAGTACAGGTCGATACGCATGGGGGCTTGCCGGTTGCAGTAGGGTTTCCAAAAAAACTCTTCTCTATTTAGAATAAATGTTATGTAGTTTTCAACAGATTTGTATATTCCAGTATTTTGGAAGTGAAAGATATAAAAGATGTCAATTAGTTTGACTCTCCACTTTCCACGAAACGTTATAATCAATTGATTAAAGAGTATATTCGCTATAAATTAGCCGCTTTTAGAAACAAGAGGACTACGAACATGCTTAACAAAGAATTTGAATAGATTAAGTCAGTCAAAAAAGCACATACACGTAGCCCCAGCCCATTTGACAAGCAACGCCAACGCTGCGATGAGAATCTCCATATGTAAACCGGTAAAGCGGCTGTCTCACTACAGGCTTAACTCCTATTAATTATTATTATCGTGGTGCGGGTATCTAAAATATTCCATTTATTCCGAGTCTCAAGGATAAATATACGGGAAATCTATCTGTAAAAGGGTCAAGTTTCAAAGCGGGCTTTTCAAGTTGATCCCATCTGTAAAACTTTAAATATTTTTAATTTTCATTAATAGTTTATTCTTATTATAGGCTTGAGTATTCTTTTAAAGCCCAGGGTTTGCAATTTTGGTATTTTTGTTCAAAATTCCATTTAGCTTACTATTTTTATACTAGCGCATTGTCCCAACATTTCCAACTTCAAATCACATATGTAGATCAAAGAATCTTTCTGTACTCATGAAATTATCGTTTTACTGAGTTTTAGCACTATTCTCACTTACTATCTCCTGATGATGATAATTATAGTTTATCGAAAGCTTGAGAATAAAGATTCAAGAGTACACGTTGCAATAATTTGCCGAAATCCCGAAAGATTCTTTCAACTAACTAGTTGTTGGCGGCAATGACCATATATATATATATGTATACGTAAGAAGTATATATATATATATATCATCATCAGGAGCTAAAAACAAAATTTGGAAATAGCAACAATAAGTATCTAATTAGGAGAAGCATCATTACTTACTAAGACGGCGAGATTGTTGCTGAAATTGTTCATAGACGAAAGTAGACGAGAACACATAGTACGAACAAAAAGCTGGATTGATGAGGTTCAATTAGGAAGAAATCTTCAATTATGTATTATTGGTAAAACCCTCATTTCCACGTGCTAAGCCGGCTGACAATGACTAGTACCGTGTAAGGTTGACATTATTAACAACTTGTGACGTATGTTGCCTACATTGTAGTGATAACGTGAAGTATTACGAGGAAGGTGCGTTATGCTACAAGATGAAGTTCAAAATTATTTTCAGGATTAATAAATGAGATTTCGAAATTATCCTTCAACGATGTTAGGTAATACGAAAGAAATTCAAATCTTGAGGAAAGATAATTATGAGGAAATTCAATTTTTGATAGTGAAAATTATGCAATTAATGCGATTATTGAGAAAGATCGATGTTGGGAGAGATATGATAGCTTCCCAATTTTTTGCTGTTCAAGGATGCATAAATGAGGCTAAGTTGTTTGACATGTGTTTTTTTGTTCATGCAATTGTCTGTCATAAAAATGAGAGACATTTTCAGGAACAAACCTTTCGATGGATGGTTTTTTCTGTCAAGGACCTTAATGTCACTGTCTCCCATCGAATGCCCTGTGGTGTTAAGATGCGAAGCCAAATCATATCTTTCTGGATGAAGTCTGGTATCACTTTTGTGTGAGGTTACTCTCCTTTTTAATGATCTAGGAGTATTACCTATAAATGTGAGATTGCAGTTGTTGCATTTGATGAATCAGACAATATTGGATAAGCTAAGCAGAGGAACTCTATCTTTCATTTTGGAAAAGACATTGTTGATTGTGAGGGTCGACTTGTAAGCAATACGACAATTTAAAGTATTGCGCAGACTAGAAAGCATCGGAGTTAGGTCCTTGATATACGGCAGGACTGCAAAATTGATTCTGGAATTGGAGAGAACATCAATGTTGTTGTTATTATTGGAATGATTGTCATTATTATTGTTTGGAAGTGCTGGGATTATTGTTAACATTATTGTGTGAAAGCTGTGTAGCAGCAGGAGAGCTGAACAATTTTTTTTTGTTAATGTCCTGGGGAAAACGCTCACTTGCTCCTCACTGACATCTCTCAAATTGTTCGGGAAGTAATCAAAATGACTGTTCAAAAAGTAAACTTCCAGGGTCATCTAACATGTTAGCTACAATAGTAACATATTCTGGGTCTTTTTCATTTCCCAAGAACTTTGTAACGACTTCCTTGAAAGATACCCATCCTTCTTTCTCATTTAAGGTCATTGTGGATTCATAGTTAACTTCAAACATTATTTTACTACTGCCAGGTCTAACAAAGACGCCTTCTTTCAGTTTTGTCTCTGAAAGGTGTGGAAACTTTTGGCAGAGATACTTGAAACATGGTCCAGCTTTAGGCAGAGCCCTTACAAACTGTTTCATTAGTCCTAACTTTATATGTAGAGGAGCACGTTTTTTGGATCTGCAAGATTTTTTCGTAGAATGTTCTTCTCACCAAGTTAAGAAATATGTTCCGAAGTTAATGCGCGTGCGCATTTTAAAGCAATTCGTTCAGACAGTCCATGTTAGGGTTTATTTTTAAAATCCGCGCTTAGTTCCGAACATGTTAATTGACCGAGCTGGAACAGGCCCTTTGAATCAACCATCTTTGAACAGAAAATGTATTTCAGCGGTGCAAACAACGTCTTCTGAATCCATTTAGACCTAGTTTTTCATTTATTTTCACTATATAACATCTGTCCAGTATTTTAAAAATCGCTTAGGTTAATAAATGAAATTTAATATTACAAAGTGAAGAAATGGATGGGTATCATATTTAGTTTCAGCACCCTAAAAATATAAGATTAAAGTATTTATCCGAAACAATAATATCCTATTGGTAGACTGGTACATGAAACCCATGGCATCAAGCAGGTTCCTGCATTTCAGGTCTTACCATAAACTTAAGATAAAGATTAATTTGGTGAAACAAATGAAGACAATACTTTCCATCTTTCAAATTTAGGAAAACCTTCAACACTATTCATCAATAATAGTTATTCCAGGTAGCTGATTAACAGAATCTTGTTTAGCTCTCATACTACTAGACCGCTTTAACACAATAATCATAACAATAATCCCAACCCTACCAGCAATAATAATTAATTGCTTCTTTAAATCTAAGTTTTATTTTTTTCTATACAAAAAACTAAAATGCAGTATTTAGAGTTTTTTCACAATTCAAGTGTGAAAGAATACATCGCGCAAATGACCGCCAATTTCAGCGTATCTTTAAATGGCACGAGTCAGAATATCTGGCCCCAAAGCCCTTACTTCGGCTCGAATATTATCCTTTAGTGGCTGCAGGGTTCTGGGTTTATTAACATACACCTTTCCTTTCAAATATCCGCAAAGGAAATAATCAACGGCTGTTAAGTCCGGCGAGCGAGCGGGTCAATTGAATCCTGAATTTCTCGAAATTGAACGTTCGCCAAAAATCTGCCTTAGAAAGTGCATAGTGGCTCGAGCAGTGACCCCATCTTGTTGCAACCACATCTCTTGATTGTCATATCTCGATATCGCTCGCCATCTACAGATACAGCATTGCCATCGGGGTCTTTGAAGAAGGATGGCCCAATAATTCGTTGAGACGTAACTGTGCACCATAGTGTTCATTTGAGCGGATGTAATTGCCTTTGATCAACCACCCTTGGGTTCTCAGTACACCATATTATGCAATTTTAGTTCTTGTACTAGCTGCACTTTATATGGAAATATGTAAATTTCAATAAATTAATATTCTGCGTAAAGACTTCTGAGACATCTGCAGCTCAGCAGAACGTCTTCGGGTTGAGGTTTCCGTGTTCTCCTCAACGCTGTCCTGAACGCGTTGAATGTTCTCTTCATTTCTTGCGGAACGTGGCCTTCCGCTTCTTGGAAGATCCATCACTGTGCCTTGTTGCTGAAATCGTGCTACTAAACGTCGAATCATCGATTCAGAGGGCGAATTCCTCAAATTGAAATGCCGACGATATGCTCGTTGAGTTTGAATTATTGAATTATGATATTCCAAATAAAGTTCTATGAGTTTGATTCGTTGGTTAAGGTTGTAACGATCCATAATTAATCTCCCGGATTTATTTTTCACAGTTCTGAAAAAAAAATAAAACAAAATAAATTTAAAACAGTTATTAATTTTCCAAATCCCTTAGCAACTTTTGCCCCAAACAACAGCGTCATTTACGGATTTACGTATATGTATACTTGTTGAACTGCGATATATATATATATACTTCGAAGTACCCAACAAAAGGCGGAAGCTTTAATTTTTCACCTAACTGGTCTAGACGACAATGACCACGTCTCAAGTTATATATATATATATATATTTTTTTTTTTGAGACGTGGTCATTGTCGTCTAGACCAGTTAGGTGAAAAATTAAAGCCTTTTGTTGGGTACTTCGACAAAATTTAAGCAAAGAGGACTGTTTATACTTTTTTAATTCTCTCTAGCTTTCAATGGACTTTGCCATCATCATCAGGAGCTGCAATTACAATGATAACAGTAGCAACAATGGTGTAAAATGAATTTAAATTGACTTAACTTACAGTAGTATGTGAGGATGTTGCTAATTGTTGTTTACGTATAGGATGAGGGAAACGTCCAGTAACATGGTGAAAGCTGGATAGATGGTACAATGGTCAAAATTATATAAAATATGACAAGAACAAGTTAAAAATAGATTTTTTTTTATACTCCAACTACCACGAAGGCCTAAGGCCTAAGCACCCATTAGGTACCTTTACACTTACACTCTTTCGCGTGGGGTTTGAACGGCGTTCCAATCGTGCGGCCAATAATGCGCTTCAAGAACGTAGCGTTCCAAGAGTGTGGTACTAGAAAAATAAAAAAATCAACGTTCCATTCGCGCAGACTTAACCGCGCGTATATAACGTAAAAGGAAAAACATGTCAGTGTAAAGTAAAAAGTGTTGGTTATCGCGCGGATTTGACCGTTCTCCAGGCGTTTTAGAAATTCTGAAAGGATTGATATAAAAAAATGTACAAAATAAAGAAGCATAAATTAAAAGTGGCTCTTTGTATGGCTGTACAAATAAATTTTATAAATAATAAAAGAAAAAGAAGCATATGGGTGAAAAAATGGATGGAGGATCGTAACAAATATGGTCACATGCCACTATTAAAAGAACTAAGACAAGATTATCCTAGTGATTTTAAAAATGATCTTCGTATGGACTTTGATACATTTAATATATTATTAGAATTGATCTCACCTATTATTTCTAAACAAAACACGAAGATGAGAGAAAGTATTAGTGCGGAGGAAAGACTAGTTGCCACATTACGCTACTTAGCGACAGGTCGCTCCTATGAAGATCTTAAATTTTCTACTGGAATATCACCATCTTCCTTATGCTACATCATACTCGAAACATGCAAAGCCATATATCAGGTTCTTAAAGAAACTTATTTGAAGGTAAGTTTATTAAAAATAAAAACATAATTATTTTTTAGCGAACAGCAAGTAGGTATATCTTAAAAATAAATGGTTTCGTAGAAAAAAAGAACAGTGAAAAGAACAACTTTAAAAAAGAAAATATTTGCTGCTAGGTAGGGGTTTTACCCATCTATATTATCTGCAGCAGTATTATAAAAATCCACTATATTTGTTGAAGAGGTCTCGATTGCTTGTTCTGTCACTGGTGGTGATGTAACCTGCCACTGTTGATCAGATTCTTGCTCCGAAGGTGATAAAACCTGCCTCTGTTGATTACAGTCCTGGTCTGATGGTGATGTAAACCGCCATTGCTGACCAGAAGAATTTGATAATACCGTGTATCGACTGCAGGATGAAATTGAAGTATTTCGTGTCTCCTCTGTATCCGACAGGGTTGTAGTACATGTCAACTTTTTTAATAATCCTTGGGTCATAACTTTATTAACCAATGCTTCGGCCAAAATGGCTTGAGTGGAATCCATCCGTTTTAATTTTTCGCTCCATGAAATTCCAACTGCATCATATTCACTAATAACATTGTTTGTCATTTGCAACTGGTTTCTGCAAAATTGCATGAATTCAGCATTTTGTTTATTAAAGTTGCTCTTGACTTTTTGCCTTGTGGTCACGTTTGTAGATTTGGGTGTGGAAAGGGGTGGTTTTGATTGTGAAGCATGCGAATTCTAAAAAAAAAATTAAAAGTATTATTTTATTCCAGTTTCCAAAAACAAAAGACGATTGGTGCCAAGTAGCATCGGATTTTAAATATCAATGGCAGTTTATAAATTGTGGGGGAGCCCTTGACGGGAAGCATATACGCATTGTTCCGCCTCCTCATTCGGGAGCTCAATATTACAACTACAAAAACTTTTATAGCATCGTTCTACTAGCGCTTGTAAACGCAAATTATGAATTTATTTACATCGATGTTGGGAAAAATGGAAGACATTCCGATGGAGGAATTTTGGAGTACACAGAATTTTATGATAAATTGACAAAAGGTATAAAATAAAGGTCATTTTTTTATGCAAGAGGTTTTTTTTATTAAAACGATAATTTTTTCAGGTCAATTACATTTGCCGAATAATGATGAAACGGAGAAACATCTTAATTACGTTTTCTTAGGCGATGAAGCATTTTCACTGCACGAAAATTTTTTGAAACCGTATCCTCAAAGAGATCTATCATTGGAAAATAGAGTTTTTAACTACCGTTTATCCCGTGCACGCAATGTTGTTGAGAATACTTTTGGTTTACTAGCTGCACGTTTTCGAGTTTTACACACAGCCATACACATTACCGATCCACAAAATATCACCTACGTGGTTTTGGCTATTTGTGCTTTGCACAATTTTCTTATAAGACGCACGACTTCTTATGCACCTCCCAGATCGTTTGATCACGAAGATTTGGCGACTCACGAATTACAAATGGGTGAATGGCGGAATAGCAGTACCGAACTTACCAGTTTACGAACAAGTACGCAAAAAAATGTAACAATAAACGCTGAAAGTAATCGCGAGAAGTACAAACAATATTTTAATTTGGAAGGAAAAGTTCCGTGGCAACTTGACATGATAAAGAAAGGAAAAGCTTAATTTATATTATTATAACTCACCTGTGTTAATAAATTTTTTTACGCCTGTGTCTGTGTTTTCTTGTAATTCAGTATCCTGAGATTCACTTTCATTATTATGCTCTTGTAGTATTTGGCATTCATTATTCTCTGCATGTTCTCCTGCCCCATTGTCACATCCTGCCTCTAATTCGTCCGTATCCATATTGCTTATACTAGCGGTTGGTATTTCCTGATCACTGGTAAATAACAATAGGTCGTAGTACCATAAAGTGGGTATGTAGACATCATCTGCCCCAGCTCCACTTCGCATTGATTCTGCCACCTTTTTTACTTTGCGAAAAGAACCTCTGAAGCTTTGAATCTTTTTTATAACATAGTCTTTATTTGCCTCAGGAAAAATGGTTTTGCAGACCTCTACCAATTTCTCGTAAGCTTTATTTTTTAGGTTTTTATTTGTATAGTCTTTTGACCTGACCTTCCATAGACACGGATACGATTTATAAACTTCAATAAAATGCCTTATAAACTCTTTCGACCAGTACCTACTGTCTCCCATGGCACACAAAATAAGTATTTATTGAAAATATCTGTAAAAATGAATTAAAATGTAATTTACAATTTTACAATAATAAACTTTACTTACAATGTAATTATTTTATTTGTTATACCGCGTGCCAATCACTCACGCACACTCAAATTATGCACAAAAAACCTTCACGTTCTTCTCCCGCAATCAAGTCTTTACTAAAGTACGAAGTGTTTGCGCACATGCCCGCCTCACATCTACATTACCGTTCTTGCGCGCACGATTGGAACGTCACGTTCAAAACCCACGCGAAAGAGTGTAAGTGTAAAGGTACCTATTGGGTACCGTGGGGCTATGGGGGATACATGGGAAAGGGGGGACGCCACACGGACTCTGGCGAGGGAACACGTGTGCATGCAACATGCACACATTCTGGCTCCGCCTACGAGAACCGCCGGGTGGTACCTCCGCGTTCGACAGTCAGAGACCATCTACCACCTACGGACAATCACAAAATCCATGGCCAAGAGAAACATTTCTCCTGGGACGGGAATCGAACCCGCACAGCGCACGGTGACTGATCAGGAGACCGAAGAGTCTACTACTGCGGCCACCGCTGCTGCCTAAAACAAGCACACAACATCCATGGCGAAGGCGAGATTCGAACTCGCGGCCCGGCCGGCCGGCTGATCAGTAGCACGACACTCTGACCCACGCGGCCAACCGAGGTCCCAGATTAAAAATTATTTAAAAAACATGAAATCATTACATCGTGAAGCCACTTGATGATTGCACAAAATGGTGGTATTGGAATAATGAGTGAGATGAACCCTTTGACAGAAGGCCGAAGGTTGTCAATGTCTGTGTAGAAAGATGGAACGAATTGTGGGCGTGTGACCAACGTTGCCAAATCACTTCAGATGATGTGATTTTCAGAATGTTATGTAAGAAATTGTTAAACCGACCAGAGGCAGTTGAATTAACTATATTTTAATTAATGAGAAATTAGATTAACTATTATTAAATCGTAAAAGAAATTATTAGAATTTGAGTGGAATGAAGTTTATTGGTGGAATCGACCAAGAAACAGATTCCATTTATGGTTGTGAAGAGTGTGAGATATATATATATATATAGGTGAAAAATAAAGCTTCCGCCTTCTGTTGGGTACTTCGACAAAATTTAAGCAAAGAGGATTCTTTATACTTTATTAATCTCTAGCTTTCAATGGACTTTGCCATATTCATCAGGAGCTGCAATAATATTTAGAAGAAATAGCAACTATTGTGCAAAATTATTTTAAATTAACCTACAGTCGTATGTGAGATTGTTGCTAAATGTTATTAACGTTTAGGTTGAGGGAAACACCCAGTAACCTGGTGAATACTGGATACATGGTACATTAGTCAAAATTAATATAAACTACACACAGCTGTATGTCAGGAACAAATTAAAACGGATTAAAAATATTTAAAACGAAAGTTAAAATTACATCGTGAACCACCTGATACTGCAAAAAATGGTGGGCACAGGATCATAAGTAGGATGAAACATTTGACAGGTGACAGAAGGTTGGTGGTGTCAGTGTCGATGGATGGAATGAATTTTTTTGTAAAGTGTGTGCTATGTTACCAAATGATTTCAGATGGCGAAAATATCTTCTCAATGCTATTGCAGCTCCTGATGAAGATGGCAAAGTCCATTGAAAGCTAGAGATTAATAAAGTATAAAGAGTCCTCTTTGCTTGAATTTTGTCGAAGTACCCAACAAAAGGCGGAAGCTTCATTTTTCACCTAACTGGTCTGGACAACAATGACCACGTTATATATATATATATATATATATATATATATATATATATATATATATATATATCGCAGTTCATATTAACTGCCTTAACTTTTAGGAGAAAATATCCTTAAATTTCTTTGGGTTTAAGGCAAAGTTTTGCCTAAGTACACTCTTATAACTGGGACTCGAGCTTTCGATGGTCTATGCCATCATCGTCTGGAGCTAAAAAACTATTATTGACAAAATAGCAACAATAAACAATTAGGAGGAAAATAATCACTTACTAAGTCGGCGAGATCGTTGCTGAAATTCTTCTTAAAGGACAGTGAAAGGGAACACATAGTCGACGAACAAAAAACTGGACCAATGAGGTTCGATTAGGACGGAATTTTTTTAATTTTATTAATAAATGGCAACACCATAGCTATGTTTTTTAAACCACTGACTGATTTGGAACAACTTGAATATATGTATATATTCCGCCTTTAGTTGGGTACTTCAACAAGATTGAAGCGATGGGGACTCTTTATATTTTATTAGTCTGTAGCTTCATCTTCAGGAGCTACAATAACATTAGGAAGAAATAGCAACTATTGGGCAAAATGATTTTAAATTACTTACAATAGTATGTGAAATTGTTGCTAAATGTTATTAAAGGTTAGGTTGAGGGAAACATTCAGTAACCTGGTGAAAGCTGGATCCATGGTACATTCGTTAAAAATGGTAAAAAACGCACACAGCTGTATGTCAGGAACATGTTACATCGTGAAACAACCACTTGATGCTGCACAAGGTGGTGTAAGACAGGATCATAAGTATCATGAAACATTTGACAAATGACAGGAGGCTGGTAGTGTCAGTGTCGATGCATGGACAGATGAAAATGTCAAGATGGCCCTTCTCATAAAAAGAAAAAAAAATAAAAATATAGAGAAAAAAAGAAATAAAAATTCCAACCTATCGACCACGTTAGCATTTTTTGTTTCTTCCAAATTGTAAATTTGGAAAGCCTATAGAAAAATATATCTAATTAATTGCTGTCCAAATCCTTCTGCAGTGTAGTAGTAAATCATAGTCATGTTGTGCATCGTTTTTTAAAGTAGACGCAGTTTTTGATCACCTTGCCATGTGTCCTCTTTTAGTCAAAAGGCTACACTTGGCATAATTTGTCGATATCACAAAGAAAAGTGTTAATTATCTAAATACGCAACTTTTCTCCAATTTAAGCGACTTCGTATCTCTTACAGTCTCCGAGATCTCATTGGTGAGGGTTGAATCTGAAACGACTTATATATGTATATATATACTCGTATATACATGGTGGAGGGAAGGTAGGCGAACGAACCTTTTCATCTGTGGTCTTTAGCTGCATGTACAAATAAGGTTATACTTTGTTCACTTTTTCCATAAAATACTTCTAGATAGTTGCTTTATTATATACAAATCCAATGTAGTTAAAATGTATTAAGGAACCATGATCAAATAAAGACTATTTTGGGATTTATAACCTTCTGATATTTTATTCTGTGGTGAAACAAAAATGTACTGGGCTGTAAATGCATTATATTGAATATCATTGGATACAGATTTCAGAACGTACTATTTGGAATGGAAAAAAGTAATAGCTGCATTTGTAAGTGACTGACACACACTACAATGTAATTGGATTTAAATTCAAGTTGCACTGGTTACCGATCAGTGACATGCTAAATAGTACAAAGCTACATTGTTATTACCTGCTTCTGATATGATTTTATGAAAGTTACTGAAATTCGGATTCCAGTCAGTAACAATACAAAATAATTATTTTTGTAAAGGACGGGTTAGCGTGAAATAAAGCACAAATTGTTTGTAGAAAAAATGTATTCATTTATTGACAAAATATGCTCAAATTGGCGGCCTCCTACTTTAATACAAGCTCGGCGTACCTTATTTGTACATGCAGCTAAAGACCACAGATGAAAAGGTTCGTTTTTTTAAAATTTAAGAAAAAATTCATTTGGTTACGGCTTTCGCGGCCAGTTGATAAACTGCTGTCTACATCCAGCATCGGAAATGGATTCCAATTATAATAAAACACACTGAGAGCACAACATATATAAAAATGGAAAAGTTCCGTCACATCGCTTACAATAAAAACAAAAGTTGATTCTCATTATCATTCTGTATCCATTTGTCTAAACTTTAGTTTTTATTCGTTTGGCGACTAAATGTGTCTTATTATAGTTTTGATGTAGGAAGTTTTACGACGATGCGAAAATATAGTGCTCTCCAAAAGCCCCCTACATTCGTTTTTGAACGGGTAAAGTTAGCGAGCTGAAATAAGGGATGGTGATGTTGATGCTAGAATAGTGCATTTTAATGTAAAAGTGGTAGATAAATGTTTCGATTTTGTACACTGAATCGCTTATAACGCAACAGCTTATCATAAAAATGCTATAGTATGTCATATCTATCATCTTCTGTTGGAAGTGTGTATCTGTAGGTGCAATAAAAAAAATAATAAAATTGACAGATTTTGATATTTTTTAAATGCTTGATTACACATTCAGATAGTTTTTTCTAAAGAAAGAAGATTGACATAACACACTATAGCGATTGGATGATTGTTTGTTGACTTATGAGGAGTTATGAGCAATTCAATGCACGATAATAACGTGGACAGTCCGGCAGTCCGCCATTTTGAAAGATACTGACTTTAAATTTTAGGGTTATAAACTACTCCTCAGGAGCTTTAAAATGAGATATCATATCTACCCCATTGCATTTGAATAAATTATTGAAGATTGCATCCTCTCGCCATCTCGAGATTTTAAACTACCATCTTCACGATAAAATATAGTAAGTATTCAGCATCAATTTCATCGTCATGAATTCCAGCTCGCTAACTTTATCCGTTCATAAAGTAAAATGGGGTGGTATTTTAGAGAAGCACCGAATAAAAATGACAAAATTGCGAACCTTGGGGCTTTGAAGATCTATCACGAATTAAGATATCCAGAAAAATATTGAGTAAAGTACAAAATACATATGCCTTAATCAACTTAAAATTCGAGGTATTCTCAGGACCGAAAAGCTCCATTGAGGACCCTACTCCTTTGTCTAATAGGTATTATCGCCAAAAAATTGAAATATTCACAAATTCCAAAGCTTTTGTGTCATCAAAATTTGAGCAGTACTTTCCAAGTTATAGATAAGTCAAGGATTAGCAGAGAGACAGACAAACCTCCAAAAAAACAGACAGGTAGACGTAAATGAGTAACAAAAACAATAATTTGGCGTGGGAAGTAAAAGTGTGTACTAGTCCTGCAGATAGTCACTTCTTTTACCATTGCCCAGATCAAACAAAAAGGAAAAAGTCCAAAGCTTGATGACAGAAATATGTCCGTCTACAAACCAAATACTTATCAAGCACCAGTTCGATAAGGCGAATGTACTAACAAATAGGTGTGAAACATCACAAGCTCATCTAAAAACATGTTGCTTTATTTTTTGGTCATCCTATTCATTCCAGAGGATTTTATAAAGGAGTGATATGAGACTCTAGAAGCATGTGATTTACAACTAGCAATTCCTCCAACAGCCTTATAGTAGCTCACGAGGCATGTGGTATTGTATAAAACAGAAAAGAATGAAACCATCGGACCAGATAATACCTGTGCGCTTCTGCTTCCGCCAATGGTGTACATTTTGGAGAAAATAGGTTTTCCGGGCCGAAGACGCTGAAGCTTGAATACTCCAGTCGATTTGGGTAGAATACCTTTTCAAGAGCTATCACTCTTAAACTATTCAACTATTAAAATAGCATTGAATTAACTTAATTCACAAATACATTCTTGTGTTGATTCAATGAAACCTTAAAAGAATAATAACCATTTAAGGTTGTACATAAAGGCATTCATTGGAAACAACGCTATATTAATGAGTTTTTACAACGTGTATAATAATGCCTAATATATTTTACAAGCCTATCATTCAGCTAAAAAATATATTTTTTTGGGATTGGCCGAGGAGCAGCAATAAAACGAAACTACTTTTCTCAAAAAACGGTACCATATAATTGAAACCAAACAATACTTTTCCAGTCCATTGACTGGTATTTCCTAAAGTATTACTTCTGCGCCATTCTCATGTAGGATGTAAAGCATTTAGCAGCATTGTATTTGAATTAGTTCCTCCCTTGCGATCTTTCTAATTCACAACGTCTCACGTAACGTAATAATACAGTACCGGGGCTTGATTCTGAATGGGTTTCGACCGTTGAAATTGATTTCGATGGCGCCTTGTGACGATATATTTGATTCGCTATGATAATTTAGACAGCTGTTTATATTGATCTTCTATTTTCAAATTATCATGGCAGTGTCAAAGTTATCATAGCTAATCAAGTATATATTCACAAGGCGCCATCGAAATCAATGACTACGGTCGAAACTCATTTAGAATCAAGCCCCTGATCTAAAACCATTTGAGGAAAACGGGTGCTCAATAGCAGCTGCCTATCTATATCATCAAAATCGTCAAAGGATAAAATAGTCTTAAAATGATCCAAAAAACACCGCTTTTTTTGATGTCATTTGAGAAAAGCCCAGAATACTTATATTCATACATAAGCATGTTTTATCAATAGCTACAGGTAATCATGAAATGTTTGTACTGTTGACTAATGGTTCGTGATGCCTTCCTATCGATATGCTAACGCAAGGACTGACCAGCGCGACCGTTCCTAGGATGTAATGTTCATCACATAGTAGTAGTAGTAGTAGTAGTAGTTTATTGTAGGAAAAGAATAATTTGCAAACGTATACATTTCAATAATACAATTGTAATTGTAGGTACAATAAACACGGAAAACCCTAGCTAGAGACAATTAAACCTTGAAACTGTATATCTTTAGTAAAATTCAAACATTATAAAATGTAAATGAGATGACTAAGTAAAACTAAACACTCACATGAGTACAAACACTAAGAGAGTGCTAAAATGTAAAAAAAAACTGACAGAATATAAAATATAAAAAGGTAAACAGATTAAAACGTATTTAATTAAAAATAGGTACTATGTCAATAAAGTCTGACTTGCATTCGACAATACTTAAAGAGGTTTAGTGAATTTCAGATAGATTCATTTGTGATGGCTATAATCATTGTTTTACTAAAATGTCGGTAAATAGAAGTTTTTTGCGGCAATGTAATCATGGATAACTGCCCTGGGTATTTTATGTACCTATTGTTTAATTTTTTTCTTGAATAGATTCAGGGAGTTTAATGATTTACATTCTAGTTTAATACTGTTGTACAAAGGAGGTCCAAGGAATGTCCATGATCTCAATAGTAACGATTTTTCTGGTTTCGTTACAATTAAGTGCGGCAGCGCCATTTTCCGAGTCTCATACTTATGATGGACTTTTTTCTGACTTAACCCTGTTTTTGTACTGGACTACGTGTAGGTTGTAAGCATAAAGTTGGCTAGTATCGAGTATCTCTGTTTGAATAAATATGTCATTAGAAGGGTAAAAGCTTGGCTTTTTGCACATAACCTTTTTGTGCTACATCGAGAATCTCAATAAAAGTGATTGCTGCTCCACCCTAGCATTTGATGCAGTATACGAGATGTGACTGTACAAGAGATATATAAAGACTATTTCGATGTTTCTGGGGTAGGAATGTTGAGAATCGTCTAAATCTGGGCAACAGCATTCTCAGCTTTTTTACAAGACAGTCGATATGTATATCCTATTTAAGGTTGCTGTCGATATAAACACCGAAATATTTTATGGTCAGCGAATTGTGTTCAAGTAAATGTCACTTATAGCACAAATGGAAAAAAACTGGTCGTTGCATAGTTCACTGTCAATAACTTGTCATTGAAGTATGCTGCAATCTTTTTACAATCATCTTGCATCGAAGTTTTTAATGCACTCCAGCTTGAAGCTTCATATACAATGACGGTGTCATATGCAAAGCCCAGTATTCCACCGTTGGTTTCGGTTAAGAACAAACCATTTATATAAATGTTGAATAGGATCGGCCTCAATACAGTACCCTGAGGCCTCCATATTCAACTACATTGTCGCTAATTGTGTCTTGAATTTTTCCATATTGCTTCCTGTTGCTCAATTAGCTAAATAACAAGGCAGTGGTGTACATCTCATGCCGTTACACTCTAAGGATTCCAAGAGTTTTGTATGACTAACCGTATCAAAGGCCTTAGTTAAGTCCACTAATATGCAAGCAGATGGAATTCCGCGCGTATGCCTGAGGCCTGAGTACCCGCTCCTGACGAGCGTGCAGCGGCGCGGGGCGTGGAGCGTGCTTGTCTATCTCTGTTTATTGTATCTAGATGTTGTACTCAGTTACAGCCATCAGAGCGTTGTAGGGAGCGTTTACGTTTGCGTCTGGTCATTTCAATTCAGTTTGTGTTTTAGAGCGTTATTGAATCTGATATATGGAAGTTAGTAGCTGTTACTTTTAAACGAGCATCTATTTTTCCAATATGGAGTCGAATGTTGACACTGACATTCTTGTATACTCGTAGAATTTGTTTTCGTCCGATCGTAGAAAATTCTCCCGATGTTTTTCTTTGACTAACAATATGACTTGGGCTTTACTTGCATAACAAGTCACACTTTAAAAATGAATTTTCTTCTAAATACATATCAAAAATTTCATATTAAACCATGGTGATCAAAATACGTGTATCACAACTGAACGCTATTTTTTAAACTGAGAATTTCTTTGTTAATTACATCAAGTAGTTTCTCTTAGACATAGTAAGTGAATTCGTTTATTTGGTTTTCTTGTCGACGTTTGGATAGGTGTAATTTTTTCAGCGAGTTTTTTTACCACATTGATGAAATGGCCATTGAACTCTCCTGCGATACTTTTCTTGACTGTTATTTCTTTATGATTTTTATTGATAATTTTGCTTATTAGTTCATGTTTAACTACATGCCATATATCATTCATGCACGTCCATAATGCTTTATCTTCAATGTTTTGCATGATCTTATTATAGATAATTTTGTAGCGTTTTTCTGGGTTCTTTTGGGTGTGAGTTAGAAACACTGGATTCCACAAAAAGAAATGAACTAACTTAGTCGTCTTGACTAGATAGAATATTTATGTACACTACTATTTATGTCTGACTAATTCTTATGTCGCGCCACTGACTGAACTATACTCCACTCTGCTCTACTGTACTCTACTCTGCTTCCCTCTTCCAGCCGTCGAGTTATATAGTCCGCATCGTGGGTCGAGAAGAGTCCGGCGAGCCACAAAGCGGAAGTATAGAATATTCGAGGTCACTTCGCGTCAATTCATTTTCTCTCTCTAGCTCTTTGAATTTTATATTTGTTTTTTCTAGATCATTTCTTAACTTACTTCAAGGACATTTTTATTTATTTGCTGGATATTTTCTTTCAATTCTTTATTAGGATTTATTATCAAATGGTATATATCTTCGATTGTAATAGAGGAGGCAGTCATTGTCGTAAAATTATCGATAGATTCCTCTTCGCATTCCATTAGTAACTAACACCGATTCGCTGTTTTTGGTGTTCGAATGAATTGCTACCTCCTTCGAATATACGGTGACACTAGTGCTGGTGATTCGGATCCACAATATTTGTATTAACGGTTTATAGTGAGAAAAATATGCTGTTGTAACTTACACAAATCTTAATGGATTTTGGTGGAGTTTTCGCAGTTTCACGCACAGGACACATCTAAA
Organism: Acanthoscelides obtectus; assembly: GCA_963669975.1. Taxonomy (NCBI): domain Eukaryota; kingdom Metazoa; phylum Arthropoda; class Insecta; order Coleoptera; family Chrysomelidae; genus Acanthoscelides; species Acanthoscelides obtectus. The sequence goes on from CAVLJG010000001.1 coordinate 62,304,835, forward strand.
TCACATTAGCAACTCAAAATTTTAGGCAGTCATTTAACCACTTAACTGAATGATTTTTATAGCACTCGATGATGTTCTTATATTTCAACCATTGAGATGATATGTAATAATCGTACACACGGTCTTTCGCGCGAAAAATGCTGTGACGTCCAAGAAACGAGTAAAATCAATTATGTTGCTACACGCCATGATAAAACAGGAAGAAATTTTGAAAGTTCCTTCATCTGGAGTACCGCGTACTTACCTTAGCTGACACTAGGACCTCGCCAGATGTAATTTGTATTACTAAATGGTATTTTGTACCCTATGCTGGTTTTGCTTAGTAAACGTTATGCTTGCGTGTGGGTAAGGACGGGGCCATTTTTTTGAGCACTCTAACATTCACGGGGAGAATTTTTCGCGCAACACAATGTTTATATGTTGTGGCCATATTGTAAAATTGACCAATTCATGATATGATCGAGCAGTTCATGAAATGGTCCCCTTTGATAAAATGTATCCTTATCTAATAGCCAGATCATGATGTGCGTTGACCAGATCAATGATAACAAATCGTTTAGCGACATGATCAACTAAATGCGTGGCTACTTCATGAAATAATCAAGCATATTTGATCAAATCGTGAAATAAGTACATTAATTGGGTAGCACTTTGTTTACATTTCAACACGGCGGTCGTTAATAACAAAGTTGCTTTTCGATGTAAACATCCTAATTCGTTAACAAGTGAGAAAGGAAGTGATATATACTCGACTAAAACGGCAAAAAGCTGTGTAATTTGAGACCTGTTTCACAGGTTAGCACTTCACTCCTAAATTACGTTATCATTCACTTATTTGAAGTCAAAATCAGATGCTGTCGTTTTGATTGTTATCGTTAAAAAATAATAAACGAGTTCGTAACATATTCTCAATTTTTATTCAATATTCTATAGATTTAACGATATGACCAATTGTGGATGACAAATCGTTAAACGTTGTCGATCTAACGATTTGGTCAAATTCAATTGGTGATTTCATGAAACGCTCGATCAATTCATGAAATGGCCAATTCTACGACATATATACGGCCAACTTAATGTGAAACGTCATAAAAAGAGGGTTTCTTGATTTTACCTTCTCTTAACAGCTCTCAATGATCCCTTCATAAACATTGTTAGGTAATACGATTCTTATTATTGTTAATATGTTGTTTGCTTGAACTTTCAACTGTATGTATTTACCGGAGTAAAATGAGAGAAGTGCAGAAATAACAAGACTTTGTCGCCCGTCAGACACCGAATAGCGATCGCTGAATGTGGCTGGTGCAATAAGTTTTTTGATCAGAGCAGGCACGATATGATGTGAAGTAGAAAATCGAAGATGAACGAATTGCAGACAAAATGGACTACATGGATTGTACCTATATCGTTTAATACTTACCCTGTAAGTCAGTGTCTGAGTAACATAATCACCCACCCTTTGTTCATATCGCTCAATTTTCATCGAATAAACTATACTGTCGGAGTGTGGGAAGCATCTGTAAAATCTATTTCGAGTCAACTGGTTAAATTTTATTCGCACAGCTCAATCATCGTCCAATAAACAGGGTGGCGCATCGAAAACGAAACAGACGCATTTACTGGCAGATAAGTTTTTTTTTTTGGAAAAATGCTCAGACCCGTCGATTTTGGTTTCGAGGGGGACACAAGTTTGGCAAAAAATAACGTTTACTCGTGCAGCCCCATGGGCAGGGGTGACACTAACCCTAAAATCTTAAATGGAAAGGGGGGTCGAGTGATACCTTATTTTAAAGGTCTTCCAATTCCCTTTATAATGATGTAAAATACATGAGCTTCAGTTCAGTAGTTTTGAAGATTTATTGATTTAAAGCTTAAAGTAGACTTTAATAGGTACATCAGATTAGTTTGTACTACTTTCAGAGGAAATTTGACTAAAAGAATTTACTTAATAAGTAAATGCTTTTCTTCACTACGCCCATGGTTTGTTTATCATTTTGTTGTTGAAAGTAGCTATTGGAGCGTTTTTTGTGGCAAAAAAGTTATTTCTTGAAGAAAGATAAGGAAATATCTCGTACTTATTTTAAATAGGAATTTAGTACATAGTTTGCAATTCATTTGACCAAAGTTTGTTGCTAAAATAACTTGGAACGCTTTATTACATAAATTAACCATGGTATATTCCACAGCAGAAAGAGTTGAAATTATCGAAATATTTTTCGGAAATAATCAGTGCGCTAATAGAACAGCAGAAATATTTAATAAGCGACATGAGAACAGTAACGTGCATCGAAAATATGGTCTAGAACTTGTAGCTAAATTTCGGGAAACTGCGTCAGTCGCCAATAAAAAACGCAACATTGAAAGTCCCATAAGGAACGAAGCAATAGAAGTGGGGGTTTTATGGCAAGTTTATGTAGATCCTACGTTAAGTACCCGCAAATTGGAGACTGTGTGTGGTGTTAGTCGACGTACTGTCCAACGGATTCTAAAGGCCCATAGTTTTCATCCGTATAAAATTCACCTGGTACAAGAGCTTAATGAAGACGATTTTGATCGGCGATTACAATTTTGTGAAGATATGAGTGAACGAATTATAATCGATGAACATTTTTTTTCAACACTTGCTTTTCCGACCAATGTTCCTTTTTGTTAAATGGCGTAGTAAATCGTCATAACTGTTGATATTGATCCGATTCTAATCCCAGAATTGATCATGAGGTTTATACACAGCAGCCAAAAAAATGAATGTTTGGGCTGGTATTTTTGGCGATCATTTAGTTGGTCCTTTTTTCTTACCTGGAAATTTGACCGGTGAAATGTATTTGGAATTACTGGAAGACGCGACAGATCCTGCATTAACAGCCATAACTGAAAATCAGAAAGATCTGCGGTACATTGCGAATAGGTTGATGTTCCAACAAGGTGGTACCACATTACGCATTACGTGTTCGACAATATTTAGATCAGACGTTTCCAGATCGACGGATTGGTAGAAGAGGTGCCATTGAATGGCCCCCAAGATCGCCAGATTTATCATCTTTGGATTTCTTTATATGGGCTCATTTAAAAAGCAAAATCTATGCTACTCAGCCAATATGATTAGACGACCAGCGACAAAGAATTGTGAATGAGTGCCTTCAAATTACTCTTCAAATATTGCAAAATGTGCTGCAACGTTTTGAGCAAAATCTTTATTATTGCATGGAGAGTCATGGTGGCCATTTTCAACATTTAGTTGCCTAACGGGTCAGTTCATTCTTCATTTTTAAATTAGTTTGCTGCCAAATGTATTGATCTCCACTAATAGTGATGTATTAGTTTTATTTAAGCTTTAAATCAATAAATCTTCAAAACTACTGAACTGAAGTACATTAATTTTATATCATTATAAAGGGAATTGAAAGATCTTTAAAATAAGGTATCACTCGACCCCTCTTTCCATTTAAGATTTTGGGGGTGGTGTCACTCCCGCTTAGGGGGCTGCACGCGCTAACGTGATTTTTTGCCAAACTTGTGTCCCCCTCGAAAACAAAATCGACGGGTCTGAGCGTTTTTCCAAAAAAAAAACTGAGCTGCCAGTAAATGCGTCTGTTTCGTTTTCGATGCGCCACCCTGTATACGGTGTATGGTCAACAACTGCCAACATCTTACTCATATCGTTCAATGATTATTTTGTATACAGTGAGTGATACCATCTCTGGTTGAACAGCTTAGTTATAACTAATTTTGAATTAATCTTAAATTTATAATTATTAAAATATTGTGGCAATTATTGGAATTTCAGCAGTTTCTTATGCTATAGACAAACGTTGGTGTCGAGTTTTTAGATATGGAAGGACATCTTGTTATAACCAACATGGTGGGATACTTGTAACGGTAACGACCATGTAACAACTGCATAAAACATTGAAAAAGTGCATAATACGATGATATAAGTTGGACATGTGGCATTACAGAAATAGGGGGATGAGGCTTCCCTGATTTGCAAAAATAGCGGATATGCCGATTTTGGTTCTCATACCAAAAACCCTGAGAATCAGTTTGCTGAAAAAAATATTTGTACTTTTGAGTGTCATCTTTGATTGAAGGCCAAGTGGAGTATTGTGCGATAATAGATCTGGCACACATTTGAGAATTCAGAAAACCCTATACAGTTAGCTTTTCAAGGGCACAGTAAATTCGTGGTTGTTTTCTTGTCTTTGATTATAACCCTGAAAACATTCATGTTTATTTTGATGATGAGAAAATTAGCGTACAAGATGGTAAAAATTTCTTCAAGTTGTTGTACTTTATCCACCTAACTTACACTGGGCAATAAATGGAACCACATATGTTGAATGGACAAGTTTGCTGACGTTTCGACTACCTCGGCAGCCTTTCCCAAAGTACAAATTGAATCAATGACATAAGTTTATAAAATTGATAATTAATCAGAGAATGACTTTTATTTATGCATACATGTCTTTGAGGCGACAGAGATCTTGTTTTAGGCAACGATGTTCACTATTCAGCAATATTCGACTACGTATGGCTATTTCTGTTTTATGGGCATCCTCTTCTCCGTCTATTCTTGTGATAATAAAAAATAGATCAATTGCTTATCACACACCTAACAAGGTATGATATTTGTGAAAGCCATTTTGATAAAAACTTGTATTGTCACCAAAAAGATAAAGATAATGACCAGAGGGTGAAGGTGTAAAAAAGTCAAATGTAAATACAAGAATAATTCCTATCCTAAAAGCTCATAGCGGTGTATTTGCATTTAACGTACCTACTTATAAAAGTAAATCATGGAGCAAGTTAAAATGAACGAAAAAAGGGTGCGTCAGTATCAGAACTTAAAAACAAAAAACGTATATGGCAAATCGAAACCAAAAATCTAATAAAGAATGCAGAATAAACGAAGATAGTTAACTAATGGTTATTATCCTATAAGAATAATATGTGATAGTAAAAGCTAATATATATTAAGACAAATAGAACTGGTACTATCAATGTATCGCAGAAAGCCAACTAAAACCTCAGTATTACAGCCGCAAACCAAGCGTAACGTATAAACCATGTGACACCTTCTGGCTGCTAATAAATTACAATAACCTGAAGCCATACTCACGTTAGTGCGATTTTTGTTTCCCTTTCGCCTTCAAAATCAACATGACTTTGAATTGGCAGACAAATAAATAATAACAGTGACCTTTCGGTGCCCTTCTCTACTTTTAAGTGATTTTTTTTTAATTCTCGAACCATTCATGCCAGATGCATTTCAGCTTCAACGTATAATTATAAACTTGCCCTTGAATTGGCCTTGTAAGTCTTATGATCAAGATTAAGATGACACCTTCCAACACGTTCCTACAAGGTTTCTAATGAAATATTTCTTATAGTATAAAAATTCTCCGCCTGGCAACTACAGTCGACAAATTCACCATTTTTGCAAATCAGGCAAAATAAATCCACCTATTTGCGGGCAGCTTTGCCATAAATATAACAGTGAATAAACTCCAAAAAGTTCTAAAATGTGATTGCATGTATGAATGTTGAAAATCTACCAATCCAAGATGTCAAAATGTCGTTGAGGAACGGGAAACAAGTGCATGAATTTGTTCAAACGCATCTAACAAAAATTTGAGTGGAAAGGCTTTTTCATAAGGGTTTGGAAGTGCAAGTTTACAAATGTCTTATAGGATAAACTATAATCACACGATATGTCATTTTAAATTAGTATAATCACATTTCAATACTTCAATACTACTTATTGCCAAAAATCTGACGGAGAGACCTTAATGCCCATTGGCTATATTTGATGGTCTCTTTGGTACTCATTCCCTGTTGCTGGAAAATAACGGTTTGTTATATTGAGAGTCTTGGTAAAATCCACCCTTAGAATACCGAGTATCAACGAAATCGTTTTATAAAACACTATTCAATTGCTGTTTAAAGAAGGACTTTGAAATTTTGTGCGAAGATATGACTTATAAAAACTCAGTTATCCATTAAAAACAACAGAATATCCCTTCCGGTTTGACCGGAATTGAGTATGAAACAAGAATTTTTAATAGGACCCTGTATATATTTTTACATATTTGCATAGAGCTTAAAATTTCCTTTTCGACGATGCATCACAATCTGTCATTCTATCTATCTATCGATTTTTTGCCCAACTACCCGCTAATTTAAGAGGCAAAATGGATTCTCTTGCCGCTTCTACAATGAGTTGGCAAAACAAAAAAATTGACATAAAGTTGGGAAAATTCTGGTTTTTACTTAAAATGTCAAAATATATTTAAAATTTTCTCAGAATTTTGAATAGGTAATGGAGCTTTCTAAATGCTAACAATAATGAGCGTCTTATTTCCGAAAGAAAAATGCTCAACAGTACGTTTCTTTTGTATTTTTTTATTTCTAACGATAACAAGAACAATAACGGAAACTAGCATAGTAAAAACTAAGTAACAAAAGTTACTAAATAACAGATAACTTAGAAGATAAATTACTAATTAAAAATTAGGAAAAATCATTCAATTAAGTGTTTTATGCGTTGACCGCCGAATTGTTGACATAACCTGACCTTCTTGATGTTTTCTATAAGCAATTTTCAAAAATGTTCTAGAGATATGTTTTCAATGGCTGTTCTAATTCTATTTTAAAGTACTTCTACAAACGGTGGAGGAGTAGTATAAACTTTTTCTTTTAAATAGCCCCAAATTGAAAAATCCAGAGGGGTTAAATCTGACGACCTTGCAAGCCAACGGATTGGTCCGTTGGTTCCTAGCCAATTTCCACCGAATCGCTCATTTAAGTAATTAGTTGCAACCCTAGAGTTGTGGGCAGGGGCGCCATCCTGCTGGTATAATAAATGTTCGTTGTTCAGAAGATTTTCTATAAAATGTTCTATTAGGTTTTGTAAACATTCTAAGTAAAAACCATTTAACGGTTGATAAAAAAATATAGGACCAATGATATTAAGCCCTGCTATGTCTAACCAAACATTCACTCCAAAACTTATCTGGAGGGCACCTTCTCTCACTAGCCTTTGATTCTGCTTAGCCAAATACCGAGTATTGTTTCAATTAGATTAGTAAACCTGGATTCATCCGAAAAAATAATATGGTGCTGGAAGACAGCATTTATGTTCAGATTATTCAAAAACCAGTTGCAATAATTGGAAAATCGTTTTCAAACAGATGGTGATGAATTTGGTACTTAAAAGATTTAAAGCCATGTTTCTTTAAAATTCCCGCGAGTAAAAGCAGTATGATCATAAGGTACCGTCGGGTAATAAGGCCGGACAGGTAATAAGGCCATACAGTTAAAAATCTCATAGAAATAAATATATCATAAGCCTAGCGCCATCTGTACGTAGGATGACTTCAACTGATCCAAATAACATGTGGCTGAAGAGCGTCAGATACTCCGCTTGGAAACAGTGCGCCGTAAACAAAATTCGTTACATTTCAAGTGCTGTGCTATAAAATTTCTCGATAAAAGGTAGGTATGTGATATTTTCACTAGTACAATTGAAATCTGTCTATATTTTGGAACATATAGGTTTATCCTGATGTCGACAACACTTGTAATCTGTTCATTGAAATATTTTTTATTTTTTAATGATATTTAACCTCAAAAATTATAAACGTGCCAGACAGGTAATAAGGCCCGGGCCTTATTTCCTGTCTAGACAGATGATAATAAGGTCACTGCTTTATTGCCTGTCACAATGACTTAAAAATAACCTAACGTATCTAGAAATAAAGCACATCTTAAAATTATGTATGCTACATAAATAATATGTACATACATGAGTTTTTTTTCTGACTTATGGTTTTCCTTATTTACAGACATGGGGAAAAAGAATCGCGGAATAAGGGCAAAATGGACAGACGCAATGATTGAGGAAGCACTGCGACTTGTGCGACTTGGTCATTCCCAAGCATCGGTAGCAATACGCTGTAATATTCCCCGTCGTACATTGAGAAACCATTTGAAAACTGGTTCAACCAAACGAATCCTCGGTACAAAAACCCTTTTAACTGAACAACAAGAAAACGATTTGGTTGAAAAGATAATACGGTTTGCACAAAAAGGATTTCCACTAACCTCTAAAGTGCTTCGTCGTACCGTTTATAAATTTTGTGAACGACTTAATGTTAATCATAAATTCGATAAAGAGAAGCAATTAGCAGGAAAAGAATGGTACCGAGCATTCTTGAAGCGACACCCAAATATTTCGCAGCGAAGGGCACAGCAATTAAATCCTGCTCGTGCACAGAAATTAAACCATTTTATTGTGGATGATTATTTTGAGAAGCTGAACAACCTTTTGGAGAGAACTGGCCTTAAATATATGCCTGGTAATATCTATAATATGGACGAGAAGGGCTGTAGACTCATGCTACACCATCAGCAGAGGGTTCTAGCAGAGAAGGGAGCTAAAAGAGTGCATTTGATAGGGTCAGAACATGGAGAAAATGTAACCATTGTGGCATGTGCAAATGCGCTCGGCAATGCGATACCTCCAATGATTTTATTTAAAGGGCAGAGAATAAAACCAACTTTTTCAGATGGACTTCCAGCAGGGTCAGTTGTGCATATGACTCAAAAAGGAAGCATGACTACGGAGATATTCCTTAAATGGTTGGATCATTTTGCACAATTCAGGTCGCCCCCTCCAACAATTTTAATTTTCGATGGAGCATCAAGTCACCTCGATGTGACTATCGCTGAAAAGGCAGAATCATTGCAGATTGAGCTTTTATGTTTACCTAGTAATACTACCCACGAGCTCCAGCCAATGGACAAATCCGTCTTCCGGTCGTTTGAAGCCCACTGGGATCAGGAGCTTGTAGATTACTGGGATCAACATCCTGACAGAAGATTAAATAAAGAAAGGTTCTCAGATGTCTTTACTCCTGTTTGGGGTAAGTGTATGACCATCAGCAACATCTGTAGTGGGTTTAGAGCAACCGGGATCTACCCTTTTAACAAAAATGCGATACCGGAGTGTGCATTTGCTCCCAGTCTTCCTACGCAGCGCCACAATGACGAAAACAATGCGCCCAATTTGTCTGATGTTGAGATCAGTAATCCGCCTAGTTTGGAAGACCACTGGGTCTCAGAAGATGAAATTCCATTAGCTCAGTTGATCGAAAAAGAAGCACAATGTCTAAATAACTCATTCGCTAAAGAGCTCATTACTCCCGATATGCAGCCAGTTAAAACCAAACCACGAAAAAAAGACCTGAATTATCGAGCTCAGGAAGTAAAAAGGGATGTTTTTAAAGATCCCAGTTCTAAAAAAATTAAAACCAGTGAATCAAGGAAATCGACTGAATTGCCGACCACTAGCAGAGCTGCTAGAGAAGAAGACTGGATGTGCTCCGTTTGTGATAAGGCCTTTGTAGCTGACATGCGATCCTGTGTATTATGTGGAATATGGGTGCATGAGGAATGCGTCGGCCTTACTGCAAATGACACCGAGGAATTTATTTGTCCGCAATGCCTGCCATAATTTTTTTTAAGTACCTTGTTTACTCTTAGTCTCTCTTTTTTATGTTTTTAAAAATAACTGTTTTTTTGCTTTTTTTTTGCGTTAATTAACAAATGCTAAGTTGGGCCTTATAACCTGCCTAGGTTGGTAATAAGGCCAAAATGCATTTTTTTGTCATTCTAGTGTCTAAGTGGTATCATATGTTTTTTAAGATTCTGTTCATTAATATTTTTGTAAAACAAATACCTTAGTTACCTTTTTTATATACGCAAACTCGAAAATGTGTATGTGTTATTAAATAAAAAAGTAAGAATGTTAACCTGGCCTTATTACCCGACGGTACCTTATTCTATGTACGCCAGGACGCTTATTTCGACTTCTAAACCAGTACCATTGATAGGATCGTTATGTTCTTTTTTCACATATTCTACGAGCCAAGGATAATAGGCGTGTGATGGAGCTTGACGATCTGGATACCGCTCATGATATAATCTTGCGGCGCGCCTCGAATTTTTGTGGCATGCACCATAAATAAGCAGCATGTCGATTTGATGATCTATTGAATAATTCATTATACTTAAATAAAATAAAAATAAAATGAAAAATATTACACAATAAACGACGCTGACGCGTGGAAACGAGACTGATAGTTGACGCTAATTTTAAAGACTTCCCCGTTCATTTGTTTCCAAAGCATCCGCAGATCTCCGTGCAAACCAGTGAAATATTCGACCCTGTTGATTATTACAATTCTGGCTTTTTAAAATGAAGAAAAGAAAACAAAACAATAATATAAAAATGAAAATCGTAGATATTTTCTGTCACGTGACTAGGTAAATACCTATTAACTGTGCTTAGGGCCCGTATCGTCAGTCGTCCCTACAATTGTAGGGCGCCTTTATGGCCTCCTTGATTGTCATATTTTTCTACTTCTCCGTGTCGGCGCTCTATTTTGAGGTTATGTCACCAACATCTATTTGCATCAAATTGTGCTTGCTTTTGAGTTATATCATGTTTTATCAGCCAGAAATCTCCTACAATTTAAAAAGAAAACATATCTTCACAATAGGAGATCGCTGTCGCTGACTCGGGACAAGTGTAATCTAGAAATTTTTGAAGGAGAGAAAAGAATATGACAATCAAGGAGGCCATAAACGCGCCCTACAATTGTAGGGACCACTGACGATACGGGCCTAAGTAATAAGAAATACTAATTTATAATTAGCTATAATGCTCTCCAAAATTTTCCAGCTTTTTTGTCTAAGACAACTTCCTTATAGTGGAAATTTTTTTTAGAGGTAATCCGACATAGTTTATTAGTAGTATTTAGAAAACACCGTTTCCTATTCAAAATTCTAAGAAAATTTTAAATAGATTTTGAGATTTTAAGCAAAAACTAAAATGGCCGCAAATTTATATTTTTTCTGTTTTGCCAACTCAATTCAGAAGTTGCAAGAGAATAGATTTTGCATCTTATTTCAGCGGGTAAGTTGGCAAAAAGGTATTTTCAAAACGTCGCCATATTGAATTTTGCGTAAATGCTAGTTACGCCGCCGTTTTGCAAAAGAATGACAGCTTTTCAAACATAGTTGAAAAGGGTATTTTAAGCTTTACGAAAATATGTAAAAATATATACAGGGTCGTATTTAAAAATTTTGTTTCATACTCACTTCCGGTCAAACCGGAAGGAATATTCAGTTGTTTTTTGGATAATCTGAGTTTTTATAAGTTATATCGTCACACAAAATCTCAAAGTTTTTCTTTAAACAGCAATTGAATATTGCCTTGTAAAATGATTTTGTTGACACCCGGTATAATGATTTTAGAAAACGTTAACAACCACCTTAAAATTAAGGATCAGAGAATTACATGGAAAGTACATAATTGTTATATACCTTTTTCCGCATAATCCTTCTCTCTTTATATACATGGTGTTCATTTACAAATTTGCCACCACGTATTTATCGAAAACCACCGATGAAAAGAAAAAACACCGAGACACGTCAAAAGATTTGTCAAGGGGGACAACTTTTTAACCAAAAATTACTTCACCCCCTATCACCCAGAGTCATTCCTTCCCTTAAAAGTATTAAATGACTGTAATAGCTTGTTTGAAAGGTCTTTCGAAGTCCCTTATTTTGACGTTGATTTTCTTAAAATCGGTATATTCGCTTTCAAGAAAATTAGAGAAATCGTTAGTAATTTTAATTTTTTCGGATAGAAAACAAAAACACACGAAAATATCAATCATTGAAGCAAATTGAACACTGCTATGGCACCCGTCAGAAAATACTGTCTCAGAATGTAGTGCCAAAGCAGGAGAAAACACTCATTCAAAGGCCCTGGATTTTTCTGTCCAAGAGTTTTCAATACCATATTAGTGTCTTACAAAAAAGTAAATAATTTAAACTCATTTAAAAAGCAAATAAAAGCCTGGCTGCACGTGGTCCCAAGAGTTTGAATCCATATGTACATAAAAGGCACGAGCTATACATTGTAAGTTGTAGGTCATTCTCAGATTAAATTTTCCATTTTCTAACCAGTACCTTTTAAGCCTTCATATATTATACTTAGTGTAGATCTATTTAGCCTCAGCGGTCTGTGAAGCGGCCGAAAAAATAGTTATAGATAGATCAGCCGCTAGGTTAGTTAAGTCATTAAGCCTTAGCGGCCCATTTTAAATTATCTGTAGTGTTATATTTTATAATCCTTAAGTTTAGTTCTTGTCCAGTTGGATGTAATGACAATCCATACTTCACTTACATATATGGAATTTCACTCAAATGCATATTCATCACTCATTTGTTAATTAGAATAAAAAAAGGATTTTATTCCGTTACGTCATCGTAAGTATTTTCTGTTTTCCTTTACCCGTGCACAAGGGCCACCCTTCTGCGGGCTCTTCATTTATTTGTCCTCTACGTTATATAATTCTATGTGTAATGGTTGTGTATTTTGGAGTCAAATAAATATTACTATTACTATATTACTATTTTAGTAATTGTTCAAAATGAAAAACATGTTGTGGGATAGCATGGCAGCTTTCGATGATGCGTTGACGAAGTTCACCCAAACTTTCAGGTTGGGTAGTGAACACAATAGATTTCAAATGGCCCCGTAGAAAAAGTCTAATGACGTCAAATCAGGTGATCTATCTGGCCATTCTGTATGCCCTCTTCGCCCTAGCCATTTATCTGGAAACTCGTCGTCTAGCCATTGCCGATCCGGAAGAACGTAGTGAGGAGGAGCGCCGTCTTGCTGCTTTATTTCAGCCTCATCAAGTATAGGATTTCTATCCTCTCCGATTTGGTTTTCACTGGTTTCAGTGATAAGCGGACTGATGGAACTTCAACATATCCAAATAAATGTCTCGATTCAAATTTCCATTAATAAACAATGGCCCAATCACTTTTTTTTCTAAAATGTCTGTCCATACAACTTATATTTCGAGTTTGCGTAAATGCCTTTTTAAAAAATATTTTATTTCCGAAATTACAAGTAGTGATTGGCTTCACGCCACGGCTAGATTCTAACTGAATTACAAAATGTAAACTACAATGTTCATTTGAATCCTAAAACACAGGAAAATATCATATTACATTTTAGCATTTGCCAGGCGCTGCTTAAAGGTGCTGAGTTGCATCTTCTATCTTCCAGTAGAATACACGGTAGCCCTATAACTTACATTAATTTTTTGGAGGTACTGGGTGTGTCCTTCTACAAAAGCATGAGTATTTTCATAGCTCCAATATCTGCAGTTGTGTTTATTAACAAATTCATTTATATAAAATAGTCATTCATCACTGAAGCAGATATTCTTTACATGAATGGTATTATCATTAATCGCTGCAGTCATTTGTTCACAAAACTCAACTCACATATCGAAATCATCTTCGCAATATTTTCATTTTGAATGGATGACATTTATGAAGTTTAGTAACTGTGTGTACAGAGTCTAATGAAATACCAGTGGCAGCAACAATTTTGCAAGTATTAGGATTGATTCCAAAATGACCCAAAACCTCAATTTGAGCGGTTTCATCCAAAATTCTCCGATGATCACGTTTTTCATTGTCAACACCCAGTTTGACTAAATTTAGTAACAAGGTCCGAAACATACCTTTGCGAAGTTCTCTTCCCCGGATGTCTGACGTTAAACGTGACGGTAGTTTGCCGAGCACAATGATTTTGGGCACCATAAATTAGAAACATTTCCACTCTATCGGCTAGTGTGTAAACCATTTTGGCAGTAAAATCTGTATCAACAAATTGATTTTCACTATCCCAACATTGTCACAAAGGTTACTGACAGCCAATTAAATTCGTTCTTTCCCTTAGCAACAAATAAGTAAACAAGTATAACAATAAATACAGTTCGCCCAGGATATTTGTGTTGATGAAAAGAATGCGGAGAAATTCGGGTTGTTATTTGGTTGTTGCAACGTCTAATCTTCCGAATTGCTGTTTAGTTTGGTAGTTTCCGTTTTAAATTATAAACGAATTGTAGGTTTGGCAAACCCTAACGGCAATATTTTGAACACTTGTTGAAATAAAAAGTGATATTTTCGTGTGTTTTTGTTTTCTATCTGTACAAATTAAGGCAAAGATTTTTCTAATTTTCCCGAAATAACGAAGCAACTAATTTTAAAAAATCATACGTCAAAATAAAGGACTTCGAAAGACCTCTCAAACAAGCTATTACTCGATATCCCCAGTCATTTAAAACTTTTAAGGGAAGGAATGACCCTGGGTGAAAGGGGGTGAAGTAGTTTTTGGTTTAAAAGTTGTCCCCCTTATATATATATATAACAAAAAATAGGAAAATAATTAGCAAAATCAGCAAAAAGAAGGAAAGTGTATTGGAGCAGAAAATAGGATAGGCCCGAAATGAATGCACATATATAACTACAAAAGTAGATACACATGCCCATACATCCGGATACGGATGTAACCTGAGGAAACGAAGATGGAGAGGAAAAAAATCTTTAGTTACATATGTGCATTTATTTCGGGCCTGATGAAGTCAACCAGCAGAAATACGTATCGCTCGGGTTACCTATCCTATGTTCTGCTCGAAAACACTTTCCTTCGTTTTTGCGGAGTTTGCCAATTATTTTCCTATTTTTTGTTATATACCTTTCTCCGCATGATCATTTTCTCTTTATATATATATACACAATGTGTTTGGTGACGACATACCGATATTTGAGGGGGATATTTTTCAGCTATTTTATCGACAAATCCATCCTCTACAACGTCATACCTCACCCCCCTTGAAATGGATCCGCTGCGAACGAAATTAGGGCTGACACGGATATGGTCTGCCGCTCAAGACGACACATTGTTTTAAGAACCACAATGTGCATAACCAATAATGGAGGAACTCTCTATAAGAAACATTGGTCTGTCATTTTTATGTATACAAAGTTTGAAAACAATTTGCATTTTATTATACCCATTTTGAACCATTATAGATAGCATTTATTGCTTAACGTAGAATACTTGGGATAACAAAAAGCTGTAGAATTAGCACAAAAAAAGTACAACTTCACAGACTAGTTTTTGAATGGTGTGCGGGAATGCACAAAATAATCAATTTTCTTAGACATTTTTTTTTCTGTTTTTGTCTGTGTTTAAATATGTTTTGCGGTTAGTATCAAAACAAGTTTTTCAATAATCGCTAGGACAACATGTCATCGTTCAAATGACACCAAATTTATCACTCTGTGACAATTACGTACTCAGTTATTACAAATTTCATACATGCACTACCGTAATCGTAACGTAAAAATAAAAATAGCTGCCATTTCAAGGGGGATGAGGTAGGACATTGTAGAGGAGTGGATTTGTCGATAAAAATAGCTGAAAAACACCTCTCTTAAATATCGGTATCTCGTGACCAAACACATTTTATATATATATACGTAGTCATGCCATAAGTTCTGTCCCTCGTTTTCAAACAAGTGTAGACCTGTTAATACTTGTCCGATTGTTTACATTGTGGTGTCAGTTGATTAAGCGCTTTTCGGGTAATTACATATACCTCAGTTTGTATTGATCTCTCGAAGCATAACGATGGAGTGGGGCAAGGCAGAGAACCGTATTGCAGTGATAGCTTTACATAAGTGTAATCACAGTGCTAGTCAGATTTTTGAACTCTTACGCGGCCTTCAAATATCGCGTAAATTTGTGTCTAGGACCATTCAGCGGTACAATGAGACGTCCTCTGTTGATGACAGGCCAAGAAGCGGAAGACCTCGTCAAGTAAGGACTCCAGCAGCCATCAAAGCCGTAAAAGCCAGGATTCAAAGGAATCCACTCCGGAAGCAGAAGATCCTATCCAGGGAAATGAAGATTCCTGTCCGGACGATGTCGCGCATCATTAAACAAGACCTAGGGCTAGGGGCTTACCGGAGACGTACGGGCCAGCGACTTACGGCCACCTTGCGACACATCAGGGCGACAAGATCCAAGAAGCTCTTGGAGAGGTACGCAGCTGGGGGATTCCGAAAGATTTTGTTCACGGATGAGAAAATCTTCACCATAGAAGAAAAATTCAACCGACAAAATGACAAAGTGTATGCAAGGAGTTCACAGGAAGCTTCGGAGATCATTCCGAGAGTTGAGAGAGGCCACCACCCTGCGTCAGTCATGGTTTGGTGGGGGGTGTCCTACGAAGGGGTCACTCAGCTCCATTTCTGTAAACAGGGCGTGAAAACAAAAGCGGCAAACTATCAGAGCGACATACTGGATCCTATCGTCAAGCCTTTAAGTGGTACATTGTTTGCCAACCAACACTGGGTCTACCAGCAGGATTCCGCCCCCGCTCACAAGGCTAAGAGTACGCAGCGCTGGCTGGAAAGCAATGTGCCAGAGTTCATTGCTGCGGAAGATTGGCCCTCAGGGAGTCCGGACCTCAATCCTTTAGACTACAAGTTGTGGGACCTGCTAGAGCAGTTGGCCTGCTCCAAAGCCCACCGTAATATCGAGTCCCTGAAAGCGGATTTGATCCGATCAGCGGCAGCTATTCCTTTGGAAGCTGTGCGTGCAGTGATAGATGAGTGGCCCGCGAGATTGAGGCAGTGTGTGAAGGCCAAGGGGGGACATTTTGAATAAAACTGTTTGATTATGAATTCTAAAAATGTTGTCGAATAAATAATATCTTTCATATAAATATATCTTATCTTGTTTCATTTTTATCATGAGATTATCATGGGACAGAACTTATGGCACGACTACGTATATATATAGGGTGACTTTGAAGTTGAGTCATTAATTTTCAGATAATGATTGTAGAAGGAAGATAAACCAAAATATGTGTGTAAAAATAAAAAAAAAATTAAAAAAAAAATGTTACCTTGTTTTATAAAGTATCCTCCCGACAAGTATTTCAGTGTGGACCTGTATTTGATCGTGCGGTCTTGGAGCACCGGCATGCCCTCCCCTGTGAGGTCTTAAGTCACCTGATTCACGAGCCCTTTGTACTACATTCAGCATTTTCGTAAACATGTGCCATTTTTTATTCACTATTCACTCACGCGTTACCGACTGACACATCGACTGAATACAACTGAATAAGATTGTACATTGTAGTAAAAACATCGTTTTAAATTCTTTCGCTTTTTTGTTTCCGATGCGATGAACAGATAAGGCGGATTATATCCGTTGTCGCCAAACACGAGCACATAATATTATTATTGAGACAGGGCGGTACTCAAACTTCTAAAGGGCTATAACTTTGTTACTTTAATTTTACCAGAAAAATGTTAAAGGAAAAAAACATTTCTTTTGATCAGATCTACTCACTGTTAAAATAAATGACTCAACTTCAAAGTCACCCTGTATATATATATTGTCCAATAAGTACCACGACAAACTTAAGGAGAAGGTAGGTTTTGGACTGACCTCCCAAATAACAAAAACTCACCTATATGAAGGTGTCACCATTTTTGAGATATTGAATTTGATGACTATTTTGGGATTTATAATATTCTGATATTTTTTCCTCAACTTTGATCATCTGTGGTGAAACAAAAATGTACTGGGCTATAACTGCATTATGTTGAATTATATATATATATACTTCGAAGTTGAGTCATTTATTTTAACAGTGAGTATATCTGATCAAAAGAAATGTTTTTTTCCTTTAACATTTTTCTGGTAAAATTAAAGTAACTAAGTTATAGCCCTTTTGAAGTTTGAGTACCGCCCTGTCTCAATAATAATATTATGTGCTCGTGTTTGGCAACAACGGATATAATCCGCATCGGTTCATCGCATCGGAAACAAAAAAGCGAAAGAATTTGAAACGCTTATCACGATGTTTTTAGTTGTATTCAGTCGGTAACGCGTGAGTGAATAGTGGTATTTGTTGCGTGGCTCAAACGAAATAAAAAATGGCACATGTTTACGAAAATGCTGAACTTGTGGACATGATTCTTATTTACGGGGGGGGGAGTCTTTACAAAATCGGTTTCCCAATCGAGTGCAACCAACCCCTCGTGCCTTTGTTAATGTAGTACAAAGGGCTCGTGAATCAGGTGACTTAAGACCCCACAGGGGAGGGCATGCCGGTGCTCCAAGACCGCACGATCAAATACAGGTCCGCACTGAAATACTCGTCGGGAGGATACTTTATAAAACAAGGTAACATTTTTTTTAATTTTTATTTTATTTTTACACACATATTTTGGTTTATCTTCCTTCTACAATCACTATCTGAAAATTAATGACTCAACTTCAAAGTCACCCTGTATATATATATATATATATATATATATATATATATATATATATTTGGAATAGAACAAAGTGATAGCTGCTTTTGTAAGTGACTGACACACACTACAATGTAACTGGTGTGATTTAAATTCAAGTTGCACTGGTTACCGATCAGTGACATGCTAAACAGTACAAAGCTACATTATTATTACCTGCTCCTGATATGATTTTATGAAAGTTGAGGAAAGAATATCAGAAGGTTATAAGTCCCAAAACAGTCCTTATTTTATCATGGTTCCTTAATATCTTTTAACTACATTGCATTTGTATATGATAAAGCATCTATCTAGAAGTAGAAAAAATGAACCAGTAGTATAAGTATAGTCAAAATCACGAAAGATGACTTTTACGTCATACCCTAAATTGTTCCGAAGTAATCAATGGACGTACGTCGATGATAAAATCACGATGTCAGGAACACAATGACAACAAATGTATATTATGATTTTGGGAAGTTACCGTAATAATAACTTTAGTGGCGAGTTTTTGTTTTGAAAAAAACAATTATGAGTAGAATATCTTAAGACATTAACACCAAAGACCAAAGTATTATTCGAAAACAACATAACCTGCTTTAACATAGCCTACTATTCATCCTTCAAATATGATCGATCATGCAACATGAAAACATCGTCTATCTTTGTCGGATACATGCAAATTAGCAATACAGTTTGTTTAGACAATAAAATTCTGTTTGTCTCTGTTTAACATATCAGAAACTTCATTAAATATGTTCACAAATCGCTGACGTTTGTCTTTACTACAGACTAAAATGATGACGTAATCGTCATCTTTCGTGATTTCGACTATATAACCTTATTTGTACATGCAGCTAAAGACCACAGATAAATAAGGTTCGTTTTTTAAAAATTTAAAAAAAAGTTCAATATCTCAAAAACAGTGACACTTTTATATAGGTAAGTTTTTGTTATTTGGGAGATCAGTCCAAAGCCTACCTTCTCCTCAAGTTGTCGTGGTACTTATTGGTATATACGAGCGCCTCCCCACTTCAGATGGCCCAACTATTGAAACCTTAGTTTTTTCTTATCAAACACAAATAATAAAAATGTAGTAGGGTGTTATAGGTTTAAAATATTAACAATGAATATTTTGATAATATATAGTAGAAAACACCAACTTTATCACTCCCTAATCAAATTTGCAGCATAAAAATAACACATGTTGCAATTTCAGCTTATCAACCTATTTTCATTTCAATGCAAAATAAGTCTATAACGCATAGGTGGCTGTAAAAAATAAAAGCCATGACAATTGTTTTTATTAATCCCAGCTGTCAGAATACGTTTAAAATAGTTTTGGGTAGTTAAGGTTTCCAAAATGGGTAGAGGAAAGGTTATTAGTGAGAACATTCGGTTACTGATAATTAAATTTTTTAATTCTGGGAAATCAAACTCAGAAATTTTAACTTTGTTAGCCTTATCGCGGTACAGTGTGAGAAATATTGTTAGAAGATATAACGTAACTGGTTCAGTTAATATTAAGCCACGATAAGTGAAAAAAAGTAATATCAGAAATGCCGACCGAAGAGCATTAAGAAGAATAATCCTGAAAAACCGGCGTGCCAATTATTTATAATTAAGTGCTCTGTGGAGTGACGCTGTTGGAAGGAGAATTTCGAGGTTCACAACTCATAGAGAGGCCCACAAACTGGGATTTAGCACTTGCAAGGTAAGTTTTCTTATAAAAAAAAATGAAGTAAAAACCCTAAAGTTGCACAACTTGTTTATAGGGCAAAGAAAAGCCACTATTAACTCCACTGCAAAAGAAAAAACGGCTTAGATGGGCTAAAGAACATAGACAATGGACACCTCAACAATGGTGTGGAATACAATGGAGTGATGAGGCCCGATTCGAAGTTTGTGTTGGTGACAGTCGCAGTAGAGTTATTCACAAAAAAAATGAAGCATTCCATGTTGACTCTCTGAAGAGAAAAGTGAAATTTCCAGCATCCATTATGGTCTTCATTTTATTGATGGAAATGAGGATACAAACAACTATTCGGCAATTTTAGAAGAATCGCTTTTACCAGTGATGGTAGAATGTTTGACACCGGCCAAGATTTTGTGTTTCAGCAAGATGGTGCAGCGTGCCATACCCCAAAAAAAGCTATAAAATGGATGGAAGAAAATAAGGTACCACTTTTGAAATGGGTTTCTAGCAGTCCAGATCTGTCACATATTGAAACTTTGTGGCACTAGATGAAAAAGGTTCTACGACAACCGACAAACGCTTCAAGAAATATGGGATTGTTTTACATCAAATTTTTGCCAAAACTTGGTTAACACTATGCCCCAATAAATTTCAGCCGTAATAAAAAATAAAGGTGATGTTACCCAATGGTAATCTTTTAATTGTTGCTTTGTTAACTTCGCGCATTTATTCGCACATTGTTTATTTGTTCAGATGTTCTATTAGTTATAGGTCTAAGTGATTTCAAATATGTATTTTTTACGACTGGAGTGTATCTAAAATGTTTTTGAGAAAATAAATTGTTTTAGAAGTAAATAGTTTTGTCATGTTTAGTTTATAAAGGCATATTTTGGACAAATCTTGAAGTGGGCCAACTGAAGTGGGAAGGGGCTCGTATGTATAACAAACAATACGAAAACGCTAATGATAATTTTCTCTGCGAAAGGTTGAGAAATCTCGAAACTGGAGATACTACAGACCAAAATATGTGAATTGACCTAAGCATACCTCAGTCCAAAAGTTGATAGTTTGCGAGATACAGGGTGTCAAAGTTACAATTTTATTTACTATTTTTCCTTATTTCAGATTTTGCCATAAAACTCGGTATAGGGCGGTTTTCTAGTATGAGAAATAAGAATCCGTTATTTTTTATGTCCAAACTTCTAGAGGGCGCCAGTTACAGCACTATTTCGGTAAAGAGCTTATCATAACTTTTTTGTGCTACCCTGTATACAACAACAGACCGAAAAATATTATTTCTCGTATTTCCACAACAAACAAGAAGTGTCTAAAGCTAATAGTTTTTAAAACTTCCAATGCATTATTTGTACCATGATGATAAAACATTTTTATAACATAATAATCAAGTTGCTTTGGATAATATCCAAGTAGCGTTACTATGGTTTCCAACAATAACAAATGAGGATGGCAACAAAACTAATAAACGGAAATAATAACTACAAGGATTGTTCAAAATGAGCACCACCTTGCCTAATACACTCTCGAGCTCGACGAACTAATCCTTGCTGCAGACTGCAGTCTCCAAAGCATATGGATGTTATTTTTCATTTCCTGGCTATGGTGGAAAATTCCATAGGATTTAAATCTGGTGATCTAGCCGGCCACGATACATGTCCTGATCGGCCTATCCACTGATCTGGATAAACCCTATTTAGGTGCTCTCTAACTAATATACTAAAATAAGGTGCAGCGCCGTCGTGCATAAACCACATATTCATGCGTGTTTGTAATGGAAGATCTTCCAGCAGAGTGGGTAATTGTAAATACCTTTGGCCATATAGTCTAAGTGGTAACTCAACCGGTCTTAATAAATAATGTCCAATAATACCTGCCCATACATTAATTTGAAATTGTACTTGGTCTGTATTATTGCATGAGGATTTTCGTCTGCATAAATGTGAAGATTATGCCCATCACTTCCAAATCCTGCTTCGTCCGAAAATAATATTAACGACATAAAACCATTGTCGTGGTTAAACTTCCTTAAGAGCCATGTACAAAATTCCACCCTTGCGGGTTCATCATCCACGCTTAAACCATGTACTTTTTGCAGTTGGTATGGATGGCGCAGTTACTCTTGGAAAATGGTACTTACTGTACATTTGGATACTTGAAATTCTCGAACTACATTCCTAACCTCACCTGTAGGATTTTCAAAGACAGCATCTAAAACATTTTCTTCAATTTCAGCTGTACGTACAGTTCTGGGAGCTCCCCCATGTCGACCCATATTTTGAGCAAAACTACCTAAAATCCCAATGGCTTTCACTACTCAAAATAAGGCTATAATCATTTCTTACCAGTTTCTCGTAACCGCTGATCAATTCGTTCGAAAGTCTTTGAATTAGGCAGGTGTCTATTAGGGAATCTGTCTGCTTTTCAACAGCTATGACCCTTACATTCAGTTCACCATCGAAAAAAAGATGAAAATCAATCAGTTCCCTTTTTGGACTCAAGAATGATACTATGTTTCTGGTAGACTGGTTCAGGAAACCAGTTTCATCTGGAAGGTTCCTGACTTCAGGTCTTACAATAATTATTAATATTAATATAATATAATAACAATTATTTAATATAGTTTGTTCAACTCCCTCTGGTCTGTTGACAAGTCTGTATTTAACATATCTTGATAAATCACATCCTCTCAAGTGATTTGGCAACATAGCACATATTTTTACAAACTTTCGGTCCATCCATAGACACTGACACTACCAGCCTTCTGTCATTTGTCAAATGTTTCATTATACTTATGACCCTGTCCTACACCATTTTGAGCAGCATCAAGTGGTTGTTTCACGATGTAACATATAATAATTTGAAGTTTCATCCAAATACCAATGTACCATCCAGCTTTCACCAGGTTACTAAATGTTTCCCTCAACTCAACCTTTAATAACATTTAGCAACAATCTCACATACTATTGTAAGTAATTTAAAATCATTTTGCACAATAGTCGCTATTTCTTCCTAATGTTATTGTAGCTCCTGATGATGATGATGACATAGCCCGTTGAAAGCTAGAGACTAACGAAATATAAATAGTCATCGCTTTAATCTTGTCGAAAGTCGAAGTACCCAACTAAAAGCGGAAGCTTTATTTTTCCACCCATATATATATATATATATATATATATATATATATATATATATGGGATGGCCCATCCATGTGTGGACGGAATATTACGCATAAACAAATACATTTTGGAAAAATCTATTTATGGGATGTTATACATGACATTGAGGGCACATTTCTAAAATATTGGCCCTTATACAGGGTATCTCAATTTCGACCTACATATCAAAGTTGTGATTTTTCAAATGGAATGCCTCAAATTTTATTGCATATTTGAATGAACCAATTCAAAAGAAGAAAATTGATATAACATGCTAGGGGGTTTTGGTAATTAGCTATTGAGATATAAGGTGTTTTGTCTAGAAAAACCCCCTCTTCGACAACCCCTCAGTCCGCCATTTTGAAATTTAGAATGCCGAATTTTGTGTAAAAAAACTTACACAACTCAGATTTTATCTTATTTGTTACTTTTTTGAATGTATTTTTGCTCATACATTTTCCACACTACGAGAACGTTTTGAATCAAGTGGAGCAGTGGAATATAGTAAAAAATGTATAAATAATCCAAGTGTCACCAATGAGGCGAATCAGTTGGAGGTTCTATTAAAGTTGCAGGAAAATCCCCATTTAAGTGCACGGCAGAGCAGAAACTGATATATGCAGAATTTCTGTCCAAAGGATTATTCACAAGCATAAGTACCATCCATGTTATATGCCCATAGTAATTACGCAGTTATTAAGTAAGCTTACATTGTTGTATTTCTACTGATCCTTAGTCAGCAGCCTAAATTGTATAAATAGGTCTGCCGACATTTGAAGAGTGTTCAATACCCGGGTAGACTCCGTAACAGTCCTCGAATAAAGTTTTACAAAAGGCTTTTTCAAAGTTATCAATTTAACATCCATATCACTAACTCTTGCATCAAGGCCTTCGTCCTCAGGATTTCACGGCTCGAATGGAGTTTAGTAGAATAATGCTAAATAAAGTGAGCGAAGACATTGCTTTCCTGGATAAGGTTCTTTTTAGCGATGAGACAACTTTTAACACCATAGGTGTTGTCAATAGGCATAACATGCACTATTATGTGACGGAAGACCCTGACTGGGTTAGGTAAATAGATTTCCAAAATAAATGGAGCTTGAATGTTTGGGGAGGAGTTATTGGCAGGCACGTTATCGGGCCTTTCTTTTTCGCCTACAGATGAACAGGTACAGAATACTTGAATTTTTTGATCTAGCATTAGCCTTTGCTTTTGGAGAATGTCAACATGCAAACTCGGATGCATATGTACTTCCAACATGACAGCGCACCTGCGCATTATCATAATCGTGTGCGTAACTATTCGGACACCTGGAGTAACAATCGTTAGATCGGTCGTGATGGGCCTATATCTTGGCCTCCTAGATCAGCAGATATGACACCGATGGACTTCTTTCTATGGGGCTACGTTAAGCAAGAGGTTTATAGATATCTACCATCTATCCTGCAAAATATGAGGGAAAGTGTTAAGGATGCTTTTCTGAATATAAGGGAACACTTGCTGAGGGATGTGCAACGGTCATTTATCCAAAGACTACGGCTGTGTATTCAACATGGTGGAGATATTTCCGAGCAGTTTTTGTAGATTAGGTCTTGAGTAGTGATAGTTGATTGTTTATGTTGTTGTTATAATTGATTTTTTCTATTACGCTTGAAGCTGATTTATTCTGTTCTGATTGTTATTAGTTTTTACGTCAAAATTCAGCAATCCAGATTTCAAAATGGCGGACTGAGGGGTTGCCGGAATGGGGGGTTTTTCTAGACAAAACACCTGATATCTCAGTAGCTAATTACGAAAACCCCATAGCATGTTATATCAATTTTCTTCTTTTGAATTGGTTCATTCAAATATGCAATAAAATTTGAGGCATTCCATTTGAAAAATCACAACTTTGATATGTAGGTCGAAATTGAGATACCCTGTATAAGGGCCAATATTTTAGAAATGTGCCCTCAAATATCATGTATAACATCCTATGAATAGATTTTCCCAAAATTTATTTGTTTATGAGTAATATTCCGTCCACATATGAATGGGTCACCCTGTAGATGTATATAGATATATATATTTCAAATTCAAGTCGCCGCAGCCAACTACGGCGAAAATATATCTGTATGCTTAAAAATCCCTGCAATCTCTTGCAGGAGTGAAACTTGTGGTGTAGCTATCATGTAGCGAATGTCGGTACGTTAGTCTGGATTGGTAATCTAGGTCACACTGGAAGAAGAAGATAATATAATTTAACCTCAATTAATTTGCTTGATCAAAGTCCAACCTTTGTTTCTTCGTATTGAACGAAGTGCACCACAATCTAACAAAAGAGAGGAAATCAAAGTCCAACACTTAATAATAAGACTCACCACCGTTATTACTAACTTCACGATCTGTCCAGACATTTTTAGGTTTAAATGAACTTTGAACTCCACCACACCATATGCAAAATATAAAGTTTTCTGTATGTAATTTGAACAACATGTCGATTTTACTGCCAAAATTCAAAAATCCTATCTTTTATGGTTTGGTAAGCAAGAGAAAACAATTGTTGAACACATCAAGCGCGTCGTAAAGGGAACGATACACTTTAAAATGTAAACTTTTTCTCCGTAGTTCGCTAATAAAATTTTGTTTGCATTTTATGGATATGTCGGAAGTTTGGAGTTTATTGTGAGCAGCCTCCCGACGGATGAGTTCATCTCAACTCTCGCTACCTTCCTCTCCCCTCATCTTCTTCTACTTGGTGTACATGAGAGGCAAACTTTTCTGTGAAAAACTGACAAAGAGGAACAAAATGCAGAACATACACATTTGCATATACGGATATACAGGGGTGTTTATCTGTACTCATATCGTACGTGTAAACAACCCTCCCTTTATTATTTATTTCAACTAGTTTACCGTGCCTGACATTTTTTAATTCAACTGTCTGTCAAGAATTAATAGATTTATTGTTGTTTGGCATGTCAATGATATGTTCACCACTCGCAGAGTGTATCAGTGGAATGAAACTTATCATAGAAATGCAATTATTGCTTTTTTTCAATGCAGTTTAGATTCTTTGAAATCCATATGTTTCCATTGATCTATACCTAATACATATATGGGTCATTCCTGATAAATTGGAAGATTC
Source organism: Acanthoscelides obtectus (assembly GCA_963669975.1). NCBI lineage: Eukaryota > Metazoa > Arthropoda > Insecta > Coleoptera > Chrysomelidae > Acanthoscelides > Acanthoscelides obtectus. The sequence continues at coordinate 62,331,078 of CAVLJG010000001.1, forward strand.
AGTAGCCAATTTTTAAAATAACTAAACTACATTAAGCGTATATATTTTTTTGTAACTTTGTTGGTACTAAGGTAAATTTTAAAGAAATACTAGCTGTCACGCTAGATATAAAGTGTTTTGCCTGTAAATTAAAAAAAGATAAACCTCACAACTCACGGACGTGACAGAGCATTTTTTATATTTTTGTGACGTCTATAGAAAATGCAATTCTTTAGGGTACGTACAACATGTGAAAAATCTATATGATCCTCAGTTTGCTAAACGAATTCGAACTATTGTTAATCACCATACGCTTCTTGTTGAGCAGCTATATTTTTAGCTCTTTCGGTAACCACCTCAGTATGAAATAGAACAGGAATGTAGAGTATTGTATAATTACAATTAAACAATCAAAACGTTTGAATTTGTTTAATTATTCAAAATACAAAGAGCTGCGCTAAGTTAAAAAAACGAAAAGATGTGAAAAATATAAGTACTACTGACTATTAATACTTAGTAATTATCATTAAAACAGGTTAACAAAACTACCTAAATCGTCCAGAAAAAGATATTCATCCTGCTTTGAAGATACTCAGGACCACTTAAGATTAATTTAATGTCTGGCTCATATATAACCGCAAATTTTTCTCTTATTATTTCTTTTTTAGAACACTTACGAGTTTCTTTTATAGTCTTTTCACAAATTTTTGTCGTTCCTTTTACTTCTGCTTTTTCCTTCTGTATTGCCCAAATATGATACTTCTTTGTCTTTATTATTAAGATTGAAGGTTAGGTGTTTGTTCTTGCTATTAACACAAGAACTGCCTAAAAAATCTTCATCGAGTGAATCGTTACAACACATACTCTTTAAAACTGCATCTACTCTTGCTTCATCAAAACTTTTGTGCTTCTTCAAACTTCCAACTAAAAGAGCCATACTGGCATGCTGCTTACATAAGCAGGTATCTACTTCTATAATTGGGAGTTACCACCCAGAAAAGCCGAAATTTGCAAATGTTATCTTTATAAATTAAGGGTGAGTGGCAACAAACTTTTGATGAAGGTTTAATAAAATATCATTAAGGTACCTTTTTTGTTTTTTATTTTTATTTTTTGTTATTGTATTTTTTCCCAGATATGTTTTTCCTGTTTCTTGAGAAGCGGAGTTCCGTGACACACTTGGACTTGGCCGGTTAGGGCTATCCGGTGGTGTAATTGATTGAAGGAAGTTATTTTCATCTTATTCAGCTTTTTCTGTAGCTTTTTTATGTTGTCTACAGCGCCAGGAGCGTTCTTTCCAATCTTGTCGAATTTTCCTTTGCTCTCTTTCACTCAAGTCTTGAATATGTGGCCGACTCTTTTTTTCCGATCTCTATCTTTTGCTTTTGCCTCATCGTGGCGGACTGGATCATTTCTTATTTTTTATCCAGCTCGTCTCATACTCATTTTCTTAGCTCATCTCCTTTTTCCCAATTGTTGTTCTTTTTTGCTTTGGCCATTTTCAACCTAAAATAATCAATAAACATTGTTTCACAGTAGTCCTAAAATCAAAAGAATCACGGCCGTGGATATTTTGTCACCTCCGTGGACAACAAGAATCCACGGACATGACGATAAAAGCATCTGAGTCAATCTACCTACTATATATTTGAGGTTAGAAAATGCATCGACTGTTAAATCTTATCATTTATGTATATTTTATCTATAAATATCAAATAAGTATGACTCAAAAGAGAGTATTTTTATTATTTAACGAAAAAAATGTTGCAAAAGTAGTTTTTTCGACAATTTACAGTAGCTGTGACCTACTTTCTGCCTATGTAATTAAAACTACCCATATCCCTAAATCTCATAAAAAACGATGCAGTGGTTGATGAGATTACGCAGTCATAGGGACTTATGGCGCCCATTCACATATGGATTTCGATTGGATCGGGAACTGACAGTCCAATATCTAGAAATGAAAATATCCATTCACACGCAACTTTCTCGTTAGTGTCTTGCACATAGGAAGTCCAATACGATAACTTCGATCCGACTCATCGGAAAACCACATACGTCTTTGGATTTTAATATTCAGCCAATAGATCCTGATCCCATCAAAATCAGTGTGTAGGAGTCTTCCCTCCCCGGCAGGGGTATTATGTAAAAAACCTAAAAGACGTCGAAAAACCCGACAAAAAGTCATCTTGCAGACTAGGTAGTTTTTAGTGTGCAAATTCATTCCACGTTTTCCCGCTATGATGGCTATGAGCCCATCAGTGGAGAACACGACATTCATTGTTAGCTACTTGTTGGTTGCAGCAAGCCAACTAGTCTGTAGTGTTTAATTCTCAGAAGATGTGAAAAAAAGTTTGTTGAGTACTAAGATCGCATCAAGATGATTATGTGTATTGGTCTGCATATGTATAAAATTAGTAATATTTGGTATGTGATAAAATTATTACTGAATATGCTGCCAATGAAGTATATCTACCAGCTGTGCCCGACCGGTTATTTATATGTTGTCCTTTCTGAAGAGAGGTTGGGCTAAGTAAAGATAACATGGCCACGCAAGACAACTGTTGAATATACTAAGATTATCTGTAGCGATTTTTTTTCAAAAATCGTTGCGCAACACCTAAAAATGCAAATGAAAATTGGAAAATTGACGCCTTGACGTTAGAAATAGAAATATAAGTTTTGGCAGCTGACCTTGTTATTCTTGTCATCTGGATTGCGGTGTTGCCAGCTCATCGGACGTTTTTTGCTATTATTGCTATTTGGTTAGAATGTTAAAAAAAATGACATGATTTATAGATCTCTGAACATTTGATAGCAATTCGTGAAGATACAAATTTTGATAAAACATAAACCACGCCAGTCTGTTTTGTTTGTTCTTGCACGTACAATTTGAATATTTATCGGAATCACCTTTAGTTATTTGGCAAACATTATTACACCTTATACATAAGTGTCCACCTTTACGTTTTCTTGAGGTGATATAGTTTCCGATGCAATCACTGGGATCTCATCTCTTATGCTACACATTTCGGTATCAGCTTATCCAGACGTTTGCAGCTGCACTACAAAGGTTTCCGATCCACTTAAAACCCTAATTTTTCACATTTTGGATTTGCTTTAAAATTAGACACTATGCATATAACAAAATATCGCAGACTCCATCTATTTAAACTTAGTATTTTCACCAAACCAGTATTTCACGCAGCTATGTTTCGATGGGTGGAGAAATTGTGTCTATTTGTGTTGCGGCCCTATTGCTTTTCAATTTGAAAAACCTCTATGTCATGTCTGACTGTTACCACCACATCTACGAACTTCTATCAAGCATTCCATCCAAGACAACGAGGCTTTAGTGGACGTGTCATGTATTCCATACATTTGTTCCGTTGAGTCAAACCCTGGTAAGGTCAGCGACTCAGGCGAAATGCTTAACATCGTTTATCAGTACTACATGGGATATGCTAATATCAAGCTTTTGTTGAAATGAGCTAATAAATATGACAGAAAAGCTATCAAAATGCATTATCTGAAAAACCAAATAACGAGGGAATGTAGTTATAAGCGTGTCTGCATCAACTTAATGTCGATAGCAAATTCGAAACCCGTTGCATCGATATCTCTCTATATGTAGTTTTACGGAATCGGCTTAAAATACAATTAAATAGACTGAAAAAGGTGAATGATGTAAATACTAGCTCATGAACTTTTCCTACAAAAATCATTGGGGAATGTGCTCGTCGAAATGTTTGTAGCGCTTCAGAATTTGGAAACTACTATACCTTGGTTCAACCTTGCCACTATACTGTAAGCCTACCACTATCACGTTACAGCCAGCTAGAATGAATCTGTTTCTAAACACGTTTTTTATTTTAATCGTGAATTTCATCATAGCTGCTATAAAATCTTCCAAAATTGATCCCACCACACTCCACATCATTTATGAATGCAATATCTCACACCGATTGTGATATTCGGAATAAACGTCTACGGCAAAATATGAAATTTGCACTGGTAAAATATGTATGATGTGCGCCGATAAATAATCGTACTGGACTAAATCGAGTGTAATATACCAGATAGATCTGTCACAACTTTATCAATTCAGCTGGCGAACCTGTTTGGTGAAACAGGGGCATCTGGCGTAATCGGCTTCACTGGAATGATATGGGAGCCACTGCCACAGCCACTTTTCGCATTCAGAAAAGTTTATATGTGCGCCAGCCTCGTCACTTTCCAATTTGGAAACCCCCACGCCATGCCTTACCGTTGCCGCCACACCGGCGGACTGCGACCATCACGTTATTAAACTTTTCTCTTCAAGCGTTCCGTACGGTCGGCTTGACACGTTGCGACAAAGCGTTCCCGTTTCAGGAAATTCATACATTTATTCAGTTAGCTCAGTTGTTGATTGAATGAAATTGTAAACTGTTTATTGTATAAAGACACCGACTCACTGATTCATCACGACACCAACCCATCTTTATAATATCCTTAGGATGGATGTCACCAACATTAAAATTTAACGGGGTATTCGACCAATTAGGGAACAGCTAATCGAATTCCAATTTGATGGAAGCTGTCAAAACTCTCCTAATATCAGTAATATCTATTGATATATTGAATAAATCGTAAAAAAGTTGTCGTTTTGTAATTAAAAGTGCATTCTGGATGTAATACCATGTCTTTGAGCTTTAAAATTAGGATAACTTTTATAGAATTTCCAATTTCTATTATTTCACATGGTCTTATTTGAATGGACCAATCAAAATGCGAGAAGTAATAGGCAGATTTTCTAGCTATTATATTTAATATGGTGTTTTAATTGTTTTGGACGACTGTCACAATACAAGGCAACCTGGTTTTGTTTCTTTATCATATACAGAGTGTTGGAGATAATACATAGTTGTAAAAATGTGGCGTTTTGTTTTTATTTTGCAAAAAAGGGGATATAAAATGTATTCCAACCGGTAGTTCATCTTTTGTTACATCAAAAGCTATTTGTATCTTATGATCTAGAAATGAACACCAATGTGAACAAGCAGCATTCCTTGGTCCTAAATCATCGATATTTGTAAATGTATCCGCATCCACCTGTAAAATGCCTAGGTATTTTATTATATTTGCAAAACTTGTTGTTATATCTCATTTATTTGATCCGGAGTACGTCTGAAATCTTAATTGATTTTGGAGTGCTCTGCAGGGTTGTCGAACACTCCAAAAACAATTAAGATCGGATCAGTGGTTGATCAAGGGCCAACTTTGAAAGACATCTGGAATGATAATCCCTTCTGAAGTTTTCTGCAGTGTTGCCAAACTGAAAAAGAAAACAGAATCGGTAAATAGTTTCGTTGAATTCGGTATAGGGAAAAATGCCATCCCAAGTTCAGTGGCGGATCAAGGCCTTTGAGTCACGCAGCGCCGTCTATGAAAAAAGTTTATTATTGTATTGAGCGCGCACTCAACATGTTTTTTGTACAATGTGCATACTGGTCGCTCTTTCAAAGTTTTCTGCAACCATTCTGGAAACTCCTTTTTTGTTTCTTGCTTATAGGATTGTGAATATTTTTCTGTTTTACCACTGAACTCAACTCACATCTTAATTGAATATTTTTTTTAAAAACAGGTTTCGGTTTCTTTAATGCTTGTCCGGTGATGCTGTAATGACGGTAATCTACCATTGTGTACATTTTGTAGGAACAAAAATCAATTCAGGGCCAGCGGAGTAAGTTACGAGGATGTGGGTACGTAATCATACGCAACCCAAATCTACGCCCCTTGTGTGCCAGACTGCCTGAGTGTGTATGTATATGTATAAATGAATACTACATAAAACTCACTTTTTTCTGCAAGTATTGAAATATTTCAATTATTTCGAAAAATCGTGGAAAATGACGTTTTCGATAAATATTCTCATTTTGGTAAATTAAATTCGGTCAAGTCCAAGATTTAACATGCATAGAAAGTCTAAGGCCCAATTTCAGCAACATTAATATTATGGATCAATGGGAAAATACCTTATCGAAATGCAATTTGTCAGAAGGTGTCAAAGGTCTCAGAATATCAGTGATTTCTATTAAAATATTGAATAAAATCGTGAAAATTCGGCGGTATTATAAACAAGACCACTTTTTGATTCCAACATGATACTTTTGTACAGAGAAAATAGGTCAACTTTCATGTATTTTGATTTGTGTTATAAATTTACATTTAACAATCAGTTATCCCCAAAGCCAATGCGAATGCGGCAAATAATAGGTCGATTTTCTAGCTGTTAAATTTGGCAGCAGATTTGGACGTTTGTTAATGCATCGCAATCTCGAACTTAAGTTCAATATGCTGTTATCATTACATACCTGTTGAATAGTGTGGATTTGTCTGTATTTTCCAAGAAAATAGAATATAAAATACATTCCATACAATTCCTCATCTTCCTTTATATCATAATAGTAATCATTTATTAATTTACGGGTTAATGAATTTCTTCAAAGCAATAAAAACATTGTCCTCTGCATCCTAAAACACAGATAATATGTGTAAGACGTGTCAATCCCTACATCTCCGTGATGCATAATGCAATTACTATGGACATAGACAAAAAATTATGAAAAATGTCTCACAAATAATGTCTTTTAAGTCCAAAAATCATAAAAACTTTTAATGTTTATTGTTTGACTGCCTTTTTCACTGGTGGGGTTACCTATCTGTCACTCGCAGGGTTGCCAAGTCTAACGACGATCACGTCCCGTGGTGGAAGGTGCGACATGAACCGTTTACATTTGCTGGTTTTGAATTTAAAGTAGGAATACAAACATAGTACTTATGATAGTTGGAGCTAGGCTGGTAACACTTCTTGAAGAATATTTGAAAAGTGTGAACACCATCATGGTCTGGTGTCAAATTGCAAATGAAGTATCTGACGATTCTTACATACAGTTGACCTTCGTCATAGTTCACTATCCTGACTATGATCATCTTTGGCAGATGTGTTGTATCATCAAATTGATGAAGAAACATAAGAAAACTCTTATATACCTACATACAGCCGATTTTTCATGTAAATTTACTAGGTATCATGATTATAAGCATCTTTTGTGGATTGTTCGATCCGGAATGGGAAAGATCTCCTATTTATGAAAATATTTTTGGTATCATGTAACCGTTGCAATCAGTGCACAAAAACTGTGACATATGATCTGTAGCATAACCCGCTGCCCTATCAACACAAATTTAACATACAGGGCGCCTAGTCGTGGTCGGGATGAATATCACGGCAGCAACTGATGATTTGGGCATGTCTGGTAACAACGTATGAAGTGAAACTCGCAACTTCACAAATTTGAAGATTTTGTACAATTTCTTTGAAAATGATGAAAGATATGTCTGATTTGGCAAGGTAATGTCGCAGCCAATTGGCAGTCGGTCATTCTGGACGCTGGCCAAGCAGATTGAAAAGAACTTGTCGCACAGTAGCCTTCCACACTTACGTGTCAGGATGGAATGATTGTAACTAACTCGAAGGCCAAGACTGAAGTGCTTGCTAAGATCTTTGCTGCCAACTCCACCAAGGACGCCCCCAAACAAAGCTTCTGGTCCGAACTTGATTGTACTGAAGAGGTGTGCAGCGGAGCTTGCTCCAGTTCTTTCGCGTCTCTTCCAGATATCTTATGAATCCAGAAAACTGTAAATTTGCTCATGTCCAACCCATCCCAAAAAAGCATCTGAAACCAACCCTTACAACTAAATGCCTATAGCTCTGCTTTCTGTTATAAGTAAGGTGATGAGAGGTGCATAAATCGTGAGTTTCTGGACTACCTCGAACGTTTCGACTTGAGTAGCAACAGGCAGTATGGTTTCCGACACCAGCGATCCACAGGGGACCTCCTAGCTTACGTCACGCAATTGTAAAGTAAGCTAATCCAATATTACGGTGAGGCTTATGTTGTTGGTCTTGATATCACGAAAGCGTTCAATCAGCTGTGGCACGCTGCCCTTTTATTCAAACTTCCATCCCATGACTTCCCAGAAAGGCTTTGCAGATGGGTGGCTGACTTTCTCTCTGGCCGCAAGATATCCGTCGTAATTGACGGGTTCTCCTCTTCATCCCACAACGTCAACGCGGGTGTTCCCCAGGGATCGGTCTAGGCTCCGACACTGTTTCTCTTACATATCAACGACCTCCTTTCCTGTACGATTAACCCAATCCACAGCTTCGCTGATGACAGCACTCCACATGCAGGAATTCAGAGTGACAAAGCGATCTCTGCAGCTGAGCTGGAAAAAAGAAGATTAGCGGGACGAACACATCTTGTCAGTAGCGGCAGCTGCTGGGAAAAAGCTACGCTATTTGTTTCGGGCTACTTCTGCATGATCTTCTCACTCAATACAAGGCCTAGAAAAGGCCTAGCCTCGAGTATTGCTAACACGTTTGGGGTGCCGCCGCCCGACTATATTATCTATGCTCGATGTTGTCCAGAGAAGGGCTGTCCGACTGATCGATGACTCTTCTCTAACAAACAGTCTCGGGGCTCTTTCACACCGGCGGCCATCGGCGATCAAGTTCTCTTCTACCGCTACACCAACGGGCTTTGTTCCTCAGAGTTCTCTTCCATGATGCCGCCGCGCGATGTGCCTGCCATACAGACCCGGCTGCTTCCGTACAAAAAAATAACTACAGTAAAAGCTTCCTACTTCCATTGTATGTTGGCTGGGGGCGCAGCATAATCACTAGTAGCGTTCGGCACTTGATAAGGCTTTAAGTGTAAAAAAGGCGAACTTTAATGGAATTACCAGTGTAGCCAAAAATGCTGGAAATAGCCTGCGGACAAGTGGAGAAAAAATACAGAAAATCGCCAAGTCTGGCAACAGTGTTGTTTTGTCCAGATGTCACGTGACTCAGTCGCGATTAGGATAGAGACATCTTATTCATACTGATCGGTGCACGAAAATAACTGAATGACTCGGCACACTGCAAGTGGGAAAAGTGATTTTTCTTAGGTACCGGAAAAAACTAAGGAATAGTCAAATAAGAATTCCATCTGACACGCATGAAACATCTGTCGAAATCAGGTCTAAGTGTTGTATGAAAATGTTTTATTGACATCGATGAATTTCTAGAACATCCAAAGGTCTGAAAAGTCTTTGAAAGATTTGAAAATCTTCAGAAAACATATAGACGTAGCCAACAGTTAAGCGAGTAAAAAATCTTTCGGAAGCAAGTATCGAGAACCACAGGCTCCAGGGGCGCGGGGGAAAGTGAAAATTCCCTGACATGTGAGGCAACTTGAAGTGACATGAGATTATAACTGAGAAAGTGGCCAAAATAGAGGCTACTGAAATCACCCTTGTGTGGTCTAAACTGTTACATATTACCAAGCTATTCAATCGCTTTTTTTTTCAGTGAAGCCTGTGTTGGACTGGTGCATATTCCAAATTCTTATAACATAACCAGTTTACATATTAATTTTTTTTGTGTGAATTTTGAACTAGCGCTTCACTCAGTGTAGAAACATCCAGAACTTGAAGCAACTCGGGCTGGTATTGTCTACTGTCTGCCTCGATTTCCATCATTGAATGCAGCCGTGCTATTTGCTCGTGGTTTACTATTATTCTTTTCGATGATTCATCATAGTAACACGGAAAAGGACAAAGAAACGAAAAATGTGCTTCATTGACAGATTACTGCCCACGACACTACATGAGAGTTGTTTAATGTTGTTTTGGGAACAATATCAGGATCAAAGGTATTAACTAAGGTAGAGTATTTTAAACACAAAAACTGCGCTAATTTTATCAGAAGAAAGCACTATATCTCTGAGCCACAGAAGCAAAGCGAATCTCAGGCTTTCGATTCTCCCATCACTAGTGTGATGTGCTTTCTAGTTGTTTGCATTAAGTTGCAATCAGTTCTAGGAACTGGTTCGTGAACATGCTACTATATGCATCAATACCACAAAAAATATATGTACAGAAACAGAGCAGATATTCCAGTCTGTCAGTCGAGATAACGTAAAAACGATTCAATTCATATCTTTTAACCGTTGTTGTATGTATTCTCCCATCACTAATATTGTGAGACACTAATTTCAAATGTCAATTCTTCTTTGGTATATTCTTTTACTCCAACGTTACTGTACTCTATGTTTTGTGGTCACTTGTCACTTATTGTTTTGATCTTGTGTTATTTCTGAAAAATGTTCGGTATAAAAAGTGCTCTCTCCAAGAACTTTCTTATGCAGAATTACATATTACACTGTCGTGTACAGTTAAATCTGCAAATACATGGTTATGTTGAGTGTCATCATCACCGATAGTACGATCTGCTATAAAACAAAGAACTGCACCTGTAATTGAATATATGAATGAAATCTTGAACAGTTTCGGACCAGTGGTGTCAAAATGTCGTTGAGGAATTGGAAAGAAGTATATGAATGTGTTTAAACACAACACCTAACAAAAATGTGAGTGAAAAGGCTTTTTCATGTAAGAATTTGGAAGTGCAAGTTTGCAACTATTAACACCCAGTAGGTGAAGTTGAGTTAATATAATCACATATGGATTACAAAAGTTGCAATAAACATGGACAAACCTTCAGCTAAACTGAAAAAATGGATTTTACTCAGCCATCAAGCATTTTTTTAACTTTTGGCTTAGTTTTATATAATTTCATAATAGTTAATAAACTGAAAACATTTCAATGGCAAGCTGTCACTTCATACTTTGCAGTGTTTTGTTTTTTTGAATTCTTTGACGCTATTTGCTGCCAAAAATTTGACGGAAAGATCTTGAGGCTGATTGGGTATATTTGAGGGACTGTTTAGTACTCGTACCTTATTGGTGCAGAATAACGGTTTGTCAAATGATGCGATCGGCCCTTAGGTATATTTTGACATCAGCTTCACTTTGAACAATTCTTCAAGTACATACATACAAAAAGTAAATAGATTTTAACTATAATATAGGAAAAATAATAACTGAAGTATTTTTGGGAAGGGCATACTGCATTCTTCCGAAAAGAGTCTTTAGCTAACGCTATCGTAAGGCACGAGGTAAATTTAGTACAGTAAAACCTACCCGCCACATCTCCAAATTGCATTTTCATGGCAATCCTGTGCCGATTGCACATTTTTGCGCTAGTATATAAGTAAGAATTTTACAAAACAAATGAGGGTATATATTATTCATGATTTGGCAACATCGCAACTAGATGGAGAAATTATGATAGTGATGGTGATGTAGTGATGTATAGTATTTACCTGAAATAAAAGAAACTACTACTTAACAATGATCTATTTTCATCATTAAGCAACGCAAAATTGCATTATCGCGATGAATAGTATCACAGTAATATATCATACAGTGTATGTTATATTCATATAATTTTTAGCACTGTTTTGTGTATAACAGTATAACCACCCAAAATGCAACTTTGAAGTTCTATAAAATAGGAAGCATCGGGTTCCTTAAAGAAAAAATATATTTTCGTACAAGTTACATCATAATCTTTCATTTTAAAATAATATATGAAATATTTGCGAAATGCGCTAAAGTATAGTTTAGCCGAAAAATTGTTCAAAATCTCAGAAATTTTACTCACCCTTTAGTCTTTCATCCATTTTGTTACAACTTTTCTTATGTAAATTGATGTTTCATTGACGTTTTAGTATTTGCTGCTTAGAAGATTCTCTACTACTTTTTTACTAGTTTATAAGATATATTGCAAGAATATACGCTACACATATCGCTTTTTCACATGTTGATCCATCTACCCTGGTCATCACCATGTAATCATGAGAGCTGAAACAAAGAAATAAGTATTATTGAACCAAATATATTATATTTGGTTGACCATATGGTAGCAATTACTTGGTTTTCTTTTCTTTATTAACATCCCTGATTCAAAATTAGTAGCTTTTGTTTGTTTTTACGTAACCTCGCAACGGGTTTGTATGTCAAATATCAAGAAAGGCAGTTGTCATGAGTTATCACTGAATATGCTACCGATGAAGTAGCTCTATTAGCTTTCCCGACGGGTTATTTATATGTGCCCCTTTTTCTTGTGTTTCCAAGAACTTTGAGGATTTGAGAATTTTGGGTGCGGGCTTGCTTGGACGTCATATACCTCCTTTTTTACAAGAAAAAAATCATACCAATGGATTTAATTTTTTTGAGAAAATCAACCATTTCTGTCGGAATAACGGAAACAGTCCTCTAGCGGCCACATGTGAAATCAACAAAACTTCAAAGATTATATCGTTTGCAGCGTAACAATAGCTCTTCTCAATTAGCCCAAGTTTGTTAAAGTCGGCTCAGCCGTTTCGGCGGTACATTGTGTTTTTTACGGAAACCTTGGAATACTCACCACAACTTTATTTTTAGAGATACAGCAAAAATTGTCAAACAAATAAAGTTAAGATTTTCCTCGAATTCAAAGATCAGGTATTTGTGTGTAAGGTTAATATAGTGAAATTCACAGAAATATCACTTTTTAGATTCAAGATTACAGTTACGCCCCCTAGCGACCATGTCAGAAGCTTGAAAATATTTTCCAGGTTTTTCTCTTGGCCGTTTTAGTACTAACTGTTTTTGCAGTAAACCTTTATGGTGGATAGGTTCCCGGATACAGTACCTTGCATTCCTAGTTGCCACCCTGTACATGAAAATGTTCATACCGGTTTTAGCAGAAAGTTGGAGCCTTATATTTCAGCCGAATAGTTTGTAAATTCTGAGCCTGGATGTATGCCAACAATATTTGCAAAATTTATTATTGCCCGCGCTCTTCGGAAAGCGTTAGAGGGCAAATCAATCAACCGAAACATATGCGAATAATTCAAGTTATTATGAATGACGCGGACTTGATCTACCTACAAAATGTCTTCTACGATGGCTCATACCTCTCTAGCCACTTGGCATAATATAAACAAAGTAGATGCCTTCGATGCATCCAAATAAACAGACCTATTGAATTTTTGTGTCACATTTTGGAAACACCCTGTATAATTGAAGGAGTAATCAACAAATCATTGGAAGTTACTTAGCAAGGAATATACAAAAAGAGGCTTATGATGAGTTTGTGATCAGGGACATCATTATCATGTTATTTAGTTATACAAGTTGTAGAGCCGTGAACCACCCACCACTTCACGAACTTTTCACGCGAATAGCAGAAAGGCAGAGCTGACCCATCCCCATTCTTTTTATTCGGATTCAATATCCTCTGACGAAGGTAAAAGTAATGTGACAACTGCTGAGCTAGCACTATTACCGGTGCATCTTTTATGAAATCTCTTATTCGAATCCCGCAGATCGAAGCTGACTCTGGCCGCTGTCGCGTCTTATTTCTGGAAAAATAGTGGAGTTACTCCCTTTCCTATTCTTAAAGGCGAACGAATGTACGACGAGGCTGAAGAGAAACACGCAAATTCGAAGTATGTGAGTTGTGCACTATTATTTACAAGTAGTATATGTATAACTGGGTGTTTATTATCTATTTTTGGCACAGCGCTACAATAGTAACCGTTATCTAGATATCCATCTCTGTAGGAAAGTACGTTATAAACTTTTGACGGATGCGGTTATTGGTTGTTAGTCTAAACCACAGAACATTAGAATCCTAGGACATTAGGCTACATACAGGGTGTCCAAATAGTGTGTCAAGGCTTGAGCTTTTTAATAAGGCAGAGAGAGGGTCCCATAAATTACATAGTGGCAATATAAATTTGTATTTTTTAAATGGGACACTCTGTATTTCTGATTTGTATAAGCGTCTTTACTTGTCCATTCTACGAATGTATGGTTTCGGGGGTTTGCACTGAGTATTTCGGAATATATGGCCACTTTTTCGTTAAAATCATTGTACATCTGACTTCCCGTATCTTAAACACATTTAATCTGTTTATTATGCTGAGTGACGAAAACAGTGGTAGACATTCATATCCAATGTTTTTTACATGAATGTTTCATTCGAGGCATACATGCTGAGCCAAAACGGGAAGGTAATTTTCTTGAAAAATTGAAATGGAACATCCTGTATGTTATATCTCTATTCAACCGATCTCTTGATGTGTTCTCAGTTTTATTAAGAATTCCCTGTGTCTAAACATAGTATTTTTTGAGATATTCCATGTTTTATAAGTGTAATATTGGAATTATTAGGAAGATATAGGTTGTCCAAGCTTTTTTGACAATCCTGTCATCGCAAACTTCAGTAGTAAAGTTTTGCTTGCATTAAGTATTTTAGCTTAGGAATTAATTTTTCAGCTCAAGAAAGTAACAAAAATTCTTTATTGGCAATAAGATTGTATAATCAACGGCACCCAGACAGAAGACAACCATGTAGGGATGTGGATTCTTCATTATCGAGCTCCTGCTCATCGCACACAAGCAATGAATAATTATTTAAATACTAAAATCACTCAGATGTCAGATGGCCACCCAGCACGGGTATTATGTAAAAAATTATATAAGACGTCAAAAAAACCTATAAGGTGTCATCTTGCAGAATAGGTAGTTGTTAAGGCGCAAACAGTCATTCCACGTTACTCTCTAGGATCGTTGTGAAGTCCATCTATGGAGGAATCACTCAACTGAACCACACGTATTGTTGATTGCATATGTTTTGTTAAGCCGAGTGGTCTGTGTCTGTAGTTTTTATCTCTGAGAAGAAAGTTGCTTGCATAGATTATGTGCATTGGACTGCATGTGTATAAAATTAGTGATATTTGCTGTGTGAGAAAATCATTACTGGATATGCTGCCAATGAAGTATATCTATTAGCTGTGCCCGACGGGTTATTTATGTGTTTTCTTTCTGAAGACAGGTTACCTTCAAAGTTATAAATTACGAAAAACTTTGAGGAGAATAACGGAAAGTCATCACCGCGCCCGCGTTGTGTGTAATTACTGTTAACATGTACCTATATGACTTGTAATTCAACAGTGTACAGTGAATATAATTATTTCTTATCTCTCTCATTTTTGATATTCAGCAAATTTGCATATGTTTCTACTTTCCAGAATGGATAAGAAAAAGTGGATGCGCAACTAATTTCTAGCTTTGAATCTCAATAAAGTATATTTGAGTCAAGAAGTCAATGGAATTGTTATCAACACATACAACTTAAGCTTAGACCTCCAGTAATGCTATCTCTGAAGCAGATTTTATGTCACATCAGAGTCAAACCTTGATAACTGAAGCGTCATGACGTTTAGGCAACACGTACAGCTAAGTGCTAAGTTAACACCTTGTAGAAAAACCTACATAATGTCAAAAAAAAAACAGTATAATGTCAAAAAAATCGATATAACGTCACTTTTCAAGATACGTAATACCCGTGCGGGTCTCCCGACTTAACGGAAACGGAATATTTTACGTTAAAGAAGAGGTCTATAAGATTCCACCTTCGACAAGAGCTAATATGCAAGACAGGATACGGGAAGTTTTTCAGACCATTAACCACTAAATGTTAAATAATGTTGCCGCATCATTTAAACGTCGGTTGCAGGCCTGTATTTTTATGCTGGTGGTGGACACTTCGAACAATCAATTAAGTAGATAAATAGATTAGTTATCATTATCATAATTTTTACTGGGTTGTCGTTATTTTGAATTATTAAGGTTCTTTAGCAGATATATTAGGTGTTTAGTTACATTCTTTTAATCACTCAGCGACATATTTTAATTAATAGAAATTTTTGTTTTATCAATAATATGACTGATGGATGTTTTCCTAATAATTCCAAAATTATGGAATATCTCAGAAAATACTAGATTTGGGTATAGGCAATGCTTAATAAAACTGGAAGATCACTATCAGACTCGTTGAATAGGATTTTAACATTCAGGGTGTTTGATTTAAATTTTTCAAACGACATCTCTCTGTTCTGACTCACCATGTATGTCTCGAATGAAATATGTAAAGAAAAAACGTTGGATACGAACGTCTGCCACTGTTTCCATGACTCAGTATGATAAAACAGATTTTACTTAGTGTTGTTTAAGATATAGGAAGTCAAATGTATAATGATTTTAACGAAAAAGTGGCCATATATTTCGAATCACCTGGTACAAACCTCGGAAACCATACATTGGCAAAATGGCCAAGAAAAAGTGCTTCTAAAAATCAACAAAAATTCAGGGTGACTCATTTAAAAAATACAAGTTTATATTGCTACTAATCTATGGAACACCCTGTATAGCTAAAACTAATTTTAGGTTATAACCCTTAGCTCTGACTACAACTTTTATATTCAAATCGTTTCTGCAACTCTAATAGTAACGAAGATATTGAGCTTTGACGCACTATTTGGACACTCTATATATTATTAAATTGCCAAATCATACTACGACAGATTTGAACTTTGGCTATTCAGTGAGTTTTCCAAACCCTAGTAAGAGCAGAAAGGGCCAAGGCTAATATTTTGTCAAACAAAGATAGTCTTACTTGATATCTTTATGTGTCAAAGTTCTCTTTCAAAACAGTGACTTTCTTTTTTTTACACAATACAACTTGTATTCAGGTTTTTTGTAGGGTTGTTGATATACGAGCAGGAGTACATAGGAAATCGTTCATTATTTCGATTATTTAGATGTTCTTAATCATAGAACTTATTTCATTGATACTTAAAATACAAGACATACAAGTTCCAACTCTCGATTTTCAACTCCTCCAAGTCATTCTAAAAATGTGCAGAAATCTGTGAGACGTCGAGAAACGAAGTTTTTTTTGTCCACAGTAACGCATGCACTAGATACATTATCAAAACCCACATTGCATTTTAGACCTTGGTGAACTAGTGATATTATTTCAAAATCGATCGATGCTTTCAGAGTTGTAGAGTGGTAGCAATGATTAGCGGATAGAAAGAGCGATAGATAGATCGACAGACAGACAGACGGAAATTAGTGGCATAGTTTTTAAAAAACAGTTTCACGGCGTAGAGTAAAAAGTAGTCGAACACGCATAAGGGTTTTGCGGTATCCTTTCAATACGGTTATTTCCCCAGCTCTGTTCTTGCTCTTAGCATCTAACTTGCGTGTACTTATAAACGTAAGCATAATTTATACTGTGTACACATTGCAGCATATCAAAATCACCCAACTAGCGATGTTTCTCGTTTTAGTGATTCGAAGTCACAGATTACGAATTCCCTTAAGTTGAACCTTTTACAAAAGGCTTCATTTACTTTTCGAAATATATTCGGCTGTAAGTCGGAAAGCGCCTTCATTCCTATACAAACAGAAATTCCAATGTGACACTATAGGTCAGGAGTTAGTGATTATTCCTTAGATTGGGTGAAAAGCTTGATATTTTTCATTCTCGAAAGCTTCAAGATTTTAAACTGGACGGTTATTGCATTTAAGAACAACGATGTTTTACTACAGAGCAGTGTGCTGAGCTGGAAGAATGAAAAACCACGTAGGTATTATAGGCAACTCTCTCCTGCATAATAATGCTGCCTTTATAATGTCACCTAACTTAACATAAGTAGTTTAACGTAGCTCAATCTAACGGTCACATAGGAAGTGCTAACATCAAGCTAAGTTAGGTTGAGTGACTTTATAAACGTGACATAATTATTGACCGTGATTCTTAAATAATCATGATTTTCAGTTATTACATTTAAACAAATGATTTCTTGTAGCTAAACAGAATTCAAATGTGCTGGCTGAGATAAGGCGATACATAAATTAAATACAATACTGTACGCCGAACAAATACTTTAAACGTTACGTATATAATAGGATTTATATTGGATCCTCCTGTTGTATATCTTCTTAATAATGCCATGGCATAGTGCGCTAAAATCCCTCACATCTTACGTACATTGTATTCAAAATAAAAATGGGTTAATATAAATATGTCAGGAAGTCTTGATAGGTTGCAATTAAACAGTTTCTCAAGAAAGAAAAAACCGTAAACTTAAAAACCTCAAAACGTCAATTTAAGCCGATCGTTGGCTTTATTCCCATGGATATTAAAACCGAAAAACAATATTATATTGTATTAAGTTTAATTCTGCAATACAAAAATAAATCCAAAGTATATGAGGTAGAAATACAAGCGGTGATTTTTGACTATTATTCTTTGTCCTCTTACTCCAGGACGTATCTTTGCATCTGCTCGGAAAAATATTATGATCAGTTTATTTCATACAAAAATGGCCCCTCTGAACGAGTCTGCATGTTTCCAGGCCCAAAATTGCGTTCAAAATTATTTATCCAATTTTTTAGATCTAAAAATTGATTTTTTTTTTGCTTAGTTCAAAGTTTTTTCAGGTTTCTCATGAGCCTTTCTGTAAAGCTGATAGTCATCGAGATATATGAATTCTAATATAATTAAAAAGTGCAAAGTCTCAGACTCCGAAAAACAATAGCTTAAAATTGTTTAGGTATTAGGTCATTATGAACCAAAAATGTTTATATGAACCTTTCTCTAAAGCTGCCCTTAACAAAAAAAATACATCTTTTTGCTCAGGTCACAGGACATTTTTGTTTAAGAATGTGCCATTTTGAATAATTTTGGACAGTAAAACCGAATAAACATATTTTTCCGAGTGGATACTAAGATACTTCCCATTTTCAAAATGCGGGCCCCTGAATAACGTTACCATAAACTGGTTTTTCTTAAATAACTCCTGAATAATACTGTATACTAACGAATTGAAGTCTCACATGACGGTCTTCACAGAAAGCAATTAACTCTTTAGATATCGCCAGGGACGCAAAGCCCCAACACTACTGCAAATCTTGCACCCGGTATAATAATCGCTCAAATGAATTATTTTTGAAAAGTTTTTTCTAAAAAAATGTATTCTTGTGATATTTTGATAAAATTAACGATTTTTGAGAATAATGTGTTGCTTTCGAACCACCCTTTCGATTTACACTGCAGCAAATTCTCAAAAAGATAGACCAAAGCCTGCATCTGGGTACAGTGGTCTGAAAATTTGTACACAAGAAGCGGTATAAAAACCCCTTGAATCGTTACCCGCATTTTAGAAAAAAACAATATGTTTAAATTAACACACCAACGGAAAACGTTAACTGCTTCCTCTGCTAATGCAATTTGCAATTGACGAGGGCACAGCACGGAATCCAAAAGTGGCCTCGTTCCGAGTTAATCGTATATAAACATCAGTCGCGGGTATTTCGAAGCTGTGTGATGTCGATAAGGCTAAAGCTACTCAATCCCCGGAACCTTCCTATATTCCTTTCGAATCCTTATATTCACTTTGGGTACAACCTTTTGTGTCCGCTGCGAATTTTATCTTGGAATCGGGTTTTCTGTAGACTCGCACAACTGTAGCTAAGGTCGACTGACAGCTCGTTTAACTGGCGTCAGACGGAATAGTTAAGCAGTTTATTTTTATAGGGGATACGATTGAGCTTTTCTCCGAATGCTCTTTTACGACTCTTGTACCTTATCATCGATGGAACAATAACATCGGCAATTCCATTTGTTGTTCCATAATAGTCCAGGCAAAAATGTGTGTGAGCTGTGGTGGAGGCACAAAGTACTACCACAGCTTAGATAACAATCAGCTATAAAACTCAAACACAAGAATTTTGGTGTCTTTGTCGCGGAAAAACGACAGAGGATGAATAAATTGAGAGATTTAAGAAACATTGCTTGCTCATTCTAAACAAATTCATTTAAAAACTGTATGTGTTATGGTATTGGATCAATCACCTTGTGGAGAGCGGCATATTTTCCAAGTCATGAGCCTATAGTTGCCTACAAGATATCGGAACTTCTGACCGCTTACACATTAAAAACTCGTCCTGTATGTAGAAACAGCGTCAGAAGTGTCAGGTTTGATTGCGGTATTTCAACCCTCTATTGCATATGGTTCCCAAACGGGAACATTATATTTTTAGCTTGTCTATTGTCGTCATCTAACGTTTAGATCCCCATTTAATGCGTAAGATCCAAACTTGAGGCATTGGGCACTGTTCCGTATAGTTTTTCAACCGATAGATGTTGCTAGGAGCACCTGATGGTTTGCATTTGATTTGACAGCGTCGCAAGCGGCCGTTCCAGATTTTTATCTCACTTTTATTACGAGAAATAGCTCTTTTGCTGCATTTAGGTGAGTGTTTTATTTTTTTTATTACTGATTATTATTATTTGAATAATACTGTACAAAATGTAATTAATTTTGATGATATTTGTTGCCACGAGGTAACATAACCCTAATGTTCCCGCTCGGGAACATTATGCATCCAAGGTCAATAACGGAAATTGTTTGTCTTCCATTCTTTACTAAATAGCATTTTCTATTATAGATCCAAACGACAATGGATTTCCCTGAAATAAAACCAGGTGCATTTTATGGGCGTAAAGGTTGAAGTTCAGTTTATTCGCGGTATTCCATCTGACAGCGAGGATTCGGAACTATCAGATGACGAGGATCAAGGTGAGATAAAAAATGCTTCTCGGGCAACATTAGTTTATATTTATTTTATTTACAGTGGAAATACCAATATCAACGAATGATTTGGGCACGGAAGACTTGCAAGATGCAGATTCAGACCCAGATGATATTCCCCTAGCACAACTATTTCGCCTTCCACCTAATACCAGGTTTTTCTTCTCAAAAACCGACGATAGTATATCTTGGAAGCAGTCAACAACTACGAGAGATCCTCAAGAAAATACATTTCTTGGTCAAAGTGATCTTCCAGAAGACATCTTACAGATACATGGTGCATACAGTTTCTTCAAATTTTTCTTCACGGATCAATTTCTTGCACAAGTTGTAGAACAAACGTGCTTGTATAGTGCACAGAAAAGGCCTAACAAACCAATAACCACAGATATAAAAGAAATAGAGCAGTTCTTAGGAATAATCATATGGATGTCTCTAGTAAGACAACATTCCACTAGGAGACACTGGGCTGCTGGTACTAGGATACCTCAAATTGCAGATGTGATGCCTATCAATAGGTTTGAAGAGCTTAAACGCTTCATTCATTTTTCGGATAATAATTCTGCTACTAAAAATACAGATAAAATCGAGCAAGTCCTAAATCAGATAAGAACTGCTTGCCAAAAAATTCCGTTCGAGGAGCACTTATCTTGCGATGAACAAATAATTCCCTTTAAGGGAATAATTTCACTGAGAACTTACAATCCAAAAAAACCGCACAAGTGGGGCTACAAAATGTATATATTGTCTGGAGTGTCTGGATTCACCTCCAACTTTGAGCTTTGTAGTAATAAAGCAGATCTGACTTTAGTGCCAGGAGAACCAAATCTTGGAGCTGCTAGTAACATTATAGTACGTTTGTGTAGACCCATTCCTCGAGACATGAACCACAAAGTATACTATGATAACTATTTTTCCAGCTTATACTTTTTGGCTTATTTACAAAAGCTAGGAACACAAAGTGTTGCAACAGTTAGGTCAAATCGCCTAAAAGGGCTAGATATTATGTCAGAAAAGGACATGAAAAAAAGAGGCCGCGGTGCCTATATTGAAAAAACTGCCACTGTTGACGGTGTGTCTATCCATGCTGTACAGTGGTATGACAATAGAATAGTCTCCCTGATTTCCACATTTTCTGGAACGGAGCCAATTACTAAAGCACGACGATTTTTCAAATCGGAAAATTGCAAGGAGATAGAACGCCCAGACATAGTAGCAGTGTATAACATGCATATGGGTGGCGTCGACTTGCAAGATTCTCTTCTGGGATTGTATCCCATAAAACTAAAAAGCAAAAAATGGTACTTACGAATTTTTTTTCACATGATTGATACTGTTATTGTCAATGCCTGGTTACTATCAAGACGAATTAACAGGCAACTAAATAGAAATGAAAATGTATCTCTTTTAGAGTTCAAAACAACCTTAGCTCAAGATTTATGTTGGGTTGGAAAAACCGCACAAAGGAAAAGGGGTCGACCAAGTGTCAATTCTCCGCGTAACTCTCCCGTACCTATTCCCCTAAACAGAAGATGTCTGGAAAACAGACCTACCGATGCAATGAAATTTGATAATTTCGGACACTGGTCGTCTTACACAGTGAATCGGGAACGATGCAAAAAGCCTCTATGCAAAGGAAAATCCAGAGTGAAATGTGACAAATGTTCTGTACACTTATGCTTCAATTCTACCAACAATTGTTTTAAGGAATTCCATTGTAATTGGAAGGTTTTGTCTCTTTTGGAAATATATGTATGTATCCTTAAACGCACGATGTTCCCAATTGGGAACACAAATTTTTTTTTATGTTCTGAATAAATTTTTTGAAAATAATGTTTGTGCCTTATTTCTATGACCATTCACATACATAAAACATGAAATAAAAAAATCTTAACAAAAAAAAACAAAATTCATGCAATAGAGGGTTAACAGTGTTTACATCGAAAACGTAATGGATTTAGAATATCGCAGCAGCAAAGAATCCATGCTAAAATAGTCATCAATACTTCTTTGCTTCTTTTTGGTCAATTATAGTCCTTTTTATTATTAGTTCACACAAACTGCACCAAATTATATTGGAATAGTATAATTTTTACTATTGCCGGTGTTGAGCACTAAAACCTCTTTCGTCGTTGTACTGGGGGGATTTAGATTCGACTTTCTCCGCCGAAATGGCCGCCGTTTTTGATAGTGACAGGAGAGTTTCATAGCTGATTGTTATCTTAGCTGTGGTTGTACCACTCTCAGATTGAGGCTCGTCTGCGTTACGCGTTATGTTTCTGGGGCTGACCTGTAAATGCTCAAATAGTCTTGAGCGAAATAAAGTTCTTCGGGGTATAGTGGATGTAAAAAGCACACACAGCTGTATGGAGCTGTTCAAGGAACATTGCCTGACCTATTTATTTATGGAATGGCTATATCTGCGTATGTCAACAGAACAAATTATAATTTGAATAAGGACATACACGATATCGAAACACACCAGCAACTAGATATACACGTCCCATTTGCTAAACTCAAAATTGGCAACCGGTTTCCCCACATCTTGAGACCAAAAATATTAAACAAGCTTCCATAGCAACTAAAAAGATCAGAATTATTGAGCATTTTTAAAAGTAGGTTGAAAAGCTACCTGATTGGAAAGTGTTATTCTGTGACTGACTTTATCAGTATATAAAATTGTATCCTGAATGTTGTTGGTTATTAGTGTGAGTTTGTTTCTTATTTATATGTAAAATTTATTATATAGTGTGTGTGAGTGTACATAATGTATATATACTTGTTTATGACGGTATACATATACATATTTGTTAATTGGATAATAAACCTTTATTATTATTAATCAATCCGTGACGTTCCAGGTAATCCAGAAGCTCCAGATTTATGTACCTCTCCATCACCTTACTTATAACAGGGTGCTTTAACTTTCGCGCTGATTTTATTGTTCTGTATAGCATGAGTATTGTAAATCGACAAATGGACAGCCAGTAACATAATGAAAGTAAATTAAAATATATGAACGTAATATGGAATTACTTCATGCTACGTGTATATTCGCGCTACTTCAACTGCTGGATCAGACTAACTAGCCGAAACGGACCCTGTTCTAGAAAAAATATGCGGACGGATCTTACAACGGGATTATATTTTTAAACATTGGGATTGTTTTTTAATAATAACTGGAATGGTCTACCGTCTAATGATACAGAAAATGTTGCTGGGTAAATCATTTTAGCGTGTATTTTAAAAAACTATGAATTATTCTTCAGAAGACTTGTAAAGGATGAAAGGACTTCTAAAATCGGGTCTCATTTATCCAGTTTACTGCAGCGGCTACGTCGCTAGATGGCTCGTGAAAATGGCCATCAATAACCTTAAACAAATTTAGTGGCAATTATAAATGTTCAGAAAATGTTGAACATTCTTAATCAATGTTTCTCTGGATGGTAATCACCACAACGGATTTAAGTTTTGGCTATTATTTCATAATATCTGTTATGCGATTTTTGTAAAAAATAAATTTGATAATAAGAAAACAATGTATCTTCATCCTCTGCAACCTTCATCTGAAGCAATTTTAATAACAGTTCTTAGTTTTTGCAATAGATGAGAACAAATAATTTTTTTAGCTTTGGCGGCTAATAAAAGTTACTCAGCAGAATTTTTGGTATCTTCACATGAAACACCTTTTCTTTTACCCCTAAGAATATATTTCTTTTGTAAAATGCATTTATATAATTTTTTATGAAATTCTAGGTAGCCTAGTCTTTAAACAGTGTCTGCAAAGTCAATAAATATTTACCACTAACAGAATGGAACAAAGAATTTTGTGTTAGACATCAAATCAAGTTACATAAGTCAGCCAGTATAAGATGACCAGTGGTCGATAACTTGTCGGTGGCTGTGTCTGGGATCCCGCCGTGTGAATTCCGTCTATATAGCATAGCAGAACGAACAGAATTTGTGTCACGGGATCTTGGACACGGTCACTGACGGCTGTACGAACAGGGCTATAAGCTCTTTTGTAACATGTGTAAAGGAACGTACCTTTCTTTATACCTACTCGGTTCGATCGAATAAACGGGCTATCGATTGTACCCAATACGTAATTGGAGTGCCTTACAGTAATGATCCAGATTCCCATATTAGCATGCGAAAAGTGAATTGGACTGGAATTTCCCTCAATCGATTGTCATCCTAGATGTACTGTCGACTACAATGGTGAGTCTCTAATAATAATGCTGTTTGAACCTGAATTTCCATAGATACGAGTAGAACAGGTGCTTGTTGTATGGGGGGTAACATTCACTTGCGAATTTTGCACGAGGTATAGGGTGTGATTCTCACTTGGCTTTACTAGTCCCATGAGTCTCAGTGGTACACAAGGTATACTTGGGTGTCTCAGAAAAACGTGCCAATATTTTTAGAGCAAGAATTACATCCAAAAATTGCAAAAAAAGTTCCTATAAATATGGGTCTAAAGACGCTTCCGTACCGCGATACAGGGTGATGAAGGTTTTACTGTGAAATTAAAAAAAAAGTATATCAACGGAGCGGGTAAAGATACTGAGTTAGGATTTCAGATGTCAAGTGAGCACATCATCAACAATAAACAGGCAGAGTTTCTTGGCCCACACAGTTTTCACATGCGCTTTTTACTATTTACCATATTATAATAACAAAGGAAATATCACAACCCAGCTTTACCAATTAATAAATTATGATTTTGAACGTATCTATTATACTATTATATATAACAGATACATTTAGTATTATCGGTATCAGAAGTTTTTCACCCCCGACCCCCTGCCGCTCCTAATCCCCTACAAAACCTTTTCTGAAAATGAGTAGGACCCTCTAAAATGTTAGAAATAAAGCCTGGGCGATTTGTAAATCTTTTTTTTGTTTTTGTTTTTGACCGTAACTCCGCTGCCATTGAATCGATTTTGAAGACCTAAAAATCGTTCTCATATCTGGCATAGTAGTAACCTTGAATCAAAATTTCATCAATTTCCGAGCGATAGTTTCCTTGTTATAGAGAGGTCATGGATTGGCAGAAAGACAAACAGACATACAGATCGACAGACAGGTAGACCGATGGAAATAAGGGACATTGTTTTTAGTGATGAAAACATACCTTACTTTCGAAAATATTCACTATTGCAATACTTCTTCGCAAACTGGCACGGAAAGTAAAAACTAGCAAGTAATGTACCCTTATACTACTACAGCCTAAATCATTTATGAACGGATCGCTTTTTCTAATGCAAAGTTAATGAGTATTGAGAGATTTTCGAGGAAAATTAACCAAGGAAGTTCCTTGAAGGCACGTTTCAAACAACGGATGCATTTACTTATAACTGAAGCGAATACTAGTCCAATTAAAACTTGCTTTATTGGACACTCTCAGAATGTAAACTTCTGTTCGAACAATATTAGAGGTCTTCATACCTAAGCAGATACAAAATCAAACACTAAATACCGAGATACCGCATGCTAACATATATCTTGAGTAATTTCACAAAACTGTGGGAAAAGTTTATCCAAGAAGTCCGATCTGCTTAGTTTTTGGAACTGGATACTCTTTTGCAGCTTAGAGTCTCGTATAAAATATCCAAACCACAGGGCTATTACGTAAAAAAACTAAAAAACGTAAAAAAGCCGTCGAAATGTCATCTTGCAGACTAAGTAGTTTTTAGTGTGCAAATAGTTCATTCCACGTTTGCTCGCTGACGTTTAAGCAACACGTACAGCTATAAAACGAGGTCACAAATATACAACAGCTTGTGCTAAATTAACATCTTGTAGAAAAACCTACGTTATGTTACAAAAACCCTACGACATGTAAAAAAACGACAAAATATTACTTTTCAAGTATTACACCCCTGCCGAACATAGATTCAATAATTGAATAGCTTGGTAAGATTAATAAGATTCAAATGGATCTTATCTAGTTGAGTTATGGAAGAGTGTTGGAAAAATTCCATATTCCATCTCCAGAAAATAATCCTAACTGTACGCGTCTGTCAGTTACGCGCTGCACACAAATGTTTGCGTAGACGTATTGAGTTTAATGATGCAACGCAATCTTGTAGCCTTCTTTTAGTCTATGACAAATATGCTGTCAGGTCATGCTGTATAACTACAGTAAGGGATTTTGGCGATAAAAATCACCATTTTCGTAAGATATTGAGAAGCTTCCATCGAAAAAATATTAGTTAAAATATTTCTTAACTACAATAAATCAAATCTAGGATCTTGTGTTCACTTTTGTAGCAATTCTTAGTTACCATAGACTTACGTTCTCAATTTCTCCATCCAACTGGCTTGCCTCTTATTTGGCAGAGTACCGAGTTTTGCAAAGCGCATACGTTTTGGGCTGGAGAGTTAGAATACCATCATATCTATTGTATCGGTGAATTGCAACCAGATGCGATAAATAGATAAAGCATGTCTGTCAGAGCGGTCCATAGGATATCTGCTCTTGGTTATGGTGGCATGGCGCTCTGCCGACGTCCCTACATCGAGTCCGCAAATAGATGCAATTACTCGCACCCACAAAGCCACAACACATCACGCAGTCTGTAAACAAGGGACTACCCGATTACAGACTCCCAGGCTCGAAGTACCTGCCACCATTGTAACTGGCGCGGATTTAGGATTTCTCTGCACTAGCTATAACAAGCACGATTTATTAAATGACGTTACAAAAGTTAAACAAGAAAGAGCTGTTTATAATTATTATATAATTATAATATTTATACTCGTATACCTTGGTGAAGTATGTTCAGCACTTTTATATCCTGAGACACATAGTATCGAAGAATATAATGCACCAAGACAATAAGGGCTATTTCCACCGACGAATGTATAAAATTTCTCCCACCACCAATTATGATATTGAATTTGATTAGATTGCATGATAGTGTCTGGTAATGACAGAAGGTGCTACGTACGGCGAGACATCATTCGTGTCCAACTTATTTTCAAATAATCCATGCATCAAGCAGTATGGAACTCAAGAATGTCAAAATAATGATATAAAGACAGTCAATCCAAATATAAAATAGACATATCATTTACCACTTGTAAACTAACATTATTTGTACTATCAAAGAATGGGTAAATGGTTTAATATGAATGACGATCTGCACATTCATTATTTATTTAATTAGAGTTTTTGCATTTTCCTTTACCGGTAAATAATGGGGTTTAAAATAATACGGCTAAAATTGCTTTTTCCTGAAAAGAAGTAACAGTTCAAAAAATGTTCCAAGATGGTCTCGTTGCCTCTTTTTATCAGCAATAAAATGTTATCCAGCAAAATAGCCCAACGCATAGTCATACACATCTCATGAAAATGTTCAACGTGCTGTGTCGGACTTTTTGCATCAATCACAACGAGGTTGTTTTGCTGAATTCCATCACATATTGAGACGTTTTTAGCGTTCCGATATAATGAACCGTTGTGGGGTTTTGGAATAAAACAGCTTATTATTTTGATACAGTTTTATAAATTATGGGACCGTTTCCGGAAACTGGTTCCTCCGTTTTGAAAATTTGGTAATTCTCATGGCAGATATGCCATCAGCGACCTGAAAAATGAGGGATATTCTATTTTAAAAACGGCTGATATTATCGAAATCAAACATGAATAAATTTCTTGAAACAACCGCAGGTAGCATTACCTTGATACAGTCAACACTATCGAGGCGCATTCCAATTTCCAAAAATATTTTTGTTAAACATACAAAGGTATAAAAAATTAGCAATATATTGCGCCGATGCGCGTACAGATTGATCAGGGTTGACAGGGTTTGCCAGGTGCAGTGAATTTTCATCAAATCTAGTGATTTTTTACCCCTTTGTATCCATTTCATTTTTGCAAAAAGTCTTTATTAAGTTTGTGAAAGAGATTCGAAAGTCATAAATATCAAATTAGATTCGCCCAGGGAGAGTTATGACCCCCATGACCACCCTGGGTCCGCGCTTGTGTTGGCGCAGCAACTTTTACGTTCAAATTAACCAATCCGCAGGATTCTAGCGCTACATCGAAGTTATCGATATGCTCCTCGATGGATGTTGTTTGCAGGGATGCTTTTCCATCCATCTCACTTTTACTCACTTTTCATTGAACACATTCACTTTTCTCACTATTTTCGCTCTAGCTGTATATATTGAGGTTTATGAACGTTTTCGAAGGAGATGTCCTCGTTCTGTCAAGCCCCACGAAATCAAATGAAGTGATTTTTTTATAGAAAATAACTACGAAAAAGTTGTTCATGTACAAGGCTCTCCCCAAGCTGAGCCAATATGTAATACATGAGAATTTACTAGGATCAGTTGAAATCTACGTTGAATTTTAATTCAGCGTTCATGAAGGCAAAGTTGCGGATTAAGGTAACTAATAAAATGTTACTTAGTTTGGCGATTCAGAATATTTTTAGAGATACAGAAAATACGAATCTACCCTGAACCGTTTTCATTTTCTCCTGTCTCAATTTGAGCTGGGATTTAAATATAAATTGCATTAACAGTGGCACCTTTTACAAGCCTGGTACAAGTAATTGTTATGTTAGTATGTTAGTTCGTTAGTATGCATGTGTGGGACAAATCCTGAAACTGAGTTTTGAACCCATTAACCTTAATCAATCAAGCTGGAATATTGTATGCCTGTCTGGTACGTGTGACAATACATAATGAACTAACTGCCACCGTTTTGAATCTAATATGGCGTATGCTACATAATGGCGATTTATTGTTTCCGTATTATATGCTATGGGTATCAACTGAAGAAGCTTGATGAGAGAAACACATTAAGCAAACTGACGTCATTCTAAGTCCAATATCACGGAGGCCGCAATTTGCCGATTTAAAATTTCCATAGTCTCTCCTATAATATGAGAGAAAATCAATAAGCAAGGTGTCATTTCAAATCAAATTTGTCAACCGCCGCAAGATGGCGTTTATAATTTCCGTTGATGAGAGAGATACAGCAACATGACGTCATTCTAGATCCAATATGGCGGCCGCCGCAAAATATCGATTTATAATTTCCATAGTCCCTCCATATATGGATATCAAATGAAAGCGATTGATGAAAGAAAAGCAATAAGCAAAGTGACGTTATTCTAATCCAATATGCTATGACAAGGAGATCATCTGATGATGAAGCCAGCAAATAGCCATGAGAACCTATCAAATAGAGCCGTGCATGATTCCTAATGACAAGCAGTCTAGTCTTACGGTCTGACGATTAAGTTAGTCAACTGTTGTGTAAAAAATATTTATCTATAATAGCCGTATCAAATTTCAACTTTTCAACATTATTTCGCTAAAATGTAGGTTAAATCATTTGAGCAAGAATACTTACTGGACATAAGTACGTCTCCCGCATTTACAAGATTTTTTTTATGTTTTATGTTTGTTTTAGGCATCGTAAGCATTTGATTTTGAAATATTCATACATATGAATAATTATTTCTGCTTACGTCAATAAAACAGTAATAAAGACCTTATATGAGTTATTCTGGTTTTTTCACACATTCTTATTCATATTATCGGTTCAAATTTGGCATTATAATATTTGATTTTCCAAAAAATTAACTCACTATTTTCTCACTGCCTTTTTTTTGAAAATCTTACTTTTCTCGCTTAGATTCACTCTTTGCCTGCCAGCACCCCTGTGAATGCTAGATAACACTTCTGAAGTACGTTGCACCTTATCGATGGTGTTATTGGTCTGAATGGTGTCTGATTTGTGTTGGTCGGCAAATGTGATAGGGGGTCAAGTTACAGGTCGAATATCTTCATTAGGCAGGGATCCAATGCAATGTTACCATTTATATTACTTATGATGACAGGATGTGTAATATTGGTGATAACCTGATAACATGGTACATCACCATTTTAAGGATCATTTTATATTATCTGGCACTGATTCAAGTATCTATACTATTAATTAAAGGAATTATAATAAAAATATAAACCTTGCCTCAAAGAATGAAGCTTCATTGAAGGCCCGTAAGAGTGACCAAAAATATGGCGGCGCGGCGCTGGAAATCGCCGCTACCACCCGCTACCGGAAAAAATCTGAGCATCACGCTCAGCCGAGGCTAATAATGATAAGGATAAAGAGTAGAAGCGAGTTGTTTGTCGGACAATTGAAACGTTGCGAGGAGATTAACCGATGCCAAATTTATCACTGGCACGGCTCGGCGTTCAGCATTCTGCTAGCAGCAACACCCAAAGCTCTTTTATCTCCGCTCCAACTGGTTGGATTAGTCAAGCGCCAGTTATTGCCCAGTCTGTTTAATTGCCAAAGAAGTATAAGGTACCCGGGGGTAATAAGGCCCACCTAAGAAATTATAATTAATATCTACGAGAGAAATTTACTTTTTCAAACTTTTATTATTATAAAAAATAGAAAAGGGTATAAACTAACATAATGGTAATGTTTAAACACAAAATAATCATGCTTATATGTCGAGACGCGAACATTATAAAAATAGTCTTCTGGGCCTTAAAGCCTGCAAGAGCATATAATAAGGCCCATATTTAAATGAACAAAAAACAAGTCAAACGAATAAACAAAACACAAAAAAATCAAAAAATAAAAAGAAAATATTAAAATAATGATATCCAAACATGAATATCAAAAATATCCCTTTGGGCCTTAATATCTGCAACGACATATAATGAGATTTGAATGAGAGATAAAAAAAATAACAGTTCAACAAAATACTGATAGAATAAAAAATAAATGTAACACACCAAAATAATAGTATCAAAGATAAAATATGGTATTAAGTATAAATCAAATACTTAAGGCATACAGTCTGGACACAAAAATTTTAAGTATCGTCCGCAGTCAAACCAGCACAATCCTCATGGACCCAAAAACCACAAGAAGCACATCGTCTCATATCTGCTACATAGTCTTCGTAGCAAATCACACAGTGCCATTCTTCGTTATGTTCTTTTGTTTTTGATGCAATGGAAGACACAGATTCAGATGGCGATTTAGCGGTATTCGATAAGCCTGGAACGGGATCAAGTTGAGAGTCCACCTCCTTTAAAAATACGGATCGCTTTTCAACTTTTTTTTTATACTCCAACTACCACGAAGGCCTAAGGCCTAAGCACCCATTGGGTACCGTGGGGCTATAGGGGGATACATGGGAAAAAGGGGGGACGCCACACGGACTCTGGCGAGGGAACACGTGTGCATGCAACATGCATACATTCTGGCTCCGCCTACGAGAACCGCCGGGTGGTACCTCCGCGTTCGACAGTCAGAGACCATCTACCACCTACGGACAATCACAACATCCATAGCCAAGAGAAAAATTTCTCCTGGGACGGGACTCGAACCCGCACAGCGCACGGCGACTGATCAGGAGACCGAAGAGTCTACTACTGCGGCCACCGCTGCTGCCTAAAACAAACACACAACATCCATGGCGAAGGCGAGATTCGAACTCGCGGCCCGGCCGGCCGGCTGATCAGTAGCACGACACTCTGACCCACGCGGCCAACCGAGCCCCTGCTTTGTAATTTATAGCTTTACGTCTTGGAGCAGATTTTTTTTGACTAGATCTGGTGTTGGTAACACTTCCGAGAAGGAATTATTCAAAGGGATTAATTTTTTACGCAATTCACCTAAAGGCAGGTAGTCATCTGAATCATATTCCGAATCATCGGCAGCGGCGGTCGTCTTCTGGGGCAAATGCTTCAATGGGAAGAACATCCTTATCATAAGGGCATATTCCCGTAGCTCGAAAGCCGCTTGTAATATTTCCAATGGACATGTAGGTGTGAAAACTTCAGAAAATCTTTCCCTGTTTAAATCACGTGTAGGATGTTTATCCCAGTACTTTAACAATTCATCGTCCCAATAAGCTTCAAATGCTCGAAATATAGCTTTGTCCATCGGCTGAAGCTCATGGGTGGTGTTACTCGGCAGACAATATAAGTGAATCTCATGAGCTTCTGCTTTCTCAGCAATGCTAATATCCAAATGGCATTTGGCTCCATCAAAAGTTAAAATTACTGGCGGAGGCGATATGTATTCAATGAAATGGTCTAACCACTTATCAAACGTTTCTATCGTCATGCTCCCTTTAGGCGTCATCATAACTTTTGAGCCAGCCGGTAAGCCATCTGAGTAGGTTGGCTTCATTCTCTTGCCCTTAAAAAGAATGACAGGCGGTATGGCATGTCCGAGAGCATTAGCGCAAGCGACGATAGTTGCGTTTTCGGCGTGTTCATGAGAAATTACATGCACTCGTTTTGCTCCTTTGGCTGCCAGAACGTTTTGTTGGTGGTGGAGAGTCCAGCGGCAACCCTTCTCGTCCATATTATAAATTTTTGCTTCTTTATTTTTTAACTCAGTGCGCTCCATAAAATCTCCTAGTTTTTTGAGATGATATTCTACGATAAAACGATTTAATTTTTGGGCTCTTGCTGGATTCATGAATTGAGATCGACGTTTTGATATTCTCGGATGATTTTTCAGAAAAGTCCTTACCCACTCCCTACCAGCGAGACGAGTTTCCTGATTGAAACAATGCTTAATTTTCTTTTGCTCAACATACCTGAACACAGACCTGCTTAATGCTTTTGGTGTTAGCGGAAAACCTTTATCGGCTAGCCGAATTATTTTATTCTCAAGGTCAGTCTCTTCATTATCGGTCAAAATTGTTTGTCTACCTAGTTTTCTCTTCACGCTTTGTGATTTAATGTGGTTCCTGGGTATTCCGCATTTTTGTTCCACCCAGCGCTGAGATTTTCCCTCGTTAATATAATTTAATGCCTCTCTCATCATCTCTTCATCCCAATTTGCCCTTATCCCTCTGCTTTTTTTACCCATCTTCTGTAAAAGAATAAATAAATCTAATGAATACGTGTATTCATGGCGGCAGAAAATAAAGCCCAAGCCTTTTTCTATGCATTGTAGAAAATAAGGCCCGGGCCTTATAACCTGTAGCTCAATAAAATTAATTTTGAGGTTATTAAACAACAAACAAACCCAACGTAAAAAGAAACGCTACGTAAAATGAAACTATCAGATACATAGATTATCATGCATACATAATGAAAAATCTACGTATTATTAAAACAATTTAATTTGCTTACTTACCGGTCGAAATTCTTATAAAATACAGCACAGCGAAACGTGACACCATAACATAGAACAAGCCAGGATGCTCATAACCATAGAACAAAATTACATTTCCGGCAACAGTAATACTAAATATGATTAACAGATGGCGATATAAATATTTTAGGAGCTTTCCTTTGGGCAAACCAGCGTTGGGCCTTAATATCTGGTGGGCTTTATTACCCCCGGGTACCTTACATGCTACGAAAAGGGAAATCACTTGCACACAAATTTTTCATACTGTACCGTTATTCTGGGTTCTTTTGGGTGTGGATTAAAACACTGGATTCCATAAAAAGAAATACACTAATATATTTTACTTGACTAGATAGAACATTTATGTACACCACTATTTATGTCTAACTAATTCTGATGTTGCGCCATTGACTGAATATACTCCACCCTGCTATACTCTACTGTACTCCGTAATCTGCCTCCATCTCCCGGCAGCCGAGTTATCAGGGTGTTTGGTGCATCATTTGCCAAATTGAAATGGCGTACAGAGGAGGTCTTTTTCTATCACCCAAGGTCCCTCTAACAGTTTTTAAGAATTAATTGCTTAGATTTTTTAATTGGTTTCAGTAAAAACTCCAAAATCTAATACATAAAGTAAAATAAAAAAATAAAGAGTATGTCCACCTAATGATTAATTTATCTTAATGGGTGATGTACCAATCTTACAAAATCAACATTACTTGCCAGCAACATGTAGTTTTTTATTTATAAACTCACGGAGGGTTACAAAGAAGAACAAAAAAATGTCAGTCACAATTTTGAATTTCTGTAAAAAAAACTAAAAACGTCCACATTCTTAGAATTATTTTAAAAACTACTCTAGTTTATTCCGATTCTAACGGTGTGCAACAAGTCACAAAAAAGTTTAACTAACTTATTGAATTTGCAAATTTTGTGTACCTTCATCAATGTCAAGATAGTTCCTAGTGTCCATTCTGCGTTTGTTCGCTATGAGCGCTGTGAGGGTCACCAAAATCGTCATGTATGGAGGAATGACTCAATGACACGACAAGCTCAATGACCATGCTGTAAGTCAGTTCTCTAGCATGCATTGTTGGTTGCATGATGCTGAGATAGAGATTGGTTGAGTAGCGAGGTCGCATCGGGATTATTGTCTACTGATCTGCATGTGTACAAAATATATCTCACTATGTGACAAAATTATTATTGAATATTATGCCCATGAAGTATATCTATTAGCTGTACCACGCGGGTTATTTGGTTTGTCCTTTCTGAAGAGAGGTTATGTTGAAAAATTTTAAATTACGGTTTTCTCCGTTTTTTGCGATTTAAAAAACTTTGAGAAACATCACGGGAAATTACCACCGCACCCGCGCTGGGTGTAATCACACATTACAGAAAAATAGGAATAACGCATCTCACACAAAACATTTTCGCAGTGCCTCTCATCTAGGCGCTATTTGTATTTGCTATGTGACATCGCAAAATAAATTTATATAAAATTTAAATGACTGGAAAAAAAAAATAATATAAAATGTAATAACTTTTTCAGGTTTCATAAACATTCCTGTCTGTAGTGTATTTTCTCATCTTTTAGTTCACCAGCCAGGGAAGCCAGGAAGTTTATTTTGTTCTCATTTTGAAATTCAGCAAATTTGCATATGTAATGTCCCGGATGAATAAGAAAAAATGGATGCGTAATTGATTTATAACTTTGCATACATCTGAAGTAAGTGTATTTGAGACAAGAAACCAAGGGAATTATCATCAACACAGATTATTAGTTCTTACAGCTTATACCTCCAATAATGCCACCTCTGAAACAGATGTTACATAAACCCTATATAATGTCAAAGAAACGTCATAATGTCGCTTTTCAAGATACGTAATACACCATTTCTTGCTAAATCACAACAGTTTATAACCACATTTAACCCAACGTCATATTATCCCTTTCCATTGGAGTGGTCAGTCTATCTCTTCAATTTTATTCACTCTTCGCTAACCTTAAACACTTCAAAACTGTACTATGGCGGTCAGGGTATACCACAATTTGGAATTTGCCTTCGCGACTGCTTAAATCTCTGTCATCCTTCTTAGGTACTTGTTGTTCTGTGAACTCTGTCCTGAAAGAGAAGTCGGCATCATTTACCAGCTGAACCAATCAGGAAATTAGTTCTCGCAGCAGTTATAGCTCGACGAAAATAAAGCACCTTATGGGTTTTTAAAAATATCCAAGCGAGCTTGCTTTTCAATTTTTTCATAACTCCCCACGGTATTCAATGCGGATATTCCTTAACGCAAATTCTGAAAATGAAATGGGCGTCTGACAAACATTTCGGTGCACAAAAAAGACTGAAGCTTCGTACAGGGCTGCATTTGTAAATTGTTACAGAATGTACTTTGTACTACTCTGTAATAATTTTAGCGTTCGAAATTGTTTGACGTACCTGTTCCAGGCTTTCGGAAATAGAAGAGAGTAATCCTACCGGAACATCAAAAGTGCGCTTTTCTTCCATGCTCAAAACATTAGGAATAAGAATGTTGTCACTTGCCATTCTCATGGTTCTTTGTTTGCTCACTTTATTTGGTTATCATAAAGGGCTTAAAATTGGCAGCATGTATTTTTCACTATAAATGTCAGTGAAATGTTTGCTTAAAGCAAGTGACTACTTACCAAAGCTGGATAAATCCTACATACATCTAAAAAATCAAAAATGCCCCTATGTATTCTGGCCATAACTAAAATACAGACAACTCTAAGAGCGGATAGATGTGCAATTTTCTCATAGTATGCTCGTGCAGTGGTGAATATTCGGTATTCCAATCGTTGCTGGGCGACACCTTTCCGTTCTTAGAGCGTACTGCATTTCAGTTTTGGCCAGGAGGCATAAGAGACTTCCTTCACTTTTCGACGCATGGATCGAAATGTATCAAGCTTTGACGAGTTATTTGTAGGTGGCAGTAACAAAAGCCATTACTCGTATGTCCGCTTGTTTGCTTTCTATCTCTAAGTTAAAACCCACACCGTAGTGATTATTGCTTACAGGCATATGAAACGACGTACTATATGATTGTACCATGGTTGAAACATACATACATACGTAACATACCGAGAGCATTTACGGGGCAATAAAAACCTTTATTTTTTACATCGGTCCCTTTAAGGGCCACAACTTAATAATGAAAGAAATTCCATAAAAATTAGTTTTAAAAAATTAAAATATATATAAGGGATTTCCGTCTGAAATTTTCTTCTGGTTAAATTTAACGTTACGAACAAGATATCGAGATGCGGTTTTCTCGAGCTTGTTTAAACACCATTTAGCTACTTTTTCATAAAGAAAGTCATACCGATGCATTTAATTTTTTTTAGAAAATTCACCATTTCTGTCGAAATGTCGAAAAAAACCCTCTAGCGGTCACATGTGAAACTAAAAAAACTTCAAATATTTGTAACAATTGTAGCCAAGAACTAACCCAAGTTGACTAATATCGGCTCAGCCGTTTCGAAGATACCGGGTGTTTTTACGAACACCTTTGAATACCTCCACCACTTTATTTTTAGATATACAGCAAAAATTGTCAAATAAAAAAGTTCACATTATCATCGAACTTAGAAATCATGTATTTTCTTAAGGATAATATAGCGGAATTCGCAGAATCATCATTTTTAGATTTAAGATTACAGTTACGCCCCCTAGCTGCCATTTCAGAAACTTGAAAATATTTTCCAGGTTTTTCTCTTGGACTTTTTAGTAAGAACTTTTTTTTACCGCAAGCCTCTACGATGAATAGGTTCCCAGATACAGTACCTCGCATTCCTAGTTAGACACCCTACCCTGTACATCAAAAAATTGAGATAAACCCTCCCCATCCCGAAGTTTTTTTACCTCTTAATCTTATTCCAAAACTTGTCAGGATCAACGTCAAAGAAAGATATTTGAGCGATTTTTAAAACTACAATAGTTTTAATAGTAACATTGTGAAAAATTTCATCAAAATCCGAGCAAGTATAAGCGGACAGACAGACCGGCAGACAGACAGACCGACGAGGAAATGAGTTTCCGTGTCATATAAAATCCAAAAGATATCTCATTTTCGAAAAGTTTCGAAATTACAATACTGCCCAGCCAGCAGGCTTGCTGGTTGTACCGTTATCCTTCTGGAATAATTTGAAGCTCTAAGTGATATTGGAAAACAAAAGTTAATGCAGAGAATGCCAAGAGCTCTTTGAATAGAAAAATCATCTGCGACTCATGTACCTATTGGTAACAACAGAATATGTTTCTTAGTGCTCTGTTCTCATAAGCATT
Organism: Acanthoscelides obtectus; assembly: GCA_963669975.1. Taxonomy (NCBI): domain Eukaryota; kingdom Metazoa; phylum Arthropoda; class Insecta; order Coleoptera; family Chrysomelidae; genus Acanthoscelides; species Acanthoscelides obtectus. The sequence goes on from CAVLJG010000001.1 coordinate 62,368,940, forward strand.
GTTAATGCAAAATAATGATTTACTTAAAAGCGAACATCTCCATCGTTTTCCAACGGAACTCAATTAGTGAATTAGTTTCTGCACTGCGCCCAGCTCAATAAAAATAAAGGTCTATTCACGCCTTGGGGAGCTTCGGAGTGAGCCTGTTTTAACATTTTTTATTTTAGATTCCCAACTGACCAGAGATGGAGTAAAGGCTGCAGCCTGCCGCTTTCAAATGGACCGAAAAACAATTTTCGTCGGTCGATAATACACTTCATTGAGAGTACAGTGAGAAAACCCGATATCTAGCACTAATGGTATTAACATAATGCTTTTCAAAAAGACTCCCTCCGCCCTTATGTTTTGGGCGTAGCAAGTTGAAATTTGGTATGTATGAATACTATACTTTAATGTGAAAGAGGCAGTTGAAAATTGCAAGATGTTGGTTAAGTGTATTGTTGGGACATTTGTCTTAATGGAGTGGAACTCTAGATATAATAATAATAATAAACAGTCTTTATTCATCATTCTAGGTAAAAACATGCAATCATAAAACGATGAAAGGCGTAGTTCAGAAAGCAGGTTATGCTTTTCAACTAAACCCACAGCAAAAAACACTCATACAAAATATATATATATATATATATATATATAACAAAAACATAATATACAATACAAAATAGAACATGTGAGAATAACTCATTTAAAAATAAAAAAAGAACAAGATGGCTTAAAATTAAAAAGATACATACTTGGGCATTATCCTTTAAAAAGTAGTGAGCTTTGGTTATGTCTTAGGGTTTTGTTCGTGCAGGAGCTCAGCTTTCAATCTCTATTTAAAATTGTAGAGACTCAAATTTTTGAAATCTACTGTCAAGCTGTTATACAGTTTCTCAGCATTGTATGAATAAATGCGCTTAAACAGAGATGGTGGATGTTTTGGAATAACGAAAAGATGTTTATTAAAAAAGATCTACAAACGAAGTCCACAACAAGAGCCAACCTACGCATTTTCTCTTCGTAGATCCTTTGGCCCTGAAGTAGCACAGCATGTGGCTATAACCGGCCGCGTGGTTGTGGTAAGATGTCGCCTTGAAAATTCGAGGTCTTCTTGACATGTTATACTACAATGTGTAGATTGGCTCTTGTTGTGGACCTCGTGTGTCATTTTTACCCTCTCCATCTTCGTTTCCTCAGGTTACACTTGTATCCGGATGTATGGACATGTGTTTCTACTTTTGTAGTTGCATATGTGCATTCATTTCGGGCCTGATTAAGCCAATCAGCTGAAATACGTATCGCTCGTGTTACCTATCCTAATTACTGCTCGAATCCACTTTCCTGCTTTTTGCGGATCTTGCCCATTCTTTTCCTAGTTTTTGTTATATACCTTTCTCCGCATGATCGTTTTCTCTTTGTAGATCCTATGAGCTTGAAGTACCACAGCATGTGACTATAACCGGCCGCGTGGTTGTGGTTAGACGTCGCCTTGAAAATTCGAGGTTTTACTAGCCATTTTATACTACAATGTGTAGGTTGGCTCTTGTTTTGGACTTCGTGTGTCATTTTTACCCTCTCCATCTTCGTTTCCTCAGGTTACACCCGTATCCGGATGTATGGGCATGTGTTTCTACTTTTGTAGTTGCATATATGCATTCATTTCGGGCTTGATGATGCCAACCAGCAGAAATACGTATCGCTCGGGTTACCTATCCTATTTTCTACTCGAATGCTCTTTCCTGCTTTTTGCGGATTTTGCCCATTATTTTCCTATTTTTTGGTATATATATATATATAATCTTTACAAAAGAAAAAGATTGATTGATTGATTAACTTAAGGCGCTTTGATGATTAGTCTTTGGGTTGATAGCGATTCAATTTACAAAAAGTCAACTTATATAGAGCCACCATTCAGTCAATTACTATTTTAGGATCATAAAGTACTGATATGGAACTTTATTATTCAGAATGGTAATCTTAGTTTTAATATTTCCCTGAAGGTGCTAATATGGTTACCGAAACAGGGTGTCTAAGAAATCGTGGTAAAACGTTGTTGTAGTCATAGTCGCTGCGCCAAAAATACCAATGTCATATACACGGTGTTTTCGTGGTAACCTTAATATGTTACTAGTACATATATACAGGGCGCTCTATAACCTTGACCCATAGCAAACATAATTTTTTTTAAATAGAACACCCTATATTTTATTGTTTATTTGAGTAGAGCTTCTAAAAACAAGAAGTTTGATTTGGTTTCGATTGTCGTTTATTTAGATATTTGCTCAAACATTTGAAAAAATGCCCGGCTTTGATGGCTCGCAGCACCGCCATTTTTGAAGATATTAAGATAAATCTTGGTTCACAAAAATTGTATTATTATGGATTCTAAGCTGATTTGGGAAAAGTGCTCAAATGTCTTTCTAATTGTACAGGGTATCTCAAAACGCAAAATGTACCTTTTCTTAAAAATTTCAAATTGAGGGCTCTGTATTTTCTTCATCCTTAAATAGTTTGTTTTTTTAGATGGTTTATATAACTTTTTCCAAACATTTTTGAGTTATTGCTATTAATTTCAAGAAAAACCAAATACATCTTGTATTGAAACATAAAATCGAATCTTCTATCAAAACAATAGCTTTTATTAACACAACCAAAATAATCTCAGCCTAATATGCAATCAATTGTTACCTTGGTGCAAAGCACACAATGCCAGACGAATGTTGAAATTATTTTGCATGACTAAATGGGTGTTTGTCTAAGTATCCGTTTAAATGACTCGCTTATACCATCTTTCATGCTTTCGGGTGTTGTAGGCTTCTCCTTGCAAACCTCTCCTTACACATGGTCCCATAGGCGTCATATCGGGAAATCTCGCTGGCCGGTTTAACGGCTCCCTCTCCCTATCTAACTATTAGGACGACAGCGGTCTGTTGGTATCAAAGATTAGTTAGATCGTTCCTTAAAAATATATTGTACATTTCACCGGATAGTACTCCTTGGAAATAGTATGGTCCGATAATTTAATCTCCAATGATGCCAGCCCACATTTGGTGACCATACATTTTGGTTGTCCACTTGTCGTACCCAATGCGGATTCTCAGGTGCGTAATAATGTGGTATTGTGGCGATAGGAAATCGTGATACCCAAGTTGCTGCAACAACACGGTTGCGAAAAAATACTGGACCTGAGATCAGAAATTTTTGTAAACTAAAATGTATCTGAATATCTTCAAAAATAGCGGAACTGCGAGCAGTCAAAGTTGCACATTTTTTAGGCATTTCACTAAATATCATGTTATATAATATCAAACTTCTTGTTTTCAGAAGCTCTATCCAGATATGCAATAAAATATAGGGTATTCTATTTAAAAATTCATGTTTGCTATGGCACGAATTTATGGGACACCCTGTATATATTAACACGTTCACGGACAACCCCGAATTCCTGACTTTTCACCGATGTGACAGAAGGCCTTTCTCGAAAACTTTAATCTTAATTATTTTTTCTCCTAGCATTTAGGTTCCATACATACACAAAGATGTCAGAAAAATACATTTCACAAAAAAAAAAATTTACGCAGATAGCCGTAGTGTCACAAATAGTCATTTAGTATAATGCCATTTAGACAGAACGCCGATATGCGCTGGTGATGTAACTAACTCTTTATGAAGTTTAGGCTCATATCAGTGTAGTGTATTTATTTGTATTTAAATAAAGCAAATGTGTAAACTTAATTTTTATTGGAAACTTGTCAACATTTAGTTAATTTGATTTCTATCATGCCACTCCTCAAAACAACTTGGGCATAAAGCTGGCTTACCATTGCACGATTTACATCTATAGCTAGTTTCCTTGCGCAGTATTTTTCATATTACATAGCTTGCATTTCAGAAGCAAGGACTTCTTCCCCGATTTTGGTCCAGGAACGCCTGGAATTTTTTCAGGCCAGTGTCTATCTTTTTTCCCAGGTACAGCACTCTCTTCTGTTTTGATAGTTTGTTGGGACTCGAACCTTCTGCAGTCGTTTTTGCTTTTTCTAACCAAATTGATCCCGTCAGCGTTCATTGGCAGTTTGATTAAAGCTGTTATCAAAATATCTCTGAAGTTCAAGAATGTATACTTTTTAGAGTTTCCTTTGCAGTACCTTCTATATAAGTAGAACGAATTTCAGACCGATAAGTCTAAAAGATAGAATAATACTTTTTTATACCAGCGGATGGTTTTTCGTGGAGAGGAATACGTAGATGTATTTGGTCACATCTGTCTATACCTGACATAAATTCATTATACACCACAACTTCCTCCGGTTTCATTTGCTCCTTTCCGAACCTATTCTTCGATGTTATGAGGCGGGGATGATTTCTAGTTGTGATCATTAGCACATCCCCCTTGTCCCTCCATTTCGAGATGTAAATGTTTTTCTTGCGTAGCCAGAAATATTGGCCTTTCTTCAGTTTTCTCTTTGCGAATTGTTTTGGATTACCCCTTCTATTAGCTCTTAGGGTTCCTTTTGTATGTGTTTTAAAATTTAGCAGTTTTTCTGATAGCTCACAGCTGTTATAATAGTTGTCCGTAAAGACCTCATGACCTTTAATCAAATAAGGCTTAAGAAGTCTCAGTACAAGAGCCGTTGTTTTCGTCGTATTGCCTTCTGTATGTTCAGCTCCACTATACATCCCTATATTGAGGACATAACCATCAGAACTTGTTAGCTCAATAAATTATGCTTTAGGTCCAGTCCGCAGACATCACTTTGTTTATTTACTATGTAGTCCGGCCCTGGATTACTAGTTGCACACCAAGTTAAAAGACAAGAGATCCCCGCTCCAGTCCCGTCGCTCTCCGGTCTTGCACGTTGAGTGTTGAGTCATTCGGTTTTTGTTGTTGCAGTCGTACGGTCGCCCGGCTTGTTTGTGCGTTAGGAATCACGTAAAATACGCGATTCCTTTTCAAATCGGTTTAGTGCTTGGTGAGTAGGTTGGTAAGTAGGTACAACAATGGGTTGTTTTGTTGCTCATCTAGTAGCACGTTATATATAATATAAGATATACTTAGCAGAAAACCATGGAAGAAAAACCTCGCGACAGGGACCACGTCAATGGTTCCATGAAATTTCATTTTTTTGAAATTGGCGGCTGCGCCAGAAAATTAGTATACATATCATATATGCACATTTATTAAAGAAATATGCACAATTTCTATTGACATCTTTGCACAATTCAAAATCTATCGAGAACAACACCGTCAAGGTCCCGTTCGCGGAGTAGCATCAGTCGTAGTCGATCACCGAGCGTGTCGAGGCGACGTAGAGAGAGACGAAATGTGCGGAAAAAAAAACAGAATTCATCCAGCCCAGCTGATAATGCACAGCGTCAGGTAGGCCTGTCTGGTCGTTCCCCGTGCGGGCCGGAAGCTCAGGTACTGACAGGGCCGGATTTGGGAGCGGCGCCAATAACGCAAAACTGTATGGACGATGTTTTGATACTCGACGACGCCGATTGTATGCCATTATCAGAGGACACATTAAATATTCTGGGTGCCGACCCTGAAAAGGCTAATACGTCTAGTTTTAACTTTCATCCACACATTTAACTAGGGATTCCACTCACTCCGGGTACCAATTGCACATTGGTAACGGACTAACCACCCTGGGAAAAGCACTCAACGTTATATTGAAAGACGAATCCAGCATCCCTAAAGACATTTTACACCAGGAACTTGAGGGTAGAAGCAGCAGGTCGAGGCCTCGTGCCGATTCGCCCCATTACTTTAAGCGTTCTCGTTCTCGGCTGAGCCGTAGACGTTCAAGGTCCGGGGATGTTCCGACATGCACAATTGTGCATATTATGCACAATTTTACGAACATATGCACAACATGCACCCCCCCACACAAAATATGCACAAACGCCAATAAATAAAGTGCATTTTTTTATACAAAACGGGCAATACATTTTCTTAACAGCTTCTCGGACTGAGTGAAATGTACTGTTAGTCACAAACAAAATACGAATCCAGTAATTATTTGTTAAATTTAATAAGCGGGGATTTGGAGGTTAATTCTCCCAGTTCCTTGAGGAGTCTTGTCAGGGAAAAAGTCTTTGACAGATTCTGCACTAGTATTGGCGGCTCTTTTCCACGATATTTCGAAAACAAGGAAATATTTAATTAGCCCAGTACTTAACAAATCAGTTAAAGAACTGACTGAAAATACCATACCTGGTGAAATTTTGTTTGGGCCAGATTTAGGTGAACGAGCAAAAAATTTGGAATCTTTGCAAAAGGCAGGACAGGACTTACGTTTGCCTTCTAACCCCTCACGCATTAGCTCTCAATCAGCGCGGGCCTTCAATCATTCCGAAAGAAGGGGGGGACTGCTCTTCCAAGAATGCAGGACCTTCAAACAGGTATCGCCCGTCTTACCGCAAGAGGGAGGTGAGGCAATACGAAGGCCATTCCTCGAAACAGTTTCCTCAGAACAGACAACAGCAAACCAGGAAACGCTGAAGGTAAAACAAGTTCCGTTTGCTGGCCGTTTACAGTTTTACTTGGACTCTTGGTCCAAACTAACCTCAAATTTGACAGTCTTATCCTGGATTCAAGGTTATAGGATTCCCTTTAAAGACAATCTTCCATCATGCCATCACTTGGTTAAAAATATTTTTTTCCCTACAGAAACATCGCTAGTAAGATTAGCTATAAACGATTTGTTAAGGTCCGGAGCCATACTCAAATCTGAGTCAAGGCCCGAACAATTTATCTCTCCACGTTTCCTAGCAGATAGATCCAGCGGTAGAAAAAGGTTTATTTTAAATCCAAAACAATTAAATGAATATGTGGAATGTCCGCATTTTAAAATGGAGGACCTACGAATGGCTATTAAAGTGACTCACAAAAACGTGTATATGTGCACAATCGACTTGAAAGATGCATACTTTTTAGTACCCGTTCACAATGACCATCAACCATTCCTTAAATTTCAATTTGAAGGTCAATTATACCAATTTACCTGCATACCGTTCGGGTTATGTACAGCTCCGTTATGCTTCACAAAACTCATGAAGCCAGTCGCCTCTTTTCTCCGCACTTTAGGCATCTCTACAGTCAATTACCTAGACGGTTTCCTAATATTCGGAGATTCCTATGAATCCTGTCTCAAACATGTCAACACAACCATTTGTCTTTTAAAATCGTTAGGTCTTATAATCAATAAAAACAAAAGCATCCTAGTATCTACCACTTACATAAAATTTCTAGGCTTTATGATAGATAGTGTCCATTTAAAAATAGAACTTCCTGACGAAAAGAAGCCTATCCCTGAAAGCATAAAGCCAGATATTTTTTGGTGGACAAATCATATTTCAAAAGCCTTCAATGACATCAGGTATGATTCCTTTCATATAACAATTTTTACCGACGCATCACTTACAGGATGGGGTGCTGGTTGTGGCCATGACAGAACCCATGGATTCTGGTCTGACTCTCAAAAACGGTTACATTTAAATAATTTGGAGTTATGGGCTATTTCGTACGGGATTCAGTGCTATGCCAAAAATTTGAAAAACTGCAATATTCTAATTAAATGTGACAACACGACAGCTGTTTCATACATCAACAGAATGGGGAGTGTTCAATTCCCAGACCTCTGTTCGTTGTCAAAACAAATTTGGCAATGGCGTGAGCAAAGGAACCTCTGGCTCTTCGCTTCATACATTCCTTCGAAGGATAATGTTATAGCAGACACCGAGTCCAGGAGTTCGAATTTGGAAACGGAATGGTCATTATGTCAAATCGCCTTCTACCGTTTAACCACCGTTTTCGGAAACCTAGAGATTGATCTTTTTGCTTCCCATACAAATGCTAAATGCAAGTTATGTGTCTCCTGGCATAGAGATCCAGGATCTGCATATATTGACGCGTTTACGATTCCCTGGAATCGATTTTATTTTTACGCATTTTACAACAATATAACAGTTCGTATAAATTATGGTGGGGTTATTGCTTCAGTAATGACATTTCGTTTTTTAATCCCACAATCAAAGAAGTGGTGTCATTCTTGCAAGAATTGACAAATAATCAAAACCTTACGTATGGTACTTTTAACTCCCATACATCTGCCCTTTCATTAATTTGCTCAAAAGATTTAGCCTCTAATCCGATAATTAAACGTTTCAAAAAAGGCATCTCTCGCTTACGGCCTTCACGACCAAAGTATACTGCCACCTGGGACCCTATACCCCTTCTAAATTATTTAGAGATGTTATCATCACCGCTTAGTCTTCAAACTCTGTCACAGAAATTAACGACGTTATTAGCCCTGATAACAGGAGAAAAACTCCAGACGATATCTCTTATACGTCTCTCAAATATAATCCATGGTCACAGTGAATCAACTATTAATATATCGGATCCAATTAAAACCAGTAGAGTTGGAAAACCTCAACCCACTCTGCACATCCCGATTTTTCAACAAAACCCCCTTCTTTGCGTGGCCACAATCCTGAAAGAATATACGTACATTGATAGAACGGCTTCTTTAAGAGAACCCAATAACGATTCCCTATTTGTGACAGGGAAAAAACCCATGGCAGGGCGTCTAAAGACACTTTAAGCAGATGGGTAAAACAAACCCTTGCCTCTGCAGGAGTAGACACAACACTTTTTGCGCCTCATTCAGTAAGGCATGCGGCGACTTCTGAGGCGTTAAGAAAAGGCGTTTCCGTAGATACATATGTAAAACAGTTGGTTGGACGCAACGTTCCACGTTTGCAAGATTTTATAATCGTCCTCTACAACCAAACAATAAGTTTGCAAATGCAATCCTAGAAAAAATTGGTCTGATTAGTTAAGTTCTAATACTCTTGAGAGTTTGTTACATGTTTCCTGTGTTTCAGTTATTTCTCATATCAACGTTATCTTTAGGTTACAATTTGAGAATCTATTTTATGTTTGTTACATAGGAATACTAAATACGTATATGGTTTTGTCGTTTCTGAACACTTTGATTCCACTTTATAACACCATCAGATCGCTCGCAACTGTGTTCTATCTTTAAACATCTACATAGTAGACAAACAAAGTGATGTCTTCGGACTGGACCTAAAGTATAATTAATCAATCAAACGAACTTACCTTAAGTGAAGTTCGATCGTAATTATACGAGGGTCCAGTCCGAAGACATCACTCCCACCCCTTTTTCAACCCTCCCAAGTTGCGAGCAAGTACCATTTTTTTTAACAAATGACTCAACACTCAACGTGCAAGACCGGAGAGCGACGAGACGGGAGCGGGGATCTCTTGTCTTTTAACTTGGTGTGCGACTAGTAATCCAGGGCCGGACTACAAATAAATAAAGTGGTGTCTTCGGACTGGACCCTCGTATAATTACGATCGAACTTCACTTAAGGTAAGTTCGTTTGATCGATTAATTTTATACCATATTTATCTTTCTTTTCTTTTATGTACACTCTAAATGCAAGTCTACCTCAAAAATGCAACATACTTTCATCCAACGACAGTTCTTTATTTGGCCAATAGGCATTTTGGAACTGTGAAATGAGCATATCCATCAAAGTTTGGACTTTATCTTTGCGCTTAGAGCTTAACGGAGAGCAGAAAGTTACCCTCAAAATTTGCTCAAATCGTTTTCCAGACATTACAAAACTGAATACAGGATGGAAGTAGAGTGGATCAGAGTAGGAGAAATAGCGTCTCATATTTCTTGTTGAAATTTGACCTTGTAGCAAACACAGTCCAAAAAATTGCTTTATCTCCTCCACTGTGTTAGGACGAAATCTTGCATCTCTAGTATATCTTGTTTTTGGTCGGTTTGTGTTGGCTAAGGTATTACCATAGTTATTTGAGCATTCCAGAATATATTCCATAATCTGCAGTGTAAAAATGTTCTCGAATTTTACATTGATTGCTGGTTACATCAAAATTGAAGTCTGGTATAGGTGCCAGTCACTTGATTCATTGTAGTCGGCGGCTTCCTCCCCTGGTGCTGAAAGGCCACCCTCACGGTCACTATCATCCTCCATTTCGTCTAGATTCCGATTATCTGTATCTGATGAAGACAGTTCTGCTCCTGTTTCGGAAGGCACATAGTCCTCATCGGAGCCAAACTCACCATCATCTTCAAAAGGATCTTGTAGATCTTCTTCCCCGGACGAAACTTCTTCAAACAAGCGTCTGAGTCTTTGTTGTTCTCTTACATATGGGTCATAAGAATGTTCACGATCCATCTGAAAGAAATATGCCACGTTGGTATTGTTATAGGAAAACTAATTGCTTTATTGTTAGAAACTTAACCTCAAATATCTTTTCAAATTTTACTATAGCCTGACAGTTTTGTAACATAATCATACAGTACTCATATCCTACGAAATGGTGTAATTACAATTATAACGTAGTAGGAATACTCACATTTTGCATAAACAAAGTGTTTCGTTCTGATACATACACTACTTGGATGCATACAAGACTTGCTACGACACGAAGACGCCGATATGCGTTCTGCGCGGGAAAAGCTGATCAACAATAATTGTGGTAGGATAGGTTAACTGGAGGGGATATGTGCCTAAAAAATGACACTACTTTTTGTTTGTGTTGTTAACTTGTGACAGTAAGGTTGATAGTATGGTTACCTTGAATGAAAACTTGGACGCCGCTATGCGTACTGTTTCACAGATCAAGAAACCGTTCGACGCCGTAATGCGTTGTGTAGTAGTTTATCAAAAACAGCACGAGGCCGTACGGCGTAGGTGTCCCTGAACATGTTAAAATTATTTTCATATATGCACTAGTAACATATCAAGGTCGCGACGAAAACAGGCTTTTGATATCCTTTCCAGTTTGCTCATGAAGCTGTTTTCCATTTTTGTTGAGACACCGGCTAACATATACTGTTAACTTCATATCCACATTTTTATAGACATATGCAGATACCTATTGTGTTTTTCTGGAGATAGTGATCTGTATTAGGATTTAGGATCAACTTAGGTACTTGTCACTTATTTCAATGCTCAAAGTTATAGACTGAGATTTTATTAGATCTTTCTCAGTTGCAGTCAATGTTCTATCGTCTTCAACTGTTACATTGGTCATAGCAGGAGTGTCTGATATATGTGTATACAGAAGATAGAGTACTGTACCTAGGATACTCCTCTGGGTTACTCCAACGTTGATATCCAGAAGATCACAACACTCATGTTCTTGCGTAACTCGAACCTTCTATGTGAGATTTATAACCTAAGTACCTCGACGTACTGTCTTGGAAGTAGGCGGCTTATTTTATTAATAAGCTATTGCCTTTGTTGATTGGCCAATTCCATTTGAAATGACAGACCTTTGTTCTCACCGTCATTAATTGTCAACCTACTAGTTTGATGTTTGATCACTTCGTAAGAAGCAGCTGGTTGCTTTTACAACTTTCTCGGGTAATATAGACAGACTTACTTGTTGAGATATAGCCTTCCTTAAATAGCAAGTGGAAGAAAGATACATAATCTTTGTAATTTTAAGGTAAGCAAAAACTAATCATACTTAGGCAAAATGGTAGTTCTGTGTTCTATACCTACGTTAAGATGATCTTCATATGAATTATTTTTTGGGGATATATTACCCCTTTTCATAATTTTACACCACTTTTCTCTCATCATCTCGGGTAATATAAAAAATACTTTATCCGGTGCCTTCCGTATCGTATTTTGATGAATAAACTACAATGCTCATATTAAGGTTTTCCTTCTTCATCCATGCTACTGTTTTTTCTAAATTAAAACTATATGGTTTAAAATAAAACCTGTCGAAACTTGACAGCTAATCATGATGCAAATTAAGCAAAAGTACAATCAAAAGACAAATCAGTTATGACGTAATTGCGAAACGCGCCAAAAATACGGCGTTTAAGAGAACGACATTGGTTTTGCAGTTTTAGATATTTAATTAAAAGAAAATAGAGACATTTCCATGAATGAAATATGTGTTTACGGTATTATATTAGCATAAATAATTGACAGAAAATACAAAAAATGCATATTTTCTCTCTGTGTGGTGTTGTCTTCAAAAAATCGTTATTTTGTTCTACCTATTCTATCTTCCTTTTCAAAATTAAACTTTATATTAAGGATAATTTGCAAATGCGATTTACAGATGAACGTTTGGGTAATTGTATTTGAATGTCTGTATCAAACAATACTGCAAACATTAAAAAAGTTATCGATCAGTCTGAGTGCCAACCATCTCCTTCAACATACATGTTTTATCTGCGCATGTTTTTGCTTAAAATAGTGCGTTATTAAATCATGTGAAATGCTATTGTGGCTGAATAAAAATTTAGTTTTTTTTAAATGCCCAGGATTGATAGATATTGATATGCATTAGTGCTACCACTTAGCTATTTTGTTGTTAGTTTTTCATTGGCAAATATTAATTAGCAAAACAAATTCATGTATATACAGTGCAATGGTGCATTAACCTATTCAGATAAGGGTACGTCGCTTTCGACTGTTTATTCCAAAATTATCAAAAGAGCTAAACACATTGAAAGATTGGCGACCACAGGTGCGCATTCACCATTTTGTATGAGTCTCAAAGAAAGACGATATTGCTTCACTTCCACCATTTTGCGCATTTACAGCATAGTGGATAAAAACTCTGATTTTTTTTAGTTTTCTTATTCAAATATAATTACAATTTTATTTTGTCACCCTCAAAATGACTTCCTTCTGAAGCCTCCCAGCGCTGGAGATGGTTCTTCCACTCCTCATAGCAGTGCTGGAGCTCCGATACTGGAATAACATTCAACTGGTCGGTTACAGCCATTTCAATGTTTCCATCTATCCCCTTGAGATGATTTTTCAACTTCGAGAAGAGAAGAAGCCACAAAGACTCAAGTTAGGCAAATAAGGAGGCTGATAAGCCACAGGAATGTTTTTACTGGCCAAACACTCGTCTATTGACATTGTAGTGGGACAATGAGCATTATTGAGATGCAACACCCAGTTGTTCTTGCCCAATCATTATGACTGTCAACTGACGATCTGGGTGCACAATATCCCGGATTCTGTTGATATTTTCATCGGTTCTTGAAGATGAAGGCGCCCAAGCCTCGTGGTTCATCTTCAAACGACTCTCTTCCTTCTGAAAATGCCTTAAGGCACCGAAAATCCTTCCAGGTCGAACGCTACGTTGCCAGTCTCATCTTTTAATTTACAGACCTAGTAGTATGATTCACAGGCAGATATAAGTAGGTTACGAGGAAAAAAGGATCGATTCTGAAAAAAAATGTTATTCACATACATATGTTGGACTTATTTTCATAATTTGATATCCGGTATTTGGCCAAATAGTTCACAAAATTTGTTAAATAAATACCGATACCATAAAAGATGGCCGAGTAGGCCGAATCCCGAATTGTAGACGAATATTCGTGGCATCTCTAGTATAGACACATCGGCGTATACAAGGTGTGGGGTATTGGCGAAGTCCCGTCTCCAGGACTGACATTGTCCAGATTTTGCCTTATCACATAATAAAAGATTCTTAAGTAAGTATCGAGGAAAATTCATTCCAGTTATCCAGTTGCATTGGAACTAATTGCTGTAGCTATTTGTCAAAAATTGCAGGTTCGAAATTTGTCGAACCGTTATAGTAGCGGATATCGCTTTGTCTAGGTGTCTAGCTGAGAATGGCCTTTTCGCCTACTACAACTGTGTGCATAGCGCCTTGAGCTGCGTGCAGACCGAGATTCTATCGCAAGCCAAGGCAAATGTGGTTACAGATTTGGAGGCGTTAGAATCGGTGTGTACGGCGCGAGCGAACATAAGCCAACGGTTTCCAAGATCGGCGTTGGCGTTCGATTGCGTTCGCTCCTTGATCGACACATCAAATGGAGGTTTGATTTGGTCTGGGCAGGATTTGTTGCGTTTCTAATATTTAGTAGTTTGTCTGCATTCGATTAATAGGAGACTCTTCGCTCGACATTAGCACCGAACTGGACCCAACGCGGTCCAACTCGAAATTAAATTTAGGTGTAGACGACGTGTAGACGAGCACATTCCAATACCTTCCAACAACAAACACCAACGTCACATGTGCTTGTCATCGTTTGCTCGGCGTTGGATTTTCGGTCTGTACGCGGCTTTAGATCGTGTTAAAATAGACATGCCTGGAGTGTTGCTGGTTCATTTCTACCTCTGTTTCTGTTAAAATTTGCCGAGAGCGAAATCTCGCTTAATTATTAATCGTTTTCTCTAGCCGACTCATTAATCTTTCCACAGACAGTCTTCTATAAATGCTTCAGTACACATGAACCAGTTGCCTCCATTTGCTCGAGATATGATGTTCGGATTGACCCATCCGTCACCTAAATATGCTGCCAATGAAGTACAGTAGCGGAAGTTTGGAAACAAATATTAACATTATTATAAACTACTTCTTATGACTAAATTAAAATTGTGAAGGAACAGATAACATAAATAATAAAGTCTACCCTTGGCTCCGTACTAATACAAGGTTTATCTTATCAATACTCAAATTCTCTGAAAATAAAAACACCCGTTTTAAATACTACAGTTTTTGTAACGCCAAAAGTATGGAAACATACCAGTTTTTCCGTATTTATGCATTCTGCGATACTCTGATATTAGTCTAATGATATTAGACGAAAATACCTCTAGTTTGCGAAATAATTGTAGAGCCTGGTTTTATTGATGCAAGCTGTTCAAGGGGGCATTTAAAATATGGACGCATAAAATGGCTGCACCAATTTTTGTGGGAAAATTTTTTATTCGACAACAAAGAATGGGAAAACGTGTCTTTTGGGATTCAATCGAAAGTGTTGGCAGGAAACAAAAAAACTCTTCAAATAAGATTTTTACTTATTTATGAGACCTTCAGAATGAGTTCACACGTAAAAAGATCTGACTAATGGTAAAAAAGTTATGGCCGCGAAACGAGGCAAAATGCAGGTTTTAGCACCTGCTGGTAATCCGACGATAATTTCACGCAGCTACTTGAAATTCTTCATATCCATAGATCTCATACGTCTAAGTAACCACAACAAAATTGGAGTCAATTGGTCAAGTAGTCTTCCAGATTTTCTTATTGTTTATTCCAAAACACCTGTCTTCCGGCCAACACTACTAGTTTACTGAGCAATATACAGGGTTCGTTCAAAAGGCATTTTATACCAAAATACACGAGTTTACCTTGCCGACATGAATCACAAACCATTCCGAAAGATAATTTTTGTTTTTATGCGAAAAACGAAGGGTTACGTTTTTTTCTTTTAAACAAATTCGAACATTTCGTATTTGTGAGTAATTGAACAGATTCGCTACAATATTCGAAAACTTCCGTTACTGTACATATTTTAAAACAAAGCGGATGTGTCATCATCTTTTGTTGCGAAGAAAACAATTTTTTTCAAGATTTCTTCATACTCTTGTATATTCATATTTGGAGCTGAAACTTTTACACGGTAACAGATCACAGAAAAATTATCTGCTATGATCCGACATAGTCTTTCTGTAATTTCATCAAAGTGATATAAAAAAATTTGAACCTCCGTCCTGCGGTTCAGCAATCGCCCATTACGCTACGACGCCTCTTGGTTTACTGGATCTCTATACCACTACACTTGACTCTGACAAATGTAAAGCGAACGTTGGAGGCATGTCAAATATGTTTTAAACAATTAGAATACTCTTGAAAACTATGCAAGATACAATGCTGAAGTAAAAAATAGTGTATTAATACTAATACTAATAACGAGCATTTTGCCTAATTTTGTCCACTGTTTTTTCGTTATCTCGAGTTTATTTTTCAGTATTTTGAAATCGCAGTCGTTTTAATCGTACGAGATTTCGAAAACAGACGTGTAATATATTAATACTTTTAGAAAAAAGGCCAAGAGGACTATATTTCTTCGTAAAGAAACTGGATTACGTGACCTACTTATTTGACAAAGTCATGCAGTCATCAATAATGCAGCTATTTAGCACATGCTACATACTAACTAGTCTAAGACAGTTTGAAACATAATTGTGTCTTCAGTTTGCATACTAACTTTATAAACAGATCAGCGGATTTCAGTGTGAAATATTTTTTTTTATAAACTTTATGGCTCATCTGTGACCGTGTAAAAGTTTCAGCTCTAAATATGAATACACAAGTGTATGAAGAATTCTTGAAAAGAATTTGTTTTCTTCGCAACAAAGGTGATGGACACATCCGCTTTGTTTTAAAATGTGTATAATAACGTATGTTTTTCGAATGTCGTAGCGAATCTGATCAATTATTCACAAATATGAAATGTTTGAATTTGTTTAGAAGAAAAAAACGTAACCCTTCGTTTTTCTCATAAAAACAACAATTATCTTTTGGAATGGTTTGTGATTTATGTCGGCAAGGTAAATTCGTGTATTTTACTATAAAATGCCCTTTGATTGAACCCTGTAAATTGCTCAAAGACTACTTGACCAATCGACTCCAATTTATTATGGTTACTTAGAAGTACGAAGTCTACGGATTTGAAGAATTTCAGTAGCTGCGTGAAATTATCGTCGCATCAGCAGCAAGTGCCAAAACCTGCGTTTTTCCTCGATTTTTGGCCATAACTTTTTTACTATTAGTCGAATCTTTTTACGTATAAATACCTAAAAATCTTATTTGAAGATTTTCTTGGTTCCTGCCAACCCTTTCGATTGAATCCCAAAAAATACGTTTTCTCGTTCTTTGTTGTCGAATAAAAAGTTTTCCTACAAAAATTGGTGTACCCATTTTATGCGTCTATGTTTTAAATACCCCCTTGAACAACTTGGATCAATTAAACCAGACTTTACAATTATTTCAAGGAAATTTGATTATATGATTAGACTATATTGCGTGCGGTAAATATAAATGGTAAAAGTAAAAGAATTTTCAAAAGATTTAAGAGACAAAAAAAACTTAAAGAAAAGATATTCTTAGTGAACACATACTCCCTTTCTGAAGAAGAAATGCCTTTACGATGGACATTCCAGCAAAATAATGATACCTCAAAATTCTTAAAGTACTGGTTAAGACTAAAAAATGTTAATGTACTGGCATGGCCTTCGCAATCCCCGGACATAAACCCTATAGAACATCTCTGGGAGCATGTTAAAAGATAACTGGCAAGAAAAACTTTTAAAAATAGGAACGATTTATTTGATTATGTAAAAAATATTTGGCAAAACATCCCAACAAACGTCTTCTATGAGCAGCAGATGGCAGTGTTGAATGCTGGCTATGCTACCAAATATTAGCTAAACAGTATTTTTTTAATTTTTTAGTAGAGTTATTGTATTTAATTTTGTAATAAAAAATATGTATTTTGATGCCAGTCTGTAGTACCACAGCAAACACAAATTGTCATTTGTATCCTTAAAACTGTGAGCAAGCTATATGAGAAAAAAAATAGTCCTTAATAGAGATTAAAAAATTAGCTCACTTTTTAAACATTACTAAGAATGTTTCAAAACTTTTTTTCTCTACTGTATATCTATTAGCTGTGTCAGAGAGGTAATTTATATATATATATATATATATATATATATATATATATATATATATCAAAAAATAGTAAAGTAATGGGCAAAATCCGCAAAAAGAAGAAAAGTGGATTCGAGCAGAAAATAGGATATGTAACCCGAGCGATACGTATTTCTGCTGCTTGGCTTCATCAGGCCCGAAATGAATGCACATATGTAACTAGAAAAGTAAATACACATACCCATACACCCGTATACGGGTGTAACCTGAGGAAGATGGAGAGGGAAAAAATGACACTCGAAGTCCACAACAGTTTACCGGACGTAAACTCACTCCACTCTCGGAATGTCCGGGTGGAGGGTGGGCTCGAGGGAACAACATCGAAGATAAAATTTGTTTTTCGAACATCTGCAGGATTAACAGCAACATTGATGCTGTTCATCACTACCTGCAATCCAATCGTCCCGCCGTGCTTTTCTTGGCGGAGACAAAAATCTCAGAGACTGCGCCGATTAACCATCTCAACTTCCCAAACTACGAGGTGCACTCCAATCTGAGAAAGAACGGGGGAGTTGTGGCTTTTGTCCGCAGCAGTTTTTCCTGCTCCAGGGATCTTTCTTTGGAATCAGACCGGAAGGACATTCTGTGGCTTCGCCTCAACTAAAAAACATCACCCAAATTTATTTGCTGCCTTTATCGCTCTCCCTCGAACCATAACTGGGATGACCTATTCGAATACCTCGCCGTCCAGATCGACTTCCTGAACATCAATCACCCCGCTTCAGAGGTAGTTCTTCTCGGTGATTTCAATGCCCATAATGAGCTTTGGTTGGGCTCAAATAAGACCGATGCAGCAGGTCGTGCAGTCGAAGCGTTCGCTCTTACTCAAGGGCTCACCCAGCTGGTGACGAGCCCTACTTTTTTCCCCCGCGTCTCGTCACACGCCAGTAGCCTGCTGGATCTCTTTCTGACCACGCATCCTGCCCCTTACAGCACTGCTGTCCTGTCCCCCCTGGGTAACTCAGATCACGGTGTTGTGGAGGTTAGGTTTCAGTCAGAAGCCGCTGTGGCAGCAGAAACTCGCACAGGTCGCAAAACTTGGCATTACGGACATGCCGACTGGGAGGGGCTCAGAGACTTCTTCTCTAGCTTTCCTTGGAGAGATGTCTGTTTCACTGACGCGGATGCGTCGACTGTCTGTTCTTCAATAACCGAAATTGTCCACGTCGGAATGGAGGAATACATCCCTCACACAGTGAAAGTTCCTAAACCAGGGTCCAACGGCTGGTTCAATAAATCGTGTGACACTGCTCGCCAGCAGAAGATCAAGGCCCACAGAACCTACTTACAAAACCCCACTGTAGAGAACAGACAAGCCGACGTCGAGTCCAGAAATAAATATAACGAAGCAGTTCGCAATGCCAAAAACCAGCATGATATAAAAGTTAGGCACAGGGTAATGTCGCAGCGCAATGGCAGTCGGTCTTTCTGGACGCTGGCCAAGCAGATTGAAAAGAACTTCTCACACAGTAGCCTTCCACCACTTACGTGTCAGGATGGAACTATTGTATTCGACTCAAAGGCCAAGGCGGAAGTGCTAGCCAAGACCTTTGCTGCCAATTTCACCATGGACGTCCCCACCAACGCCCAAGCGCCGTCAATTCAAAGGGTTCCCCACACTATGCGGGAGGTAACATTCAGGCATAAGACCGTAAGACGAGTGCTCTTGTCGCTCGACATCAACAAAGCTTCTGGTCCGGACTTGATTCCTGCCATTGTACTGAAGAGATGTGCAGCGGAGCTTGCTCCAGTTCTTTCGCGTCTCTTCCAGATATCTTATGAATCCGGCACCTTCCCACAAAACTGGAAATTTGCTCATGTACAGCCCATCCCAAAAAAGGATCTAAAACCGACCCCTACAACTACAGGCCTATAGCTCTGCTTTCTGTTATAAGTAAAGTGATGGAGAGGTGCATAAATCGCGAGCTTCTGGCCTACCTCGAACGTCACAGCTTGATTAGCGGCAGGCAGTACGGTTTCCGGCACCAACGATCCACAGGGGACCTGCTAGCTTACGTCACGCAACTGTGGAGTAAACTCATCCAGTCTCATGGTGAGGCTCATGTCGTTGCTCTTGACATCACGAAAGCGTTCGATCAGCTGTGGCACGCTGCCCTCTTAAGCAAACTTCCATCCTACGGCCTCCCAAAAAAGCTTTGCAGATGGGTGGCTGACTTTATCTCTGGCCGCAAGATATCCGTCATAATTGATGGATTCTCCTCTTCATCCCACAACGTCAACGCGGGTGTTCCCCAGGGATCGGTCTTGGCTCCAACACTGTTTCTCTTACATATCAACGACCTCCTTTCCTGCACGATCAACCCAATCCACAGCTTCGCTGATGACAGCACTCTACATGCAGGAATTCAGAGTGACAAACCGATCTCTGCCGCTGAGCTGGAAAAAAGAAGACTAGCGACGACTTCTTCTCTGACAAGAGACTTGGAGGCTATCACTGCTTGGGGACGCAACAGTCTTGTACAGTTTAATGCTTCCAAAGCACAGTACTGTACTTTGACGAACAAAAAGCGTCCTAGTGCTCATACAGTTTCGATGGATGGTCGAGTTCTGCCAAAGAGCCATTAATTTCGGCTGGTCGGAGTCCAGATCACCGAGGACCTGATCTGGCACGAACACATCTCGTCAATAGCTGCAGCTGCTGGGGGGCTATTTGTTTAGGGCTAAGAAGTACTTTTCTCCGCATGAGCTTCTCACTCTATACAAGGCCCAGATAAGGCCTAGCCTCGAGTATTGCTCACTCATTTGGGGTGCTGCCGCCCCGACTACATTGTCCATGCTCGATGCTGTCCAGAGGAGGGCGGTCCGACTGATCGATGACTCTTCTCTAACAGACAGTCTCGGGACTCTTTCGCACCGGCGGGCCGTCGGCGATCTAGCTCTTTTCTATCGCTACACCAGCGGGCTTTGCTCCGCAGAGCTCTCTTCCATGATGCCGCCGCGCGATGTGCCTGCCAGACAGATCCGCCTGACTTCGGCGTCCCATCCTAACCGTGTCAAACTTCGTGCATCCAGAACTGGTCGATACGACCGCTCCTTTGTCCGAAGGGTGTCTAGATTGTGGAACAATCTACGGGAGGAAGCCTTTCCCAGTTCTACTAACCTTAGGCAGTTCAAAAATCGTATTAACAAAATTTATTTGGGATCATCATAGCAGCCGCGGTGTTCCGGCATTTAGGCTTCTGCCTGCGCGGCTGTTTCGATATAAAAAAAAAAAACAAGAGCCAACCTACACATTGCAGAATAAAATGGCTAGAAGACCTCAAATTTTGAAGGCGACAACTAGCCACAACCACGCGGGCGGTTATAGCCACTTGCTGTGGTACTTCAAGCCCATTATTTTCCTTGTAGATCCTTTGGGCTTAAATTACCACAGCAAGTGGCTATAACCGGCCGCGTGTGTAGTGAATATAATTGCAATATGTAGCAATATCTAAGTATAAAATATAAGTGACTGAGTAAGTTTATCGACAGTCCAAAATTATAAAATGTATTTGCTAGTTAGATGTCCACACTTGATCATGTTTAGAAGAGGGTTCTTTAACTGATCGATGACAAACGACTGCTCCGTCGTTCCTAGGGAACCGAGATTGTGGAAAAATCTGCCCGAGGAGGGGTTTCCAATTTATGGTAATCTTAGGTTGTTCCAAAAAAAATCAACAAGGTGGATTCAAGCTACTTATACCAGTCACGGCGCATTAGTATCTGCAGTAAAATAAAAATAATATAGAATGAATAGAAAAACATAAATTTTTTCATTATCTTTTATTTAACTTCAATTTCCCATTTTTGCCGCTGAAATGCCTTAGTAATCTAATGGTGACAAACTTTTAATTTGTGTCCATCTTGTTTCAGTTCGAGAATGTTTGGCCAACCTGCCCCCCATCTTCACGATGGACATGAACAACGTGGTCATTCCTGAATCGACGCCGGTTGGTACAGTGATCTACCGTCTGGAAGGTAACGACCCAGAAGATAGCTCTGTCAAATACAATATCCACGGGACCGACGTACTCCAAGTAAATCATACTTCGGGGGAGGTCACCGTCGTTAAATCACTGGATTATGAGGTACGATTGATAATGCTAACCACCTAAAATAATTTCTGTTGAAACCTTGGTCCTATAATTGATTAACGCATTATCTAAGAAGATTCCCGACCATATGCTGTATTTAGATGTTCATTTACAATGTCCATCCTCACATTCATGTTGCTTACTAGGATCGCATATCCCAGCGATGGAAAAGGCAACACCACAGCTTAGATAACAATCAGCTAATGCGAATGTTAATTCCCCCAGTACAACTATGAAAGAGGTTTTAGTGCTCAGCAGCCGCCGGTGTTACCACGAACCCTGCCAGAGGCCGCAGATATTTGTAATCGTCAAAATTATACTATTCCGGTATAATCTGGTGTAGAATGTGTAAACCAATAATAAAAACGAATATGTTTGTCCAAACAGAAGTGACGAAGTATTCATGACTATTTATTTATGAAAAAGTTCTGAAGTAATTTCGTACTGATGAAAGTATTTACATTAAAAATAAAAATATTTCTAGTTCTTGATGTTATCTAAGCTATAGTAGGGCTTTGGATCAGAAAGTGAATAGATATTTCTATGTTCTTTGATAATTCTCTATACACTCGACCGACCTTACTCACAACCTCTTCCACAGTCAAATCAGCATTTTCTTGCATCTATCTATCTATCACAACCACTTCGTCAGCTGTATGCGTGCCAGACATAATTTTAGCGAATCGCACCTGCCAAACAAGTATCATTCACCGATTACGATCCTGTGCATGACGAAACACGGGCGCAAAGCCCAGGACACGAGATGGCCCCCTGGCCAAGCGCGTCCTTTGATTGGTCAGGTGGAGGCCCGTCATTGCTAGCCAATAGCGAGGTGCCCGTCAGATAGACAGCTACCGTTCAAGTGCACATCATGCGTTGATCACGCATCGATAATTGCTTACGTCTACTTTATTTCTTGGGCGAACGTGGTTTATGTCTATTATTTCCTCCTTTACAGACTTTACTCATACTGTGACTGATAATAATTTTGATATTTCAAGGGTTTACTCCGGATTCTTACAGCTGTACTAAAAATTATGTATGGAGGTGGGTAAAGATCGGCCATTTGTTACCCAACTGTAACATATTACTTTCTCAATATTTAAACCTAGCCGAAGGGAAAAATGTCAGTTTTCTGTTGAAATCTTTTCATTACGTAAATAAAACAGCAAAAACAAGATTACAAATACCAAAATGTTTGCGAAAAATGTATTTATTTATTAGGATGGGATATGCAGAGTCAATCTACTTGACTCCATTTTCGAGCTTGGCATAGTAGCATTCTTGTGTCTTAGGCCCGTATCGTCAGTCGTCCCTACAATTGTAGGGCGCCTTTATGGCCTCCTTGATTGTCATAGTTTTCTACTTCTCCGTGTCAGCGCTCTATTTTGAGGTTATGTCACAAACATCTATTTGCATCAAATTGTGCTTGCTTTTGAGTTATATCATGTTTTATCAGCCTGAAATTTCCTACAACGCTGACACGGGACAAGTGTAATCTAGAAATTTTTGAAGGAGAGAAAGGAGTATGACAATCAAGGAGGCCATAAACGCGCCCTACAATTGTAGGGACGACTGACGATACGGGCCTAAGGGACGATATGTCAGTCGTTTCAACAATTGTAGGACGCCTTTATGGCATCCTTGATTTTCATAGTTTTCTTCTATTCTAAATCAGCGCTCTGTCTTGAGTATCTGTCACAATATCTGTACCCTATTCCACGAGTATCCATCACGGTAGAATGGCGGCTGATTATCTAGTAATATCTCAATATTCCACATATCAGCACGGGACACATACATGTACTTGCCAACAGCTCTTTTATTTAGAAGAGTTCATTTACATACAAAAAACAAAACGCCACAAACAAGTTATTCTAGATTTATAACCTATTCATTATTGCCAACGTTGCGTTACAAAAATGTCATTCTTGGTTATCAGCTGCTCACGTCAGTTGACATCGAAGCGTGATGGACACTCGTGAAGTAAGGTTTATTTCCATTAAATTGTTCGTGCTTTTGATTTATATCATCTGTCTTACCAGCCTGAAATTTCCTACAATTCAAAAAGGAAATACAACTTCACAATAGGAGAGCGCTTACGCTGACACGGATCAGGTGAAATCTAGAAATATCCCAGCCTTTCTAAGGGAGAGGAAATACTATGACAATCAAGGAGGCCATAAAGATGTACAATTATTGTAGGACGCCTTTATGGCGTCCTTTATTTTCATAGTTTTCTACGTGTTAGCGCTTTGTTTTGAGGCTATGTTACAAATATATATATACCCATCAAATTGTTCATGCTTTTGATTTATTTGATCTGTTATATCAGCCTGAAATTTCCTACAATTCAAGAAAGAAAACATAGCTTCATAACAGGAGATCGCTGACCCTGACACAGAACAGTAAAAATCTAGAGCTCAGCTTTTTCGAAGCTTAGAAAAGACTATGAAAATTGTCTGCGAATGACTATATTGTAGAGTTAGCTACTATAGAAGGCAAATGGGCAACATATTAGAAATAATAAGGGTCCCAAAACAGACCCTTGTGGAACACCAGATATGATATTAGTAGAGTTAGAACGACTAGTCAAATATTCCGTGAAGAACGATATAAATATATTATCAAAGCCTAAACACTCCGATTTAGCAAGGAGCAGCTGATGATTCAATTTGTTGAATACTTTAGGGCCGTATCGTCAGTCGTTCCTACAATAAATTATTGTAGGACGCCTGAAATTTTCTACATTTCAAAAAGAAAACCTAGCCTCACAACAGGAGAGCGTTGACGATGACACGGACCAGTAGAAATCTAAAAATACCTCAGTCCCTCTAGAGGAGAAAAGGGACTTTCAAAATCATGGGGGCCATAAAGGCGTCATACAATTATTGTAGGAGGCCTTTATGGCACCCTTGATTTTCATAGTTCTCTAATGTTCCGTGTCAGCGCTCTATTTTGAAGGTTATGTCACAAATATCCATTTGCAACAAATTGTCCATGCTTGTCTTCTATATTATCTGTGTTATCAGCCTGAAATTTCCTACGATTCAAAACGAAAACATAAGTTTACAGTAGGAGAGAGCTGACGCGGACAGAACGGTAGAAATATAGAAATACAACAGCCTTTCTGAAGGCGAGAAAAGGCTATGGAAATCAAGGAGGCCATACAAGTCATACAATTATTGTAGGAATGACTGACGATACGGCCCTTAGTTTCACAAAAATCTGTTATTTCGTCCTTTTGTCTACTTAAATGCTCTTATATTTTTTCAGAAAAACCAAACGTTAAATGTGGTGATCAGCATTGAAGACGAGGTTGAAAACGGAAAGAACAACATCGTTGAAGTACCCATTACTGTGATCATTTCAGACGAAAATGATAATGAACCACAGTTTCAAAATGTAAGTGCTGAAATCACGCAAAGGTTAAACTATTTTTTCATAGTCCTATTTTAGTTTCGTGGTCATTTGGTCTAACCTCCCACTAAACATAGATGTATAAATTTGCTCTAATGTTATATTTCTTTGCTACTGGTTATGTAAAAATAAAGTGAAACACTAAAGCCAAGTAAGGTAACAATTAACTTAAAAACTGTTGAAAATGTCCAGAACAGTTTACTTCTCTATGCATGTAGTATTTATGTAATTACAGTTACTTTATCTCTACCAGAATATAATAGTTACATACATATATCACTGCCATTTATTCCATTCCATTAAAAAAATTGTTATTGATGGATGAATAAAAGAGTACCAGTGTATCTGAAGCAGTAGTTAACTTTTTTCCATCAATTCAGTGGTATTATTTATTGATCGCTTGAATGAAATAGAATTAGCATACAAGACAGGTTAAGTATCGGGAACTAAGTGTATTAACAGCAATTTACTTAAAACAGGGTATACAAACTGTGTCATAAATTTCCGCAAATAAAAGATTCACATTAGTAACCTAAATGAGTGAAAATTATTTGTACAGCAATTTCAGACAAAATGATATAAAGTAAATTATGTTAGAAGGCGGAATGCAAAATTTAGAGAATTCATCTTTTTAGTCTCAACAAAAAATTCTGAATACATAAATATGCATTTCAATACATCTACAAATACGGAAAACAGTATCATTATTTACACAACTTAATGAAGCTGCCCGATTCATCTTTATTCTCTGTTTACTAAGTCAGAGCCCCTCACTCATAGCATTTTCCACATTGTACTCATTGGTACGTGTTATGGTCTCTGAAAACAATCGAAACAAAATCAAACAAATACAAAATGATTTGAAATGTTGTAATATATATAAAACCGATTTTTCAACGGATGTGTTAATATCTGTAGCTCAGCTTAAGTCCAAATAAGTGGTATTGACATAATTGCAATTTGAATATTTATCTTTTGTATTGTATGTTGAGTTAATTTATAAAGTTGTCACTTTCTAATTTTTACAGATTGACGCTGTAAACAGCAGACAAAAATTAAAAATATCACGAATTTAACATATAAAACTTATTTTAGGCAACAATGGACTTAACCTAGTCTGGATGTGAGATACAGATATAAACACAATTTCCATACCTAGCAAGCATTTTATGAAGTTGAGGGGTTCAAGGCAAAAGTCTTTTGCATCTTTGCCTCCTATAGATTTGATGAAGTTCACCTGAAAGTTGTTAGTCGAGTATGAGGTGTTACTCATGTTCTGCAAACATCTACAATCATTGATTAAGCAAAGGTTGGAGTTCAGGCTGTTTTGATACAGCATATAACTTTGATATAGAAACAGTACTATTATTTATAATAATATATGAGTGATGTTATGTGTGCGTTGCACTTACTATGCTTATACTGTCTAATTGTGGCTGTATTTTAATTCCTACCTGTTCCTACTATGAGCTTAGAAAGTGTTTTCACAAATCACGAACACGACATCAGGAGCAGAGAACTAGACAAATCATTAGCAAACCAATGTTGCCATATGTTCAAATTTCACCTCATGTTTAATGAACTATCAAAGCTCATACAAAAAATCGGATTTTTTTCAAACAAACAAAAAGTTGAGCAGTATCCACAACAATATTCAGTAACTATGATAATTTATGTCTGCCATCAAAATATTAAAATGCACCTTGATGTAATAATTCTCAGAATTTCTTGGTCAAATAGCATTATTATAAATTATTAATATAAACTGACAATATTACCTTACCGCCAACATCAATACCTACCACGAACACTGACAGAAATTGTTTGCCTAGATGGAATACAGGGTGTTCGAAAAATATACGATATTTTAGAATGTCCGGAAATGGAGAGTTTTCAAGGGTGATAAATTTGAAAAAAAATATTAATTTGTTGTAGTGTACTTGATGTCATGGTACCTATTCGGAAAATTGCAATAACAATCTTTCCTTGGAATTTTTTTAATTGTTTGTTTTCCAAGCTATTTGTGATTTTTTGAGACAAAATTAATAAACCAATGTTGTACATTGACATGCAATAAAACTGTTTTTTTTTTTGAGAGATACGAAAAAATACAAGAGGCAAAGAAGTTGTATTTTTAGATGCTTAATCAAACAGTAAATATTAAAGTTACAAAAAAGGCAGTGGCGCACATTTTTTGACAATAATATTCACTAAGGTGCCCCCGGGACGCCACTGGACCTAATAATTTTAGTCTATTTAGGGCTGAATTAGCCTCTTAATACAACAAATAATATTGCCAAATTTAAACAAAATCTAGTGAATATTTTTTAAGTTATTAATAAAAAAATGATTTTTTCAGAGTTTTCACACTGTATCTTGAAAACTCTGCATTTCCGGACCAATGTTTATAAAAACTTTTTTTCATATTTTTTAACAGGGAATTACCCTCTGAAATATCTTCGTCTATTTTTCAAACACCCTATATAACAAAAAAATGCTAATATTATATACCATGCCCTACATAATCCTTACATCCTAATTAAGCTATAGACTCACCACACTCAGTAACATAAATATTACATAAATGTGAGATCGATGTATTCAATCTAACAAAAATTATGTAAAATGTAGGGTATACGTTTTACATAAAAATGATGTTCATGTAACACACTTGTTTAGTGGGCTCTAAATGCATGCTTTTACTTTCCACACCAACTAGCGAGGAAGCATTGTAATCGCGAAAAATTTAGAAAATGAAATTATTCGGTTCTTTTCTAACAATTCAGAACGGTCATTTACTGTAGAGCATATGAGTTCAGCCTGTAAGTAGGCAACATCATATCACTAGTTTATTTGGATGGCTGTATTTGACAGTCTGATGATTAGGAATTGCTTGTTGGAAAGATCCGATTTTTTCATCTTACATAATATGTGCAACGCGAAAAACCATGTCAATCATTCCCATCGGTCTGTCTGTCTCACTGTCTATCTGTCGGTCTGACTGTCCGCTAATCTCTGGCCCTTGTATAATTTTGAAAATCCCGCTTGGTGGTGGTGGGGCTACGGGCAAGAAACAAAAAAATAAAAACTGTTTCTCTCTTTTCGATACCCCTATTCATTCCAAATATGTTCTTAAATACAAACTGATCTCTGATTTGCACTAAACGACCACAGAAACCAATATGACACGCGTCTGAACTCGAATGCTAAACTTATTTTAAAATAGTCCTGGAGTTGACCTTGAAATTACCTTCAAATGCCTTCATATGCCTTAACTTGTAACATAAGGAAAGGTGTTTAAAGAAACTGCCTTAAAACTTTACCCGCGCCCATGATCAATCAGTAACTTAACAAATATAAATATACCCGTAATTAAAATTATATACTGTGAGGAATAAGTTATCGACGACAGACCGATAGACGGATCTATCTAGCATGAATTGTACATGAGAAAATTGGCATACTCTTCAATATATGTTTCAAAACAACCATTTCAAAACTGCTCATCCTATTGAAGACTATTTGATACGTTTAAGATGATTTCCTTGTTATTAGTACATATTTTAACGAATGACTTGAACATTTGCAAACGTCGTAATTTATAATTGTGTTTAGTTTTTCTAATATATAAAATGCGACGTCTTGTCTTATCTTCTAAAGAAGACAAAACTCAGTCTTCAATCACGAAATATTCTGATTCGCAGACACCGTACGACTTCACAATCCCAGAAGACACAGAACCAGGTTTAACCGTTTTCACAGGCATCTCCGTAACAGACATAGACACAGCTGGTAGCAACATAGAAGTGGAGTGCTTCGTATATCCAGAGGATCCTTTCGCCTGTGACAACTTCAAAATAGAACCTCTGTTGTCTGAGCTGAACACTTACAATGGCGTGATTAAGCTCAAGCGGAAGCTCAGTTATGCAGAAAAGAAGAAGTATAGATTTGGACTCAGAGCTACGGTTTGTACTAATAGAGAACTAGTCCAAATAAGTTTTTTTAATACTGCTTATATCGTAATTTAATATCGTACAAAACTATATAGCCAAAAAAAAATTTCACATTCTCTTTGAATGGGCAGTAGGCACTGACGTCAAACCGTGCATGCAGTGGGAAACGTTGAATGATTTGAAATGAAGGGACTGTCGGCTGACAGACTAATAAACGTGAGTGAGACAGTGTAAATTGTCAAAATGAAACTGCCTTTCTCATGGGGGTTTCAGGTCTAAAAGTTTTACTAGGGCTGCTGATTAAATATCTTGTTAAACATATTAGCTCATTTTTCACGGAAAAATGAGCGATAGAAAAAATGCAATCTAGGGTCTTTTATAATGCTCTTTTTGGAAATACATTCTAACATTTTCTCGTTGTCTAATTGAAAAACAGAGTATCTGTTTGCGATTTTTGGTGGGGTATTAAGGCATTTGGAGCAGAAGTTTGGATGGGTTAAAAAGATGAATAATCCGTAACTAAGAGTTAGGAAAGTAGTAGTGTACTGACTGACATTTTCAACTTGACTCTTACTTTTATCTTGTCATCCTACATTACCTCACTTTTGTCACTGTGTCAGTTGACATTCCAAGGTTTCCAGCTTATTATACAGGGTGTTAATTAAGTATGTACCATAAATTTAACAGACGAATCTTTGAGTAATTTTAAGACAAAAAGTTCATATAAACATAGGTCCGCAAACGAATATATCGTCGCTGTTCTGACAAATGGACGTAAGCGCCAGTAACATAATTTTACAGTAGAGCGATTTTAGGAAAATATGTATCTTAGATGAGTTGATGATTCTGTAACTAGCAACGATATTTTTTTACAATTTTGTATCAAAGTGAATCATCAGGGACACTTTCAATCTGTCATAACGTGATTGCAAAGCTCGCACGATATTGTCCTACAAAATGGCCACTTTGGACATACGCCCGTTCATCAGAGTTACTTTACAGAGGTATGTCACTTACGCCCTTTTTCATTAGTAATTCTAAACATACACAACGGTTCCTATCATTAATGACATTTTTATTTAAACAAAGAAAACTTCAAAATATAGTAATTAAACAGAGGATGTATGCAAATTATAAAAAACTGAGGTGTTTAATGATGCGGGAGGTTCTTGAAGTATTGTTGAAACGTTAGATCTCGCACTATGGGTGTAGGTCCAGTACATAGCTCAACAAGGTTTTCGTATTTCAGGCTGTCTAATTTAATTGGACCATTATTAAGTCTACGTACCGGCTGTTTCAGGACTTCAAGAGTGTTTCTTTTCAGAGATAATGTGTTATACTGATCAGCCAGATGACTGGCTTTTAGAAACAGTTGCGGAACATCTTTCTTTACCATTACTTCCTTGATTGCGGCGAAATTAACATTTTCCCCCGTGTCAAATTTTCTCAGTTGTCGAATGCGGAGTTGTTCAGCCACAAACTTGTAATCCAGAAAGTCAGCATTTTCCATAGGGATGACAGTGTATGGAGAATTCCGTCTTGCCAATTTAAGAATAGGAGGAAGCTGAGCAGGAATAAAGACATCTCCTGCTAAGGCTAAAGCTGTCGAAATAGAATTGTGGGCAGAGTCGCCCTCGCTTTGGCCGTGATTTGTTTCGAAGAAAGATAATGATATTTTTTTAATGTTTTTGGTATTGGTTATGGTGTGCAGCAACATGGCTAAAACAATCGTGTTCTTATTTTGGCCACCACAACCATCTGCAAATAGTCTCACTTCTTTTATTCCCTGGGTATCCAGCTGAATAAGGTAGTTTGCCACGCATGTTGATATTTCGTTGGATCCTCGTTTACTATTAATTTCGTTCCAAAGATAACACAAGCAGTTTTTGTTTCCTAGGTTGTAAATCGTTCAAAACCTCACATTTCAACTATAAATGTCAGAAGCACCAAACCACGACGCATGTTTATCTCAAATAATATATTACTTTAAGTCAACAAAAATGTGCTTACCTTAAGTTTAGACTTTCAACTTTCACTTAAACATACACCTCACCATCTGTTATGATAACTGGGGATACCTAGACGTTCTAGAAAACCCGTAAACATGCAGGAGATGGCGCAACAGTATCGGTTATCACCATAGCCACCTAAAACTACGTTAGATATAGGTGGCTATGGTTATCACAGTTACATACTACGGGCGAAAGCGACACTAAAGCGCAATAGATGATGTGACGAACAGGCGTATGTCCATTTATGGATTTACGCCTCTTAGCCAGATTCCCTATCTTCTATTGATGTCGCTTCCGTCCTTACTGACTATGATGTATACTCCGTGGTATGAGCGATGGAGATACGTCCATCTTTCAGAACATAGGTATACCCCTCGAGAGTTTCTCAGTGGTTTATCTCCTATTTAGAGATTGTGTCGCTTACGCCCATTTGTCAGATCAGCGACGATATTTAACAAAAAAAAGTACGCCCCTGACTTTTGTACAATTTTTATGCTGCTTAGAGCGAGCAAATGGAAATACAACTTTTTTGTCTCCTGAATGTTTTTCGTATCTTGCTTAGTTTTCGAGAAAAAAAGTCCACTTAATTGCATATCACTGGACCACTCAAGGAATATGGGGAAATGTTTAATTTTGGATTTCATAATGTTTTTATAACTCTTTATTACTATTTATGATAATGATATTCAGTATTTGTAGCTGTTGTTGTTAAATAAAATCGTTTTAATTTATTTCTGACTTTATTTGAATAAGACGTTTCGTCTATTGTCACAGGTGAATAGAGTGTTTAATTCTGATTCCAATAATGTATAATACGTCATACATTGGCATTGCCAAACCTTAGTTTTTCCCAAAAAACAGAACTTCCTAGTAAGTGTTTCAAATTTAGATTAGATGGTCATTTGTTTCGCATACCAGATTTATCGCAAAATAATTTTTATTTTTTCTGATCTTATTTGAGATGAGATTTCAAAATAAATTGCAATTTGTCATTGCCACTTTCTCTAAAAGTTGGCGTAGTAAAATTCTCAATTCGACATTTCTTTTTCCGACTTCCATCATCAACTTTGTTTTTTCATATGGACACTACTCGTATATTGGAATTTTTTACATTTAAATGGACTTTTCAGTCCTAAATTCAGTGATGTATTTTGCTTTGATGGCCATGAATTTGTTATTAGAACGAAAACAAGTGATTTTTTTTATTGATGGTAACAACAATAAGAATCATAAATTAGTAGAGATAAATAATAATAATAATGTTTATTGTCCAAACTATAAACAGATAACAAGAAAGGACATATTTTAGAACAATAATCATGAAAAACCCGCAGAAGACTTGCCTTGTACGCAGGTCTGCATGAGCTTATAAATAATATACGTACTACTTAAACTAGAAATAAAATGTCACACGTGGATTTTCGCTATTTTGTAGGCAAACTCTGACTCTTCTCTATACATTGTTCACTGCTCGAATTATTTCTATTCTTCTCAGTCTTCCAAACTAAATTACTATGTTCAACTTGAGGTCTGGTCTGGTATACGAAACCAATGAAATCTGATAATTTCAAGGCATACCCTGTTTTTCTAGAATAATTAAGATTTGGAAACGTCAATGTACACATTTTTGAAATCAAAATTAAAAACTCTATTCAGCGGCGTAAAAATAAGATAAAAAATAAGTTGATGCTGAAGGACAAGACACAAAACGTCATATTAAAATTCTAATTATGCTATGTTGTAGAGGAGAAAAAGTGGCGATGTTAATGTGCAATTTATTCAAAAATGACACTACACATAAAGTCAGAAAGTTAGTTACCTAAATATACGCAACTTTCCCCTCATTAACGCGACTTCGTATCTTTTACAGCTTCCGAGATCCCAATGGTGAGGGTCTAATTAGAAATACCCTATGTATAGACCCTTTATACAAATACAATATGTCTAGATCAGTCGATGAGAATAGTAAAAAAAATCGATGGCTGAAAATACCTGTGCTCGACAGACTAAGGATAAGGAAGCTGGGTAAACTAGATGCCAAAAAAGTGTATTTCAGTAATTAGAGGGTTTGAGTGTAACGTAAAGGAGTAGGAGGGTCAGAAACTTGCGAAAAAACTTGATAATGAATGAATATAACGACATGCGGTTTGCATTAGTTGTAAGATTTTTCATGCTCTTTCAGAATAATGAAGAATAAAAATACCATTGCAATTCAAGTTCTAGAAAAATTGCATTTTCAATTTTGAGGTTAGAGTTACGCGCCCTAGTGGCCACTCTAGTTGGATGAAAATAATTTTTTATTGTAGATTTCTTAACCGATAGCTCTAGCGTGACTGGTTGCCGTGATACAGCCGGAGTCCTTTATTAATGGACCACCCGGTACAAATCCGCAGATTAACACACCTCCAATATCTGACAGGTGGGGCATAGGGGATATCAATATTTGACGCGTTCAA
Organism: Acanthoscelides obtectus; assembly: GCA_963669975.1. NCBI lineage: Eukaryota > Metazoa > Arthropoda > Insecta > Coleoptera > Chrysomelidae > Acanthoscelides > Acanthoscelides obtectus. The sequence goes on from CAVLJG010000001.1 coordinate 62,402,432, forward strand.
GTATTTCTATGAAACTCTTTCACCCCACTTCATCATATAATATTTTTTTCGCTTTGCGATATAATCTTCAAAACCCAGCAGGACTCTACGACGCTCGAATAACTTCACATTTAGCCTCTCGGACTCTCCAACTACAATCCATGAAAGTACAACTAACAGACAATATCGGAAGTTTTGCTTAATATATTCCAGTACTTTCAGAGAATAAATTAAAGCAACGGTTCTTTGTTACCAATCTCATGTGCGCAAGAGCAGATACGTTTAAAATCGGTTTGTGCAGTTCTTGTTTATATATACAAACCTAAATGCCATGCCACCGCGGCTGCTATGAGGATTCCAAAAAAATTTGTTAATCCCATTGTTGAACTGCCTAAGGTTAGTAGAACTGTGAAAAGCTTCCTTTTGTAGATTGTTCTCGGGAGCGGGACAAAGGCGCTCCTGTCGTATCGGCCAGTTCTGGATGTACGAAGTTCGGCACGGTTAGGATGGGAAGCCAAAATCAGGTGGATCTGTCTGGCAGGCAAATCGCGCGACAGCATCATGGAGGGGAGCTCTGAGGAGCAAAGCCCGTTGGTTTACCGGTAGAAAAGAGCTAGATCGCCGACAGGTCGCCGGTGTGAAAGGGTTCCAAGACTGTTAGAGAAGAGTCATCGATCAGTCGGACAGCCCTCGTCTAGACAGCATCGAGCATAAATAATGTAGTCGTGGCGGCAGCATACCAAAGGTGTGAGCAATACTAGATGCTAGGCCTTATCTGGGCCGTGTATAGAGTGAGGAGGTGATGCGGAGAAAAGTACTTCTTAGCCAGAAACAATATACAGACTAAATTTTTCCCAGCAGCTGCCGCTATTGACAAGTCCTCGTTTATCTGGATTCCGACCAGCCGAAATGAACGGCTCTTTGGCAGAACTCGGCCATCCATAGAAACCGGATGAGTTCTAGGACGCTTTTTGTTCGTCAAGATACAGTACTGTGTATTGGAAGCATTAAACTGTACAAGACTGTTGTGTCACCACGCAGTGATAACCTCCAGGTCTCTCGTCAGAGAAGAAGTCGCCGCTAGTCTTCTTTTTTCCAACTCAGCGGCAGATATCGGCTTGTCGCTCTGAATTCCTGCAAGGAGAGTGCTGTCATCAGCAAAGCTGTGGATTGGGACGGCCGTACAGGAAAGGAGGTCATTGATATGTAAGTCGGGGCCAAGACCGATCCCTGGGTAACACCAGCGTTGACGATGTGGGATGAAGAGGAGAACCCGTTCATTACGACGGCTATCTTGCGGCCAGAGAGGAAGTCAGCCACCCATCTGCAAAGCTTCTCTGGGGGGTCATAGGATGGAAGTTTGCCTAAGAGGGCAGCGTGCCACAGCTGATCAAACGCTTTCATGATATCAAGAGCAACGACATGAGCCTCACCATAAGACTGGATGAGTTTACTCCACAATTACGTGGCTTAAGCTAGGATGTCCCCTGTGGATCGCTAGTGCCGGAAACCATACTGCCTGTCGCTAATCAAGCCGTGACGTACGAGGTAGTCCAGAAGCTCGCGATTTATGCACCTACCCATCACCTTACTTAAAACAGAAAGCAGAGCTATAGTCCTGTAGTTGAAAGGGTGAGTCTTAAATCCTTTTTTGGGACGGGTTGGACATGAGCAAATTTACAGTTGTTTGGAAAGGAAGGAAGAGACGCGAAAGAAGTGGAGCAAGCTCCGCTGCACACCTCTTCATTACAACGGCAGGTATGAAGTCCGGAACAGAAGCTTTATTGATTTCGAGCGACGTCTACGGTCTTATGCCTGAATGTTACTTCAGCAAAGACCTTGGCGAGCACTTATCCTTTGAGTCGGTTACAATCGTTTCATCCTGACACGTATGTGGTGGAAGGCTACTCGGCAGTACGAAATTTCTCCTACGAAAGTTAAGTTCCGCACATGGTGCAATTAGTCGCTCTCGTTACTTATTTTGTGAAAAGACCTATACTTGCATATTCTTCACAAAAGATACAGGATCACGCATGTAATGATATTACAATTTGAGCAAAAATTACCTTGGTCATTTTGCCTCTGACGTAAAAATATAAAATCCCACATATTTCATCCAATTTCTCATGAGACAGTTTTTTCCTGTGCGCTGATCTGGAAATCTATTACTCATTTTTAGCTAGGCCCACCCATATACCAACAAGAGTTAATTCAGTCCCAGAATATAACGATTTATTCTTACAGGATGGACAATTAACATCAATGACGGATGCTACAGTGAAAGTCGGAGATGTGCAGGATACCCCACCTTACTTCGTAGGAGGACTTGAGGCAGAAGTTAGTGAAGACGCTCCAATTGGCACCTTAGTCATGACAGTGCATGCAGAAGATGGAGATAGGGGAGTGCCCAGGAAGATACAGTACGAGATAGTGAACGGTAAGTCATGGTGTCAAAGTAGATAATATCGATAATTGAGTTAATAAGTTGAATAAAACAAATCATACAAAAATATTTTTATGGAAAATGTTCGAATATATAAATTTAAAAGAGGCGTCAAGTAGAACGACTGCACCTCGATACTGGATAAATAATAATAATAATAATAATAATAATAATAATAATAATAATAATAATAATATTTATTACCCTCATTAAACAGTATATACAAAGTTTACAAACAAAAAAAAAGCCTTAAGACAAATGGCTATTAATGGACTATGGGTATGCACACCCTGATATCTTTATTATTCGACGGCTATGAAAAGCCTTGTACCTTGAAATTAAACCATACACTATAACGAGTACTAGTGAAAAACAGTACTGTTGATTTAATAAAATTGAAATTATGGTCTATAATATATAACTTAACTTTCGTACGTTCTGGTGTCTTCACTATTCGCAAGCAGTGGAAACCCCTCACAGCTGTTGATTTTATAGATTTTTTTATACCGGTCGGTCTTAGATCCTTTGTTGGAGATGGGTTGGACAAGAGCAAATTCAAAGTTTTCTGGGAAAGTACTGGATTCATAAGATATCTGGAAGAGACGCGAAAGAACTGCAGCAAGCTCCGTTGCACAGCTCTTCAGTACAATGACAGGAATCAAGTCCGGACCAGAAGCTTTGTTCATGTCGAGCGACAAGAGCACTCGTCTTATGGTCTTATGCCTGAATGTTACTTCCCGCATAATGTGGGGAACCCGCTGAATTGACAGTAGTTGAGCGTTGGGGGCGAGGTCCTTGGTGAAGTTGGCAGCAAAGATCTTGGCGAGCACATCCGCGTTGGCCTTTGAGTCGGACAAAATCGTTCCATCCTGACACGTAAGTGATGAAAGGCTACTGTGTGAGAAGTTTTTTTCAATCTGCTTGGCCTGCGTCCAGAAAGTCCGACTGCCACTGCGCTGCGACATTACCCTGTGTCGAACTTTTATATCGTGCTGGTTTTTGGCACTGCGAACCGCTTCGTTATATTTGTTTCTGGACACAACGTCGGCTTCTCTGTTCTCTACAGTGGAGTTTTGTAAGAACGTTCTGTGTGCCTTGATCTTCTGCTGGCGGGCAGTGTCACACGATTTGTTAAACCAGCCGTTGGACCCTGGTTTAGGCACTTTCACTATATGAGGGATGTATTCCTCCATTCCGACGTGTATAATTTCGGTTATCGAAGAACAGACAGCCGACGCATTCGCGTCAGTAAAACAGACATCTCTCCAAGGAAATATAGAGAAGAAGTCTCTGAGCCCCTCCAAGTCGGCATGCCCATAGTGCCAAATTTTGCGGCCTGTGCGAGTTTCTGCTTGTCACAGGGGGTTCTGAGCGAAACCTAACCTCCACAATATTGTGGCCTGAGTTACCCAGGGGGGACAGGTCAGCAGTGCTGTAAGGGATAGGATGCGTGGTCAGGAAGAGATCCAGCACAGCAGGCTACTGGCATGTGAGGAGACGCGGGGAAAAAAGTAGGGCTCGTCACCAGCTGGGTCAGCCCTTGAGTAAGAGCGAATGCTTCAACTGTACGGCCTGCTGCATCGGTGTTATTTGAGCCCAATCAAAGCTCACTATGCGCATTGAAATCACCGAGGAGAACTACCTTTGACGCGGGGTGATTGATGTTCAGGAAGTCGATCTTGACGGCGAGGTATTTAATTAGGTCATCCCAGTTATGGTCCGACAGAGAGCGATAAAGGCAGCAAATAAATTTGGGGGATGTTTTGGAGTTGAGGCGAAGCCACAGAATGTACTTTCCGTCTGATTCCAAAGAAACATCTCTGGAACAGATAAGACTGCTACGGACAAAAGCCACAACTCCCCCGTTCTTTCTCAGATTGGAGTGCCAATCGTAATTTGGGAAGCTAAGATGGACTCTGAGATTTTTGTCTCTGCCAAGAAAAGTATGGCGGGGCGATTGAATTTCAAGTAGTGATGAACAGCATCAATGTTGCTGTTAATCGCGCAGATGTTCGTGAAACAAAATTTTATCTTCGATGTTGTTCCATCGAGTTCACCCTCCACCCGGAGTGGAGTAAGTTTGCGCCCCGAATTCTTAGTACTCGAGGGATCGAGCATCATTAATTTCTTTGTTTTGGAAGATAACAGACTGCATAGCTTAGGTGTGGAAACATGCGGATATTTATAAGACACCCTCGGAAAAGCTAGCGGGTGCTACCGCTTCGGTCGACTGGTCCTTGTCTACCACCTTCTTTTTGCGTGTTAATGATATTAAATAGACTTAAAGTGGCCCTTGGCGGACTTGTACCGCCACCCGGCAATCGGTACTGAGGTATTCCTTAACGCGTATACAATCACTTGAACGGGAAGAAGTTGTATACTGGAAACAACAACTTCCGGAACAAGCATTTGCCACGGCCCCGCTCAATAGGGTGGTTGTAATTTTCTTTTTCTTATAATTGACTTCACATAATATCTGGACAACTTCCATATGCCCTGGAGGTCAATTTTTGAAATGAGGGGAATAAATGAAAGCAACTGGGTATTTCCGAACACCCAGAATAAGGGCTTCCCGAATCATTATCGGGAGAAAAAGTGCAGAAATCTCGCCGTCGTCCATCAGTCTCATACCTAATGATGAAGTTAACTTTGTGACAGAACGATTAATGATATGTAGAACCGAAATCATATGAACACGTACCCAAAGACTTAAAACAATTTCGAAATACGCATAGTTGAAAAAATAAACCAACAAAATGGATATGCTCAATAGGAAGACATTATAATTGAACTCATGTCAAATATTCATTAAAACTCATCGTCTTCTACATAAATATGCACCTTTTGTAATGTCCACCATGCAACTGCTCTATGTATAGGCATTGTCCTTTAGTGGATTAAAGCATATTTATTTACTTATTCTATATTGTTGCTATTGTTGTTATATTATGGAGTAAATAAACTACTACTATTACTACTACTAGTACTACTACCACTCAGGAACTTATTATTTTTCCGAAAGTGGATACATCCATAGATCTATTTGGCATATATGTCAACAGCTGCTAGAATCAATCACCATTAAAGTGAACCACGCCCACTTTCGCTCAGTGATTCTAGTACCTCGTTCAAAAATAGGATCCGGCATCATTACTAAAGAGATTTTTCACGAGATCCCGTAGTGAACCGGAGCGGGAACAGACGGAATTTCCCCTTCCTCTCGAAGTTTTGACAGTTTCAAGTTACACCGGGAGTGGTTAGATGGCACATGTTGCCCAAAATGTTTGCTTTGAGCTCTTTGATAAACTTAGCTGCCTTGTTTGAATCTGAAATAAAAGACCGATCGTTTTTTGTGCAATGTACATATATATCAATAGAATCAATCACTTCATTTGACAAGTGCGGTTCATATATCTTCGATGGCCTTCTCACTCGTTATTTAAAATCAGGTGGACGTGTTCCTCCATTTATGATTTAATAATTTAACTCAATTTTCGGCACTGCGAAGGCAAATTTTCAATTGAGATGCCTATTTTTTAAATGACATTGACATAAGACCTGTCACCCGCTAGTACCTCACAGTCGTTAGGCGGGTTCCCGTACCACGTGATTTTTTGACATTCGGACGACGTCACATCCGTCTTCCCCTATTCCGGTTCTTCGCGAAAATTTGAGTATCGGTTGCCGGTAGTGCACTGTGCTACACCGTAGACTCGCGAAAAAATCCTCTAAGTCGCGCATCGTCGACAAACCCGATAAAGCTGCGGCTGGGGCACGGGATAATAAAATATATTTCAATGATATTAATGATCCAACTCACACAACTCCCTATCCCCAATTTTTAACCGCTACAAAAAGTTATCTGCAAATAATAGTCAGAACGCCGATAAACTAAGCTCGAGCGTTTTTTTTTTTCATTTTTTGATCCTAGCTACACTACCACTGGACCGGTTATAGAAAACTGCAAATCCTTTACGTTCTGTACATAGTAGTAACCTTGTGTGGAAATTTCATTACAATCCGACCGACAGACAGGCATACTGACGGAAATGAGTTACCATGACTTTTCGTAATTTACACGTCATAATAACATCCATAAAACATTATATCACGTTATCGAAATTTTTCTTGGTTACAATACCTGCTGCCAGCGGCGTAAAGAAACATGAAAAGCCACTGTGTTCTTAGCATGTTTTTAATCAATAACTGGTAGTTAAGGCAGTACTAATGTATGTATTAAATACAGTAATTCAATTTATTTAATTCAGTTCGAAAAACTATTTCACGTTGATCTAATTCAAATTGTAGAAAGTTCTTACTTGCATTAGATCACATTATTTATATATTTTGACGGCACACATTTTAGTGGTTTCTGTGTCACAAAGTATAGTAATTAGAAATTATTGTGTATATAAACTCGATTGACAAATAATGGAATAACGCCATCTCATTTAATATTCACGCATTTCTGCTCTAGCTCTAGCATAATTATTGTTTTCCTTTCCAGATCCAAAAGATTGTTTCCTGCTTGACGCTATGACAGGTGAATTAAGAACAGCAAAACCGTTAGACAAAGAAGCTGTAGAGGATCCTAATGGAATCATCAAAATCAAAATAAAGGTAAATAGTCCTCGTGCCTTTTTGGAAAAGTACTTAAGTAACTCAAATGTTGGCAAGTATTTACCTGATGATACAAAATCTGAAGTTCAAAATATGTAAGATGTACATCAGTGATGCTGTCATCGGCACGGTTATTATATGAAAAACCTATATAATGTCAAAAAACCTACAAAATGTCAACTTGCTGACTAGATAGTTCCTAGGATGCAAATAGTTGATTCCGCGTTTGCTCGCTATGAGCGCTGTGAACGTCACTAAAAGCGCATCAATGGCCATACTGCAAGTCAGTTTCCAGCATGCTTTGTTGGTTGTAGAATTCCGAGACGGTGTGTAGAGTATATCTCTAAAAAGATGTGACAAAGAAAATTGGTTGAGTAGCAGTATCGCATTCTGGATGTTTGTGAGTATTGGCCTGCTTGTGTATAAAATCAGTGATATTCACTATGTGAGAAAATCATTACTTATATGTTGCCCATGAAGTATATCTATTAGCTGTATCAGTCGGCATACTTGTATTGTCCTTTACGCAGAGAGATTGTGTATTCAAATTTATAAATTACGATTTTCCACAATTATAAAATTTAAAAGGCTGGAAATGAAAAATAGTCTAAAGTGTAATGACTTTTTCATGTTTCATGAATATTCCTGTCTGTAGCATACTTTCTCGCCTGTTAGGTGTAATATACTTCACCAGCCAGGGATTTTCGTATCTCTCTCATTTTTGGAATTCAGAAAATTTACATATCTAATTTCCAGGATGAATAAGAAAAAGTGGATGCGAAACTAATATCTAGCTTTTCATATATCTCAAGAAAGTATATGTGAGACAAGAAACCAATGGAATTATCGACACATATTACGTTAGAACACAAATCCTCTCTATGCACCTATGCACTCCCGTTTTCTTCCAGCTATAGTATACAAGCTACAGCATAGACCTCCAATAATGCCTTCTCGAAAGCGGATGTTAGCTCACATCAAAGCCAGACATTGATAGCTGAAGCGGCATGACGTTTAGACAACACGTACAGCTACTGAACGATTGCACATCAAGTAGCCACAGCTAGTTCTAAGTTGACATCTTGTAGAAACACCTACATAATGTCACAAAAAAACCTATATAATGTCAAAACAGACAGTCACTTTTCAACATACGTAATTTCCATGCAGGTCGAGGTTCAAAGGGTGTATCGGTAGTTCCTTCCACGTGATTGTTTGATATATTCTAATGTTCCTGCATTACGTCAATTTGCGTGGAGTACTGAATGGTGTTTCAGAGAAGATGGATGCATTTGTGGTAACAGAAATGTATTATGGGTAATCATATGGCTATTTTGTCTCTTAAAGGTTTTAGGAAAGCCGCTTTGGATCTACTGGTCATCTGGAGTGACCACTAATTCATAGTCATTTTACTTTGCTCCTGAAGGTATTCTGATGTTACCACAGTAATTTTTTGTCGCATATAGCTTATCCTTTTTGTCAGCATTCAAATGGTATCCAAAATAGCTCAGCCGCCGAAAACAACAGGTATAATGACAAAAAAAAAAGAATCATACCAATGCATTTAATTTTTTGAGAAAATTAACCATTTCTGTCGGAATGTCAAAAAATCCATCTAGCGGCCACATGTGAAACTAACAAAACTTCAAATATTATAACATATGTAGCCCAAGAGTAGCTCTTCTTAACTAGCCCAAGTTTGGCGAAGTCGGCTCAGCCGTTTCGAAGATACGTGTTGTGCTTTACGGAAAACTTTGAATACCCCCACCACTTTATTTTTAGAGTTACAGCAAAAATTGTCAAACAAAAGAGGTTCCGATAGTACTCGAATTTTAAGATCAGGTATTTTTTTGTTAGATTGATATAGCGGAATTTACAGAAACATCACTTTTTTAGATTCAAGATTGCCGTTACGTTCCCTAGCGGTTTTTCTCTTGGCCGTTTCAATAAGAACTTTTTTTGCCGCCAGGCTATACGATGGATAGGTTCCCAGATACAGTACCTCGCATTCTTAGTTGGTCACCCCTGTACTATCACTAACACCCCATGGTATACTTCAAATGGTAGGGTCACAGAAACCTACACTTATTGGGAACTAAATTAAATAACAGGAGAATCAAGCAGAATTGGACACTTCATCATCTCTTACGTGACTCCGTAGACAACGGAGTCGAGCAATTTTACAGGCTCACAAGACTCGGACAAAATTAAATCCTACAATTTTACGACCTACCAAAATTACTGCTTACAATAACGATCCTCAAAATTATTCTTTTAATCAATGTAAAATTTACTAGTTCCAGTTAACAATGCCATGTAGCCTTCCATCCGACATACTTCCCCAACTTTGCTCTCGTTACTTTTGTTTGTTCTTTTCACTTTTTTCACCTTGATTCTGACAGACAATCGCGAATAGAAGCAGCCCCTTGTTGATCCTCAATCAACAATAAATAACTTTGAATATAGAAATTCTAATGAAAAATCATTTGTAGACAGAAACCGAGTTTCATCATTACAAAATGGAGAGGCCACCACCCTGGTTGCAAAGCGGAAACTGCAGCTGCAAAAACAGGCGTCACCACGTTGAATAAAACCATCGAATCATCCCCTCCATTACCAATTTCATTAAAATCCAACAATGGGCATAATTTAAATTCTCGCATGAATACCGTGTACAATGCACAATGCCGGCTCTGTTTGTAATCTTCCCGTGTTTTCCCGCCGAAAATAATGTGTCTCCCTGAAAGCTTCAACCTCGTCAACATTAACATGGATGTAGATGGGGATACGTCACTCAGAAAACACCATAACGAACTTGCAGATCCGAAACTCGTATTTAATCATATGAATGTGTAGCAAACATCATTTGCTAACATTTTGGATGTTTTTTTTTTATTAAATATGAGAAGGCAGAGATGATGAGTCTAGAGAACATGTGAATAGTGAGAATATGCATGTTTCGTTGTTTTATCTATCGATTATTTCGGTAATATAATATCGTAAACACATGAAAATTTCTGTATTTTTTAAATATTTAAACCTATAGTTGATTTAAACACCGCATGTGATTGTATTTTTGGTTAACTTTCTGTCAACTTTCCACAGCTATTTTATATCATCTAGCTGTAATTAAAAAGAGATAGAAGTTTGGATGAAGAACGAGAACCTAAGCATAACCTACCATCTGCAAAATACGATACGGAAAGCACCGGATAAAGTATTTTTTCATATTCCACTGGAGGCTAAGATAAGAAAAAGAGTGGTATCTCCAAAAAGTAAATCATACTGTCGTGGATGACAAAGGTTATGTATCTTTTATCTAAAAAAATGTCACATATAGATAGTTTGCTATAAACTTATTTGTAAAGCCTACCGTATTTTGATATTTATCACCAGTCCTACGACATTTACAATTTATCTGTTGAGAAGGTGCACATCATAAGGAAGAAATATACCAATGAGAATATTGGTGAGGTATCTGCTCGCTTGCATATCATTTTCGGCCACGTCGATCTTCAAAATTTGACATACAATTTTTGACAATCAGATTCACGAGAAGTTACTCTAGACTGAATGTCGAAAAATGAGCAAGAAGAAAAAGAAAAATGAAGAAGACTGTAAAAATCAAGTGGATAGCCACAAAATTATGGTCAATAAAAATGAAAAGGATTCAAGTACAGCAATTAATCAAGAAATTTGGACGTTAATAAATAATGACAAAAATACGGAAACAGCACTTAACCAAGAAATTAAGAGACCTAATGAGAAAATTGAAATACTGAGTAAATTACTAGCTGAAAAAGGTAGGTTAGTTCATCATTTGTCCAACGAAAATCGTAGGTTCCAAGAGAACTACGATCTATTAGCCACCAACACCGTAGAAAAGTACACTATTACCGGCACATTGGAAAGACAAAATACACGAATGGAAGTATTTGAAAAATCAACCGCAACTAAAAATGTCTCATATTCTCAGCTGGCTGCAAGTACAGCATCACCAATCAAAGAGACAAGATCTTTGAAAATCATAATCATTACACCTGATCAACAACAACCAAACCTCCAGACCGATATGATTTCAACAAAAATTTAGACCTCGCGGTCGAAAACTGCAAAAAATGGAGCTGTAGAAATAAACGTTCAAGATTGTGTTCATACCCAACTTAAACAAGAAATCGAAAAAAATATACCTACATCCTACAAGATATCTGAACCAAGAATGTTCAAGCCAAGAATTATAATAGTTGGTTATCGTTCGGAGGAAAAAATTACGGAAGTAGAAGTACAAGAAGAAATTATCAAACCAAATCACTTTATGGCATTACTCATATTAATTAAAGGGGTGAAAACGGAGATAAGTCATCATAATTTTGGTAAAACGGGAATAAGTCATATACCGAACGTATAGACGTCCATCTTTGTGAGTGTAAAGTGGGATAAGTCATATTAGCTCCAGGTGCGAAGATATAGCTAATGCACTAAAGATTTATGTCGGTAAAATTGTAGAATTATCCAGTGTAAAGGAAGTCAAGTCATATTATCGCCTTGTTCACAGAATTATAATAGTTACGTGGCGTGCTCTAAAGAGATAAGTAGACTAATCTCCTTTTCACCGACTACACATCTGACTTAACCCCATGAAAGTTACTAGAATTCGTAAGATAGGTAGCAATAAAAGACGTATTGATACTGCAGTGTACCACCTTAGAAGAAATAGTAAGTTATTACAGCGTATATGCAAAGGGTGCTTCAGGATATTTGACATCAGTCAGTGAATCCAGAAAAAGAGAGACACTATTGGATAGTAGAGGGTCTCACCCTAACAGAAACAAGATATCTGACGAAAACAAACAAAAAGCCAAAGAACATCTTATCCATTCCTGCGTATGAGAGTCATTACACCCGGCAAACGTCAAAGAAATATTTACCACAGCACTACACGTTAGCGTCGTTGACCAGGCCTATAAAATGAAACATCCTACAAACTGTATAAATCGGAGAGCCCACGAAGAAATCTTCCACAGTTTAAATATGAAAATAAAGCAACCAAAAAAGATTCCTCATGCACTTGCGACAAACTCCAAATGCAATTGAAAATGTCCAAGTCAGAAGAAGAAAATGCCAAAATGGAACAATATTTGACTAAGCATAATCAACAATCTGATGAAGAATAGAATGCTAAACGGGATTATAAACACTCCTCTAAGTCAGTCAATGGAAACTATCTACTTCGATTCACAGCACTGTCTGAAAAAAACAGACATACAAAGTGGAGAAGCATTTTATAACCGTGAACTGTGGACTTATAATCACACAGTTCCTGACTGAATCTCAATACTTCAGTTTCTCACATCGTTATGTACTCTGATGCATGCGGTGGCCAGAATAAGAACAGATATATTTCTGCTGCCTGTCTAATCGCATTGGAAAATTCGGCTATCATTGACCATTAAGTTTTTGTTACCTGGCCATACACATATGGAGGCTGACCCAGAACACAGCCTAATTGAGAAGAGAAAGAGAAATATCGATTTGAAAATTGAGCATCCTCATGACTTAGCTCAACTTATACGCTTAGAAGATCAGAAGACACCTTTTGTGGTACATGAAATGGAACAATCACAATTTTTAAATGTTGCTGAATTATATTCCAAGTCATTAGTAAACAGAAAACAGAAAAGAATTTTACATTATTTTTGCTATATTATTTAGATATATTTTTGATAGCAATGGAAAAATTTTTTTAGGATTTGAAAATATTACCGTTTATGACAACAATATACTCGTAGTATCACAATGTAAAAATTCCTTAAGGTTTTACGAAAAAATGTCAAAATTGTAAAGTATGTTCAAAATATTTTCTCCTGCAATCAGCCAACCACCAAATGTTGTAACTGTGCATCTGCCAACCACAAGTACAACAAACAATATGATACAAATCATGGTCTAACTGATAAAAATTGCCCTACTTCCAAATTCTTCCATCATCCTCTACTGAGCGGGGCCGTGGCAAATGCTTATTCCGGAGGTTAATGTATCTAGTACACAACTTCTTCCCGTTCAAGTGATTGTACACGCGTTAAGGAATACCACAGTACCGATTGCCGGGTGGCGGTACAAGTCCGCCAACGGGCCACTTTAGGACTATTTTATATCATTAACATGATGGATCCCTCGAGCACTAAGAATTCCGGACGTACACTTACTCCACTCTCGAAATGTCCGGATGGAGGGTGGACTCGAGGGAACACCATCACGAACATCTGCGGGATTAACAACAACATTGATGCTGTTCATCACTACTTGCAATCCAATCGTCCCGCAATGCTTTTCTTGGCGGAGACAAAAATCTCAGAGTCTGCACCGATTAGCCATCTTAGCTTCCGAAATTACGAGGTGCACTTTAATCTGAGAAAGAATGAGGGAGTTGTGGCTATTGTCCGCGGCAGTATTTCCTGATCCAGAGATGTTTCTTTGGAATCAGACCGAAAGGACACTCTGTGGCTTCGCCTCAACTCCAAAACGTCCCCCAAATTTATTTGCTGCTTTTATCGCTCTCCCTTGTACCATAATTGGAATGACCTATCCCCGCTCCAGAGGTAGTACTCCTCGGTGATTTTAATGCCCATAATGAGCTTTGGTTGGTCTCAAACAAGACCAATGCAACAAGTCGTGCAGTTGAAGCGTTCGCTCTTACTCAAGGGCAGACCCAGCTGGTGACGAGCCCTACTTACTTCCCCGCGTCTCCTCACATACCAGTAGCCTGCTGGATCTCTTTCTGACCACGCATCTTGTCCCTTACAGCACTGCTGTCCTGTACCCCCTGGGTAACTCAGACCACGATGTTGTGGAAGTTAGGTTTCGGTAAGAACCCGCTGTGGCAGCAGAAACTCGCCCAGGCCGCAAAACTTGGCATTACGGACATGCCGACTGGGAGGGGTTCAGCGACTTCTTCTCTACCTTTCATTCGCGAATGCGTCGGCTGTCTGTTCTTCGATAACCGAAATTATCGACGTCGGAATGGATGAATACATCCATCATACAGTGATCTGGGTCCAAATCGTGTGACACTGCTCGCCAGCAGTAGGTCAAGGCACACATAATTTTCTGACAAAACCCACTGTAGAAAATAGACAAGCCGACGGCGAGTCCAGAAACGAATATAACGAGGCGGTTCGCAATGCCAAAAACCAGCACGATATAAATTTAGCCACAGGGTAATGTCGGAGCGCAATGGCAGTCGTTCTTTCTGGACGCTGGCCAAGCAGATTGAAAAGAACTTCTCACACAGTAGCCTTCCATCACTTACGTGTCAGGATGGAATGGTTGTATCTGGCTCAAAGGCCAAGGCGGAAGTGCTTGCTAAGATCTTTGCTCCCAACTTCAGCATAGACGTCCCCCACAACGTCCAAGTGCCGTCAATCCAAAGGGTTCCCTACACTATGCGGGAAGTAACAGTCACGCATAAGACCGTAAGACGACTGCTCTTGTAACTCGACATCAACAAAGCTTCTGGTGCGGATTTGATTCCTGTCATTGTACTGAAGAGGTGTGGTGCAGCGGAGGTTGCTCCAGTTCTTTGGCGTCTCTTCCAGATATCTTATGAATCCGGCACCTTCCCAGAAAACTGTAAATTTGCTCATGTTCAACCCATCCCAAAATACTAACTAAGACCGACCCTTACAACTACAGGCCTATAGCTCTGCTTTTTGTTATAAGTAAGGTGATGGAGAGGTGCATAAATTGCGAGCTTCTGGACTACCTCGAACGTCACAGCTTGATTAGCGACAGGCAGTATGGTTTCCGGCACCAACGATCCACAGGGGACCTTCTAGCAACTGTGGAGTAAAACTCATCCAGTCTTATGGTGAGGCGCATGTCGTTGCTCTTGACATCACGAAAGCGTTCGATCAGCTGTGTTACGCTGCCCTCTTAAGCAAACTCCCATCCTATGGCCTCCCAGAAAAGCTTTGCAGATGGGTGGCCGACTTTATCTCTGTTCGCAAGATATCCGTCGTAATTGGCGTGACAACGTCAACGCGGGTGTTCCCCAGAGATCGGTTTTGGCTCCGACACTGTTCCTCTTACATATCAATGACCTCCTTTCCTGCACGATCAACCCAATCCACCACTTTGCTGATGACAGCACTCTTCATGCAGGATTTCAGAGTGACAAGCCGATCTCTGCTGCTGCTCAGGAAAAAGAAGTCTAGCTACGACTCTCTGAAGAGAGACCTGGATGTTATCAGTGCTTGGGGACGCAACAATCTTGTGCAGTTTAATGCTTCCAGAGCACAGTACTGTACCTTGACGAACAAAAAGCGTCCTAGCGCACATCCGGTTTTGATGGATGGCCGAGTTCTGCCAAAGAGCCATTCATTTCGGCTGGTCGGAGTCCAGATCACCGAGGACCTGACCTGGCATGAACACATTTCGTCCATAGCGGCAGCTGCTGGGACAAAGCTAGGTTATTTGTTTAGGGCTGAGAAGTAATTTTCTCCGCATGACCTTCTAACTCTATACAAGGCCCAGATGAGGCCTAGCCTCGAGTATTGCTCACACGTTTGGGGTGCTGCAGATCCGACTACATTATTTATGCTCGATGCTGTCCAGAGGAGGGCTGTCCGACTGATCGACGACTCTTCTCTAACAGACAACCTTGGAACCTTTTCGCACCGGCGGGCCGTCGGCGATCTAGCTCTCTTCTGCCGCTACACCAACAGGCTTTGCTCCTCAGAGCTCTCTTCCATGATGCCGCCTCGCGATGTGCCTGCCAGACAGACCCGCCTGACTTTAGCCTCCCAGCCTAACCGTGTCGAACTTCGTACATCCAGAACTAGCCAATACGACCGCTCCCTTGTCCCGAGGGTGTCGAGATTGTGGAACAATCTACAAGAGGAAGCTTTTCCCAGTTCTACTAACCTTAGGCAGTTCAAAAATCGGACTAACAAAATTTCTTTCGGATCATCATGGCATCAAAGCAGCCGCGGTGTCCCAGCATTTAGGCTTCTGCCTATGCGGCTGCTTCGGTATATAAAAAAAAACGACACTAACACGTATCACGAGTTTTATTTCGAGATCTTATATACAAAATTTAATTCTAAATTATGAAGGAAGACAAACCTTTTAAATTTGGTCACTCAAATATTCAGTCCCTTCTCAATCTGGTTTTGCCCACATATTGGAAAATTCTGAATATAATATTTTAGCTCTAAGCGAAACATGACTCAATAAAAATATCTTAGATAGTCTTTAGCCTTAGATAGGGAGAGTCGCGGCAGAGGCGTGGGCATTTACGTGAAAAATGGGTTGATCTGTGAAGAATTACATATTGAGAACAATTTTGGCTACTTTCCTAGTGTTGAAAATATGTGGATTAAATTGGAATTATGTGGTGAAACTCTTGCTTTTGGGGTCATTTACCGACCTCCCCATAACAATGTTGATGAGGCCATTGATTTTTTTGATAATGCTCTTTTCTTGTACCCAACTTTGATTATGTTGTAGTTGTTGGAGATATGAACATAAATCTTTAAGTTCAGACAACAAATTAGAAAACTGTTTTAATGCGTATGGATTCCATCAAGTTATTATAGAACAGTCTAGAATAACTTGTACTTCGAGCAGCCTACTAGATCCCATATTTATCAATGGCCCTCAAGTCTATTCAAATTCTCGGACCATAAATATGAATTTATTTACCGATCATTTTTTAGTATTTTGTGAAACAACTTTTTAGTCTAAAAAGCCTAAACAAAAATTCGCTAAATTCAGAGACTTTAAAAATTTCGATGTTTCATCATTTCAAAATGATGTTTTAAACTTTCCCTGGAGCATTATATATTCCTTAGAGAGTATTGATCGCAAAATTTCATATTTGATAGATGAGCTAAAATTAATTTTTGATAAGCATGCACCTCTAAGAATTGTACGTGTAAATAAACCGCATGCACCATGGCTATCATCCTAGGCTAAACTTATGATGAAAAACAGACAGAGCTTTAAATCAGTTTAAAATTAATAAGACATAGGATTCCTGGAATCGCTACAAAGAGCTCAGAAATTCAACTTTAAGTCAAATTAGATATGAAAAGACAGCATATTTATTATCCCTCCGTCAACAAAATGATTCAAAAATATTTTATAGATCCTCAAAATCAATGCGTATCCAAGAGTCACAAAATACCGATATTCCTCTACGTTTAAAGAACCCTACTGTCATAAATAATTATTTCTGTTTCATTTTTTATAACTCCATTTGTTCATGCACAGAGAAGATTGAGCATGACTGATTTGAAATCGATGTTCCAGTCTCTGGAATCGAATGCCTTGGAAAGTGATGGCGTGTCACTCAGAATGCTAAAACTACGCTTTTTGTGATTTCAGGTCACATTTTACACATCATAAATACCTGTTTAGAAAGGGGATTCTTTCCAGAATACTGTAAAGAATCATTAGTGTTACCTCTAGCTAAAATAAGTAAACCAAAATTAAATTCTGATTTAAGACCAATTAGTATTTTACCTGTTTTGTTCAAATTATTAGAAAATCAAAATACGCCCAAATCTACGATTATCTCTCTAAACATAAAATTGTCACTCCCAAACAATGCGGTTATCGAAAAGGATATAACACTGCAGGTGCCCTACTGGACTTAACCGATAACATTGTTAGAGCCTGGGATCAACAGATCATCACATTATTAGTTCTTCTTGACTTCTCTAAGGCATTCGATACTATAAATTGTCGTCTTCTAGTAGCCGAGTGTGAATATTTTGGTTTTTCTGATTCTGCCTCAAAAATGATTCAGAGCTTCTTAGGAAACCGAAATCAAAGGGTTCTATCCCCAAAGTGCCTCATTCCCTCCGGAGTGCCTCAAGGGTCTGGACTTGGGCTACTCCTATTCATTTTGTATATTTCCGATCTCCATGAAGCTGTTAAATATTGTAATATACAATCCTTTGTCGACGACTCACAGATCTACAGTAATTTCCATAATCACAACATTCAAAATGCTGAATCTGTGGTAAATGAAGATATAAAATCTGTTAGTATGTATGCAATGCAAAAGAAATTTTAAAGTAAAGTCAAAAGGTGAGACTATAGAAGTAAGAGAGTCAGTGACAAACTTAGGCGTAACTTTAGATAAATGTCTAAATATTATACCACATGTAAATAATATCAGTAAGAGTTGTTTTTCACTTTTACGTCAGTAATATCTTAATAAACAATTTCTTGAGTTTACAACTAAAAAAATGTGTGAATATTTGGTAATGTCGAAAATTAGTTATTACGATTTAGTTTATCTTCCACTTCTTGAATCAATATCTCTAGCACGCCTCCAAAAAATCCAAAACTCATGTTGTAGGTTGATCAGTAGTTTGAAAAAATATGATCATATTAGCCCTTTTTTCAAAGACATGAAGTGGTTGAGAGTGAATGAACTGTGTGAGCTACATTTAGTTACCTACGCCCACAGGCTTTTGCTATCATCCATTCCGCCGTTTTTGAGAAATAAGATGATATCTAGAAGCAATATTCATTCTATGCACATTCGATTCACTGAAACACTCACAATGCCCCTTCCTCAGGACATCATTCTTTCGTAAATGCTTCACCTGCAACGCAATTATTTACAATGCTATACCTCGATCCGCAAAATTGCTACCATATGATGAATTTACACAAAAATATTTATATATATATTCCTTGTTTTTTTTTATATTCCAACTACCACGAAGGCCTAAGGCCTAAGCACTCATTGGGTACCGTGGGGCTATGGGGGATACATGGGAAAGGGGGGACTCTGGCGAGGGAACACGTGTGCATGCAACATGCACACATTCTGGCTCCGCCTACGAGAACCGCCGGGTGGTACCTCCGCGTTCGACAGTCAGAGACCATCTACCACCTACGGACAATCACAACATCCATAGCTAAAAGAAAACTTTCTCCTGGGATGGGACTCGAACCCGCACAGCGCACGGCGACCGATCAGGAGACCGAAGAGTCTACTACTGCGGCCACCGCCGCTGCCTGTTTGTATAACTGTTACAATTGTATACTTTTAACTCATGAAATATTGAATAGCCTTCACTTATATATGTTATATACATCATATTTTTCATACACCTACATTTTTAAACTTGTAACCGATCAAATGTATTTCTTTTTTGCATTGTAGCGTTCTCCTGGGTTTATTTGGGTGTGGATTAAAACACTGGATTCCACAAAAAGAAATGCACTAATTTGTTTAACTTGACTAGAATATTTATGTACACCACTATTTATGTCTGACTAATTCTTATGCCGCGCCATTGACTGAACTATACTCCACTCTGCTCTGCTCTACTCTACTTTTCTCTCCCGGCCGTCCAGTTATATAGTCCGCATCGTTGATTCGATAAGATTCCGGTGAGCCACATAACGGCGTTTCAGAATCGTCGAGGTCACTTCGCGTCGATCTAGAAGGCGAGTCACTGGCACGGTCCTCAACAGATGTCGCCAAGCGGCGTGTATGGTCGGGATCCGCGTAAAAACAGAGATCGGCCATGAAGCTCTGGCGAGTATTAGAGTCTAGCGCGGTCCCTAACAGATGTCGCCAACAGCACTATTTATTCTTGTTACAGTATTATTTTTCAGTTTTTTTTTCTGGTTAAATGGCAGAGTAGCATCATGCTAAACATAACCCCCTAAATAAATACTATTTATTATTATTATTTCCTTTTTTCTACTTACCATTTAACAAAATATTTAATGAATAATTAATATTTCTGTAACACCCGAACCACTTTCAATCATTGTTGATTGCACTCATGAAGGCTACATATATCTCATGATTGACTAAGCCTGTCTGTGGTCTACAATTGACGAGAAAGCTGTAAAAACAACCCGATATATAACGGTATTCTTTCGAAAAAATTAAACACAGGATGACAATATATATATATATATATATATAACAGTGGAATAGCCATTCATAAAAGGGTTGGCTGGCCATAAGTCGCAATGGTGACGTCACACTAATAGCGCTGCGTTTCGATATCTCAAATTTACCGCGTATTTTTCGCATTTTGTATTAATTAATACCTAATAATTTCATAGTACTTAAGTATAAATTAAAGTAGAAGGTGGCTTTCTATAGCAATATACACTGAGAAAAAGTTTAATCAAACCAAATAAATGTTTTAATTAGGCCAATAAAAAAACTAACCAACTATGTGACAGCTTAGCTTAGTTTAATTAGCCTTAGTAAATTCCGATTTATAAAATAGTTTACTTGAGTCTATGAAACTAGTTTAATTAAACCCAAGCGCTATAGTTTAATTCTTAAACTTATATAAATTATAATTATTAAATTTCTTTAACTAGTTTATGTAAAAGAGTAGTTATAAAAAATTATTTTATTTAGATTTAAGAGGATAATATTTGTAATTTAAAAAACAAATTGCATTTGACTGAATAATGTATAGAATTATTATTCCTGCTCGTACAACAGCCGCTAACCTTTCAGTAACTCTGCTACGCTATTTAGACAGAATTCACACCGGATCCCAGACACAGTCACCGAGTCACCAGCATCGTTCAAACAACTCCTCTGACAAATCTTACATATAAAAAATTTGGAAAACTTGATATTGATGATTGATGTTTTCGAACCAAAATAAAAGCTTGTGATCCTAACAAAATTTGGTATTTTTGTTTTCATTAATTGCCAACTCTATATATAAGATCAAGTTTTACCAATTATTTGTCTGATTGTCCAGAAACAGGTTATATCAGCATTCACTAGAAGCAATTCTTCTCAATAAATGCATTGCATTGACCTAAATACTGCTTCATGAATAGAATTTCAAAGTTCTTCCCCTTCTAAAGAGTGTTTCATTGGGAGCAAGAAATACTCTAACTATGGTTTTTGGTGACTAAGCGCCTTATGCACGAGTATTTCACTTAATCACTATAATTGAGCCACTTCACAACTTCTATATGCTACACTGAAAACGGCAACATTCGAATATGAAGCTTCTCGCGAAAATCACAAATGAAACTCAGGAATTGGAAGCGCGTTACCGGCATTGCGTCTGTCACGTACTCCCGATGATTTACGAATAAAGGGCCGAGTCCGCGATTCAAATAAACAATTTGACTTGTTTTATTAAAACAGGTAGGTTTTTTAATCTAGCATTTCTGCAGAAACTAAATTACGTAAACTAATTGAAAAATTTAATAAAACAGGTAATGGTTTGTTACTTTCAAGCAAATCAGTTTAATGGTATACTGGTTCCAGAAAATTAAGTTTAATTAATGCTAGTTACTTAGAGTAATCAAAAAAAAATGTATTACGGTTAATGAACATTTTCCAAAATAACTGTTTAATTGGCCACGATTTCTCAGAATAGAATATAAACAAAAATGAATAATCGATATTTGAGTCATATGCATATACCCAGAGGACTTCTGTATACTGAGAAAAAGTGGTCATTTAAACAGTAGTTCTGGAAAATTTTCATTTCCTCTAACGATATTTTTAAATGTTCTGAGTAACTATATGTTGTTCAGTTTAAACTTAATTTTCAGGAACCAGTTTAATTGGAAGTAATACACTATTAAACAAATTTTCTTGAAAATAGCAAACCATATTCGTGTTTTATATTATGTATATCACTCTATCCCTGATATGTCTTTGAGAAATTTGCATAGTAGAAACCTCGTGTGAAAATGTCATCGAAATATTATACTTCTCATATGACAGAAGAAGCGTCATGCCCCAAGGGAAGGCCGTGGAAAACTCATTTGTCGCGGCCAAAACTTAAGACGGCACATCTTTGTGGCGCGACCTTACGTTTGAATTTTAATGGATACGCTTTGCCATTCCTCATTTATAAAAAAGAAGTAAAGACACTGGTGATTATTTGGGAGCAAAGTATTGATATTCCGTCCAAATAAAATACCCCATTGTAAATATAATAAAATGTTGATGACACTCATCCAGGACTCCATGATTGACCGCTAAATAAAATCACAAGTTTCAATTATTTTTCAACTAACGTTTCGCCCACCTCGATGGCCTTTCTCAAAGTAAGACTGACAATGCTACTTAAAACCGCCAAATGTTGTCGCAACATACTGCTAATTGATATGTCACCTTCGACTACTAATGCTACGTATGTATTCTTGATGGATCTGAAATGAAGTAGTACTTCGGCACCTCAAAGGAACCATGTTGGTTGTCTCTTTCCACTGGCGACGCTCTTACCTTACTGCGGACCTTTACCTAACTGTGGACCTTTAACCACATTCTCACCAGAGAGATCAAGAGTAATCATAGTCGTTAAATTTAATAGTTTAAACAACTTGCATACAACCAGCTAGGACCAGCAGCAGCTGTGATCGTACTCCCAAATTCTCAAAACACACCCCTTTCTCGCTCCTAATGAATTTCATTAGAGATACCCTCAGGATAGCGTAAGTGGTGTCGTGACAATATACAAGTTGGTCAGTGCCCTCGTTCCCTGCTCTAGTATCAGAGTGCATCTGTGCATAGGACCGGTAATATAATTATAGATTTGTGGTGAATACGGATTAATGTTACTTCTGATGGAGGTTAGACCTGCTAATTGGGGTCAACCCGATTCCTCGCTCGAAGACAGAGTATCATGGGAAAACCGGCAAAAAAATGGCATCTACGAGTACTGCTCATATTGACGTGAATTAAAAAGCAAGTTGTAGAGAAAATGTGGTTCTTCATAATGGGTGACACCACAGAGTGTATCAAAATTTTGATTTATCCTGTTGAGCAAACTAAACACTAACTGCCAATGAGAAACTTGACAATCAAATGGAGGTTGAAGAGTGCAAAAGAAACTGTCGGATGTGACAGGCTAGGTTTAAGTTAGTGGTGGAGTTGTGGATAAATAGGTGGTAGCGGCAACAGTGCGCGGTCGACGTTGCCCGTGGGACAAGATGGTGAAAGAGGGGTTCTGACGAAGGGGGGAAGGGGTGCGAGTGAAGAGGGTTAGCGCGTTAGAGGGTCGCGCGCGCCGGCGCGCCAGAAGTTTAATTAATTCTATAAATAGAGAATTAAGATTCCCTATTTCCAATACGTTTATATCTTTAGGGGTTCAGTGAATACAGTGTCTCACAACTTAGTCGTGGTATTATTGTCTCAGCCGTTACCTTACCCTTGATGATAAAGAGTCTCCCCAGGAACACCTGAGGAATGTTACACGGAGCAGTGTAAAAAATTTTATCAACTTGCCCAAAATTTTGCATATATTTTTTACCTGAGTATATTCATTTTCTCCGTAATGCACCCACCATTAAACCGGTTTTCAAAAACTCATCATCAAAGTTTCATCAAAATCCTAGTGGTACTTCCTGGATTATAGAAAGTAAAACGACAATGATAACAGACTGGTGATCGACAGAAGAAATGGGTCATGCGTTTTTCCTCGTTTTTTTTTTATATTTATTTACAAAAATAAGCGATCGAAGTTGCACATACCTCTTTCATCTTCTGGCCTCCCAAAATACTGAACTGCAACGTTGTATCAGCGCAGAAGACAGTATAAAAAGCATTATTGATACTGGAAGGTAATGTCCGAGCAATAAATTATAGATAAAAGGAACCGCATTCTATAGAGGCGCGTGGCTTGGTTGAGTTGTCTCCAGCGGCGGTGGGCTATTGCTGTTAATGAGGTGCAGGCCTAATTAAATTCCCAATATGGTGTGATTTTCAAAGCAGATTACATCTTTAGTTGTAATATATCTCCAGGCTTTTCAAAAGCAAAATATTTCTTTCAAATTTCAATATTCAGGGAGAAGCAGGTTGTTTGATTAATTCTGATATGGTAGGTTAGATCTTTGGTATTGAATAGACAGGTCGTAAGTGCCAGGCTACCGAACATAGTTACGTTTGGAAACTGAATATTCTCATTTAAAATGTAAATATGAAAAACATTTACTTCCAAAGTAAATCCAAGTATATAGAATCTTTGCTTTACCAGAAACCCTCCCAATGCTAATACAAACAATTATGATCAGTTATGCTTTGTTAATTTTATTCATTTGTGACTTCCTAACTTAGTCCGATGACGGAAATTTCAAACGTGCCCATAAAAGTGATTTGTTGTGGTTGATTTCGCGATAGTAATTGTTTCCTGTAGATCGAGATACTGCTTAATCAGTGGTGTTATCCAGAAAAAGCTCAACCAGTGGTGTTATTCAGAAAAAGATCTGGGGGGAGACTCAGGATCCCAGGGTCGGGGAGGATGGCTGTCTTGGAGATAGAAAACTGCACAGCAGGGGGGAACTCGCTTAGTCCAGGTAGCTACACTACACACAGAAGGTATAACATGCTGTAATATGTAGAAGAAGCGTAATGAGCTGTTGCGCTTCGGGAGGGGAGACTCTGAGAAGCCAAAAAGCCCTCCGATGAATACGCCGGTGTGCCCATACCAGAATAGGAACAGAGGCGTGGGGTCTGTGGGCCTAGCTCAAAGAATTCCGCCCTTCTTTCTAATATCATTGGGATTACACCCATCCAGCGGCGGCGACGAAGTAAATAAGAAATGAATAAGTCCTTCTAGATTCAATTTACAAATTAATGCATTAATTAAAGAAATTATCTTGTTTTTGGTCATAAAATATTACCAGACATCTGAGAAACAAAATAATATTTTAAATTCCAATAAGTATTAAGAGTAATCCATGTAATTTTTTCTTATGAATGTGGAAGTGGAACAACCAGCGGGTACGCTTATGTAGTCGGCGGCGCGGCACCTCAAAGACAAAACCAGTATTTTGTGTTTTTGGTTCACAAAGATTGACAGTTGCTAAAGAAAAAGTTGTGTTTTTCTATTAAAGCCTTAGGTTTAGTGGATTTAGTATTTAGAAGGCTGACTATTATTACCTCTAATCGCATCCTAAGAAAAAAAATCGGCCTGATTTTTTGTTCATTTCCGTGTTGTGCTTTTTGTCACTCAAAGCAAACTGTAGCTAAACTGTTTTCACAGAGCTTCTTGAAAAACTTAGTCAGGCTTCGCTTTGAAATGATATTCTGATCTTCGAGGAATGGGACGGAGATTTTTTTTCAGTGTATAGTATAGAAACATTTTCACTGTATACTGGAAATCTATTTTGAATAACAATATGTAGTTTTTTCAGACTGTTAAGTGGCCCATATTAGATTTTTATAAGACTGTTTTTATTTGTTACTTTTGTTTATGGATTTATACAGAAACTGTTTTTTTTTTTTGAGAACTAGATTGATTTATTATTTATTTGTATTTTAACGCATATTATTTTTGTTTTAATTGCATGGAATTGACTGTTTTATTTGATTATTTTATACTATATTATATACTAAGTGATATATAAATCCGAACACCCAGTTTAAATGGTTTTATTTTAATAAAATTTTGTATAAGTACTTAATGAAGCATAATAAGTAAATGATAAAAATTTCAAAATGATTGCACTGCTTTAAAGCCCTTTGACCTTTAATAATGTGTGGATGCACCCTGATGTGCTACGCATTCTCCAACGCGCCTAGGCATGCTTCTGATCAGGTGGTCAATGTCCTCCTGTGGTATCTCATTCCAGGCAACCACCAACTCCTCTCGAAGTGCTTCTAGAGTCTGAGGAGGACGTTGCAAATTGAGCAATCTCCTACCCATCATATCCCACACGTGCTCAATTGGGGATAAGTCGGGAGATCTTGGTGGCCATGGTAACAATGTTGAAAGAAGTCTATTGTGACTCTTGCAACATGTGGTCGGGCATTATCTTGTTGGAAAGTTGGATCTGCCAGGGTGTCAAGATAGGGTAAAAGATGGGGTTCTAGAACTTCGTGGATATAACGCTGCGCGTTCATGTTACCTCTGATGAAGATTAAAGGTGACCTGGAACCATAAGCTATAGCACCCCAAACCATAACTCCAACAGTGTGATGAACATGTCTTTCAACAAATAACTGTGTATTCCTCCTTTCACCACGTCGCCTTCTAACCCTGGCACGACCATCGTGCATGCCTAAACAAAATCGAGACTCGTCACTAAAGACAATACTGTTCCATTCCTGATCCCAGAGTGACCGTTGTCTGCACCACTCAAGGCGATTACGTCGGTGTTCTCGAGTTAAAGGGAGGACCCAGTGTGGTATGAAAACAAGCCAAAACTTCTCATTCGTCAATAAACACTTCGCATGCCAATAGGTCTTCCGTGTTCTGCAAACCATTCATTTGCAATGGACCTGGTAGTGGAGAAACGGTCCCTTAAGGCCAATAATCTTAGGCGGCGATCTTCACGGTCTGTTGTTCTACGGCGGCGTCCAGTGCCCCTTGCTCTTTGCGTACGGCCTTCTCGAAGCCATGCCTGACAACACCTAACCACAGTGTCTACACTTCTTTGCACTCTAACTGCAATTGCCCGAAAAGAAAGTCGAGCTTCCCGAAGTCCCACTATACGGCCCCTATCAAACTCACTAAGTTGACGAAATCGTACAGGTCTCCGTACTCTAGGCATCGTAACCGATCGTAAAGGATGTCAAGAACCAAAATCCGCCGACGTTGATTCTTTACTGCGGCTGAAATATTCATTTTTAGAGCGTTAGTGAATTAAAAAAAAGCAGTATGAAAACCGGAATGTCCAACTGATAAGGCTGAAAATTTTTTCACTTGTTATTTACAGTAAGATAAATACATTCACCAACTTTTATTAAAATAAAACCATTTAAACTGGGTGTTCGGATTTATATGTCACTTAGTATATATACTACATAATCATTTGAATTTTTATTGAACCACTCACTAACTTATTATAACAATGAACTGATGGATTATAATTTATCGTTTGCGAAACCTACCTTTTTGGCTTGTCTTTTGAATACAAAATACTTGACCTACCGTAGAAAAATCCATCTACTCAATCTCTGTTTTTGATCTGACCAGTTATTAAGCAGACCGTCGCGTCGGCAATGAGTAATCAGGGGAGCAGAAATACTTCGCCTTGCGACCTGTCTTTATGTAGAGCGTCCCTCTTTTTTCGAGTATAATTTATTGCCGGTTTATTTCTTTCATCTCCTTTACTGCCGTCTGATGGATCACTCTAAGCAAAAGCTAAATATATACGGTAGTGATTACCGAAAGGACATGCGATAAACAGGTTACAATAACAATAAGAGTTTTGAGCCTAGCTACCAGAACCAGAGAAATTTTACTAGTACATGGAGTACCCTTCAAAACACTTTAAGGAGTGTGTATATTTCATATTTTCAACTCTGGTATTCTGACGATTTAAAAATAGGAAAGTTGATTTATCATTATTTTAAAAATCGCCGCAAATTCATCCACTCTCAAATCTGCCGTTGGTAATAAAGGAATCATCAACTTGAGCATTTTATAGACCAATTGCTTATGGGTGAAAGACAAAAGGTAAGAAATCAAAGACCCTGGCTGGAATGAAGCTTTTCAAATGCTGATAATTTTCGGTACGGATTCGTGTCGTGTATCGGCGGAGTGTGGGTAGAGACAGTTGATTATGATTTGTTCACCAAAATATACAGATCATATTCTGGCGGAATCATGAATCTGAATATCCATAATAGTAAAACGGGCTGCTATGCATATTATTAGTGTGTGTGTCCAGCTTTACATACACCCTTCAACTGGATAGGTACACCAACACACATGCCGGTATATATATAGGCTTTTTTTTATGATTTACTGCCTGCAGGCTACCAAGATATCCAAATAAAGGGAAGAAGGGTTACAGGCGGATGGTTCATCTGAATGGGTTCTCTACTTTTAATTTTATTGATTTCAGCAGAGTAATGCGTAGTTTGACATGTCATAGAGTAATAGTGTTTATACAGGGTAATCCATATTATTATTTTTTCTGTCTAAACGATATATGATAAATAGCATTTTCTGGAAAATAGGCTTGAAAAATAGAGTGCTTTAGCGTTCCACCCATTGGCGATAACACACCTGTCGTTCTGGTTTCCATGACATTGTGCAATATAAATAGCTGCTATACTGATTCTAACAGAAGTTGGCATGGATTATTTTTCGGTCACAAGTTTGAAAATGGGCGCGCTAAATTTAGTAACCAGAAAAGAAAGCAGATTCTTCAAACTGTGTGCTTACATCCTAAAAGCGTTTTCAGTGTAGATGAAAACAATCACTTTGTTTTTTAAATGTTCGTATTTATTTTTCAGTAAACATGAATAATGTAGACTGAAGGGTATAAAATTAAATGAAGAAATGGAACATGACATCTATTTTCTTGCAATATACTTGAACAATCTACTTTGAAAATGTTTGCCATTACTCATTGACGTAGAATGTAAAACTAAATAACAAATTTGTATCGTATTGTCTTCTTTTTGGTACTACCCACCCATGAATCACAAAAATTTAGTTGTTCAATAAAAGAGTTCCAGCACGGTGTAACTTAAAACTAACAACTTTTTAGGAGAGCAAAAAGAACGGTGGGCCTTTGGAGTCGCTATCGAATGATCTTATAATCCTCCATAAGCTAATAGTGCCTACTGATGAAATTCTGGCAATCACGGTGGCTTTTTCAAGCAAATACATAAGTTATTTTTTTTGCGTCTCGTGGTGTTACAACATGTCTCAAATTCCAAATATGTTAGAATAACAATAGTCGCCTTTACATCATTAGCGGAGCATCGAAATATTAGCACCCCACTTCCTGCTAGTTTCGCAGCAACACGTAAAACAATACAGAGCTCTACGATTCAGACACCTCGCCAAAAACTTTTAACGATGGATTGACGCTACTCTTCTATAGTCCATATCATTTCGCCACTACCTAAATGCTGATTGAATCACCTTAGGCGCTAATGCGACGTTGGAATTCGGTATATTTGGAGGGCAAAATATAAAGGAGGTATGTGCAACTTGGATGGCTTATTTTTGTACCTACGCTTCATAAACGTATAACGTCCAAAACACAATAGTTTTAGCGCTCCCAAATATAGCGTACGCGAACTTTAGCTTTGACATTTAAGTCATAAGAAGTCATTGAATAAGTCGGTAAACTGTCCGTGGTTACATTACTCCTGTTAACCTTTTAATTCAATATTGAAATGTAATTTTATAGTAAGTAATAATTATATTATATCACTGAATATATACATGCTAAAAATTACATTTTAAGAAGTTGGGCTAAAATATCTGCAAATAAATTAAATAAACCCGAAAAAGGGAGACCATTGTGAGCTGCTAAAACATTTATAATTTACCTCAATAAGAACTAAAAATACTAAACTTTTACGGTAGTTTCAAAAGGACATACATACAGTTAAAGAATTTTAATATACGATGAAGCTTAACCAAATGAGTGAATCCAATTAAGTCAAAATTTTGACAAAGGCTATATTGGTATTTTTTAATTTTAATTATTTTTTAAATGTCATTTCTGTGTATGTTTATGATCTATATAATATTTTGCATCAAGTAACGAATTTTGTCAAGATTTTAATCTAGGACTGTATTGGTTCTTTCTTGACGTCAATCGTCAAAATGTCATGTCTGGGTAGGCTTAGAATCCATTTTTTTTTATTTCTGAATTGAATCAGCATTTGGACTGTGTATCATATTGAAATAGCTGTTACCATTTTATGCCCTACGATATTTTTTATTATGGAAATAAAACACCCAAATGTTCATTAAATCATTTGCTTAAAGCAACAAAAAAGTGCAAGCATGTTACACATAACATTAACATGATATAATTAAAGAACTAAACTGCACTTGTAAATAAAAAATAAGGATTTATGCTTCTTGTGATGTGAATTGAAATAAAAAACAATAGCCTACAATTTTTTTCATACTTTCAAAACGATTAGGAAAGCAACAATCGCAAACAAAATCTTCTTTATCTCCGCTGTCTATTCCATCACATTTCAGGCATTCAACGTATCTTATCCTCCCTTCACCTTCATTATTATCTTTACAATAGGTTGCGGAACACAACAGGCATTAGGTATTTAAAAAAATCTGATCTATATCATTTTTTACTTTTTCTTTCCGCCTCACATTTCCCTTTATTTTCCTTTTAGTTTGCAACTGGTTCTTTAATTTCATTTTTCTTTTTTATTGGCTTTCTTTCCTTCTTTATCTGTTTTCTTTTTCGTTTCCTCGTCTAGGTAGTTTTTGTAGGCTGTACTGGTCAGTAGAGTCATGTCTCCTCTTACTCCTCTTACATTATTCCTTCTCCCTACTGTTTCTGGCATTGGTTGGATTTCCCTTGGTGTAAAGACGACAAGAGGTGGATCTAAGGCCAACAGTAACAGTTGGAGACGCTTTGGAATTAGATTCAAGTGCTGTGGTCTAAGCAGGAGATAAGAGGGCTACGAACTGGCTTCTTGGAAGAGGGAGATTGTCTGAGAAAATCTGATGGAACTACACCTGACTGCGAAATATCCTTCGTTTTTTCTGGTAAAGGCGTTTCAGGTGGAGATTCTTGTATAGGTACGTGAGACGATAATTGTGGTACTTGTGGAGATTTCAGAATAAACTCTTGCGACGAAGTTTGAAGTGTTTTATCCAAAGATTCTTGCATAAGACTGTGGTGCTTCCGACACAAATTCTGGAATATATGCTGGAGGATGAGATATTTGCACGGTTTCTGTTGATGAAGAACGTTACCGTGACGTGACGTATTAGTAATTGGAACTGGAGGTTCGACGGCGTCTTTTACCTAAATTTTTAGCGGTTCCTGTAGCTCCTTATTTTATTTTTAGCTTCAGCTTTTCTTTTTAATGCCATAACAGGCACAGAACATTCTCTACTTGCGGTTTTATAAGGCACGCCATCTTTGACGACGTTCCTCAGTCCAATTTTGACGAGTGGTTTTACGTTGATTAACTCGTGACATGATCTGTAAGAATAAATAATACTAATGGTGTAATATGATTCCACGGATCGTTTTATACATACCGAGACGGATCATTTTATCTCAAACACAAAATTCCAATCCATCGATCAAAATATAGCCCTTCAAATACAATGTGCAGTATCCAAACATTGCATAAACGTAGTTGAACATTAATGATATCCATCAACAAAACAACATTTCAGTAAATTTTAACATGCAGAAAGTAATGAAAACCGAGAAATAGACTCACCATAGATTAGAAGCACAGTTTTAATTACCTTGGAATAACACCACCCTAAGTGCTCACACCGCAATGACAATCGGAGAGACAACTGGGTTGCGGAGATGACTTTTGTTGCGTATTTGGGTAGATATAGCTAGTGGTCACTCGCATGCGGTGGAGAATTGTTTTACCTCGAGGGATCCTACTATTCGCATCTCGTTTAAATGGAAATCAATTTGGACTCCATGACACTGAATCATGTTAGATGAATCTCAATAAGACTGTGTTTGACCTTGCAAGATTATAAGAGTTTCATAATTAGGTAGATTAACAACATAAGAGGAGAAAGGCATAAAGTGAGTCTTGTTAAAGGTAGTAGAGATAATTCGATCGTCAAACCATTCTGTCATCTCCATAAAATCTCTTTCAGCAAGTATTTAAGGTCTTCCCATCTCTTTGCACTATAAAATACAGCAGTGTCATCAGCGAAGCTTACTGTGTCACGCCTGTTGGATCTCAATAAATTTGCTATTTATTTAAAATAGTTTACTTTTCAAGTGAACATGTCAAAATACCTAGGTATGTTAACTTCTAGTACATACGGGTGATAAGTTTACGCACTGCCAAACAAACGTGCGTCAATAGATCAATGTAACGCTAAACGCGAGCTTTTCAGCGCGGCAACTTGTCCCCCGTGTGCACCGGCAGTAAAGAGTGCTGTGGATGCCTTGGTACCAATTGAATTTCGGCCCACTTTCTGTCATCATACTCGGAGACACGGTCAGCGGTGAACCATTTACCGAGCGTCATTACCATTTCGTCTAATCGTCTATGATTCTGCTACAAGATGCATACTCTAATGAAATGAACTTGAGTTGATTTCAATATATGATCGATTGGTAAATGTTTGATGTTATAATTAATTCCTCTTCCCTTCTATGTAGGCTAACGAGCTAGTGGGCGGTATGAGAAGCATCGATCCTCTAACGATGACAACGGCCGAAGCAATTGTGAGAATCAAAGACGTGAACGACGAAAAGCCGGAATTCGATAAACGAGAATACTTCGTCGAGGTACCTGAGAACATCCAACAAGGAGCTGCATTGCCGGGACTCGAGATGTATGTCACCGATACAGATGAGGTAGGTTGAGTTGTCAGTTAATAGCAGATTTGCGAGGTAGATTCAACACTGGAAATATTTAACCAATCACAGATGCTTGGGTATACACAACACGCCACTAAAATAGAACCAGTATATGCTTTTCTTCCTTATTAAAGATAATTATGAAACAGAACAATTGTGCACGATGGCCCAACGAAAAAGTCGCACCCTCCTCTCCTTGTATATTTTGGGAAAAAACGCTCGAACACATCAATTTCAATTTCTAGTTAGATGTCTTTTCATCTATAACCATACAGGGTGATTAAAAATTTTCCCTGAAGAAGTAGCCAGTCCACGAGCGCTTTGG
This sequence comes from Acanthoscelides obtectus, assembly GCA_963669975.1. Taxonomy (NCBI): domain Eukaryota; kingdom Metazoa; phylum Arthropoda; class Insecta; order Coleoptera; family Chrysomelidae; genus Acanthoscelides; species Acanthoscelides obtectus. Next base: position 62,435,071 of record CAVLJG010000001.1, read on the forward strand.
GTGTTGTCAAACTGGTCGATTTTCTCGATGGCGATTATGGCGAATATTACATACCTGTACAGATCCAGTTTCTTCAAATTTTCTTATCAACTTAGCCACATAGTTATCGTTAACCGGTCTGTAGTCGCGCCGGGTTTGACTGACCCATATGCTTCTAAAACCTACCACTGCGTATTGTATATGTGACAACACTGCCCAATGTCTCCTTCCCACTACCTTCCTATAGTGTGATGAATATTATACAGGGTGACTTTGAAGTTGAGTCATTAATTTTCAGATAATGATTGTAGAAGGAAGATAAACCAAAATATGTGTGTAAAAATAAAAAAAAAATTAAAAAAAAATTTTACCTTGTTTTATAAAGTATCCTCCCGACAAGTATTTCAGTGCGGACCTGTATTTGATCGTGATGTCCCCTGTGAGGTCTTAAGTCACCTGATTCACGAGCCCGTTGTACTACATTAACAAAGGCACGAGGGGTTGGTTGCACTCGATTGGGAAACCGATCCGCATAAACATGTGCCATTTTTTATTTCGTTTGATCCACGCAACAGACTCTATTCACACGCGACTGAAACTGACTGTATGTATAACTGAACTGAACTGTAATCGTAAAAACATCGTTCCAAATTCTTTCGCTTTTTTGTTTCCGATGCGATGAACCGTTGTTGCCAAACACGAACACATGATATTATTGAGACAGGGCGGTACTCAAACTTCCAAAGGGCTATAACTTTGTTACTTTAATTTTACCAGAAAAATGGTAAAGGAAAAAAACATTTCTTTTGATCAGATCTACACACTGTTAAAATAAATGACTCAACTTCAAAGTCACCCTGTATATCTGTTGTTAGTGTCAGCGCAGCCGCAAAACCGTGTGTGTTGTTCCATGTTTTGGATTTCAGCGCGACTGAATACATATTTCTCGCAGTGTCAAGACTTATGGGGAGAAAATAGATTCTGGAAATGACAGCAATTAATTTGTCATTATTCTTTAAGTCAATGTTTCTTATCGATCATTATTTTTGCGTTCAATGTTTATTTCACTGTTTTCTTTTTCTTTATTACTACTGTTAGTTTGACATTTTGATGTAAATCTATTAAGAGGTATCAATAAACGCATTTCATTTCGTCGATGTATGAGTTGACATATGTCAACAATATACTGGTTCATGCGTTATTCTAGGCAAACGACTTTTTAATACCAAAGAAAACGGAAAGTTCGCCTGGGTCTGATAGACCCAGCGCGACTAACAGAGTACAAAACCAGGGCGCGATTTTTGTCCGGATGTAACGCATTAAACAACCGGGCAGTAGCTCTTGCAATGCTCCCATTTTGGTAATACAGTTTTGTTATGCTAAATGTTGTTGCTGGTATACACATGACTATTATTTTTTGCCGTGCGTTCCACTATTATCAGTATTAAGTTAGTCGAATTTTGTTATGCACTCAAATAGCTTCACCACGACTGAAGATAGGTATAAACTTTATTATACAAAAGTTACCAAAAACTTGAAGGAAAATCTGAAAATTAAAACATGGGGGTTTCCATTTAAAAATCTAAGTGTAACGCAATATCTTATTTTTGGATCACCCTGAATAGTACGGCTATAGATAAAAAGGCTTCCCCCTAGAAATCAAAATTGATGTGGCCGAGCGTTTTCCCAAAATATACCAGGGGAGTCACAAATGGGAGTGCGACCTTTTCGCTGGGCCACCCTATATAATCGTTGTACTTGTATGAATATTTAGTTTTTAAATAGTTAACTATTGATACGCTATTGATGTCGCTGTCTCACTGCTTCAATAGCAAAACTCAAACATGTTAAACGTTGTGAAAAATCAAAAGCTGATGTGAGTGTCCCTTTTTAAATTAGTAAAAAATGGAAGAACATGTTAGGAAAACCGTCATATACAAACAGTCCAGACTGCTGGAACACCAAAGCACCTCTAAGAGCAGTCCAAAGGGTTGTAAAAGATTTTCCGTATTTAAAATATCTAAAAACAATGCGGGAACGTCTTCAGTGATTGGCTTCGAATCTTGGCATTCTGTCTCTCGGAAGCTAGTTTCAACTCTTTTTTTCTGATCCGTGGTAATTCTCGCGATTCCATACGCCAAAAGACTTCTAAATTACCTCTCTCCTTGCTATGTTAGTTACTATCATCGCAAGATCGTCAGCATACCTTATCAGGTGTATTCCCGGCAGCAACTGCAAACGAAGAACCCCATCGAAAAACACGTTTCAAAGTAACGGCCCTAGGATGAAGCCCTGTGGTACTCCCATGGTTACCTTCATCCTTCTTTTGTCCTGGCGTCAAACTGCACTTCCCACGCAAAGCTGTCATCAGTTCATAAAGGTTTTTGCTCAGCAATTTCGGCCTCTGATAAAATCGTTAGCTACGAACATGTGTAACAAAAAATTAAATGGAACAAGTCAGTCAAACAGGCTCATACAATTAAGAAATTTCGTATACTTTGTTATACAACTTTGGGATTTTTTAGGATATATATACATTTTTCTCAGTTTGCCTAGTTGATATCTCAGAGCTCTCAGCAAGTGCTTGTAGTAAAGTAGTAGTTTTCTCTAAATATTCCGTTTTTCGAGACGAAACAGGCTTTTTGAATGAACCATATTCATTTAAATTTCGAAACAACTCTTAAGAAAATGGACTTACTTGGCTGCCTTCTTTCGGGAATTTTATCAATATACATTTCTGCAGTACTTTTAGTGTTTTTGTATCACAAAATGTAGCACGTCAGCTTGTCGAAATTTTCTTCATTGCTAAAATGACTGCCTAGCATATTTAATGATAACAATACTCGTTGACAGGTATTTACGTCGAGTCAAGCATTTGTTTGCAACGCCTACGTAAAAAAATAAAAGTAATATAACATGTGATATATCGTCGAATTCGTATAAAAAATGCTATTAAATACAGAGTTTACTTTTTTTCAGGCCACATAACAACAAAGCGTCAGGAGCAAAATTTAAATACACCATCATGTAGTGCCCAAAAAGTGCCATAGGAAAAGTCAGAAAAAATAAAAATGATCTGGTCAAATTTTAGTTTTTCTCAAATACCTCAGTAAGCCATCAAATTTTTACAAGTTTCTCAACGGCATGTGAATACGTACCAAAGAACGCAACTTTTCTTAATTTAACCTAGGCATAGGAGACTTATCTTCAACACACTGTAGAAGTGATACAGAGTTTCTTAAAAACTCGACTGGCCTGTGATTGGCGCTACAATACCTTTATTGCTAAGTTTTTATGTATGTTATCTTTCCATTTAGAACATTTTTATTGAATTTCAGGGTGACAATTCAGCTTTTTCCTTAGACCTCATTGACATCTCAGAAGTTTTCTCGATAGAACCTAAGACGGCTGTAGGTAACGCTCGGGTGACAATTCGATTGGCCAACGGTTCCTTGGACTACGAAGACCCCAATCAACGAAAGTTCATTATTCTGGCAGTGGCCAAGGAACTCTACACTGCGGAGGAGCTGTCATCAACAGCCACTGTTACAATTTCTGTGCAGGATGTCAACGATAATGCTCCAACTTTCGATCAAGAAAGGTACTCGGTAACTATCTCTGAAATGGCCAGTCCTGGAGCACTGGTGAGTGCAAAATAGTATTTCTATATTCACAGCGCAATGTTACTTTCATAATAGCTCATGCATACAAATTACTATACTATATTAAGATAATATCTATCATTCTGTATGTTGGAAACATTGCATCGTCTGTCTAACCACAACAAGTATGGGTTTTTGCTATTTCCTCGCTATGAAGCAGCAATATGAACTTTTGCGTCCGATTGTAGAAAAAAATTCTTCAGAAATAGTGAGAATTTGAAAATACAGTAATCATTTTACAGCATATTCATAAAGAAATAAGGGTTTATACAAAACACGTAGAACAAAACTGAAACAGGGCCAAAACTCTTTCACATATTCACGGTTCGAAATTTTGCTCATTTGGCGTATTTTTATCTTAGTATAGCGACCAGTAAAACATGGAGATTGACTTAGATTATACAAATTTATTTGTAAACAAGGAAAAACGGAAAAGAAAATACGATTCTACTCGCACATTTGATTAGTCTCGGATTTATAATACGAAATTTAAATATTGAAAAATACATTCTTTCTATACTTCGTACAACAAGGGCCATCGTTGGTAATAGTCTTTCTAAGAGTCTATGTAACGCGTTTTATATTTTCAGGTTACGACAATTGTGGCAAAAGACAGGGATAGTGGCAATTTTGGGGAAAACGGAATAATATACAGACTTGGTGGAAACGGAGCAGAAAAATTTACCGTGAATAATAGAACTGGGACAGTCACTGTAGCATTTTGCGAAGATCTAGGGAAAGCGAATTGTCTCGATTACGAAACGAAAGCTGAATATCAACTACAATTCATGGTGAGCAGACAAAATTACTCGATATTGCCAAATGTTGAAGAAAACGTAATTTCAACTTGATTTCAACTAAGTTTATAAGAGAACTACATGAATATCACTTAATTTGCATAGATTTATGATTACGGGAATCGGTATTACTTGGTTCAATATCTGTATGAAATAAGATTGAACAACTATCATAAAAATAGTGAATGTTTGACTTTCTTAATAGAGGCCAAGACAATATTTTTATAGGAATATCATGGGAATTCCAACGCTGTGTAATTTGATAGGCCACAGGATCGACGGTCAAGTGCTAAATCAAGTCTTATCACTGTTGTAATTTGATGTTGTTTTCTGTCATGAGAAAGCTTGTATACCGGTTCTTGGGAGAAAAAACCTGATGGGCTGTATCCGCCTGCTTTTTTCGTAACATACCAAAAGGTATTGAATCAAATTGCCTGAGCTTTGTAATGTTAGTAACAACATACTGTACATTGGCAAATGCTGTTAGATATTGATACCGCGTTTATTTTTTTTTAAGTATTCCTCTTAAACGAGACTAATAATTATCCGAACATGCCAAAAACTCAGCAACCATGCATTATTTTTTTTCTAACAAAAGTTTCAGGATATCAAAAAAGCAGTTTATCAAAATATTACGTAAATAATGACCTCACGCGTGTAAACTTAACATCAAAATATCGAGCTCCACTCGACACTGCTGTCAAAAATAGTTGACATTATTTGAATTTGCAAACTTGGTATGAAAATGACCTCAGAGATCATTAACTAGCCCATATTTGAGGTCATTGATACATTCCTTTTTGGATGTTCTGAAATTTTTGTTATAACCTTTCAAATAAGAACCTGGATTCCAAAACTTTCATATATTTGATAAATATGTGATTTATCAGGCTCGAACGACATATTGATACTACAAGTCGAGGCAAAAGTAATGCCATAATGTAAATTTGCTGCCATTCACTTAAAAATGAGAGAAAGGGCTATGTTTTACTAACAGCTCATTCGAATGTGTACAACTGATGACATCTAGTTGAAAAAGTAATATTGGTCAAATATCCACCTTCTAAGTTGCTACACTCTGGTGCCTGTTTTACGGCATTTTGAATGTTGAGAGGTAGACCTTTGACAGATATTATTTTCTCCGCTTGATATAATCATTTCTACACGTTTTATAGTTTCCAAGATAATGCCAGCTAACTTACATTACGAAATTACGCAAATGGATGAATTTCTTAGGCAAGTATCCTTTACATATTTAAACCCAAGCGCAATTTTGTCAAAATCGTATCAGCAATAACAACCAGGTATTTGCGGTTGACTCTTAGACGATCACCGTTTCTCTATGCCTTTTGGGAGAAGTACAACGTTGTCAGATTGTTGCAGTCGAGTTTTTAAATCCATGTATAGGATGATAATATGCGTTATAGCTTTAGGAGGAAATTTAAGCTAAATGTGGTTAATTTTTCAGCTACAGTTATTTATTCCAAACTGATCAATTAAGGACTTCCACAATATCCAGTGATCATTTTTGAACAGATCTTGGGGTCTTAGACGGCTTGATTTTGTTTTCCATAATCGCGTTTGTTGAAAGTCCCTCAACATGAAACAACCGGTAACCTCGATCAAATTTGTTCAAAATGTTTTTAACCAGATTTCAAAAAAATGTTTTTTACACCCGGAAACATTTTTTCGGGTTTCTTGGGTTATTCCGAACAAAAAAGTTACCAGTAACTTTTCTCTAAATTTGTCCGTTCTCGAGTTATATGCGGTTTAATGTTTGAAAACTCGGTTAAAAACTATAATTTTTCAGGTGGCCGAATATTCAAATTGAACCTAAAACCTTGCCCTACAGGACCCCAAAGAGTATTTTAAGATCAGTCCATTTTGAAACAATTTAAGCTTCTTTGTTTGACCAAAATTGCCGAACTTGTGATTTTCGGAGACTATACAGGGTGACCAACTCAGAATGCGAGGTTCTGTATCTGGGAACGTATCCATCGTAGAGGCTTGCGGCAAATACAGTTAGTACTAAAACGGCCAAGAGAAAAACCTGGCAAACATTTTCAAGTTTCTGAAATGGCCGCTAGCGGGCCTTCAATCTTGAATCTAAAACAGTGATGTTTCTGTGAATTTCGCTATATTAACCTAACAAAGAAATACCTTATCTTTAAAGTTGAGGATAATATGAACTGTTTTTGCTTGACATTGTTTCTGTATTTCTAAAAATAAAGTGGGAGGTATTCAAAGGTTTTCGTAAAAAATACCCTCTATCTTCGAAACTGCTGAGCTGCGCTGATTTTAACAAACTTGGTCTAGTTGTAAAGAACAATTCTTGGGCTACAATTGTTATAAATATTTGAAGTTGTGTTAGTTTCACATGTGACCGCTAGATGACTTTTTTCGACATTCCAACAGAAATGGGGAATTTTCTGAAAAAAATTAAATGCATTTGTTTTGTTTTTTTTTTTTAGAAGTATTTAATGATGTATAAACAAGCTCGGGAGAACCGCATATCGATATTTTGTTTCTAACCTAAAATTTAGGCCAAATAAAGATTTATATGGAAATCTTTTGAAGTTTTACTTTTTTAAACTATATTTTCTGGAATCTTTTTTATTCTTCAGAATAAAATCACCCTTTTTGAAAATATTACAAAATATCACTAAAAGGTAAGTAAGTAATGCTAATAACAAAGGGCACATTTTTTGTTTAAATGCATATTCACTATGGATACCCGAACAAAAAGTTAATAGGGGGATACAACAAACAACATGAATGATCCTCAAATTGTCAATAGTTTCGCGTTACCTTGAGCAATTTTTGAGCTTACCAAATGCGTTTTACGAATGATGAAACTGTTGATATGCTTGCAGTTTATTTTGAATGGTTTCAGAATGCCACAGTAGCAAAAAAGAGTTTACGCGACTCAATCTCCAGATCAGCATCTTTGCGATGTGAGAATTTTTCCCCGATTAGTGGTGAGCTTACGAGCCAATAGTAGTTTCCAGTCTACGTTTCAACGGCAACAAATTGGAAGAAAACAAGAAAATATTAACCACGTACTGGGATATATTGAAGGAAATCGTCATGTTAGCGCAAGGGTATTATCCTTTGAGTTGGGCATATCACGAACAACGGTTCAAAATATTTTGAAGGACCATAGGTAAATTCTAATGGCCATCAAAATAAAGGGATTTATTTGAATATATAAATAACCCTTTTTTCAATTACTTTTAGAATTCGCCCATATCATGTCGTTTTGCATCAGTCCTTGAACGAGGAAGACTTTGATCGGAGGTTGAGCTATTGCCATTGAATGATACGCAAAAAAAGATATTTTTTTGTCAAATTTTTTGCATGAAGCCACCTTTAATAGTGACGGGAGAATCAACCCGCACAATATGCGATATTGGTCTGTAGAAAATCTGCATTGGTTACGTAAAGTTCAGCACCAAGGCCGTTGGAGATTAAATGTGTGGTGTATTGACTTTTTGGATAATCAGATACCGTTGTTGTTGGAAGATGTGCCACTAGAAACTCGGCAAAACTTGTTCTTGCAGTTGGATGATTGTCCAGAACATTTTGCCATTATTGTGCCTTGCATATTAATGCAGTATTTCAACAGCGGTGGATTGGGAAAGGAAGTCTGTTTCTATGACCTTCGCGATCACCAGACTTGTCTTGATTTTCATGTATGGGGACGGTTAACGAACGACGTGTTTCAGACTCAACCTACAACCAGAGAAGATATAAAAACCGGATTCGTAATCCAATACGTAACATAGCGAGAGCCGAAATTGAATCTGCAGTTTTGTCTACCCATGAGAGGCTTCAGGAATGCATAGAGCGTGATGATCAGCATTCCGATCAATTACTGGAAATAAAAAACTTTTACATTTTAAATTGGTACTTTTCAGAGCCACAACTCAATAATAAAAAGAAACTCTAGAATACAATTAGTTTAAAAAAATAAAATTTAAGGGATTTCGCTATAAAATTTTCTTTGGCCTAAATTTAAGGTTAGGAACAAGATATCGAGATGCGGTTTTCGCGAGCTTGTTTCTACATCATTTAACTACTTTTTTATAAAAAAATCATAGCAATCCATTTAATTTTTGTTCAGAAAATTAACCATTTCTGTTGGATTGTCGAAAAAGCCCAGTAGCTGCCAAATCTAAAACTAACAAAACAACAAATATTATAACGTTTGTAGCCCAAGAAATAGCTCTTTTCAACTAGCCCAAGTTAAAATCGGCCCAGCTTAGAGAAACAGCAAACAAGAAAGGTTCAGATTATCCTCGAATTTAAAGATCAGGAATTTTTTGTTAGGTTAATATAGCGGAATTCACAGAAACTTCACTTTTTTAGATTCAAGATTGCACTTGCTCCCTCTAGCGGTCAGAAACTTGAAATTACCATTTAGGTTTTTCTCTTGGTCATTTATTATAACTGTTATTGCAGCAAGCCTCTACGATAGATAGATACCCAGATACAGTACCTCGCATTCTAAGTTGGCCACCCTGTACGAAAAAAGCTCAACTTTGGCAGCCCGCCAGTCCTTTTTGAAAGCTAGTAAATTTAAATTATAGGGTTTTAAAGTACTGACTGAAATCTGATGATTTCATGAACGAGCTGTATAACAAAAAATTACGTATACATTTTTTCTAGGCAACTGATGATGATGGCACTGGCCGCACCTCAACAGTACCTCTACGGGTGATTCTCACAGACAGCAACGACAACCCACCTGTATTCAGTCAATCGGTGTACAGGGTTTTCGTTGACGAAGGTACCGTTAGGTTTAGGAAGGACCTTTACGTTGAGGCTACTGACGCCGACAAAACCTCCCACGTCACTTACTCCATCATAGCTGGAAACGATCAAGGACTGTTCGCTATCGATTCTAATACTGGGAAAATAAGGATTACCAATAATAGAGGACTGGATGTCAGCAATGAGACGGATAGTGTTGTCTCACTCACTGTTTTGGTAAGTCATAGATAAAACAAAAAACCACAAAGGACAAGCATGTACATATTTTGCGTTCGTTAGGAAATGTAACTTTCCATAGTAGCAACTTCAAAATGTATATTTATATCGTTGCTGCTTGTCAATCTTTAAAAATGTCTAATAACTGAAAACATACCGTTGATAATTTCACTTGTATCGCTACGCCTTTATCACACACTTATGAAAATGAAAGTACGTCATGCACTCGGTCTTTTGTCGCTTTCTCTTTCGCTTTCAGGGCTCTATTTATATACAGGGTGTTTCAGAAAGACGTGTCAATATTTCTAGGGTAGAAAGTACATCAAAAAATAACAAAAATAGCTCCCATAAAGATGCTCCCCTACCGAGATACAGGGTGATGAAGTTTTATTCACGAAATTGAAAAATGATTATATCTACGGAGTGGGTAAAGATAGTTAAGAGCACTTTCCACCTTAGCTCAAATGCAGTTCCAGGATATCTCGCTTCATTGTTTACCGATTTTGATGCAGTTTTCAGCTCAATAACTCAGATGAACATTGTCAAGTTCGGAAAAAAGCTTGTTTTTTTGATGGTCATTTTTTTGTCAAAAATAAATTATATCTCATAAACCGTAACTTTTTTTGTGGAATCTAGTAGTTTCCGAACAAGAAAACTATTATAACCAACTTCCAAATTTGAAGCTTCTATGTTCAAACAAAACAACTGAGAAAATCAGGAACTACGAAATATATTTTCTTATCCCGTGAAATAGTGTCCCCTAACAACTAGCCGTTTTAACTCGATACAACGGAGTGTGGCCGATGGTGTGACCTCATTAAGAAACGTTTGAGCCAGCAGCGTACCCGTGGGGGTATAAAAGGGATGATCGGCAGGTATCGGCCTAATTCAAACTGAACATGCGTTAGTGACTGCTTTTAGTGAGTTGTAGCCCTGTTCGTACAGCTGTCACCAGGCTGTCAGTGATCGTTACGCTATATAGACAGAATTTACAAGGCCGGATCCCAGACACTGTCACAGATAAGTCACCGACTGAAAATAACTCTGCAAGTGAACAGGGTATATACTAGTAAAAAAAGGAGCAGGAGGCTCAAGAAATGATATTAAAGGTAAATATATTGCAATTATATTCTTTTTAACTGGCTTGGTAGATATGAATCTAATTAGTTAAATGTAAGCTTCAATATAATTTTTGAGAAACTGAACTTGTATTTGATCGGAATTTTTTCGTAAATTACATTTGTTTGAAGGTTCTTGTAGATTGTAGAAAGTTAGACTTCATCACCTGTATTTTATATCTTATCGTCATGATGATTACACTACTTATATATTTATAAGAACTTCTTTGTTTTTTATGTATTTTCTACCCTAGAAATATTGGTGCGTCTTTCTGAAACAGCCCGTATTGATTGATCGTTGTACTTACTGGCTCTCATTTTATAACACCACTAATAATGTATTTCCATTCCACTTTAGGCAAATGATGGCAAATTCACAGCAACTACCCTAGTAAATATAACAGTTGTTGACGTAAATAACAACCAACCAGTTTTTGTTAAGGAGAGCTACGTCACATCTATACCAGAAGATATTCCAATAGGTAAGTTATTCCTTTTCAGAGCTAAAACTCGAGTACTCAATGTGTCTTAGGCGGCTTGATTTGACCAATATTAATAATAGACGCGTGCCGGATCCTGAAGATTTTTTAAATCGTTCATATGTGTTTTCAACAAGACTCTTGTCTCTTTAAACACTTTACCTCATACTACTGTAAATAGTCTAACCATATTAGCAAATATCCCCAAAATTCGTAATTGTAATGTTTGGTTTTATCAGTACAAGTTGTTCAGGGGGCATTTAAAACCTAGGCGCATAAAATGGGTACACCAATTTTTGTAGGAAAACTGTTGGCCTGAACGAAAAAACTCTTCGAATAAGAGTTGCAGGTACTTAAGATATCTACAAAATGACACCACACATAAAAAGATCCGATTAAAAGCAAAACAGTGAAAATGCAGTGTCCGGCACTTATTGGTAACGCGATGGTAGTCACGCAAATACTTGAAATTCCTCAAATCCGTATCTTATACTTCTGAATATCCACAACAAAAATGGAGTCGATCGGTCAAGTAGTGTTTGAGAATTTCTAATTGTTTGTTTCAAAACACGTTTTCCAGCAATATACGTATACAACAGTGTTCGTTTAAAGAGCATTTTATAGAAAAATGATATTTTTATGCGAAAAACAGAAAGTTACGTTTTTTGTTATTAACAAATTCATTTCTTATTTTGTTGCAAAAAAATAATTTTCAAATTCATGGGAAGTCAGATGATATAAGGCCCCAATACCTATCTATTGTGAAAAAACTTTCAAGCGCAAGTGCAACTTAACTATCAGGTTTAGGGCTGGTATGGGCTAAATGGTTGGTCTTACCAATTACTATATCATTTTGTATCAGAGCTTAATAAAAATCGACGCAAGAAATTGTCAACTCATTTTTTGTGAAAAATATCCCTTAATATTGGAGGGCGGTCAAAAAAAATGGGGTTGTATTTCATTATGCATTTTATTTTTCCTGTGGAATCAGGCCTCAAAATTGTTTGTGCTATGATAATTGCCTCACGTTAAAAAAATGTCAATATTATATGCAGGTAAGTATCGATGTATGTAAACAAGAAATTGTATTTCACAGGCTGCAGTCCAAACAGCTTGATTGATTTTGTTATCTGAGGTGTCGTTAGATTCGTCTTCGCAGTTCGAGTGATACTGTGTATATCAAATGTTTTTAAAATCAAAATGCCGGATTTTTAACGCAAATAGCCTAATCGGCGTAATGGATTTAGAAAATCAAGGTGCGGGACCGTTCAGTCTTCGGTCCGACCGAAATTAGAAAGTCCGGAAATGATCCAGCGCAGGTTTTATATCATACATTTGGCATCTGAGTAGAATCTTCGCATACCCTCCGCGAGATTATGCAGACATGCATTACTATTATGGTGCTGCTCTAGGAAATGCTTGAGCAGCTGCTCGTATGTATCGGGAGCATGTGGTTGGTGGTATATCCCAATTACCACGTTTTCTTACGCATCTATAATGGATGGCTGCATACCAGGCACTCATGGTCATGAAGGAGTACTGAGGATAGACCCAGACGAAATAGACACACATTACAACGCTCATAGTCACCCCAACGACATGAGTATCTAATGAAAGGACTTGATGAGAGAAACACTATAAGCATAGTGATATCAGGACCAATTTCACCAACATTAATATTATGGACCAATGGGAAAATACCTTATCGAAATGCAATTTGACAGAAGCTGTCAAAGGTCTCTGATTTACAGTGATTTCTATTAAAATATTGAATAAAATCGTGAAAATTCGACTGTATTATAAACAAGACCACTTTTTGATTCCAACATGATGCTTTTGTACAGAGAAAACAGGACAACTTTCATGTATTTTGATTTCTGTTATAAATTTACATTTAACTATCAGTTATCCCCAAAGCCAATGGGAATGCGGCAAATAATAGGTCGATTTTCTAGCTGTTAAATTTGACAGCAGATTTGGACGTTTATTAATGCATGGCAAATCTCGAATTTAAGTTCAATATACTGATATCATTACATACCTGTTGAATAGTGTGGATTTGCCTGTATTTTGCAAGAAAATACAATATAAAATACATTCCATCCAATTCCTCATCTTCCTTTACATCATAATAGTAATCATTTATTAATTTACGGGCTAATGAATTTCTTCAAAGCAATAAAAACATTCACCTCTCCATCCAAAAACACAGATAATATGTGTAAGACGCGTCAAGCCCTACATCTCCGTGATGCATAATGCAATTCCTATGGACATAGACAAAAAATTATGAAAAATGTCTCACAAATAATGTCTTTTAAGTCCAAAAATCATAAAAACATGAATCAAATCCAAGCGAATAACCAAAATTTCTGTGTTATGTGCTGCGGTTATAATATGGTTCAAGATGACACACGGGTTGATGACGTCAGTTACACGAATCGCTTGAACGCGTTGGTTTTAACCGCGGTTTTGTTGCAATTTGCTTATTTTAGAAAAGCGCGTATATAATCTCTGATTATTTTTATTATCACTTAATAATCGGTGCTTTTTCGTCTATATGGAAAGTTTAAATAAGAAACCTTTCATAATATTCATGGGAGAAATGTTTTTTCAGATTTTTTTTAATGATGGAACCATGGCTTTGTAGCTATGATAACTTTCAATTCTCTAATTTTTTCCGCATGTCAAAGAAAACATTTATTGATTCAGCAGAAATGATGAAAAAAGAAATTAGAAAAACCGTATACAGGTGGATATCATCTAGTGAGTTTATATGGCCATATTTTAATATTCTTGTGGTATATGGCTACACAGGATACTTTGTTAAGCATAGGAACAACATTTAAAGTGTCCCCAACAACCGTAATAAGTATAACTAATAAGGTGCTCCACTTTATGGTAAAACTGAGGTCAGCCTGTATCATTTTTGTCAAAAATGAAGCTGAAGTACAATAACAATATCCAATACCCGGCAAAATTCCAGTGGCGGCTCGTGATTTTACAAATAGGTGACGCAGGATTGACCGACCCCCCCCCCATACCATGTAGAGCGCATACACAAAAAAAAACATGAAATAACTTACCTAAATTCAGTAACTCGAAAACAAAGTCAGGATTATCAGGCACTTTTCATTGTTTATATATGAGAGCAATTCGTCGGTCCTTCAAATTAGCAAACTTATTTATAACGTCATCGTAAAACGGCTGTGACACTATCAGTTCATTTAATAATTCTTTTTCGATCGATATTTTTGCCAAGTTCGTCAACCGATCTTCCGACATGGTACTTCGTAGATAACTTTTGATTCGCTTAAGGCATGAAAAACTGCGTTCTGTCGAAACACTTGTTGATGGAATGGTCAGTATTAAACACAAAAGCTTATATGCCTCCTTGAAGATACTGCGATTCTCAAATAGCGATTCCTTTAATAAGCGGGGTTCCATATTTTGATATTGATCATCGCTATAGATCAGCTGCAATTCATTTTTCAGTCTCTGAAAATCTGTGAATGTATTTGAATAAAACTCCTTCAAATTACTTAGGGCTTCTGTTGGAAATTTTTCTGAATATGTTTTGAACTTCGAAGTGTCCATTAACGTCACAAAATGAAGCTTTTCCATATCTTGGAAACGGGTCGTGATTTGCAGAGAAATGGTATCCAAAATTTCAAAATACAGCACTCTATATCTTTCAATAATTTGATCCCGAGACAATGTTACTCTTGTCCTGCCGTCGCGGTGTTCCGTTTGTACACTTGTTTTTGATGCAGCCAATTCGAAAATATTCTTAAATGTTTCTTCATTTCTCTTCTTGTTTAATTGTGTTTGAACACTTTTAATTTGCTTAATGCAAAGGTTTATATCAAAAGATTTTTTTTGCAGTGTGTCGAATAGTATATCTGTCATTCCAAAGATCTCGTTAAAAACAACAACCAAAAGCACGAATTCGAAGTCATGGAATTTATTTAGAAATCCGTCGCTCTGTCTAACCGAGGCTTGATCGGAGGTTGGATCATTAATAATTTCAGTAAACACTTGCTTTAAGGAATCCCACTCCTTATTTATAAAACTGATAACTTTAGAATTTGATGTCCATCGCGTAATAACGGAAACAGGTATTCGACGTCCTATTATTGAGTCTGCTACGTTAGTTCGTTTCGGAGAATGGTGAAAAAATGTCGGTAAACCACTTATAGTTGCAAAAAAATGCGGCATTTTGTAATACTATTGCAACTTTGTTGTAACACTAGATTCATGCGGTGTGCGAGGCAATGAACAAAAACTGCTTGGGGTGCCTGTTCCTTTATTTTAGCCTGAAGACCATTTAACTGTCCGGACATGACGCTTGCACCATCGAAACATTGTCCAACGAGTTTTGTTTTGTAATCAAAATTTTGTAGACACCTTGTCACGAGGTTAAATAAAATGCTTCAGATGTTCGGCTGCAGCTTACATCATGAAATCCTAAAAATCTCTCCACAAGTTTTCCTTCAAGATTGACATAACGGATTATTATGCTGCACTGCGATTTGTGGGCAATATCGGTGGAATCATCCACCTGAATGGAAAAAAAACTGCATTCCTTTATTTCATTTTCCACATATTCATCAATGCATTTGACAATGCAGTCAATAATTTCGTTTTGAATGGTTTTAGAATTGCCCGCAAATATTGAGGCAATTTTTTTGTAGTGCTCCTGAATGTCTACAGGGCTTATAGATACAAATGCTTCTAGGAGCTCTTTGAAATTTCCACGGTTAATAGAAGTCGTCTCTTCGTTGTGGCCACGAAACGCCAGTTCTTGTTTGCCCAAAAAAAGGACAGCGCGTATTGGCAATTCCATGAAACGTCTATTAAGTTGCACGTTTTCGTTAAACTGTTTAATATACAGCCTGGAATTTTCGCGTAAAGCATCCTCAATAGTAGTAAGATTTTTCTTCAATTTTGAAAAACCTAGTGCGCAACGCATATGATCCGATGATCCTTCATGTTTACGAAGAGCACGAGTCACATTCCCGAAATCATTGAAACCGTACTTGCTCCACACAGTTGCTTTAACACTTACAATCAAACACGGCACACAAAAAAGTTTATTTAAATAATAGCTACCACATAACCATGCAAACTCACTATACCACGATTTTTTAAAATTTCGACTGTACACTTTGTCCTTAACTTTAGCGGTTTTATTTACATTTAATATCGGAGAAGGTTTTTCGGAGTTTAAAAAGTCTTTTTTATCATCATTACTCCATTGAGAAAACGATTTTTCCGACATAACACAAACCGTATCATAGACAGGAAACATTGTTCAAAACAATGAAAACTAACCTCGACACAATACGATATCGGTAGTAATGCAGAGCAGACTAGACGCAAATTCATAATTTGCTTCACTTGCCTCGGCCAAAACGGAAGCGCGCGTGCCGTTGTCATGGCAACCGTCGTATTTGCTCGTATCTGTACTGGACGCAGCAATGCGGTGCAAATAAAGCTGCTTCAGGTCTCTGTTTCAACACGCCAAATTAAGCGCAAACGTAGGGGCGTTGTTGGTTGCGGGGTTTATCAGTATTCTGTTGATCGCAAATACAAATAAAGAATGTCCGAAAAATAATTTTTTAAGATATAAATTAATTTTTTTTATAAATTTCAAAATAAAAAAAATATATTTTTTTTGAAATTGCAGGTGAAGCAGCGGTAAATACCACAATTTTGCGGTGATAACTATGACATATAACAGCTGATTCGTGACGTCACGGATCTTATAACCAAACTGATAACTACACTCGATTGAACGGATTGGTAAATACCAACCCAAAATGGTAAATACCATTTCCATTTGGTTATCCGCTTGAATTTGATTTAAAAATGTTTATTGTTTGATTGCCTTTTTCACTGGTGGGATTATCTGCCACTCGCAGGGTTGCCACGTCTAACGACGATCACGTCTCGTGGTGGAGGGTGCGACATGAATCTTTTACATTTGCTGGTTTTGTATTTAAAGTAGGAATATAAACATAGTACTTATGATAGTTGGAGCTAGACTGATAACACTTCTTGAAGAATATTTGAAAAGTGTGAACACCATCATGGTCTGTTGTCAAATTGCAAATGAAGTATCTGAAAATTCTTACATACAGTGGACCTTCGTCATAGTTTACTATCCTGATTATGATCATCTTTGGCAGATGTGTTGTATCATCAAATTGTTGAACAAATATAAGCAAACTTTTGTATACCTACATACAGCGGATTTTTCATGAAAATTTACTAGGTATCATGATTATAAGCATCTTTGGTGGATTGTTCGATCCGGAATGGGAAAGATCTCCTATTTATGAAAATATTTTTGGTATCATCTAACCGTTGCAATCAGTGCACAAAAACTGTGACATATGTTTTATAGCATAACCCGCTGCCCTATATCAACACAAGTTTAACATACAGGTCGCATAGCCGAGGGGGTGCAGCGGTCGGGATGAATATCACAGCAGCAACTGATGATTTGGGCATGTCTGGTAACAACGTATGAAGTGAAACTCGCTAACTTCACAAATTTGAAGATGTTGTACATTTTCTTTGAAAATGATGAAAGATATGTCTGATTTGGCAAGGTAATGTCACAGCCAAATGGCAGTCGGTCTTTCTGGACGCTGGCCAAGCAGATTGAAAAGAACTTATCACACAGTAGCCTTCCACACTTACGTGTCAGGATGGAATGATTGTAACTGACTCGAAGGCCAAGACTGAAGTGCCTGCCAGGATCTTTGCTACCAACTCCACCATGGATGCCTCCCAACAAAGCTTCTGGTCCGAACTTGATTGTACTGAAGAGGTGTGCAGCGGAGCTTGCTCCAGTTCTTTCGCGTCTCTTCCAGATATCTTATGAATCCAAAAAACTGTAAATTTGCTCATGTCCAACCCATCACAAAAAAGCATCTGAAACCGACCCTTACAACTACAGGCCTATAGCTCTGCTTTCTGTTATAAGTAAGGTGATGAGAGGTGCATAAATCGTGAGTTTCTGGACTACCTCGAACGTCTCAACATGATTAGCGACAGGCAGTATGGTTTCCGATACCAGCGATCCACAGGGGACCTCCTAGCTTACGTCACGCAATTGTGGAATAAGCTAATCCTGCCCTCTTATCCAAACTTCCATCCCATGACCTCCCAGAAAGGCTTTGCAGATGGGTGGCTGACTTTCTCTCTGGCCGCAAGGTATCCGTCGTGATTGACGGGATCTCCTCTTCATCCCGCAAGGTTAACGCGGGTGTTCCCAAGGGATTGGCCTTGGCTCCGACACGATTTTTCTTGCATATCAACGACCTCCTTTCCGGAACAATCATCCCAATCCACAGCTTCGCTGATGACAGCACTCTGCATGCAGGAATTCATAGTGACAAGGCAATCTCTGCAGCTGAGCTGGAAAAAAGAAGATTAGCGACGACTATCTCTCTGACAAGAGACCAGAAGGTTATCACTGCTTGGGGACGCAACAAGCTGGTATAGTGTAATCCTTCCAAAACACAGTACTGTACCGTGATGAACAAAAAGCTTCCTAGCGCTCATACGGTTCCGATGGATGGCCGGGTTCTGCCAAAGAGCCATTCATTTAGGCTGGTCGTAGTCCAGATCACCGAGGACTTGATCTGGCACGAACACATCTTGTCAGTATGTCACACGTTTGGGGTAGGCCGCCGCCCGACTATATTATCTATGCTTGATGTTGTTCAGAGAAGGGCTGTCCGACTGATCGATGACTCTTCTCTAACAAACAGTCTCGGGTCTCTTTCACACCGGCGGCCGTCGGCGATCAAGTTTTCTTCTACCGCTACACCAACGGACTTTGCTCCTCAGAGTTCTCTTCCATGATGCCTCTGCGCGATGTGCCTGCCATAGAGACCCGGCTGCTTCCGTACAAAAAAATTACTACAATAAAAGCCTCCTACTTCCATTGTATGTTGGCTAGGGCGCAGCATAATCACTAGTTGCGTTCGGCACTTGAAAAGGCTTTAAGTGTAAAAAAGGCGAACTTTAATGGAATTACCAATGTAGCCAAAAATGCTGGAAATAGCCAGCGTACAAGTGGAGAAAAAATACAGAAAATCGCTAAGTCTGGCAACAGTGTTGTTTTGTCCAGATGGCACGTGACTCAGTCGCGACTAGGATAGAGATGGGACATCTTATTCATACTGATCGGTGCACGAAAATAACTGAATGACTCTGCACACTGCAAGTGGGGAAAGTGATTTTTCTTAGGTACCAGAAGGAACTAAGGAACAGTCAAATAAGAATTCCATCTGACATGCATGAAACATCTGTCGAAATCAGGTTTAACTATTGTATGAAAATGTTTTATTGACATCGATAAATTTCTAGAACATCCAAAAGTCTGAAAAATCTTTGAAAAATTTGAAAATCTCCAAAAAATATATAAACGTAGCCAACAGTCAAGCTAGTGAAAAATCTTTCGGAAGCAAGTATCGAGAACCACAGGCTCCAGGGGTGCGGAGGAAAGTGGAAATTCTCTGACATGTGAGGCAACTTGAAGTGAGATGAGATTATAACTGAGAAAGTGGCCAAAATAGAAGCTACTGAAATCAGCCTTATGTGGTCTAAACTGTTACATATTACCAAGCTATTCAATCGCGTTTTCTTTTAGTGAAGCCAGTGTTGGACTAGTGTATATTCCAAATTCTTATAACAGAAGCAATTTATATATTCATGTTTTTTTGGCAAGCATTTTGAACTAGTGTTTCAATCAGTGTAGAAACATACAGAACTTGAAGCAACTCGGGCTGGTGTTGTCTACTGTCTGCCTCGATTTCCATCTTTGAATGCAGACGTGCTATTTGCTCGTGGTTTACTATTATTCTATTTGATGATTCATCATAGTAACACGGAAAAGGACAAAGAAACGAAAAATATGCTTCATTGACAGATTACTGCACGCGACACGACATGAGAGTTGTTTAATGTTGTTTTGGGAACAATATCAGGATCAAAGGTATTAACTAAGGTAGAGTATTTTAAACATAAAAACTGAGCTAATTTTATCAGAAGAAAACACTATCTGAGCCACAGAAGCAAAGCGAATCTCAGGCCTTCGATTCTCCCATCACTAGTGCGATGAAATGACAATTTGCCCTCCTTGGATTACTTGAAATAGTGATGTGCTTTCTAGTGCTTTGCATTAAGTTGCATTCAGTTCTAGAAACTGGTTCATGAACAAACCACTTTATGCAACAATACCACAAAAAATATATGTACCGAAACAGAGCAGATATTCCAGTCTGTCAGTCGAGATAACGTAAAAACGATTCAATTCATATCTTTTAACCGTTCCAATGCATTCCAATGATTGCAAATGTATCATCCTCCCATCACTAACATTGTGAGACACGAATTTCAAATGTCAATTGTTCTTTGGTCTATTTTCCAACGTTACTGTAGTCTATGTTTTGTGGTAACTTGTCACTTGTTGTTTTGAGCTTGTTGTGTTATTTCTAAAAAATGGATTTTCGGAATAAAAAGTGCTCTCTCCAATATCTTTCTTGTGCAGAATTACATATTACACTGTCGTGTACAGTTAAATCTACATTAACCCCGAAATACGTGGTTATGTTGAGTGTACCATGTACCATCACCGATGGACTGATACACTGAAATCAAAATAAGAACACTGCAACTGCAATTAAATGTATGAATGGAATCTTGAACAGCTTCGGACCAGTGGTGTCAAAATGTCGTTCAGGAATTGGAAAAAAGTGTATGAATGTGTTAAACGCAACACCTAAAAAAATTTGAGTGAAAATGCTTTTTCATGTGAGAATTTGGAAGTGCAAGTTTGCAAAGGTAGGAAAGCTATTAATACCCAGTATGTGTTGTTGAGTTAATATAATCACATATGGATTACAAAAGTTGCAATAAACATGGAGAAACCTTCAGCTAAACTGAAAAAAAAAAATGGATTTTACTCAGCCATCAAGCATTTTTTTACATTTTGGCTCAGTTTTATATAATTTGTTAATATTTCATACACTGAAAACATTTCAATGGCAAGCTGTCACTTCATATTTTACAGTGTTTTGTTTTGAATACTTTGATGCTATTTGCTGCCAAAAATTTGACGGAGAGATCTTAAGGCTGATTTGGTATATTTGACGGACTGTTTAGTACTCGTACCCTATTGGTGCAGAACAATGGTTTGTCAAATGGTGAAATCGGCCCTAACTCCAGTATTGCGGCCATTGCAATATGGCGATTTACATTTTTTATAGTTACCCCAATGACATGGGTGTCGAATCAGTAACTTGATGAGTGAAGCACAATAAGCAAAGTGACGCCATTATTAATTCAATAAGGCGATCGCCCTAAGATGGCGTTTGTAAAAGTCACCCCTATGATGTACGTATCATATTCAAGTGCTTTATGAATGAAATATAGCAAGCAAGAGTCATTCTTAACCCAATATGGCAGCTATTGCAGAATGGCGATTTATAATTTCCATAGTCATCCCTACTCTATAGGTATCAAGTAAAAGGGCTTGATGAGAGAACATGACAAGATAATTGACGTCATTCTAGATGCAATGTTGCGGCCGCCGCTAAATGCCGATTTACAATTGAAGACAAGTGAATAAGGGTGTCATGTAACAAGATCATTGTATGGAGAAAATTGACGTTAAACATTTTTTATTGGGATTGTTTACTGTATTGGCATTTTAAATATTTAGCTTAATTGGTTTGTTACTATCTTGTTTTTGTCACAAAGTAATCACAGAATGAAAGAATCACTCCTTAAGGTTGGTTTAATTCAAAGCAATTTTTAAAAAATGTTACATGGTACCTTTATCCACTTTTATTTGAAAACTTGAGATCTATTATGGTTTAAATGTTTCCAATCGGAAAAATTATTTTTAAATTTTTAGTTCACTTCATGAACAGCTAAATAAAAGCTTTTTTTCATTTCATAGTCTCTGATATATTATCATGCTCTCCAATTTCCCTTCTACATAGTATACCTCACACCGACAACAAATTCACACTTTTCACCTTAACAAAACCTCTTCCGTTTAAAAAGACATACCTAACGGTATATCACTTGTTCATGCTTCTTTGCATAAAATCATATTACTTTCATATTCCAGGCTCTTCTGTAAGCCGGGTGGAAGCTACAGACGCGGACAGTGGCGTCAACACGTTGATCGGGTACCAGATACAAAAAGGATAGAAATTACTTAACTAGTTATTTAGTATCATGAATACTAAAAGATAAATAACAAATAATAAAAAACGTTTTTGAGAACAAACTTCTATTTTGTTTGAACTAAATTTTTAAAAATATTTGTTTTCGATTAGAAATATTTAATCGATAATGTATCTCATTCGTCTCAAGTTTTCAAATGAAAGCGTTTTATATACACTTTTTCCACCCCGCTATCAAAACCTGAGACGCTTTTATTTGAAAACTTGAGATTCATTATGGTTTAAATGTTTCCAATCGGAAAAATTATTTTTAAATTTTTAGTTCACTTCATGAACAGCTAAATAAAAGTTTTTTTTTCATTTCATTTATTAGTCTCTGATATATTATCATGCTCTCCAATTTCCCTTCTACATAGTATACCTTACACCGACAACAAATTCGCACTTTTCACCTTAACAAAACCTCTTCCGTTTAAAAAGACATACCTCTAACGGTACATCACTTGTTCATGCTTCTTTGCATAAAATCATATTACTTTCATATTCCAGGCTCTTCTGTAAGCCGGGTGGAAGCTACAGACGCGGACAGTGGCGTCAACGCGTTGATCGAGTACCACCTACAAAAAGGAGCTTACGAAGATTTCGTCATCGACAACACCACAGGGATGGTCAGCGTGGCGTCGAAGCTAGACTTTGATCGTAAAAACACTTACAACGTGGAAGTGCTCGCTGTGGACCATGGTACACCCAGGCTTACTGGAACTACCACGGTTACCATCAACATTATCAATGCCAACGATAAGCTGCCATTTTTCGTTCCCACGACCCAGACTGCCGAGGTAAATTTATGTACAGGGTGTTTCAGAAAAACATGCTAATCTTTATAGGGTAGTACATTCAATAATAACAAAAAAAGTCTATAAGAATGTCCAAAGATGCTCCCCTGCCGAGATACGGGGTGATGAAGTTTTATTTACAAAATTTACGGAGCTGGTGAAGATACTGAGTTAAGATTTCAGACGTTCAGTGAGCACATCATAATCAATAAACACACAGAGTTTTCCGGCCTAAACCAGGGACATGGAAACTGGGGTACATGTACCCCTAATAGGACAAATTTTCTACGATTCTGGCCTTTTCTGTGTGTACGTTACTGATGTACTCACTGAACGTCTAAAATCCTAACTCTGTCACTTTACCTGCTCCGTAGATACATTTCTTTAAATTTCGAAAATAAAACTTCATTACCCTGTATCTGTATCTCGGTAGGGGATCAGCTTGAGACCCATATTTGTAGAAACTTTTTGTTATTTTTGAATGAAATATTGGCACGAATTTTTGAAACAGCCTGTATAATAATACGTATATGTAGTTGATCTAACTGGTCGATTTTCTCGATGGCGATTACCCTGAATATTAGACATAGATAAACATTCTTCAAATTTTCTTGTCAACTTAATCATATACTTATTATTAATATTTTTCTCTGGATGTAACGCATTAAACAACCGGCAGTAGCTCTTGCAATGTTCCCATTTTGGTAATACAGTTTTATTATTTCTACCCTTCCTTTAATTAATTAAGTCATTGTTCAATATTTATGACAACTAGGTAGGTAACCTTTGTTTGTTTGATTAAGATTTATTTAGCATGATTGCTATAA
Source organism: Acanthoscelides obtectus (assembly GCA_963669975.1). Taxonomy (NCBI): domain Eukaryota; kingdom Metazoa; phylum Arthropoda; class Insecta; order Coleoptera; family Chrysomelidae; genus Acanthoscelides; species Acanthoscelides obtectus. Next base: position 62,458,971 of record CAVLJG010000001.1, read on the forward strand.
TTACATTCTTTTAAACAACTGCAACAATTACATAACATACAGATATTCAGAAAAAAAACGAAATTTGCATCTCTAAGAATTTTCATTGTCCATGAAATATTCCTTTAATTTTCTTTTAAATATCTTTAAATTACAAGTAAACTTTATATCGTTATTTACTTTATTAAATTCAAGTAATCCTTTCTGAAATATTGATTTCCTAGTTATATTACTATTGCAATTTTGTAAATGAAAATATATATTTCCTCTTGTATAATAATTGTGGTAATGATTATTCAATTCTATGTAGTGTTCTAAATGTTCTGGCAAAAGATGATTTTTTATTTTAAATATAAAAATAAGAATATGAAGAATTCTTTATATTCAACCACTGCAATTCTTGTAACATAGATTTTATTTTGGTGTACTTATTTATTCAATATTATTCTCATAGCTTTATTTTGCAAGACCTGTAATTTTGAGAATACAGCTCCATTGGCAGTGAACAAGATAGTTGAACAATATAGTAAATGCGGTAGAATAATTGTATTATAAACTAACAATTTGAAATGAAAGACAAAGTTTTTCTATGACATGCGATGACAGTGGCTGATTCTAAATGTTCTTGCTGGTATCCATGATTATTATTTTTACCCTGCATTCCATTATTACCAGTATTAAGTTAGGTTAATCGAATTTTATTATAAACTCAAATAGCATCACAACGATTGAATATAGGTATAAACTTTATCATACAAAAGTTACCAAAAACTTCATGGAAAGTCTAAAAATTGAAAAAAATGGGGGTTTCCATTTACAAATCTAAAGTGTAACGCAGTATCTTATTTTTGGATCACATTGTATTGTACGGATATTGATGAAAAGACGTCCCCCAAGAAATCAAAATTGACGTGTGCGAGTGTTTTTCAAAAAAAAAAACCAGGAGAGTCAGAAATGGGGGTGCGACCTCTTCGATGGCCACCCTGTATGTTTCTTTTGTAAAAATTTGTACTTCAAATTTTACACTCCATTTGGGATTCGCCACAGAGAATGGAAAGTAAAGAAGCGGACTGTGAAGTTATGTATGTAGTGCGGAAAGCTCGAGTATATGATACTGCCACCTATGAGTATCTCGCCAAAGCTATTCTAACACCTCTACAACGGTAGTGGCAAGCCAACACGTTTCCCGGCATTTCTGAATGGCAGTCCGCTTCAATGAAACTAAACTAAACACAGGCAGAGATGCCCGGAAGCGTTGCCGACGTAAGGGTCGGTAGTGCCGCTTAGGCGAACTGCTCATATTTAGCAGTGCCAAATACTCAAGCTTTCCAGATGGCTTGTTTCTAAAACTATGTACATATTTAGTATGCAAAGTCGACAAGGAGTGCTGAAGTTTTGAGCACACTTTCACAAGTTTTAGGTATACTGATAAATAGAAAGTGATTAAAATTTTAACTCGAAATTTCGCAAAATAGTTGAGATATCCCACCTTAATGTTAATAATGTGTTGAAGCTCATTTGTTCGCTACATATTCGTTAAGTCGACGCGGCATTGATTGGATTAGGTGATTGATGTCTTCTTGGTGTATTATATCCCAGACCATCTGAATTTGGTTTCGTAGAGCCTCCAATGTTTGTGCAGAGTGCGATGAATTTTGCAACCTTCTTCCCATCATGTCCCATGCATGTTCGATGGGGGAAAGGTCTGGAGATCGAGGAGGCCACTGAAGCAGATTTACTCCGGAGGCTACTAAAAAGTCTAAACTAACACGTGCGACATGAGGTCGTGTATTGTCCTGCTAAAAAGGTGGATCTTGCAGTGTTTCCAAATCACGTCTCCCCCTTACTCTTGTAAGGCCACCATGTGTGCCCAAACAGAATCTAGACTCATCGCTGAACACGACTGAGTTCCATTCCATATTCCATTCAAGTTTCTCCCTACTCCATACCAATCGTTGCTGACGATGCTGGGGGGTCAGAGGTAGAACAATATGGGGACGGTACGAAAACAGTCGAAAAGACCTTATTCGGCGATAAACTGAACTCATTGTTATTGTAACCACTGGTTTGCAATTGTCTTTGTTGTGGAAAATCGATCTCTAAGTGCTAGTTGCCTCAAATAACGATCCTGCGTTCTGCAGTCTGTCTTTGACGTCCTCACAACATCTCATTACAGTAACTTCGTTTCGATTCACCCTATTAGCGATTAGCTTTACGTAACCTGATTATTCGACTCCTCTCAAACTCTAAAAGTTGAGTGAAATTAGCGCGTCTGTGAACTTTAGGCATGATAATGCAATGAAACAACAATGAAACAAATGAAACCAACACAGAAAGATCACTGAATATTAAGTAAACATGTTAATATTTTTCGGATCCTGATATGACAAAAAAGCAGCAGGTAGTCAAGAAGAAAAAGGAATTTGAGCCCTTCTACTTACAGTAGCTAAAACTAATAAATAACTAATAATTCTATAATAAAATTATTTTTCATTAAATCTATATAATAAATATAATCAAATTCAACTACCAAAATTTAGTATTCAACAAATAGCTATTAAAATTGCCACATCGCCAATTCTAGATAAAGGTGTTAATATACCTTCATTAAAAGACTTGATAATAAATTACTAAAATATAAGAAATTAGTCCTAATCCATCTCAACCTAATATTTTTTGTTCTATTCAACACTGCATCATCCTTAAGCTATTAGCAGCTGGTTTGTTTACAACTTATGTAACATAAGTATATCCTTCAGATACTCGATAATCTTATTTACATTGCAGTTCGGGCCTATAATGTCGTTAAGGTTACCACTAATATTGTTATCTGTTCTGTGATGTTTAAAGGGCACTCCAATAACGTATGACGCACAGTCAGACGCTTACAAATTTCACATATTGGCTCCCATTCACCAGCGATGAGGAATCCGTGTGTAGCTCTTGTGTGGCCTAGGCGTAAACGGGTTATCACCACTTGATGTTGTCTGTTGGTGGACACTACTTCCCATGGTCCAAAAGTCGGTTTAGTTCTTTCAGTTTCGATGGAGATTCTTGCCATTTACTATTCCATTTACTCTTTACTCTTTTACTCTCCGGATATAAACTCACTTCCATTCTCGGAATGAACGGGTGGAGGGTGGACTCGAGGGAACATCGGAGATAAAATTTGTTTCGCGAACATCTGCGGGATTAACAGCAACATTGATGCTGTACATCACTACTTGCAATCCAATCGTCCCGCCATGTTTTTCTTAGCGGAGACAAAAATCTCAGAGTCCGCACTGATTAACCATCTTAGCTTCCCAAATTACTAGGTGCACCCCAACCTGAAAAAGAACGGGGGAGTTGTGGTCTTTCCCCTACTGAGCGAGGGTCGTGGCAAATGCTTGTTCCGGAAGTTGTTGTATCCAGTATACAAGTTCTTCCCGTCCAAGTGATTGTTCACGCGTTAAGGAATACCTCAGTACCGATTGCCGGGTGGCGGTACAAGTCCGCCAACGGGCCACTTTAGGTCTATTTAATATCACTAATACGTAAAAAAAAAGGTGGTGGAACCACCCGCTAGCTTTTCCCAGGGTGTCTTATAAATGTCCGCATGTTTTCACACCTAAGCTATGCAGTCGGTTAACTTCCAAAACAAAGAAATTAATGATGATGGATCCCTCGAGCATTAGGAACTCCGGACGTAAACTCACTCCACTCTCGGAATGTCTGGGTGGAGGGTGAGCTCGAGGGAACAACATCGAAGATAAAATTTGTTTTTCGAACATCTGCGGGATTAACAGCAACATTGATGCTGTTCATCACTACCTGCAATCCAATCGTCCCGCCGTGCTTTTCTTGGCGGAGACAAAAATCTCAGCGATTCACCACCTCAACTTCCCAAACTATGAGGTGCACTCCAATCTGAGAAAGAACGGGGGAGTTGTGGCTTTTGTCCGCAGCAGTCTTTCCTGCTCCAGGGATCTTTCTTTGGAATCAGACCGGAAGGACATTCTGTGGCTTCGCCTCAACTCCAAAACATCACTCAAATTTATTTGTTGCCTTTATCGCTCTCCCTCGAACCATAACTGGGATGACCTACTCGAATACCTCGCCGTCCATATCGACTTCCTGAACATCAATCACCCCGCTTCAGAGGTAGTTCTTCTCGGTGATTTCAATGCCCATAATGAGCTTTGGTTGGGCTCAAATAAGACCGATGCAGCAGGTCGTGCAGTCGAAGCGTTCGCTCTTACTCAAGGGCTGGACCAGCTGGTGACGAGCCCTACTTTTTTCCCCCGCGTCTCGTCACACGCCAGTAGCCTGCTGGATCTCTTTCTGACCACGCATCCTGCCCCTTACAGCACTGCTGCCCTGTCCCCCCTGGGTAACTCAGATCACGGTGTTGTGGAGGTTAGGTTTCAATCAGAAGCCGCTGTGGCAGCAGAAACTGGTACAGGCCGCAAAACTTGGCATTACGGACATACCGACTGGGAGGGGCTCAGAGACTTCTTCTCTAACTTTTCTTGGAGAGATGTCTGTTTCACTGACGCGGATGCGTCGACTGTCTGTTCTTCGATAACACAAATTATCCACGTCGGAATGGAGGAATACATCTCTCACACAGTGAAAGTTCCTAAACCAGGGTCCAACGGCTGGTTTAACAAATCGTGTGACACTGCTCGCCAGCAGAAAATCAAGACACACAGAACCTACTTACAAAACCCCACTGTAGAGAACAGACAAGCCGACGTCGAGTCCAGAAACAAATATAACGAAGCGGTTCGCAATGCCAAAAACCAGCACGATATAAAAGTTAGGCACATGATAATGTCGCAGCGCAATGGCAGTCGGTCTTTCTAGTCGCTGGCCAAGCAGATTGAAAAGAATTTCTCACACAGTAGCCTTCCACCACTTACGTGTCAGGATGGAACTATTGTATTCGACTCAAAGGCCAAGACGGAGGTGCTAGCCAAGATCTTTGCTGCCAACTCCACCATGGAGGTCCCCACCAACGCCCAAGTGCCGTCAATTCAAAGGGTTCCCCACACTATGCAGGCATAAGACCGTAAGACGAGTGCTCTTGTCGCTCGACATCAACAAAGCTTCTGGTCCGGACTTGATTCCTGCCATTGTACTGAAGAGTTGTGCAGAGGAACTTGCTCCAGAGTGCTTTCGCGTCTCTTCCAGATATCTTATGAATCCGGCACCTTCCCAGAAAACAGGAAATTTGCCCATATCCAGCCCATCCCAAAAAAGGATTTAAGACCGACCCTTACAACTACTGGCCTATAGCTCTGCTTTCTATTATAAGTAAAGTGATGGAGAGGTGCATAAGTCGCGAGCTTCTGGACTACCTCGAACGTCACAGCTTGATTAGCGACAGGCAATACGGTTTCCGGCACCAACGATCCACAGGGGACCTCCTAGCTTACGTCACGCAATTGTGGAGTAAACTCATCCAGTCTCATGGAGAGGCTCATGTCGTTGCTCTTGACATCACGAAAGCGTTCGATCAGCTGTGGCACGCTGCCCTCTTAAGCAAACTTCCATCCTATGGTCTCCCAGAAAAGCTTTGCAGATGGGTGGCTGACTTTAACTCTGGCCGCAAGATATCCGTCGTAATTGACGGATGCTCCTCTTCATCCCACAACGTCAACGCGGGTGTTCCCCAAGGATCGGTCTTGGCTCCAACACAGTTTCTCTTACATATCAACGACCTCCTTTCCTGCACGATCAACCCAATCCACAGCTTCGCTGATGACAGCACTCTACATGCAGAAATTCAGAGTGACAAGTCGATCTCTGCCGCTGAGCTGGAAAAAAGAAGACTAGCGACGACTTTTTCTCTGACAAGGGACCTGGAGGCTATCACTGCTTGGAGACGCATCAATCTTGTACAGTTCAATGCTTTCAAAACGCAGTACTGTACTTTGACGAACAAAAAGCGTCCCTGCGCTCACCCGGTTTCGATGGACGGCCGAGTTCTACCAAAGAGCCATTCATTTCGGCTGGTCGGAGTCCAGATCACCGAGGACCTGATCTGGCACGAACACATCTCGTCAATAGCTGCAGCTGCTGGGAAAAAGCTAGGCTATTTGTTTAGGGCTAAAAATTACTTTTCTCCGCTTGACCTTCTCACTCTATACAAGTCCCAGATAAGGCCTAGCCTCGAGTATTGCTCACACATTTGGGGTGCTGCCGCCCCGACTACATTGTCCATACTCGATGCTGTCCAGAGGAGGGCGGTCCGACTGATCGATGACTCTTCTCTAACAGACAGTCACGGGACTCTTTCGCGCCGACGGGCCGTCGGCGATCTAGCTCTTTTCTATCGCTACCCAACGGGCTTTGCTCCTCAGAACTCTCTTCCATGATGCCGCCGCGCGATGTGCCTGCCAGACAGACCCGCCTGACTTCGGCGTCCCATCCTAACCGTGTCAAACATCGTACATCCAGAACGGGCCGATACGACCGCTCCTTTGTCCCGAGGGTGTCTAGATTGTGGAACAACAGATACACAGCAATAATTCCTAACTCCAAATAAACACAAAAAAACAGAATATTATTTGTTTATTTTTCCAATATTATTTTTAACAAATCAAATTAATTATTTACAACTAAAATGCTATTGGATAGTTGGGACAAACATACAAAATCTAAAGTAGTTGCTCGAAATGTAAACCCAATTGTTCAATACACAATTCACATCTACGAATGATCGAACGTGGTATAGCATTATTCAAATAAGGCCTTATTTGATCACATGCATTCCTGATTCTGTCTATTAGCAGCAATTTTCGTCCAGCCAGTTTCTAACTATTCTCGAATAATGAGCTGGACAACCATCAAGCTGGAACCAGGCCAATCTTCTTAAATCTAACATAACATCATCCCACATATTTGCATGTTCAGCCTTTAAAAATTCCAAGAAGGTCGCAGCATTTAACCTTGTAGGCAAAAGGTACGGTCCAAATAGTCGATTACGGTAGATACCAATCCACACGTTCACACTACATTCATGCTGAAAATTTCTTTCCCGAACTGCATGCGGATTTTCATGCGACCAAATATGTTGATTATGAAAATTTACCACTCCAGGTCTAGTGAAGCATGTCTCATCGGTCCATAAAACGTTACTTAAAAACTCGTTATTATTATCAGTTCTATCAAGAATCCACTGACAAAATGTGATTCTTCGTTCTCCGTCCCCTGGCTGTAGTCCTTGCACAGGTTGCAAATGGTAAGGACAAAAATCTCAGAGGCTGCACCGATTAACCATCTCAACTTCCCAAACTACGAGGTGCACTCCAATCTGAGAAAGAACGGGGGAGTTGTGGCTTTTGTCCGCAGCAGTCTTTCCTGCTCCAGGGATCTTTCTTTGGAATCAGACCGGAAGGACATTCTGTGGCTTCGCCTCAACTCCAAAACATCACCCAAATTTATTTGCTGCCTTTATCGCTCTCCCTCGAACCATAACTGGGATGACCTACTCGAACACCTCGCCGTCCAGATCGACTTCCTGAACATCAATCACCCCGCTTCAGAGGTAGTCCTTCTCGGTGATTTCAATGCCCATAATGAGCTTTGGTTGGGCTCAAATAAGATCGATGCAGCAGGTCGTGCAGTCGAAGCGTTCGCTCTTACTCAAGGGCTGACCCAGCTGGTGACGAGCCCTACTTTTTTCCCCCGCGTCTCGTCACACGCCAGTAGCCTGCTGGATCTCTTTCTGACCACGCATCCTGCCCCTTACAGCACTGCCGTCCTGTCCCCCCTGGGTAGCTCAGATCACGGTGTTGTGGAGGTTAGGTTTCGGTCAGAAGCCATTGTGGCCGCAGAAACTCGCACAGGCCGCAAAACTTGGCATTACCGACATGCCGACTGGGAGGGGCTCAGAGACTTCTTCTCTAGCTTTCCTTGGAGAGATGTCTGTTTCACTGATGCGGATGCGTCGACTGTCTGTTCTTCAATAACCGAAATTATCCACGTCGGAATGGAGGAATACATCCCTCACACAGTGAAAGTTCCTAAACCAGGGTCCAACGGCTGGTTCAACAAATCGTGTGACACTGCTCGCCAGCAGAAGATCAAGGCCCACAGAACCTACTTACAAAACCCCACTGTAGAGAACAGACAAGCCGACGTCGAGTGCAGAAACAAATATAACGAAGCGGTTCGCAATGCCAAAACCCAGCATGATATAAAAGTTAGGCACAGGGTAATGTCGCAGCGCAATGGCAGTCGGTCTTTCTGGACGCTGGCCAAGCAGATTGAAAAGAACTTCTCACACAGTAGCCTTCCACCACTTACGTGTCAGGATGGAACTATTGTATTCGACTCAAAGGCCAAGGCGGAAGTGCTAGCCAAGATCTTTGCTGCCAACTCCACCATGGACGTCCCCACCAACGCCCAAGTACCGTCAATTCAAAGGGTTCCCCACACTATGCGGGAGGTAACATTCAGGCATAAGACCGTAAGACGAGTGCTCTTGTCGCTCGACATCAACAAAGCTTCTGGTCCGGACTTGATTCCTGCCATTGTACTGAAGAGATGTGCAGCTGAGCTTGCTCCAGTTCTTTCGCGTCTCTTCCAGATATCTTACGAATCCGGCACCTTCCCAGAAAACTGGAAATTTGCTCATGTACAGCCCATCCCAAAAAAAGGATCTAAAACCGACCCTTACAACTACAGGCCTATAGCTCTGCTTTCTGTTATAAGTAAAGTGATGGAGAGGTGCATAAATCGCGAGCTTCTGGACTACCTCGAACGTCACAGCTTGATTAGCGACAGGCAGTACGGTTTCCGGCACCAACGATCCACAGGGGACCTCCTAGCTTACGTCACGCAACTGTGGAGTAAACTCATCCAGTCTCATGGTGAGGCTCATGTCGTTGCTCTTGACATCACGAAAGCGTTCGATCAGCTGTGGCACGCAGCCCTCTTGAGCAAACTTCCATCCTACGGCCTCCCAGAAAAGCTTTGCAGATGGGTGGCTGACTTTATCTCTGGCCGCAAGATATCCGTCGTAATTGACGGATTCTCCTCTTCATCCCACAACGTCAACGCGGGTGTTCCCCAGGGATCGGTCTTGGCTCCAACACTGTTTCTCTTACATATCAACGACCTCCTTTCCTGCACGATCAACTCAATCCACAGCTTCGCTGATGACAGCACTCTACATGCAGGAATTCAGAGTGACAAGCCGATCTCTGCCGCTGAGCTGGAAAAAAGAAGACTAGCGACGACTTCTTCTCTGACAAGAGACCTGGAGGCTATCACTGCTTGGGGACGCAACAATCTTGTACAGTTCAATGCTTCCAAAACACAGTACTGTACTTTGACGAACAAAAAGCGTCCTAGCGTCCTAGTTTCGATGGACGGTCGAGTCCTACCAAAGAGCCATTCATTTCGGCTGGTCGGAGTCCAGATCACCGAGGACCTGATCTGGCACGAACACATCTCTTCAATAGCTGCAGCGGCTGGGAAAAAGCTAGGCTATTTGTTTAGGGCTAAGAAGTACTTTTCTCCGCATGACCTTCTCACTCTATACAAGGCCCAGATAAGGCCTAGCCTCGAGTATTGCTCACACATTTGGGGTGCTGCCGCCCCGACTACATTGTCCATGCTCGATGCTGTCCAGAGGAGGGCGGTCCGACTGATCGATGACTCTTCTCTAACAGACAGTCTCGGGACTCTTTCGCACCGGCGGGCCGTCGGCGATCTAGCTCTTTTCTATCGCTACACCAACGGGCTTTGCTCCTCAGAGCTCTCTTCCATGATGCCGCCGCGCGATGTGCCTGCCAGACAGACCCGCCTGACTTCGGCGTCCCATCCTAACCGTGTCAAACTTCGTACATCCAGAACTGGCCGATACGACCGCTCCTTTGTCCCGAGGGTGTCTAGATTGTGGAACAAACTACGGGAGGAAGCTTTTCCCAGTTCTACTAACCTTAAGCAGTTCAAAAATCGTATTAACAAAATTTCTTTGGGATCATCATAGCAGCCGCGGTGTTCCGGCATTTAGGCTTCTGCCTGCGCGGCTGTTTCGATATAAAAAAAAGGACGTCTATGGTCATTTCTAAGAACACGGTGAACATGGCTTGCTGAAATTCCCAAGGCACCAGAAACTCTCCTAACACTTGTGGTCGGATCTCTATCAAACTCACGCACAATCATACGGGTAAATCTGCGCTGACGAATATTTATGTTTTGATCCCTTTGGAGATTTCCAAAACCATTTTCAATTATTTGGCGATGCACTCTTACAAATACTGAGCGAGTTGGATGTCGTCTGTTTGGAAATCTTCGTGCGTATTCTCTGGCTGCTTCTGCTGCGTTTTTAACGTTATTTTATCATAAATAATTAAAAATGCATCGAACCTTAAAAATCGAAATATCTCAAAAACGGCTAACTATAAAGAAAATTCAGAAGAGAGCTTTTTTATGTTGAAAAGTGCGAAGAATCGGTTTTTTTTATTCAAAAAGCAAAAAATTGCACTAAGAAAATTTTTTCGGTCATTTTAATACACTACAGGTACAGTAGAGAGCGCCCTCTAGTGGCTACAGTAAAACTGTGGTTCGTTTTGTCGTACTAAAAAACTCTTGTATACCAATTTTCACTATTATACATCAAATATTGTTCGAAATATTTAAAAAAAAAAAACTATTCTAAAAAGTAAATTTAAACACCCTGTATTTCGGAAGCCACGCATTTTTCGACCGATGTTTATATAGACTTTATACATTAATTTTAAAAGCTCTATCGAATCTTAAAGTTATGCAACAATAAACTGAAACCACAAAGCGACATCTAGAATATTGGAGATCACTTCGTGTCGATCTAGAAGGCGATCCACTGTCACGGTCCTCACAGACGCCGCCAAGCGGCTTGTGCGGTCGTGGTTCGCGTAAAAGCAGAGATCGGCCATTAAGCTCTGGCGAATAGGAGACTCGCCCAACAGATGGCGCCAACAGAACTATCTGTTACAATATTAACAATGTGGTTGTTTCTCTACCTGAACCACAAAATACAATTGTTATAAAACCAGTTACTGGAAATCAAAATTGCCTTCAAACAAAGAAAGTATAGAGCAAATATATTAACCCCGCCAAAATGAATGTTTTTATAACAAAGATTACCTATTTGAAAGATGGAGCTGCGAAAATTGTATGTAAGAATAATGAAGATATCTCTAAATTCAAGATAGAAGTGTAAAAAATATTGGACAAAATTATAAAGTTAACTTGGGTCGAAAGAAATTAACCTATGATTAAATTCGTCGGTTTTAGTGAAGAAATGGGTAAAGAAGAACTGATTAAGGACATAAAATAAAGAAACAGCGTTATTAGATCTAATTCAATAATAAGAGTGGTGATTAAAAAAATGAAACAACGATGACAGGTTATGTTGGAACTAGATGAGACATTTAGTGAAGTTATGAATGAAGGTGTAATTTTTATATCTATGGATGTATGTACAATTTTTGAACATGATAACCTCCTAAGATGTTTCAATTGTGTTGGTTTCCACCATACTGCATAGAATTGCTCCAAAAATGGTATTTGTTTCAAATGTGGTGGAAGTGGACATCAACCACAGAACTGTAAAATACTAGAAAATTAAAGAACTTGTCCAAATTGTAAAGAATCTAATTCAAGATATGAAACAAATTTCGACATACACCATTCAGGCTTTAATAAAATTTGCAGCATAGTCCAAATGGAACATAAAAAACACAAGCCAAAGCATATTACAGTGATAAACCATAGCAATTACAGATAAAAGAATATGCAAACTATTATTTACCATATAAATATTCATGGATTTCTATCTAAAAAGATATGGTTTTACATTACTTGATGTCATTGAAGCCGGTGATACTCTGTTTAACTGAAACACATCTCACAGAGGATATTCACGATGAAGAAATTGGTTTTGATGGCTATCAAATTATAAGAGCAAACACAATTTCCAGAGATACAGGTGATATATTATTATATATTTTATGTGAAATAGAGACTAGAGTACATGAAATTGTAGGTGTTGAGTACCAGTGGTGGTATATCAATGTTGAATTGAATCTTAAGCACAATTATAACTTACACATTTACTACAGATCTCCAACTGGAAATATAAACAGATTCATAGATTTTTTCGAAAATATCTGTGAAAAACATTTTTATCGAAACTGCATCACGGTACATTCGGCTGATTTTAATATATATGTTGACAGTCAACTTCTACGCAAAGAAATTTAAACAGATACTCAGTTTTTATGAACTATGGCAAAAAGTCTATGGTCACACCAGAATTACAAATCCAATCATGAACAATTATAGATTTGATAATAACGAACGAACCAAATTTAATTTGCAAAAATATATGCATACTCCTAAGATCAGTGATCATTCATGGATATACATGTATTTTGAAGTTGAAAGTAAATTTGATGCTAACAAAGTGGAAGAAATTACTAATATTAACTATGTAAAATTACGAGAAGCTCTTTTACTGCAAGATATGACTGAATCGTTTGTTGATGTTGATAGCTACTATACAAGCCTTTTGGATAATGTTGAAGTTTGCATAAAAGAAGCTACAGTCAAGACAACAATTTTTAAAAGGAAAAATCCAACACCTTGATTCTCGCAGACGTTCAAGGGTTCTAAATTAAAAAGAGACTACAATTATAAAAAGTTTATGATTACTAGGAGTGAAAATGATTGGCTAGAATACACAAGATCAAGAAACCAATCTGTAGCAGTTCTACGAGATGAAAAGAAAAATATTAAAATGCCAAAATTGATCAGAATAAAAATAATAGCGAACATATGTGGAAAACGTTGAAAAACATTGTTTCTCCTATTAGAAAAAATACATTATCTAAAATGAAATTCGACGATGGGGTAATAACAAATGAAGAAATAATAACAGATCGAATGAATACCTATTTCATAGAAAGTGTCAACGACATTGTAAGATCAATGATTGACGGGGATCCCCACTGTCCCATTAGATCAGATTATAATGCATCATTCAGTGAGTTTAGAACAATAAATAGTAATCGTCTCAAGAAGATTATATCAAAAATTTCCGACAAAACTGAAGTGTTCTACCATAACTCCTGTTTCTAAAGTTAAGAATTCTGAGTTGTACACCAATATGCGGCCAATAAATGTTCTGCCAGATGTTGAAAAAGTTTTTTGAAGAAATTATTTACGATCATTGAATTTATTGAGGGAAATAACATTTTAACCAAATTTCAAGCTAGATTGAGGAAGAAACACTCAACTGAGGCTATTAACAGGGATAAATTACTTACAAAATTGCATCACTCCGGATTTAAAGGACCTGTATTCAAAATTCTACAAAACTATTTAATTGACAAAAGTCAAAACACCAAAATTGGATCTACATTATGAAGATCAAAAAAATATTTCTGTTGGTATACCACAAGGTAGTAAACTAGGTCCACTGCTAGCCAAGATCTTTGCTGCCAACTCCACCATGGACGTCCCCACCAACGCCCAAGTACCGTCAATTCAAAGGGTTCCCCACACTATGCGGGAGGTAACATTCAGGCATAAGACCGTAAGACGAGTGCTCTTGTCGCTCGACATCAACAAAGCTTCTGGTCCGGACTTGATTCCTGCCATTGTACTGAAGAGATGTGCAGCTGAGCTTGCTCCAGTTCTTTCGCGTCTCTTCCAGATATCTTACGAATCCGGCACCTTCCCAGAAAACTGGAAATTTGCTCATGTACAGCCCATCCCAAAAAAAGGATCTAAAACCGACCCTTACAACTACAGGCCTATAGCTCTGCTTTCTGTTATAAGTAAAGTGATGGAGAGGTGCATAAATCGCGAGCTTCTGGACTACCTCGAACGTCACAGCTTGATTAGCGACAGGCAGTACGGTTTCCGGCACCAACGATCCACAGGGGACCTCCTAGCTTACGTCACGCAACTGTGGAGTAAACTCATCCAGTCTCATGGTGAGGCTCATGTCGTTGCTCTTGACATCACGAAAGCGTTCGATCAGCTGTGGCACGGAGCCCTCTTGAGCAAACTTCCATCCTACGGCCTCCCAGAAAAGCTTTGCAGATGGGTGGCTGACTTTATCTCTGGCCGCAAGATATCCGTCGTAATTGACGGATTCTCCTCTTCATCCCACAACGTCAACGCGGGTGTTCCCCAGGGATCGGTCTTGGCTCCAACACTGTTTCTCTTACATATCAACGACCTCCTTTCCTGCACGATCAACTCAATCCACAGCTTCGCTGATGACAGCACTCTACATGCAGGAATTCAGAGTGACAAGCCGATCTCTGCCGCTGAGCTGGAAAAAAGAAGACTAGCGACGACTTCTTCTCTGACAAGAGACCTGGAGGCTATCACTGCTTGGGGACGCAACAATCTTGTACAGTTCAATGCTTCCAAAACACAGTACTGTACTTTGACGAACAAAAAGCGTCCTAGCGTCCTAGTTTCGATGGACGGTCGAGTCCTACCAAAGAGCCATTCATTTCGGCTGGTCGGAGTCCAGATCACCGAGGACCTGATCTGGCACGAACACATCTCTTCAATAGCTGCAGCGGCTGGGAAAAAGCTAGGCTATTTGTTTAGGGCTAAGAAGTACTTTTCTCCGCATGACCTTCTCACTCTATACAAGGCCCAGATAAGGCCTAGCCTCGAGTATTGCTCACACATTTGGGGTGCTGCCGTCCCGACTACATTGTCCATGCTCGATGCTGTCCAGAGGAGGGCGGTCCGACTGATCGATGACTCTTCTCTAACAGACAGTCTCGGGACTCTTTCGCACCGGCGGGCCGTCGGCGATCTAGCTCTTTTCTATCGCTACACCAACGGGCTTTGCTCCTCAGAGCTCTCTTCCATGATGCCGCCGCGCGATGTGCCTGCCAGACAGACACGCCTGACTTCGGCGTCCCATCCTAACCGTGTCAAACTTCGTACATCCAGAACTGGCCGATACGACCGCTCCTTTGTCCCGAGGGTGTCTAGATTGTGGAACAAACTACGGGAGGAAGCTTTTCCCAGTTCTACTAACCTTAAGCAGTTCAAAAATCGTATTAACAAAATTTCTTTGGGATCATCATAGCAGCCGCGGTGTTCCGGCATTTAGGCTTCTGCCTGCGCGGCTGTTTCGATATAAAAAAAAAGGACGTCTATGGTCATTTCTAAGAACACGGTGAACATGGCTTGCTGAAATTCCCAAGGCACCAGAAACTCTCCTAACACTTGTGGTCGGATCTCTATCAAACTCACGCACAATCATACGGGTAAATCTGCGCTGACGAATATTTATGTTTTGATCCCTTTGGAGATTTCCAAAACCATTTTCAATTATTTGGCGATGCACTCTTACAAATACTGAGCGAGTTGGATGTCGTCTGTTTGGAAATCTTCGTGCGTATTCTCTGGCTGCTTCTGCTGCGTTTTTAACGTTATTTTATCATAAATAATTAAAAATGCATCGAACCTTAAAAATCGAAATATCTCAAAAACGGCTAACTATAAAGAAAATTCAGAAGAGAGCTTTTTTATGTTGAAAAGTGCGAAGAATCAGTTTTTTTATTCAAAAAGCAAAAAATTGCACTAAGAAAATTTTTTCGGTCATTTTAATACACTACAGGTACAGTAGAGAGCGCCCTCTAGTGGCTACAGTAAAACTGTGGTTCGTTTTGTCGTACTAAAAAACTCTTGTATACCAATTTTCACTATTATACATCAAATATTGTTCGAAATATTTAAAAAAAAAAACTATTCTAAAAAGTAAATTTAAACACCCTGTATTTCGGAAGCCACGCATTTTTCGACCGATGTTTATATAGACTTTATACATTAATTTTAAAAGCTCTATCGAATCTTAAAGTTATGCAACAATAAACTGAAACCACAAAGCGACATCTAGAATATTGGAGATCACTTCGTGTCGATCTAGAAGGCGATCCACTGTCACGGTCCTCACAGACGCCGCCAAGCGGCTTGTGCGGTCGTGGTTCGCGTAAAAGCAGAGATCGGCCATTAAGCTCTGGCGAATAGGAGACTCGCCCAACAGATGGCGCCAACAGAACTATCTGTTACAATATTAACAATGTGGTTGTTTCTCTACCTGAACCACAAAATACAATTGTTATAAAACCAGTTACTGGAAATCAAAATTGCCTTCAAACAAAGAAAGTATAGAGCAAATATATTAACCCCGCCAAAATGAATGTTTCTATAACAAAGATTACCTATTTGAAAGATGGAGCTGTGAAAATTGTATGTAAGAATAATGAAGATATCTCTAAATTCAAGATAGAAGTGTAAAAAATATTGGACAAAATTATAAAGTTAACTTGGGTCGAAAGAAATTAACCTATGATTAAATTCGTCGGTTTTAGTGAAGAAATGGGTAAAGAAGAACTGATTAAGGACATAAAATAAAGAAACAGCGTTATTAGATCTAATTCAATAATAAGAGTGGTGATTAAAAAAATGAAACAACGATGACAGGTTATGTTGGAACTAGATGAGACATTTAGTGAAGTTATGAATGAAGGTGTAATTTTTATATCTATGGATGTATGTACAATTTTTGAAAATGATAACCTCCTAAGATGTTTCAATTGTGTTGGTTTCCACCATACTGCATAGAATTGCTCCAAAAATGGTATTTGTTTCAAATGTGGTGGAAGTGGACATCAACCACAGAACTGTAAAATACTAGAAAATGAAAGAACTTGTCCAAATTGTAAAGAATCTAATTCAAGATATGAAACAAATTTCGACATACACCATTCAGGCTTTAATAAAATTTGCAGCATAGTCCAAATGGAACATAAAAAACACAAGCCAAAGCATATTACAGTGATAAACCATAGCAATTACAGATAAAAGAATATGCAAACTATTATTTACCATATAAATATTCATGGATTTCTATCTAAAAAGATATGGTTTTACATTACTTGATGTCATTGAAGCCGGTGATACTCTGTTTAACTGAAACACATCTCACAGAGGATATTCACGATGAAGAAATTGGTTTTGATGGCTATCAAATTATAAGAGCAAACACAATTTCCAGAGATACAGGTGATATATTATTATATATTTTATGTGAAATAGAGACTAGAGTACATGAAATTGTAGGTGTTGAGTACCAGTGGTGGTATATCAATGTTGAATTGAATCTTAAGCACAATTATAACTTACACATTTACTACAGATCTCCAACTGGAAATATAAACAGATTCATAGATTTTTTCGAAAATATCTGTGAAAAACATTTTTATCGAAACTGCATCACGGTACATTTGGCTGATTTTAATATAAATGTTGACAGTCAACTTCTACGCAAAGAAATTTAAACAGATACTCAGTTTTTATGAACTATGGCAAAAGTCTATGGTCACACCAGAATTACAAATCCAATCAAGAACAATTATAGATTTGATAATAACGAACGAACCAAATTTAATTTGCAAAAATATATGCATACTCCTAAGATCAGTGATCATTCATGGATATACATGTATTTTGAAGTTGAAAGTAAATTTGATGCTAACAAAGTGGAAGAAATTACTAATATTAACTATGTAAAATTACGAGAAGCTCTTTTACTGCAAGATATGACTGAATCGTTTGTTGATGTTGATAGCTACTATACAAGCCTTTTGGATAATGTTGAAGTTTGCATAAAAGAAGCTACAGTCAAGACAACAATTTTTAAAAGGAAAAATCCAACACCTTGATTCTCGCAGACGTTCAAGGGTTCTAAATTAAAAAGAGACTACAATTATAAAAAGTTTATGATTACTAGGAGTGAAAATGATTGGCTAGAATACACAAGATCAAGAAACCAATCTGTAGCAGTTCTACGAGATGAAAAGAAAAATATTAAAATGCCAAAATTGATCAGAATAAAAATAATAGCGAACATATGTGGAAAACGTTGAAAAACATTGTTTCTCCTATTAGAAAAAATACATTATCTAAAATGAAATTCGACGATGGGGTAATAACAAATGAAGAAATAATAACAGATCGAATGAATACCTATTTCATAGAAAGTGTCAACGACATTGTAAGATCAATGATTGACGGGGATCCCCACTGTCCCATTAGATCAGATTATAATGCATCATTCAGTGAGTTTAGAACAATAAATAGTAATCGTCTCAAGAAGATTATATCAAAAATTTCCGACAAAACTGAAGTGTTCTACCATAACTCCTGTTTCTAAAGTTAAGAATTCTGAGTTGTACACCAATATGCGGCCAATAAATGTTCTGCCAGATGTTGAAAAAGTTTTTTGAAGAAATTATTTACGATCATTGAATTTATTGAGGGAAATAACATTTTAACCAAATTTCAAGCTAGATTGAGGAAGAAACACTCAACTGAGGCTATTAACAGGGATAAATTACTTACAAAATTGCATCACTCCGGATTTAAAGGACCTGTATTCAAAATTCTACAAAACTATTTAATTGACAAAAGTCAAAACACCAAAATTGGATCTACATTATGAAGATCAAAAAAATATTTCTGTTGGTATACCACAAGGTAGTAAACTAGGTCCACTACTATTTATTTTATACATTAATGACATTTATAATATTTTAGATTATTGTAAACTTCAGATATTTGCAGATAATACATTAATATACATACCAGATGAAAATATAGACACTGCTTTAAAAAAAGCTAAATTCTGACTTAGCAAAAATCGTAAATTGGTTAAATGTAAATAAACTAAAATTGAATACTTCTAAAACAAAATGTATGCTAATAGGGAAATACCTAAATGAAAATACCATCACAGTTAGAATAAATGGAGAGATAATTGAAAATGTTGAATCAATTAAATATTTAGGTATACAGGGTGTTCTTTAATGATATGCGAATATTTAAGGGTGTGAATCTACATGAAAAACTAATGTTAGTTTGCTTTATAAACTATGGTCCAAAAATGTTTAGGAAAAAAATGGAAATTAATTAATATTTTCAGAACCGCTTCAAATATTTCAACTGATATTTAGCACATAGTGAAATTTAATAAAGTTGTATATCTTTCAATGCAAAAATAATTTTTAGCTTTAACAGTGGCGTGTGGGACCTCGGTTGGCCGCGTGGGTCAGAGTGTCGTGCTACTGATCAGCCGGTCGGCCGGGCCGCGAGTTCGAATCTCGCCTTGGCCATGGATGTTTTGACGTCGTGTGTTTGTCCATAAATTATAAATGTAAAATATAACAACCTAGTTTCTGGCTGCATGGATTAGGTCCTAAAGCAAAAAAAAAACAGTGGCGTGCGTATGGGTATTGACTTCGATATTTTTTAAGAAAAAAATGGTACGCCAATTGTTTTTTTCCAAATAAAAATTATTTTTGAATTCCCCGTTCAACTCAAACCAAATGATCTCTCTTGAGTTGTTTTCCTTTGATGCGCCATTTTTGAGTAAAAAAATAAAAACCGGTCTATTGTCTAACATGCAAAATTATTATTAATTTAATTGGAAAAATTTAACACATTAGGAGTAATGAACAACAACAACTGATAACATAAACATAATATTAAAACCAACGAAATGATTACAAAAATTGTTTAAAATGGC
Source organism: Acanthoscelides obtectus (assembly GCA_963669975.1). Taxonomy (NCBI): domain Eukaryota; kingdom Metazoa; phylum Arthropoda; class Insecta; order Coleoptera; family Chrysomelidae; genus Acanthoscelides; species Acanthoscelides obtectus. The sequence goes on from CAVLJG010000001.1 coordinate 62,478,556, forward strand.
CCCCTTCACTTAATATGCATGCTTCCGCCCTCCTTCTCATGGAATTGCGCACTCGTTAAAATATCCCTGGAGTGTTTTTTATTCTATCACAAGCTGCAACTATTCTTTCTCTTGATTCCTCTACAATGTTAATTGGCCTTGTGTACACTAGTGTCTTAAGATAGCCCCACAAAAATAAATCGAAACTGTTGAGGTCTGGGGACTTTGGTGGCCATTCTTGGGGTCCACCGCGGTCAATCCAACGATTTGGATAAACAGTTTGTAAATAATTACTAACCGCTACACTGAAATGCGCTGGTGCACCATCATGCATGTACCTCATATTATTTCTTATTACTAATCGAACATCATCAAGCAGCAAAGGCAACTGTTGTTGAAGAAAATGCAGGTAAGTCTGTCCGTCAAGTCGTCCCGGCAAGAAGAATGGGCCAATAAAGTGGTTGCCAATAATTCCTGCCCATACGTTGACCGAAAATTAGTGTTGGAAATGGGTCTCGATTACGACATAAGGATTTTCTTCTGCCCACAAATGATTATTGTGGAAATTCTGAATGGCATTTCGAGATAAATTAGCTTCGTCCGTGAACAGAATTATTGATTCAAATTGCGGATTTTGTGTAATTTGTTGAAGATATCTCTGACAAAAGGTCACACACCTTGGAAAATCAATGGAAAGTAATCCCTATACTCTTAAAATGTGGTAAGGATATAACAAAAAATCCACTAAAACTCCAAAAATAATTTGATGGCAAATATTTAAGTGTCTAGCGATCTTCCTCGTACTTGTTTCAGGATGCTCTTCGACTTCGTGCAGCACTGCTTCCTCAATTTCAGATGTTCTCACACTTAGAGGTCTACCTTCAGATGTTCCTTTTCGAGCAGAACCAGTTTCAACAAGACGACGATGAATATTAGAAAAGGTTTGACTATCTGGCAAAGCACGAACTGGATATCTCGATAAATCCGTCTGGCTTGCTCACCATTACCGTCGGCAACGCCATATACGTAATGCATTTCTGCCATTTCTGCATTTGAATAATTCACCATTATTAAGAAGATTTTAAAAACTAAATAATGAAAAAGATGTCACAGCGAACAGATTTGAATAACAGGGACTTGTCAGATGTCAAAAGCCAGTGACATATTCCAGAGCAACTAGATATTTATTGCTAAATTGCATTCTTCAATTATTACATTAATTTTCTCCGACAATAGAACCGTTTTTATTTTTTTACTCTAAAATGGCGCATCGAAGGAAAACAATTCAAGAGAGATCATTTATTTTGAATTGAACGAGAAATTCAAAAATAATTTTTATTTGGCAAAAAACCATTGGCATACCATTTTTTTCTTAAAGAATATCGAAGTCAATACCTGTACGCACGCCACTGTTAAAGCTAAAAATGATTTTTGCATTGAAAAATATGCAACTTTATTAACTTTACTACGTACTAAATGTCAATGAAATATCTGAAGCGGTTTTGAAAATATTAATTAATCTCCACTTTTTTCCTAAAACTTCAACACCTCGAGTTTTTGTAAGGAAGCATTTTTGGACCATAGTTTATAAAGCAAACTAACATTAATTTTTCATTTAGATTCACACCTTTAAATATTCGCATATCATTAAGGAACACCCTGTATATAATGTGTTTGTCACGACATACCGATATTTAAGAGGAGTACTTTTCAGCTATTTCTATCGACAAATCCACCCTCCTACAATGTCCTACCTCATCTCCCTTGAAATGGCAGCCATTTTTATTTTTACGTTACGATTACGGTAGTGCATGTATGAAAATTGTAATAACTGAGTACGTAGTTGTCACAGAATGATAAATTTGATGTCATTTGAACGAAGACATGTTGTCCTAGCGATTATTGAATAACTTATTTCGATACCAACCGCCAAACATACTTAAAAACAGACAAAAACAGAAAAAATATGGAAGAAAATTGATTATTTTGTGCATTTCCGCGCACCATTTAAAAACTAGTCTGTGAAGTTGTACTTTTTTGTGCTAATTCTACAGCTTTTTGTTATCCTAAGTATTCTACGTTAAACAATAAATGCTGTCTAACATGGGTCAAAATGGGTGTAATAAAATGCAAATTGTTTTCAAACTTCCTAAACATAAAAATGACTAATCAATGTTTCTTATAGAGAGTTTGGACAGTTTAATGTTACAGAAGCTGTTCAAAATGTCCTCCATTATTGGTTATGCACATTGTTGTTCTTGAAACAATGTGTTGAGCATCCCTAATTTCATTCGCAGCGGTATGGATCCATTTCAAGGGGGTGAGGTATGACATTGTAGGGGGTGGATTTGTCGATAAATATCGGTATGTCCTGACCAAACACATTGTATATTGATAGTAAACTAAAGTTTGAGGATCACTGTGAATAAATTATTTAAAAAATTGGCAAAAAATAATTTACTTTTATAGGGCTTCTCATAGTCCTATTACAAGAAAATAGTTTATAATGCAATTATTCTACCGCATTTATTATATTGTTCAGCTATCTTGTTCACTGCCAATGAAGCTGTCTTCTCAAAATTACAAGTATTTCATAATAAAGCTATGAGAATAATATTAAATAAAAATAAGTACACCAAAATAAAATCTATGTTACAAGAATTGCACTGGTTGAATATAAAAAATTTCTTTTATATTTAAAATAAAAAATAATCTTTTGTCACAACGTTTAGAACACTACATAGAATTGAATGATCATTACCACAATTATTATTCAAGAGGAAATAAAGATTTTCATTCACAAAATTGCATAGTAATATAATTTGCAAATTAATATTTCAGAAAGGATTACTTGGATTTAATAAACTAAATAATAATATAAAGTCTACTTGTAATTTGAAGATATTTAAAAGAAAATAAAAGGAATATTTCATGGACAGGGAAAAATCTTAGAGATGCAAATTTTGTTTTTTTTTCTAAATATCTGGATGTTATGTAACTGTTTAGTTTTTTAGAAGGATGTAATTGTAGCAATGATGCTAAATAAATCTTAAACAAACAAACAAAATTTCTGTAGGAGTTATGTATACTTCACGTCTGACGCTAGGTATATGGGCTATACTCAGGAATAGTGGCACCGATCCTTAGGAATGAAATGGGAGATTGTTGTCTGAAGGTCTAGATGCTCTAAGTAATTGTGAATGACATCATGTGGAATAGTCGGGGATACATTTGATATGACTAAACGGTCTGATGGCGTGACTAATCTTCTTGCCACCACACACACCACCAGTGACACCATAAACAACGATTTCTCCATAATTAGTCAAAAATTCATCGACTACGTTTTTGTAAGATAAGCAAACACATAATCTGTCATTTCCTACTCTAGAGCAGAATATGATGGTTTTTGGCTCAACTAAAGGAACTATTCAAGAATATAATCTTGTATTATTGCTCCATCTATAGTATTAAATTTTAGAGCTTGCTCTTTATTAGGGTATTGCGATATTTGTCGGCTAAGTGCCCGAGAGTAGGTTTGTGATGAGTTGCTGTTGTGGGCTGCTGTAGGAATGTTATCGCGTTCCATAGTGGTCACTATACGTATCCTTCCGTCTCAAACCTCCCGTGCACTATTTCAAGTACGGTTCTGTCCACAGAGTGTGAACAGGCGTGAAAATTCTGGTTTGTAGAGATTCGAGTATGCAGATAATCTGGATCTAGCGATGTATAATTCGGAGTTTTGGAATGTATACTAAGTGACATAGATCCGAACACCCAGTTTAAATGGTTTTATTTTAATAAAATTTTGTATAAGTACTTAATGAAGCATAATAAGTAAATGATAAAAATTTAAAGGCTTTAAAGCCTTTGACCTTTAATAATGTGTGGATGCACCCTGATGTGCTACGCATTCTCCAACGCGCCTAGGTATGCTTCTGATCAGGTGGTCAATGTCCTCCTGTGGTATCTCATTCCAGGCAACCACCAACTCCTCTCGAAGTGCTTCTAGAGTCTGAGGAGGACGTTGCAAATTGAGCAATCTCCTACCCATCATATCCCAAACGTGCTCAATTGGGGATAAATCGGAAAATCCTGGTGGCATAGTAACAATGTGTCATCATTATGTTGAAAGAAGTCTATTGTGACTCTTGCAACATGTGGTCGGGCATTATCTTGTTGGAAAGTTGGATCTGCCAGGGTGTCAAGATACTGTAAAAGATGGGGTTCTAGAACTTCGTGGATATAACGCTGCGCGTTCATGTTACATCTGATGAAGATTAAAGGTGACTTGGAACCATAAGCTATAGCACCCCAAACCATAACTCCAACAGTGTGATGAACATGTCTTTCAACAAAAAACTGCGGATTCCTCCTTTCACCACGTCGCCTTCTAACCCTGGCACGACCATCGTGCATGCCTAAACAGAATCGAGACTCGTCACTAAAGACAATACTGTTCCATTCCTGATCACAGAGTGACAGTTCTCTGCACCACTCAAGGCGATTACGTCGGTGTTCTCGAGTTAAAGGGAGGACCCAGTGTGGCCGGTATGAAAACAAGCCAAAACTTCTCATTCGTCGGTAAACACTTCGCATGCCAATAGGTCTTCCGTGTTCTGCAAACCATTCATTTGCAATGGACCTGGTAGTGGAGAAACGGTCCCTTAAGGCCAATAATCTTAGGCGGCGATCTTCACGATCTGTTGTTCTACGGCGGCGTCCAGTGCCCCTTGCTCTTTGGGTACGGCCTTCTCGAAGCCATGCCTGACAACACCTAACCACAGTGTCTACACTTCTTTGCACTCTAACTGCAATTGCCCGAAAAGAAAGTCCAGCTTTCCGAAGTCCCACTATACGGCCCCTATCAAACTCACTAAGTTGACGAAATCGTACAGGTCTCCGTACTCTAGGCATCGTAACCGATCGTAAAGGATGTCAAGAACCAAAATCCGCCAACGTTGATTCTTTACTGCGGCTGAAATATTCATTTTTAGAGCGTTAGTGAATTAAAAAAAAACAGTATAAAAACCGGAATGTCCAACTGGTAAGGCTGAAAATTTTTTTACTTGTTATTTACAGTAAGATAAATACAATCACCAACTTTTATTAAAATAAAACCATTTAAACTGGGTGTTCGGATTTATATGTCACTTAGTATAGTACTCACAGTGCGGTGCTAATTATACACATCTGCGTTGAAGTTGCCACAGAAAATTAGCTATTTGCTCTATACATTCGTCAGAACACACTTTAGTAGCTGCTGAGGTATTATCAGGCAGGTACGGACTCCATCCCAATACAATTGAAATTAAATTTGGACTAATAATAAGTAATATTATAGATAAAACAAATATTACTACTAATAAGATGAATCGATTTAGATAAACATCCCCTGATATATAATCTTATCTATAACAAATAACTATAGATGAAATAAATAAAACAAATCTAAGAAATATAAAAGATATTCAATCGAATATAATAATTATAATAAATAAACTAAACTAACTAAAACAAATAATTCATATCAATCAAAATAGTATAATCCTGAATTATAAAATTAATACTAAAAATTAAATTTGAAATACAAAAAATATTCAAATATAAAAGTAAATTTTAGTATTTTTTATTATTTAACGCAATAATTTACATCTTTGATATCACAAATCGATATTTTAAATAAACTATTTAAATAAATAAATAAAATACAATTCTCTTAAATATAATAAATTCAAAGGAAATTGATGTAAAAATAATAATAATTTCCGACTTAAACCTTAATATATAGAAAATAAACCAGAATACAATACCCTGTGTTGAGAATAAGAAAATAAAAATAACGAATAGGCTGCTCTAAAGAAAGAGATAAATATTGTAAAAATTATACTGAATGAACTAAATGAAATCAACCTATTAGTTAATATAATTTCTGCTAATAAATTTAAAGGAAGAGGTGCTGCTTTTTTTAAGAACATAATAATCGTCAAAAAGATAAGTTAGGTATAATAATTATTTATTGATCCTTTATTTAAATATTTATAAGCTTCGACCTAATATACGTTCATAAGAGATATTTGCTAAATAAAACAACCCTGATGAACATGAACCATAAGTTAGTATTGTAATCAATGTACCCCAAAATCACCAAACATTCAATGTTATAATACCTGCCAAAACTAATCCCATATGAGCAACAGAAGAATAAGCAATTAACGATTTTGTATCATTCTGACGAAGACAAATCAATGAAACAATAAAACCCCCAATTAAAGAAATAACAATAAAAATATGATTAATTTTTAAACAAGTTTCAATAAATAAAGCAATTAAACAAATTAAACCCTACCCCCCTAATTTTAATATAATCCCAGCCAAAATTATAGATCCTGATAAAAAAATACATTTTTACAAAAAAACTATATTAATAATAATAATAATAATAATAATAATAATAATACACAATAATAATAATAATATATTTATTGCCCAACAGATACATCCATTTAAAGGACAACGTGATTGAATATCATTTGACGTTACAGTATTTTTAACTACAATCATGGCTCGCCCAGTTTCCGAAAAAAAATTAAACAAAAAATGAATAGCTACACCTACTCACCTACACGTCTTAAATGTTATAAATTGAATAATAGTAGTCGCTGAATACAGCTAATATAATTATCTTTGACTTTATCATGATGAATGTCACAATTATCAGCTATGGTGTTATAGCTGGAGCACATAAAGTACACGGGTAACTTAATCATAACATTGAATTTGGTGTTAAGTAAAAAGCGAGAAATCTTCGGGTAATGCGGGACGGTACATGAAAATCAATTTTAGCTAATAAAGCTGAAGAATCAACATCACTGTGTATGAGTTTGTAAAGGAATGTTAAACTATTACAAACTGTTATCAGCTCAAGAGGTTGCATTTCAAATCTGAGCAACATCGCTGATTGGGGAGTCCCACGATTGGGATAAACACCATCTAATTTGAAAGTCAAGTATTTAAGAAATCTCCTCTGTACACTTGCAATTTCATTAGTATAGATTTGGTAATATGGATGCCAAACACTAGATGCATATTCCAGCTTAGAACGCACCAAGGTGCAGTATAAAGCCTTCAGTGCCGTTTCACTACCAAACGATTTACAGTTTCTTATAAAAAAACCGAGACTTTTTATAGCGGATGATACTATTGTACTAATATGACATGTAAATTCTAATTTAACATCAAACAACACACCTAGATCTCTTACTTCTGAACAAGGCATCAAACTGACACCGTCCAGTGTGTGATCAAAAACTATTGGATTCGTTTTCCTGGTAAAAGAACAGGTTCTGCATTTGCTAACATTCAAAAATAATTTATTAGTTGAACACCATTCCAATATATGATTCAGGTCAGCTTGCAAGATTAGACAGTCATCAATGCTGTTAATCTGAGCATATATTTTTAAATCATCGGCAAACAACAGAGAAGGACAGGTTAAGCAGTTAGGGAGATCATTGATAAAATAAAGAAAGAGAAGAGGGCCTAAATTTGATCCCTGCGGTACACCGGATGAGGAAGAGTAAGGTGAAGATTTGAAACCGTTGTAAGAAACGTACTGATTTCTATCATGCAAGTAAGAAGAAATGAAATCTACTAAATGATTGCTAAAACCAAAATGCTGAAGTTTACCTATGATTCTTTGGTGACTAATCTTATCCAAGTCCTTTGAGAAATTCATATAGACCACATCCATCTGACCCCTATTATCTAAGACCTCTGCAATTTCCTCGGTGATTTCAGTCAAGTTAGAAATAGTAGAGCGATTGCGCATAGATCCATGTTGCGTCTCAAATATCAGATGCGAGGTCAAAGGATAGATTTAGTTGAATGAATGAATCTTGAAATTAGAGACATTTCGGCCTCCATAAGGAGCCAGTGCATAGACCGCTTACGCGGGCCCTTATGCACCTCTATGGACCCCAGTATAGACTGCCTATAGTAGCTCAGAGCTTCACAGCGACACAAAACGTGCGCCGAGGTGTCTTCCTCTACCCCGCAGCGTTCACACAAGGGATCCTCAGCCACCCCCATCACGTGCAGGTGGCGCCTTAACGTGTTATGGCCAGACAACAGTACCACCAGCAATCTTAGGTTGGCTCTATCCAGAGATAGGCAGAAACGTCCATCCTTAGCACTAGGCCTTTCAATGAGTTCCCGTGCCTGGCGGAGATGTTTGGAGATACTTCTCTAGATGTAGTTGTACACAGATATCTCAAATGCCTTACCAAAATTATCCAATATAGATATAGCCCGGTAATTTTCGATTTTACTAGGGTCCGTAGCTTTAAAAATAGGGCATACTCTAGCCAGTTTCCATTTTGTAGGAAAAGTTGCTGTACTGAGGGAATAATTAAAAATTTTCTTTAAAGACGTGACAAATATGTGCGCCGCATCACGGACTACAAAGCTCGGTACCATATCTTCTCCTGCTGTTAACTTGTTTGGTAATTTACACAGTGCCTTTAGAATATCCTCATCTGTGAAGTTACCCAGATGAAAACAGTCATGCTGAGTATTAACAACGGGATGTTGGTATAAATCATTATCTTTAACATGAACACTTTGGAAATACTGTGCGAATGAACTAATAGTCTGATTAGGATTATCTGAGACTTCATTAGCAAGGGTCATCCTACATGGTATTCTAGATGAGCATTTCTTAGGCTGGATGAAAGACCAAAATTGATTCGGATTCATAAATAAATAAATAAATGTATTTAATAATATATATATATATATATTTTGAAGTTGAGTCATTAATTTTCAGATAATGATTGTAGAAGGAAGATAAACCAAAATATGTGTGTTAAAATAAAAAAAATGTTACCTTGTTTTATAAAGTATCCTCCCGAGACAAGTATTTCAGTGCGGACCTGTATTTGATCGTGCGGTCTTGGAGCACCGGCATGCGCTCCCCTGTGAGGTCTTAAGTCACCTGATTCACGAGCCCTTTGTACTACATTAACAAAGGCACGAGGGGTTGGTTGCACGAGGGGTTGGTTGCACTCGATTGGGAAATCGATCCGCATAAATCCGTGATGCCGCGGCAGCATTTTGTAAAGACCCCGTAAATAAGAATCATGTCCACAAGTTCAGCATTTTCGTAACCATGTGCCATTTTTTATTTCGTTTAAGCCACGCAACAAACACCACTATTCAATCACGCGTTACCGACTGACACATTGACTGAATACAACTGAATAAAATTGTAGTAAAAACATCGTGATAAGCGTTTCAAATTCTTTCGCTTTTTTGTGTCCGATGCAATGAACCGATAAGGCGGATTATATCCGTTGTTGCCAAACACGAGCACATAATATTATTATTGGGTCAGGGCGGTACTCAAACTTCTAAAGGGCTATAACTTTGTTACTTCAATGTTACCACAAAAATGTTAAAGGAAAAAAACATTTCTTTTGATCAGATCAACTCACTATTAAAATAAATGACTCAACTTCGACCCTGTATATATATATATATATAAAGAGAAAATTTTCCTATTTTTTGTTATATATATATATATATATATATTACACTAATTACGTAGTCATGCCATAAGTTCTGTCCCTCGTTTTCAAACAAGTGTAGACCTGTTAATACTTGTCCGATTGTTTACATTGTGGTGTCAGTTGATTAAGCGCTTTTCAGTGGGGCAAGGCAGAGAACCGTATTGCAGTGATAGCTTTACATAAGTGTAATCACAGTGCTAGTCAGATTTTTGAACTCTTACGCGGCCTTCAAATATCGCGTAAATTTGTGTCTAGGACCATTCAGCGGTACAATGAGACGTCCTCTGTTGATGACAGGCCAAGAAGCGGAAGACCTCGTCAAGTAAGGACTCCAGCAGCCATCAAAGCCGTAAAAGCCAGGATTCAAAGGAATCCACTCCGGAAGCAGAAGATCCTATCCAGGGAAATGAAGATTCCTGTCCGGACGATGTCGCGCATCATTAAACAAGACCTAGGGCTAGGGGCTTACCGGAGACGTACGGGCCAGCGACTTACGGCCACCTTGCGACACATCAGGGCGACAAGATCCAAGAAGCTCTTGGAGAGGTACGCAGCTGGGGGATTCCGAAAGATTTTGTTCACGGATGAGAAAATCTTCACCATAGAAGAAAAATTCAACCGACAAAATGACAAAGTGTATGCAAGGAGTTCACAGGAAGCTTCGGAGATCATTCCGAGAGTTGAGAGAGGCCACCACCCTGCGTCAGTCATGGTTTGGTGGGGGGTGTCCTACGAAGGGGTCACTCAGCTCCATTTCTGTAAACAGGGCGTGAAAACAAAAGCGGCAAACTATCAGAGCGACATACTGGATCCTATCGTCAAGCCTTTAAGTGGTACATTGTTTGCCAACCAACACTGGGTCTACCAGCAGGATTCCGCCCCCGCTCACAAGGCTAAGAGTACGCAGCGCTGGCTGGAAAGCAATGTGCCAGAGTTCATTGCTGCGGAAGATTGGCCCTCAGGGAGTCCGGACCTCAATCCTTTAGGCTACAAGTTGTGGGACCTGCTAGAGCAGTTGGCCTGCTCTAAAGCCCACCGTAATATCGAGTCCCTGAAAGCGGATTTGATCCGATCAGCGGCAGCTATTCCTTTGGAAGCTGTGCGTGCAGTGATAGATGAGTGGCCCGCGAGATTGAAGCAGTGTGTGAAGGCCAAGGGGGGACATTTTGAATAAAACTGTTTGATTATGAATTCTAAAAATGTTGTCGAATAAATAATATCTTTCATATAAATATATCTTATCTTGTTTCATTTTTATCATGAGATTATCATGGGACAGAACTTATGGCACGACTACGTATAGTAGTAAAAATTACTAATATAAATAAAGGCCCTATACGACATATATTAATGAAAATAAATTTACGTAAAACGCCAGCATTAATTAAGATTTTTAATAATTTTCTTATTGATCTACCTATTATTCATTATTCATAGCAATACACTACTGCCCAAATGTAGATATAGCATTTAATAGTGTAGCTCATATTTGTCGTAATGTAAATTATGGACGATTAATCCGAACTTTACAAGCAAATGTGGCTTTTTTATCTGTCTCTCTATTCATATTGAACGAGATATTACTGAAGATCTTATTGTTCAATAGAAACGTGAATAATCAAACAACACACCTAGATCTCTTACTTCTGAACAAGGCATCAAACTGACACCGTCCAGTGTGTAATCAAAAACTATTGGATTCGTTTTCCTGGTAAAAGAACAGGTTTTGCATTTGCTAACATTCAAAAATAATTTATTAGTTGAACACCATTCCAATATATGATTCAGGTCAGCTTGCAAGATTAGACAGTCATCAATGCTGTTAATCTGAGCATATATTTTTAAATCATCGGCAAACAACAGAGAAGGACAGGTTAAGCAGTTAGGAAGATCATTGATAAAATAAAGAAAGAGAAGAGGGCCTAAATTTGATCCCTGCGGTACACCGGATGACGAAGAGTAAGGTGAAGATTTGAAACCGTTGTAAGAAACGTACTGATTTCTATCATGCAAGTAAGAAGAAATGAAATCTACTAAATGATTGCTAAAACCAAAATGCTGAAGTTTACCTATGATTCTTTGGTGACTAATCTTATCCAAGTCCTTTGAGAAATTCATATAGACCACATCCATCTGACCCCTATTATCTAAGACCTCTGCAATTTCCTTGGTGATTTCAGTCAAGTTAGAAATAGTAGAGCGATTGCGCATAGATCCATGCAATAATTTTCTTATTGATCTACCTACCCCTTCTTATATCACAACATTATGAAATTTTGGATCCCTATTAGGCTTATGGATAATAATTCAAATTATTACAGGATTATTCATAGCAATACACTACTGCCCAAATGTAGATATAGCATTTAATAGTGTAGTTCATATTTGTCGTAATGTAAATTATGGACGATTATTCCGAACTTTACAAGCAAACGTGGCTTTTTTATCTGTCTCTCTATTCATATTGAACGAGATATTACTGAAGATCTTATTGTTCAATAGAAACGTGAATAATTGGAGTAACAATATTTTTTATAGTTATAGCTACAGCATTTTTAGGTTATGTTGTTCCTTGAGGACACATATCTTATTAAGGAACAACAGTTATTACCAATTCACTTTCAGCTATTCTTTATTCAGGTACATTAATTGTTCAATGAATTTGAGGACGATTTGCAGTAGATAGTGTAGATAATGCAACTTTAACTCATTATTTTTTACATTTCATTTTTATTTACATTTATTGTTACTGCCCTAGTAATTATCCATTAACTTTCTCTTCATCAAAGAGGATCTAATAATCCCCTAGGAATAAAAAATATTGATAAAAGTCCACTTCATCCGTATTTTACTTTTAAAGATATTATAGGAATACTTATAATTTTTTTTTAGTATTTTTAACATTAAATACACCTTATATATTAGGAGATCCAGATAATTTTATTCCTGCCAATCCTTTAGTAACACCTATCCACATTCAACCTGAATGATATTTTCTGTTTGCTTATGCAATTTTACTCTCAACACATAATAAATTAGGAGTTATTGCTTTAGTAATATCAATTGCAATTCTATATATTATACATTTCGCTAATAATAAAAAAATTATATGAACTCAATTTTATCCAATTAATAAATTATTATTTTGATCAATATATATCATTATTACTTTATTAACGTGAATCGGAGCACGTCCTGTCCAAGATCCTTATCCGTCAATTACTATTTTATATTCCCTATAATACGTATTTAATCCTGTCATAAATAAAATTTTGTATACAATTATTTTTTCTAATTAAGTTAACGAACTTGTATAAGGTGTAAGTATATACTACTATAAGTTTTCCGACGCGTGAGCAGGCCACATAGAGCTGCCGATGTGAGAACCATGGATTCTCCAAATTTAATCCATACACTTGCAACGATTGTCCTTGTGCTTTGTTGATAGTAATTGTGGAAGAGAGTCGCACCGGGAACTGCAAACGTTTGAATTCGAATGGCATATCTATCGGTATCATTGGGATACGTGGCAACAGTACGGCTTCACCTTTGAATTTTCCAGTCAAAAATGTTGCCTCGATAACATTGTTCATCATTTTCTTGACTGAGAGTCTGGTTACGTTGCAAAGTCGTGGTGAATTTATGTTTCGAAGAAGGATGATGGGTACGCTAATTTTCAATGTAAGAACGTGCGGTGGCATGCAGTGGCGCTCCCAAGATTTCAGTATGGGAGGGGTAAAATGGAAAGTAAATTCTCAGTGTGACGTACTGAAGTGTTATAATGATTTAACATTAAAAGCATGGACATATGAATTTGTTACAGTAATTTCTGTAGAAAATAAATACATCTTTTTTTTAATTTTGAATCATACGAAAAAGTGTAAATAAAGCAAACCAAGCTCGCGCAATCATCACATATTAAAACAAAAATGCAAAATAATATAATCTATCACAGACTTTTCTACATAACAATGTCAGACAAAACAACAAAAAATACGTCTTCATGAGAAAAATAACAATAACAAAGTATAAAACTGAATGTAAATCAAAATAAAATTCTTAATCATGAGAAAAACACAAAAAATATTCATTGAATAACTACATTCTCTTAGCCAGTCTCAATAAATAAAAACATAGAGGTATGCACTATGAAACTACGAGTACATCAGTTCACAGTCTCAAAATAAAACAATCATTACATTAGCTTAGAAAGTGATTTAAACAGAACTTGAACGGAGTTTTATATTAATATGCTGGCCAATAAATAAAACCACACATCTCGATTGGATACTTTGAAAAAGGTCACCCTGGTGGTTTAGACGTAAGTAAACCTTTAACTACACCTGCTTTTTTATTTATTGGCCAACAGAAGGGAGATGGATTTGAGAGACAACTTTAGGCAAAGTTCAGGTGTTATCATATTACAAAATCAAGGCGCCTATTCTTCTTGCTGGCGTACCGATCTATGATTGTATTCACGTCTATTTTAATATCCCTATGCATATACAAAAGAGCTAAACCCACTAATCGCTCTTGTAACATAGTGGAGCGCGGCCAAGTTTGTATCCTCTTTAGATAGAAGAAACTTCTTTCAGATGTCGTAACACTTACCGGCAATGAAATCAGTAATTGTATTCATCTATTAATTAAAGGAAAAATGTTTTCTTCACATGATAATTACAGTGACATTCCACTGTCTATAATATCTTGTGTACGTGACTTCCGAAGGTCAAATTCTGCTTTTAATCTGGCACTTATTAATTTTTTTTTTCGTTACTATTTAGTCTATGCAAATATTTAGAGATCGTTTCTAATATGTCCATTACTTCAGCTTCAGTTTTTGAATTAAATACTGACGCAAAGAAAATATTAAAATTGTATATATTCAAAGATTCTTCATTGAACCGGTATACCAAATCCTGTAATATAATTATTATCTAGCAAAGCGACATATAGGTTCAAGTCTGTAATGATTTTCCTTGTTCAGTCTGTTAATTTGCCTGCTTGTTATTCTTGGCACAGTCAGTTCAATACCCAGGGTTTCATGTGATTTCATTATAGATGCGAATAGTATTCTACAGTGTTTTTCGAAATTTGCGCGTCTTTCTTGTCCAACTGAAATAATATTTCCTATGAGTTTGATAGCGTATCGTTTGTCAACTGTTTTTGATTGTAAAATCTTACTCAGGTTGACTATAAAACCTAATATATCACACAAACACTTTAGTGATACGATAAATTGGGTGGAAGTAATGGCAGTATTTAAAGACTCCGCTTTTGAAGAAGCTTCGGTGTCGTTTGATACAATATTTAGTACCTCTACACTTTTCTCGAATTTGCTTTCAAATTGAAGCACAGAATCATGTCTCTCGGTCCATCGTGTTTCTCATATATTATGAATTTGATATCCGTCTAGTTTTCATTTTAATACTGTATTTCTTTTAGCGGATGCTTTGAAAAACGCAATTACTTCCTCCATTATACCTATAGTATTTCTTACTGCTTGGACACTGCTGCTTTTTGAAATCGAAAGATTCAAGGCTTGATTTGCAAATGGGCTTTTTAGACCATTTGGCAAACATTTTTGCAATTCCATTACAGCGCCCTTTCGTTCATCTAACATTAGGTTACACATATCAGTACGTATGCTCACACATAGTTTTGAGTCTAAGTTATCGGTTTTAATGAAATGCTTGACTGTTTGAGCAAGATTTTGTAATACTGACTTTGCCTGATGCGACTTAAAACTATATCCAAGATTTCTTCGCAACAAGATTCTATAATTTAATTTTGGATGCGACTGCTTATGTACGTAGCTTACGCTTTTGAGTTCTCTAAGTTTTTTTTCAATAAATTGTCGCCGCTCTCGACTCTAAACCGTATTAGTTCTCTAACATTCCCTTTATTAAGGACATTCCCTGTCATTAGAAAAAAGTCGTCCCCTATCTCTATGCCCTCTAAATGGTATATTTTGGCGTCCAAAAAAAATTATAGATTCTATTATACGAGTAGGAGTCAATCTTCGCCGATTTTCTGATACTTGCTTAATTCGCTCTGAACCTATTATATTTCTTATATCATTCTCTGGATTTTCGTAAATCTTTCAAAAGTTTGTAGCATCTGAAACTGCTTCTGTATGATATATTGAGTTTTCATGTGTCTCACAATCACCGGTTTTGCCATACAATTTCGAAAATTTCTTTAGTGGTGCGGTAACAAGTTTTCCGAATTTAGTTGATTTATGTACTCCTCCTAATTTTGCAAAAATCACGCAATATTTACAGAAAAGCCTTTGTAGTTCCTCTGAATATGACAGTGTTTTTTTGATAAGTAACATTTCACTTCCTTATTACTTTTCAAGTGTGTGGAATAGGGATATTTGAAAGAGTCATTAGGGATCATTGCACACCTCAATAAGGTATATTTTTCATGGGAAGACAAGTTGCCGCTGAAATTTACATATGGCGCATCATCAACTAAATTGGATCTTTTAGGTTTTTTCGCACCCGATTGTTCAACACTTGGTTCAGCATACGGTGCAATATCAAGAAATTTTTAAGTGGAAGGCTCAGGTTGAATTGTAGGATTATCATCAGTTTTTTCCGGTAATTCTTGTACCGGTGGATCAGACAGTTTATTTTGTTTAGAAAGGAACCAATCGATGGTATTCTGTTTCCTTTTACTCATCCTGACAACAACAGCCGCCAACCAGCACTAAAAGTTACACGAACATTGTCAAATAAACGGCATTATTGGTTTCCACGCATTCACGAATCTCATGACAAAGAACCTTTTCTGTTTGGAAAACAAGATTTCTTAAGTCCACGCAATTTTCAAAAACTAAATATATAATTTGCCATCTCTGACGAACAAAATGCACTGAAGTGCTTATATACAGGGAAACAAACAAGAATTAATTTTCTGGCTTATGCGTGGAAAATAAAAAATCAATAGATCATAGAAAATAGCGCTTGTTCACTTCTCAGCCAAATTTTGTTGCGGACTCCGGACTGGTACACAATTTAGACACTAGACTAGACCATAAAAGACTAGACTATACCTTTTCCAACAGGAAGAAGCGCACACCTTTGCTGTTGGTGGGAGATTAGTCGCTAGTCGCATGCGCACTGAGCGGGTTGGCAGTGATGCCGCTATCTTTTCTTAAAGTTACAGATTTTTTTTATACGACGTTTACATTATACCACCTTTTCAAAGAATGCTCGAGTCGTCCGGGGGGGGGGGGTTAATTACTCTGGCAAATCAAGCGAATTCAAGAATTCAGTTGGATGGACAACTTCGCCTTGATTCACCACACTATCGATGGACTTATATGTTGTCGTTTCGCCGGTTATTCCATTCTGAATAGTGAAGCTGATGGTATTAACATCGATGTTTTTGGCCGCTAATATAGCACGCGTACTAAGCCACTGATGATTTTTGTAGTTCTGTACAATTTTTGGGAAAAGTTTTTGCACCAATTCGTCTATGCTTTCTGTGCTGTTACAGAAGTTTGCTGGCAAGGTGATAGATTGCGTAGATTCATCAATTTGCATTCGCCCATTTACAATATCCATTAATTGTTTTGCAAAATTTCCAGTCGATGCACCCCGTTGTAGTTGTACACGCATGTTGGTTTTCAAAGTCAATTTCTGTAAATGAAAACATGATTTGAGACGTGCATTAAGTACATCAGCGGGTGTTGAACGTGGTATAACCGGCAGTGTTTGTCGAAAATCACCAGACAATACAATGAGTGCGCCACCGAAGATCCGTGTGTTTCCTCTCAAATGTCGTAGTGTACAATCAAGCGCTTCCAATGCTTTCTTGTGAGACGTTGTACATTCATCCCATATTAGAATTTGACACTTCTGGAGTACTTTGCCCATTCCAGATTTTTTGTTGATGTTGCAAGTTGGTACCTCAGTGTTTTGAAAATTCAACGGCAGTTTCAATGCTGAATGCGCTGTTCGGTCACCAGTTCAAAAATGAGTGAAAGAAGAAAAGTCTTGGCTGTACCACCGGGCGCATCTATGAAAAACAGTCCACTGCTTTGTTCTGTAATTGCACGCATAATTCTGTCATACACAATGCGTTGTTCTGGAACCAACTGCGGAAGATTTGTCTGAACCAATGTCCCCAGTTCGTCAGATTCAAAGTGTGTTTCTCGTTGCACATCACGTTCGACTGGGTCGTTCGCTGCTCGGTTTGAAGCAGGCATTCCCAGTTGCACCAATGCCTTGTTAGCGATTGCCAAACATGTATCTTCAATCAAAATCGATGCCTCATTGTACACGTTTGGTGTGTTTTTTTTTTCTTCCGTGTTTGAGGCCAATTGCTTATCGCTGTGGAGGCATAATTGTGCGGAAACGACGTCCAAAATGCGTTTGAATTTATTAGATGTCAACCAGCAATCCGAATCTCACAATGTATCCAATCCAATTGAACCGGTTGTTCACACACGGATGAAAATGTTAATATTGACGGTGATCACCAATTCGCTGAAGAAAATTTGAAGTGAATTGTTAAAATCGTTTTTAATTCCATTCACGATGATATTCGAAAAAAAAAAACTGCACAGCAAATGTGTTCGGAACGTCAATTAGCAGTCAGATCCTTCACATACACATTCGATGATCTTCGTGAATACACTGTAAAGAATGAATAAAATCAGCTCACGGAAACTACGAAAATTCAATTCGATTGTATTATTTATCTAAATAAATTTAACTCACAATGAAATGCAAAAAACTATTCGAACAACGCTCCTAAATATAAGAATACGCACAATATTGTCTGTTCAATGTGAGCCGGACATGATTTTCTCAATTTGCATAAATTATTATGTCACCAACAACTTGAAACGTCATCATTCGTTCGCTGTTTTCGTTTCAATTCAAATCAGCATGAACGGTCACGGCAATATATGAAATTCATTGGAATGAAACTGAAAATGTTTGATAATTTTTAGTTTGTTCGGATGTATGGATATATAGTGGTAACAGCCCTACTGAGCCCTACTGAGTGGGGCCGTGGCAAATGCTTGTTCCGGAAGTTGTTGTATCCAGTATACAACTTCCTCCCGTTCAAGTGATTGCCCACGCGTTAAGGAATACCTCAGTACCGATTGCCGGGTGGCGGTACAAGTCCGCCAACGGGCCACTTTAGGTCTATTTAACATCACTAACACGTAAAAAGAAGGTGGTAGACAAGGACCAGTCGACCGAGGCGGTACCACCCGCTGGCTTTTCCCAGGGTGTCTTATAAATTTCCGCATGTTTCCACACCTAAGCTATGCAGTCGGTTATCCTCCAAAACAAAGAAATTAATGATGATGGATCCCTCGAGCACTAAGAACTCCGGACGTAAACTCACTCCACTCTAGGAATGTCCGGGTGGAGGGTGGGCTCGAGGGAACAACATCGAAGATAAAATTTGTTTTTCGAACATCTGCGGGATTAACAGCAACATTGATGCTGTTCATCACTACCTGCAATCCAATCGTCCCGCCGTGCTTTTCTTGGCGGAGACAAAAATCTCAGAGTCTGCACCGATTAACCATCTTAACTTCCCAAACTACGAGGTGCACTCCAATCTGAGAAAGAATAAGGGAGTTGTGGCTTTTGTCCGCAGCAGTATTTCCTGCTCCAGAGGTGTTTCTTTGGAATCAGACCGGAAGGACATTCTGTGGCTTCGCCTCAACTCCAAAACATCACCCAAGTTTATTTGCTGCCTCTCCCTCGGACCATAACTGGTATGATCTACTCGAATACCTCGCCATCCAGATCGACTTCCTGAACATCAATCACCCCGCTTCAGAGGTAGTTCTTCTCGGTGATTTCAATGCCCATAACGAGCTTTGGTTGGGCTCAAACAAGACCGACGCAGCAGGTCGTGCAGTCGAAGCGTTCGCTCTTACCCAAGGGCTGACTCAGCTGGTTACGAGTCCCACTTTTTTTCCCCGCGTCTCGTCACACGCCAGCAGCCGGCTGGATCTCTTTCTGACCACGCATCCTGCCCCTTCACCTCCTTTTATCCTCTGTCCCCAGGGTCTTCCCCTTGGAAATTTTAAATGATAAGGGGTACTGAGTAATAGCTTGTTTGAAAGGTCTTTCGAAGTCCTTTATTTTGACGTTTGTTTTTTTAAAACCGGTCGATTGGTTTTCAAGAAAATTAGAAAAATCTTTATCTTAATTTGTTCAGATAGAAAACAAAAACACACCAAAATATCACTTTTTATTTCAATGAGTGTTCTAAATGTTGCCCGTTAGGGTTTTCCAAATCTACAATTCGTTCATAATTTAAAACGGAAACTACCAACATAAAGAGAAAATCGGAAGATTAGACGTGGCAACAACCAAATAACAACCCGAATTTTTTGCATCAACACAAATATTCCGGCACCAACGATCCACAGGAGACCTCCTAGCTTACGTCACTCAATTGTGGAGTAAACTCATCCAGTCTTATGGTGAGGCTCATGTCGTTGCTCTTGACATCACGAAAGCGTTCGATCAGCTGTGGCACGCTGCCCTCTTAAGCAAACTTCCATCCTATGGCCTCCCAGATAAGCTTTGCAGATGAGTTTCTGACTTTATCTCTGGCCGCAAGATATCCGTCGTAATTGACGGGTTCTCCTCTTCATCCCACAACGTCAACGCGGGTGTTCAACAGGGATCGGTCTTGGCTCCGACACTGTTTCTCTTACATATCAATGACGTCCTTTCCTGCACGATTAACCCAATCCATAGCTTCGCTGATGACAGCACTCTACATGCAGGAATTCAAAGTGACAAGCCGATCGCAGCCGCTGAGTTGGAAAAAAGAAGACTAGCGATGACTACCTCTCTGACAAGAGACCTGGAGGCTATCACTGCTTGGAGACGCATCAATCTTGTACAGTTCAATGCTTCCAAAACGCAGTACTGTACTTTGACGAACAAAAAGCGTCCCTGCGCTCACCCGGTTTCGATGGACGGTCGAGTTCTGCCAAAGAGCCATTCATTTCGGCTGGTCGGAGTCCAGATCACGGAGGACCTGATCTGGCACGAACACATCTCGTCACATCTCTAAGAAGTACTTTTCTCAGCATGACCTTCTCACTCTATACAAGGCCCAGATAAGGCCTAGCCTCGAGTATTGCTCGCACGTTTGGGGTGCTGCCGCCCCGACTACATTATCCATGCTCGATGCTGTCCAGAGGAGGGCGGTCCGTCTGATCGATGACTCTTCTCTAACAGACAGTCTCGGGACTCTTTCGCACTGGCGGGCTGTCGGCGATCTGGCTCTTTTCTACCGTTACACCAACGGGCTTTGCTCCTCACAGCTCCCTTCCACGATGCCGTCGCGCGATGTGCCTGCCAGACAGACCCGCCTAACTTTGGCGTCCCGTCCTAACCGTGTCGAACTTCGTACATCCAGAACCGGCCGATACGACCGCTCCTTTGTCCCGAGGGTGTCGAGATTGTGGAACAATCTACAAGAGGAAGCTTTTCCCAGTTCTATTAACCTTAGGCAGTTCAAAAATCGTATTAATAAAATTTCTTTGGGATCATCATAGCAGCCGCGGTGTTCCGGCATTTAGGCTTCTGCCTGCGCGGCTGCTTCCATATATAAAAAAAAACACATAGTTATGGTTTGCGTCGTTACCAACAAACCCAATGTGTCCGTTCTTTTGGTTTTACAATTGCAACAAGTGTTCTCGTCCACGCTTTCGTTTTAAAACACCATTTGTCTGCCACCTCACCGACGACTCCTGAAGATGACATCATAGTGTGTCGAAAGCTCGAGATTACCGTCAAAAGAGTTTACTAAGCCTAAAGTTTGCCGATTTCCCAATTAATAATTAATTGTAGTTCTTGCCCAATTGGTCGTTAGCAATGACAATGACTACTGCTCGTATTATAACGTATATATATATATATATATATATATATATATATATATATATATATATATATATATGTGTGTGTGAGCAGTAGTCATTGCCAAAGCCAACGACCAGTTGGGTACAAAATACAATTAATTGTTAATTGGGAAATTAGCAAACCTCTTAGGCTTAAGTTGACTCTTTTGACGATAAAATCAAGCTTTCGGCATTCTCTATGGAGCCTTCATCAGGATTTCGTCGGTGAGGTTGCAGCCACAAGGTGTTCCAGAACGAACGTAGAGAAGATCGAACTTATAATCAGTATAAGAACAAAAGGACGGGGACATTGGGTTTGTTGTAAAACGACAGATACCTTCGTTAAATGTAAAAAATCCACCCGAAAATATTACACGTGAGACGACATTTTGTTGAAACTTGCCCCTCTAGTAATTTTGGTATGTGACTTAAATATGACTCTCTTCTTATCATGAGTCATTGTAATTTAGTCTATTGTTAGGGCTATTATAAGTTTGCTTATTCTTCCATTAATCATATTGCCTGAATACCTGCTAGTAAAATGAATTTTAAAATCATCTGAATTTTTTACTTTATCGCTTATTCCTTTATTACCTTAAATTTAGTAACATATTTTTTATACTGCTACAGGTATTTTTAATTTTTTATTCTAATAAAATATTTAGATTTTTTTTATAAATTTTTTATCTTAGGAGGTTTGCCACAGTTTTTTACTGAATATCTGTATGTTATGTAATTGTTTTGTTTTTTAGAAGAATGTACTTGTAGCAATCATACTAAATAAATCTTAAACAAACAAAACCTTTTTTAGGATTCTTACCAAAATTATTAACTATTAATGGTTTAATTAACAGATTTTTTTTAGATTAAGAATTATTTTAATTGTATTTATACTAATCACATTATTTTTTATATGCGACTAACCGTCTTAAGCTTTTCTTCTGATTAAAATAGAATCAATTTTTCTGTAAAATTTTCATTAATGTTTGTTAACATGTTAGCTTTTACCGGATTACTTTATTAAATAATAATAATCATTTCTTAAAAAAATAATTTTTGTCTAGCATTGTAATAAAATTCACTAGAACAGCCTTATTGAACCCACAATAATTTATATTAGGTTTGCATTACACAACACAACAATCATTATCGAAATTGAAAATTTATTAAATTGAAAATCTCAAATAAGTTACACAAAATTTAACTAAAATAATTGATATTGAGATAATTTACTTAACTTGCAATATTTAACAACAGTTTATTGAAAATTTATGAAATTTATAAGTTTAGAAAAAAGTAATTTATACAATTCTTAAACCTTAAACATTAGTAAAAAATCTATATTGGATAATTGATTAAGCTAATATAAAAAAATCTGTAAAGTAATCTTGCAATACTTGAAAATAATGTCAAGTATTCTAACTTATTGAATTTGCAAACTTATTGTAATGAAAATAATTCATACTAAAATAAATAACTTGTTGTTTACTGTAATATTCAATAAAAATAATTAAATAGATTTACAAAACTTACAATTAAACAAAAATAATTAATGGAATAATTGATTAATTAAACCACAAGTCAAAAATAAATTAAAAATTTAAATTTACAATCCAACCTTGAAAAAATATAATACCTTGTAAAACATGTATATATTTATTTAAAATAATTTTATTGAATTTACTTGAAATATCTTAAATTCGTAATCAAACATACTCCAAACCTAAATGTATTTTTTTTATAAACAGTTGAATAAATTTAGTACAGTTAAAAGATTAAATTTAACTCAAGGATTTAAGTTAAATTTAAACTTTTAACCTTCAAAGTTGAATATAGAATAGTTATTCTAAGCCTTAAATGTCTTAGTTTAAAGCTTTAAAAGTCAAACTTTACTATCAAATTTGCAATTTAATATCATTTTTGAATGTATAGCTTAGCAAGAGAAAATTTCGTTCATAAATTTACATTTTATTGCCTATACTCCGCAATCTCACTGAACAAATGATTTTTTTCTACAAATCATAAAGATATTGGTACCTTATATTTCATATTTGGAGCTTGAGACGGAATAGATGGAACTTCTCTTAGAATATTAATTCAAGCTGAACTAGGAAACCCTGGATCACTTATTGGATATGAGCAAATTAATAATGTTATTGTTACTGCCCATGCATTTATTATACTTTTCTTATAGTTATACCTATCGGAATGCCTTCAAAATTTTATTAGCGTATACCTCCATGATAGCAAATATGTTTACAAGTTCTTAAAATTGAATAAATAAATCTGGGTGTTGCATTTTATATGTCACTCAGTATAGAATCAAGAGTTAGCAGGAACTCTCGATATATAGGGTTAGTAGAAAAAACCGGAACGGTAGATTATCTCAGCAACCGTCAGATATAAATGAACCAAATTTTGTGCGAAGCGGTAACTCAACATGAAGAATTCAAAAATTATATTTGCAAGGCTGCCAAATTAGAAAATTTTAAAATTTTAAATGGGGAATACCGTAATTTTTATTGTAATCAATTGCCTGTCTCAACTTTATTATGACCTGATATTATCGTTTTTTTACTCTCGTCAATTTTACAGATGCGGCATCACGCTTTGTTTCATTCCTTACACTTGCATCTTAGTAAGAAATCATCCGTTTGTTTGTTTTCCAAAATAAATAAGAAGGCATGTTATTCATTTGTTTGTAATGTCATGGAGACTTCAGAACCATAACAATTCAAAAGTAACAAATATTGCGGGCGTTAATATGGCATTTGTACTAACTTAACGAAGAACAGCGAATTGAAATTCTTATTTTTCGAGATCATGGAGATAAACAAAGATCTTATCAAGAAGTGTGCAATTTGTTTAATGCGCTGTACGCCGAAAACCAAATTAAAAAATCTACCATCTGCAGGACAGTAAGAAACTTTCTTGAAACCGGCGGAGTGAAAAGAAAAACTGGATCAGGGGGACCGAAAATTGCCACTAGTGATGAGAATAAGTTAAATGTTCTTTTACTCGAAGAAAACCCTAGGACAAGTACCACACAATTAACCCTTAATTCGCGAATAAGTCAGAAATCGGTCAGAAAAATCTTGGCCGATGAAAAACTCAAACCCTACAAAATTATTTACCTCCACCAACTGCAAGAAGATGATCCAGACCGTCGAGCACAGTTTGCAAAAACTATGTTGGAAATGATAACAACCACAATTTTCACAAACAAATTTTGTTTAGCGATGAAGCCACCTTCTGTTTAAATGGACAAGTGATTCGGTACAATAGCAGATTCTGGAGTAGAGAAAATCACTGGATGTCGGAACTTCACACTCAATACCCTGAAAAAGTTAATGTTTGGGCGAGAATTTTGGGCAATCATGTCATTGGTCCATTTGTCGGGACAAAAATATCTTGATCTCCTTAGACAACGCATAATACCCGAAATTAGAAATTTAGATGAAAATATGGACGAAATTTGGTACCAGCATGATGGAGCTCCAGCTCATTTCTCCAGAGGGGTCATCGAGTTTTTAAATAATCAATTTCCATGAAGATTGATTGGAAGACGTGGCAATCCCCAGATATAACCCCACTAGATTTCTTCTTTTGGGGTTTTCTGAAGTGCAGAGTTCATAAAGGTCGGCCTAACAATTTAGAAGAACTTAAGCAAAAGATTTTGGATGAAGCCGCACAAATTACTCCATATTATCGAATACTGTGGCAGAATTTTACGATCGCCTCGGATATAATTTAGCCAACGATACTAGCCATTTTGAGCATCTAAATAAGTAGATAGGTATTTTGTTATTTTTTAATATTATTTTGCACTAATATTTACTTGTTTGATAATTAAATTTCCTTATTCTCTTACCTAGACTTTTTTAAATAGAAATCATTAATTTAAAAAGTCCAGTTACTCCCCTGTACTAATTTTGGGGAATTTCGAGATACTTAACCATACCTTTTCGTTTTTGTATTCATTTCGGAAGAAGCATGATGCCATATCTCCGAAAATCACAAGAGTTAGAAAACGATAATATCAAGTCATAATAAAGTGGATACAGGCAATTGATTGCAATAATAAAAATTAGGGTATTCCATTTAAAATTTTAAAATCCCCTAACCTAGAGAGAAAACTATATACTTGGCAACCTTGCAAATATAATTTTTGGATTCTTCATGTTGAGTTACCCCTTCGCACAAAATTTGGTTCATATTATATTTGACGGTTGCTAAGATAATCCACCATTCCGGTTTTTTCTACTAACCCTGTATATGGACGAAGTATTGGTCGAATCATTTCAGCGCTTACAAATTGGTATCGAAGTACGAAATATTTTATACTACATCCGTAAATAACGGACGATCTCTCGTAGGTAATGGAAGATGCCCCACCGGGTACTGTATTCTACACTCTAACAGCCTTGGATCCGGATATCACCTCAGCAGATGCCCTGAACTTCGCGGCCACCGAACCAATCACAGCATTGGACAAGCATGGGAATGAAGTGGCCGGCAGCGAGGAATTTAAGGAATTCTTTTCAGTCGACAAAAACTCCGGGAAGGTATCTGTATTAAACAGGCTTAATAGAGACTTGGCTGCTACAGTTAGGATCAAGGTATGGAACATGTAAAGCACTCACTCGGAGGGTTTACCGATGAAATAACTATACGTTCTTCGCTTTACGAAGGTTTATAACAGAAAATGTAGGGTACAATACTTTGTATATACGTGAACAACAATGTCTGTCTCTCGTGGCACCATCATCCCCTCTTCTTCTTGCGTCACCGGTTGGTAACAAAAAAACCTGTAGATTTCCCGCCCGGTCGGTAACGTAGGGTAACCGCCTGGCCAGTAGCAAACGGTTGATGCGTTGAAGCGCCGCTCACTAGATGGCGCGAGAAGTACGGTGGGTGAGCTTAACATACCGGCGGCCTTGAAAGATCCTGATGAGCAGGGCTTTCAACACTGTTCTTAGGAAAATCTTCAACTGGTAGAAGGGCTACTCTCTGCACAGCTCTCGTGGTTTCTCCATTGACAGTGCGCACGGTTACAGTGCGGGCAACTCCATCTTGTCCATGGTGTAGTTTGGTGATGCGTCCCAGTTTCCATAGCATGGGAGGCAGGTTGTCGTCGAGAAGTAAAACTAGCTTTCCCTCATGAATTTCTTGCGTATCCGCCTTGAGCCATTTGGTCCGAACTTGCAATAGTTGAAGGTACTCCTTGGACCATCTATGCCAAAACAGTTGGTAAGCTTGCTGTAGGCATTGGTATTGAGTCAGCCGATTCATCGGTGTAGTCGTCAAGTCTGTGTATGGGATGGTAGTTAAGGGTTCGTGGATAAGGAAATGGCCGGGTGTAAGGGTAGACAAATCGGAAGGGTCAGCAGAAAGGGGTGTCAGAGGACGCGAATTCAATATAGCTTCCACTTGCGCAAATATTGTGGTTAGCTGTTCAAAAGTATAGATTTTCTTTCCAAGTACGCGAGATAGGTGGAACTTGGCACGCTTTACGGCAGCCTCCCACAAGCCTCCACGGTGGGGACATCGCGGCGGAATAAATTTCCATTCAGTATTGTTGGTTAGGAAAAATTTGACTACACTGGGGTCTTGAATATTTAAAACAAGTGCGTCATAAATTTCTTTCAATTTATTATGAGCACCAACAAAATTAGTTGCATTATCGGTGTATAACATCCGAGGTAAACCTCGACGGGACGTGAACCTAGTTAAGCAGCCAAGAAATGAGTCGGCACTAAGATCACTCACTGTTTCCAAATGTACTGCTTTAGTGGTAAAGCATACAAAGATACACAAATAGGCTTTAATTATAGCACGGTTCCGTAGGCGGCCATCTTTTATTTGAAAGGGTCCAGCGTAGTCTATTCCCGTTATCAAAAAGGCCCGATTGACGGTGACTCGATCCTTCGGCAGATCCGCCATTTTGCGTACAATCGTGGTAGGATTCACTCGAAAACAGGTCAAACACTTATTCAAGACGTTTCTGACAGTACTTTTTCCACCAATTGGCCAAAAACGCTGTCTTAGTGAACTTAAAATAGCTTGCGCTCCCGCGTGTAGCTGCCGGTGATGCTCGTGCTTAATCAATAACACAGTAAGGCGATGCTTTGAGCCTAATATAAGAGGATGTCGGGTTTCAAATGGTAAGTCAGACTTGGTCAAACGGCCTCCAACCCGCAAATAACCTTGTTGGTCGAGGAATGGACTTAAATTTTGGATCCGCGAGATCTTAGGCAAGTTCTTATTCCGAGATAAACATTCCATTTCCGTGGTGAAGTCTTGGGCTTGAGCTTGCCTGACTAAGATAAGTAGTGCTTCATTAAATTCTTCGTTAGTTATGGGACCTGATTTGCGGTGGGCAGGTGGCGATGTTGCGTTGTGTGTAAATCGCTTACAGAAGGCTATGATTTTTTGCAGTCTATATAATGTCGCACCTCTTTCGAAAATAGTATGGTCAACGGTACGCGCAACTAGCGAGATCTGACACTTTCGTGCCTCCAAAACACTATTTTCAATATTGGATGCAGTTTTAAAACTAGGTCTTGGCCAGGACTGCTCGTCCTCAGCTAACCATGATGGCCCATGCCACCAGAGCTCACATGTAGCGAGTTCGGGGGCCCTGAGACCTCGCGACACGATGTCTGCAGGATTATCCTGAGACGAGATATGATTCCACTGGGTTATATTACTTACATTCTGTATTTCTGTGACACGGTTCGCTACGAACTGTTTCCACTTGATAGGTGGAGCCGAGATCCAGGACAGGACTATTGTGCTGTCTGTCCAGTAGAAAATCTGATTAATGTGCGTATCAATAGTTTGCATGACTCTACTAACCAACCGTACCATTAGGAGTGCTCCACATAACTCGAGCCGTGGCAGACTTATAGCCTTTAACGGTGCAACCCGAGATCTTGAACACAGCAAATTTACGGTTGAACCTTGTGGTCCGGTACTTTTTACATAAAGATTCGCGCCGTATGCCCGCTGTGATGAGTCGCAAAATGCGTGAATCTCGATTCGAGTTGCGTTTGTCATAATAATTTGTCGGGGTGTTTCGATTTCTTGTATAGACGATAACTCACTTATGAACTTAGTCCAACCTTTTGAAACCTTAGGAGTGACTATGTCATCCCATCCCGCTTTTAACTGCCAAAGCTCTTGTATCATCAACTTCACGGTTACGGTCACTGGGCTGAGTATCCCTAACGGGTCGAATATCTTCGAGATGGCGGATAAAATACCTCGTTTCGTGATGCGCTTTAGTACGAACTGATCTATTTCGACTGTATATTTGAATACATCAGATGGGGCATTCCAAAATACACCCAATGTTTTGCGCGTCTCATCGTTATTCAGCTGAAACGTATTAGATTCGTTGTTAACTGTTTGCTCTAACGCCTCGACGCGGTTTGACAACCATTTCCTCAACGGGAACCCATACGAGTCAAGTATAGCGGCTAATTCATTTTTTAACTGCTTTGCGTCATCTACCGAGTCTGATCCACTGATCAGGTCATCGACGTAAAAGTCATTTAGGATAACTTTACTAGTCTTAGGATACTTTTCGAGATTATCTTGCCCAACTTGTTGTAAACAGCGAACTGCGAGAAAAGATGCCGATGCCGTGCCGTACGTGATTGTATTTAACTTATAATGAGCTATGTCTTCACTTGTGTTTTCACGCCATACAATTCGCTGCAAGTCACGCTGACCTTCTTCAACACCTACTTGCCGATACATTTTGGCAATGTCAGCAACCAACACTACGCTATATTTTCGAAATCGCACTAGGATGTCAAACAGGTCTTGTTGGATCTTAGGCCCGATAATCAATGTGTCGTTTAACGATAATCCGCTATTTGATTTGCTTGAACCGTCGAATACAACGCGCAATTTTGTCGTTGTACTCGCTGGGTTCGATACTCCGTGATGAGGTAAATAAAAGGTATTCCCGATACTAGGGGTAATATCCGTTTCAGCTATTCGCGACATGTGGCCCAACGACACGTATTCTTTCATGAACGCGACATATTCTTCTCGAAATGATGGATTTTTGCTGAATTTTCGCTCCATTGCATGTAATCGAGTTATCGCGTTATGTAAGTTGCAATCCAGTTTTGTTACATTGTTTTTTATTGGTAAGGTGACAACAAAATGTCCGCGTTCGTCGCGTCGCGTTGTTTTTCTGAATAAAGTCTCGCATTCATCGTGCTCGGGTATTTCTGTTTTGTGTCTAGAGACTTCTTCTACGAGCCAAAATTTTTCGATCTGGCTTTCAAGTCTCGTGCTAACGGCGAGATTGCACACTACCGTACTATCGGATTGTTCCTGCTCAAGTTTCCCCGATATAATCCAGCCTAATACCGTGTTATGCAAAACGGGTAGTCCTGGCCCTAATTGGATCTGACCAGAACACAATAGTTCTAAGTACAATCCTGCTCCCAAGAGAACATTGATTTCTGACGATTTATGGTAACGTGGGTCCGCCAACTGTACGCTGGACGGTATACGCAAGTTTTCTGGGGCGAAAGATACGCTCGGCTGATTCTCGGTTATTTTTTCCAACACTAACAACGTTTGCTTTGTAGAAAACGTCGTGCAGGTAGACCTTATCTCTGTAGATACCACTTGACATGCCTTTGGAACAGAACTGCCTACACCTAATACCGGTATTCTACTATTCATAGGCTTTAATTTCAACAATTCCACCGTGCGTTTCGTGATGAAGTTCGGTTGCGATCCGCTATCAAGTAAAGCGCGACATTCGTGCCATCGCCCTTCCGCATCTTTGAGTAAAATTATCGCCGTGGATAATAAAACTCTGTTTTTGAGGTCCACACAGCTACCCGCAAGCAACCCTGTCGACTGATCATCATTTTTTTGTACTGCGCTACTCGAACCCTTAG
Source organism: Acanthoscelides obtectus (assembly GCA_963669975.1). NCBI lineage: Eukaryota > Metazoa > Arthropoda > Insecta > Coleoptera > Chrysomelidae > Acanthoscelides > Acanthoscelides obtectus. The sequence goes on from CAVLJG010000001.1 coordinate 62,508,936, forward strand.
CGATTGCTACGCCACTGGTAGCCGCTGATTCAGAACTCGCGAGCAGTGCCGACCCTGTGGCAGACGACGTCGATGCAGGGACCGCATTGTGATGAGATGATTCATGCAACAGCGTGTTGTGTCTGGCGCCACATCGCTTACACCCCCGTGAACGACATTCACCCTTCTGGTGGCCTTGTCGGAGGCAGTTCCAACATAATTTTAATTTTTGAATTTCTTGGCGCAAAGATGCGGCTGGTAATGCTTTGAATTTATCGCACAAGTAAATCGCGTGCTGACCGTTACAATACACACATGATGCTTCGATTGCTGCGCCCGAAAATGTTCTATTCAAGCTTACAGGTTTCTTGTGGTTAACCGATGTATTCTGTGCTCTGCCTGTGGATTTATCAGATTTTTCACGCGATATGGCCTCAAGCAATTGACACCGAGCATTTAAAAATTTGATTAAATCATCTATACCAGGCGATTCAATTTGACGTGAGATTACGTGCTCCTCCCACGACTTTTCCGATGAAGGATCGAGTTTTTTTGTGATTAAATAAATTAGCAAAGTACTCCACTGTGTCACAGGCTCGCCTAAGGAAGTTAATGACCTCAAATGCTTTTGAAGGTCATCTGTTAATTTTCTAAGGGAGTGAGGATCTCTAGTTACCGATGGCATTTCAACTAATTCTCGAACATGATTCTTTATGATAACTGTACTATTTTCATATCGAGATTTTAATAACTGCCATGCATGATCATAATTCTCTCCTGTGACTTCCATGTTTTCGATTACTCTTGCGGCTTCTCCTTTTAGACAGCTCATCAGATAATAGAATTTTTTGACATTATCTAACGTAGGATCTCTGTCAACTAAGGCCAAAAACATATCCCTGAACTGACCCCATTTTTCATATTCACCATGAAACTTTGGCAACTCAATATTTGGAAATCTTGTATTTGAGACAGAATGCAACTGGTGATGTGAGAGGCCCACGTTTGATGAAGGTTCTGTGTTTATTTGCTTGCTCGCTTTTGTGTATCTGTGTGCATTCTCTATTGCGCTGTAATACCTGTCTTCAAAGGTGGCTCTCTCACTTGAACTTAACTCAGTTTCACTGAGAATCTCTATTTCATCTTGTACTGTATTGAAATTGTCTAACAATCCCGTGGCTTGCTCTAAACGCGCCTCTAATTGAATTATTTCACTTTTATCAAAGTTTTCTAGATACGTTATAAAACGCGTTAGTGAACCCTTTATTTGTCTTCGCTTGATGAGCAGCTGCCGTAACTGCTGTGCAGTTTCACTTGTGGAATCGGAATCCATAGCTGGATCGATCATTTTTTCAACTAGACGATATGACTGATTGATTGCACTACTGATTGACCTGATTTTGAATCAACGAGACAAGGAAGTGATAAGGAACAGACTTACAGCAGGTATTTCTGACTCAATCATCTGGTTTCAATACTTTTAGCTTTCGTGGTCGTGGCGTGGCTTCGTGGTCGTGTCGTGGCGTGGCTTCGTGGTCGTGGTGTGGCGTGGCTTCTTTACTTCGTCGTTTTCTTACGTTACTGATCGTGGCTCGAAGGACCAACGTGTAAAGCACTCACTCGGAGGGTTTACCGATGAAATAACTATACGTTCTTCGCTTTACGAAGGTTTATAACAGAAAATGTAGGGTACAATACTTTGTATATACGTGAACAACAATGTCTGTCTCTCGTGGCACCATCATCCCCTCTTCTTCTTGCGTCACCGGTTGGTAACAAAAAAACCTGTAGATTTCCCGCCCGGTCGGTAACGTAGGGTAACCGCCTGGCCAGTAGCAAACGGTTGATGCGTTGAAGCGCCGCTCACTAGATGGCGCGAGAAGTACGGTGGGTGAGCTTAACAGAACACAAACTGTGAAAAGCAACAATTCTCTTTGTTCTCCCTCATGTCCTGTCATATGAATATATAAAAAGGTAGAATTCCATGAAAAAAATTTCACTTGCAAAAGGTAGACCATAATAAGTTTATTACTCAAATAAAATCACTTTACGGGAAATGATGTGCTTCCACCAAGCATTTTTGACAGTATTAGGTTGAATTTTACCGTGTGACGATTATACTCGTATTACATTCTATATTGTGTACCCAGTATAATACGTCAGTGCCCAAGCAGAATTTAAATCAAACAGTGATTGAGAAGGTTTGAAAATACCAAACGATATGTACAGGTTGACCGCAGATCCAAAGGATGAGTAAAAAAGAGATTCACTAATTTTCTCGTGAGACAGTGAATGCTAAAATTCACTTGACAATTCTCAAACCTTTTCATATTATCACTTGATTCTTATCCTTGCACACTGACGTATACTCTACTGTCCATACTTAGCGCTAAATAATGATATAGAAAAGCCATTATCAAATGATACCAATCGCATTCATCAATCATTTAGGCCCGTATCGCCAGTCGTCCCTACTATTGTAGGGCGCGTTTATGGCCTCCTTGATTGTCATACTCCTTTCTCTCCTTCAAAAATTTCTAGATTACACTTGTGCCGTGTCAGCGTCAGCGCTCTCGTATTGTGAAGATATGTTTTATTTTTAAATTGTAGGAAATTTCAGGCTGATAAAACATGATATAACTCAAAAGCAAGCACAATTTGATGCAAATAGATGTTTGTGACATAACCTCAAAATAGAGCGCTGACACGGAGAAGTAGAAAACTATGACAATCAAAGAGGCCATAAAGGGGCCCTACAATTGTAGGGACGACTGACGATACGGGCCTAAGGCCCGGATTCATTTGGGAACCAAACTTGAACTTTATTATGACCACCCAGTGTAAATATACAGAGTGATCAAAGGTACAGTAGCAATAATACTAGTGCAGGAAGTACGTCTGTAAAACATGGAAAGTTCTCATAAACATTGGTCCTAATACCCAATTACCTTGATACAGGAGTAAATTCTCTTGCCACTGACGGCACTGATTAGAGAGAGAATACAAATATTCGACAATTAACGCAGTGAGATGATATTGCTCCCCTAATATACTATATTATGCAGTTTTCAATGACAAATTTGACAAACGATGACATATTTCCAAATCAGAATGTCTACAGGAGCGTTTCATGTTATTTTTTGATTTACTTTCTACTCTAGACATATTCCCATTGATTTTTTAATGTTCCTATGAATCTGACATATGTTCAATATACTAACTGACTTCGACTCTAATAAACACCTCATTTTAACCCTGTAGGTACTTGTTACGGACATAACAGCTCCAACAGTTCAACAAGGCGAAGGGCTATTAGTCATAACAATAGGAGACGTCAACGATTCACCACCTATCTTTTTGCCACCATGGACATTTGAGAACCCTGTATACTACTTAGAACTCAAAGAAGAACTACCTGTTGGAACTATTGTCGCTACTTACAAGGTGTGTACGAGTATATTAGCAAGTATACATACTTCATTTGTATTTCAGTATTCCATTTTGCCATTAATAAGTAGTAGGTACAAATAAATCAATTCGAACAAGAATATGTCTTGGAAAGTATAATTTGGATTTTTCTCATTTCATTCATGACCACTACTTTTATTTTTCAGGCAATAGATGAAGATGGCGATATAGCAGGTTACGAAATCCTATCAGAAAGTGGATATTTCCAAATCAACAATGGCACAGGGATTGTGCAAATCAAGAAACAAATCGATTACGAAGAGGTAAGTATAAGCAGATTTGGAGCGACGAACTTGAGTTTGAACTTACTTCTTACAGCTTAGTGCAGTCTCTTCAATCATATTTTCTTAAATAACACGCTACTATATGGACGTTGTTGAACCAATAGGCTTATCTCCACTAGAAATACATCAGATAGGCGATAGTTTCGAACGATCAATAATGATTTGGACATAACAGAAAGCAATATCATTTATTATAAGAACTATAGATTATTTTTTTTAAATAAAATTAAAAGCAATAGACATGTAGTCACGTGACAAGAAACAACAGTCAGAAAGTGTTACATCATGCCATGTCGAACATCCTGTTGTTGACATTTTTATACAGAGAGGCTATCACACAAGAGATATTTTTAGTTCTGAGAGGTTTTTGTCTAGTTATTTGAATATATCTTGAAAACAAGTTCAATTCAAATTTTTCGCATCCAACAGTAATCATCGGAATTCTGTAATGTTAAAATCCCAATGTAAATATATATAATTGTAAAATATAAGTCTTATGCTCAAATGGTGTTAATTCAGTTTTGTATACAATAAACTTTTACTTTAGCATGCATTCACAACTTACAGGTTTTGAGGTTCGCTTTGCGCAGTATAAACATAGCTAAATTTGATTTCAGATCCTCTCGAGCTTCATATGGGGAATATGCCATAAGTTATGCGAGCATGACAGTAAAAAGTGCACAGTGTGTTACCCCAATACATTCTACTTATACAGTTAAATTTTCTCACATTTTAACAGAAATAAAAAATCTGAAACGTGCAAATTCGATAACTTTTTGGCAAACAAAAATAATAAAAACGCCACTATTTTGTTTGTAGTTACATTGAATATTTATTGAGATCAACTGTGGCAATTTCACAAACATATTACACCTTAGACCACAAAATTTTGATGACGAGCCCGAGTTGATGAATGTGTACGAGAGAAGGCACATTATGTTGGATAGAGATAGAAGCCGCCTGGACGGCGAAGCTCATCACAACGTTGCCTAGCGATGGTGCGGCAGAAGGTCGTGCAATTTTCCGCGTTGCCAATATCTTCCACCAGTTCCTTAAATTAAGTTGCATATTGAAAATATGCGTGAGTTTATTATTTACGCCCAAATAATGGTTTTATTTTATGCGTACACATTTTTGAATTATGAATTGTGTCGAATCTGTTTAGGATCGATTCTCGATAGGTCCTAAAGGCGCGCCATTTTACGTCGAAATGAAAGGTCAGAATCGCAAATTCTGCAACATTGCATCATTGGTTCGATCGACAACACCGCATCTTGTACATTCCAAGGGCAAGGTTGTCACCTCCATGGATCATAGATGAGCGATTTTGGAAATGTTGCCGAACCTACCAATTTTTCGGCGTTTCTACCGGAATGAAACCTTATTTACCGAAAACGTGCACATTTCTACAATTTTTTTAGATAATTCAGGACCAAAAGTGTATGTAGTCTATGTACTTTTATGCTCCATAGCAGTTATACACAAACATCTCATATTCCGCTTTCCCTATATTGGTTTTTGTGCGTACAACAGGTACAGACGGGTAAATCACCGTCATTACCGCATGACCGGACAAACAATAACGAAACCATAGCTCGTCCGTATTTAATTGAATATTAAATTAAAATTTCGGGTGATAAGGCGCTTCAAGTTCAGGGATAAAACAGAAAAATATCCAGAATCTTAGAAGCAAAAATTGCATCATTGTTCGCTTGGCAACATCCCGTCTTGTACATTCCAAGACAAGGTTTCCACCTCCATGATAGTTCAGTGCTATTATTGCTTCTTTTTTTCAAAAAGTAGTTGAACACCGGTATGCCAGCCGTCGTTAACGACTCCACAACAAACGCTGTATTTCATATTTTCGTTCGTGGCTGCCTGAATAAAGGGTTTTTCAATGAGGATGCGTTAATGCTGATATGCAATAAAACAAGTTGTGTATGATGATGTATAACTAGATCCCTTTTTATTTGAAATTCTAATGTATGGGAACTGTTATGAAATATGGAATTTGACGGGAGTCATCTGTTCCCAGTGGCACCAAATCAAGGAGTTCAAATTTTAGTAACCCTACTGCGTGTCACCAACATACTTTTCAAACAATTAAAAAAAAATATATTGACTTCAGAGTTCCCACGCATTCGAAACGGCTTCTAAGGCAAATTTTAATGTACCTCATGTATGAATATAAATTCTTATGTGAAATCTCGAACCCGACACAAATCTGTCAAAAATGTAGTTAGTATTTGAATTCACAAACTTGACCTCCAAATAACCTTTGAGGTCATTCTCTAGGTCATCTTTGAAGCTGATCGACAAGTTGCTTTTTCGATATCCGTAAAGTTTTCTTAGAACCTTCGTTCCAAAAAACATTATCCGAAACTTCGTCAATCATGGTTGCATCGACTCTTGTCGAAATGAAGCATGTCAACGGGAGAATGGTGACAAAGAAGAAAGTGTTCCAGATGACAAGATTGAGGGGGACGAGGCTGTCTGTGGTTATGACGCAGGGACGGTTCAGAGAGAGGATCCACAACCTTGTTCGAGTAGTACCATATCAGAAGTCGGTGTCCCGATCAGTAAAATCAAGCGTCTTTTGAAGAAGTATGGCTACAAGCCATTTAAATACTAATAAAATGCAGGAGATTTTTCCCGCTGATCATACCAGGAGAATGGCTTGTGATGCCATGAGAGAAATGATTGACAACGATGATCGATTTCTCAGAAACATATTGTTTTCGGACGAATCCAACTTTTCTCTCCATGGACATCATAATCCCTAGAATCTTAGGTGTTGGTCAAGGGAAAAGAAATATTTATGTTTGCCATTAAGGATGCAAGATCCTCAAAAAGTTAATGTTTTGGAGGGTACCAATCTTGATGATATTTGGTTTCAAGAAGATGGCTGACCTGCTTACAACGCGAAGGAGGTTCGGGGATTTTTGGACCCCTGATCTCTACACATGGCAATATACAATAGCCAGCAAGATCTCCTGTCTTGGCGCTTAATGATTTATGGTATGGAATCACACGTATTTCTGCCGCGAAACAGCATAGTGTTTTCTATGCCCTGATACCACTACCACGGTACCACGCCTGCCCAAGTTACGTATCGGGGAGAGGTGACGTTTACAAATGCACTACCGACAGGATAAGGAAAGAATATCTATGGACTAATTGTATGCACCTGTTTGACTGACCTTTTTCTCAGAGGGGTCTAGTTTGTGCAGAACATATCCCTTTATGTCGTGATAAGGGCTTTGCGTGGGAAGTACAAAGTCAATCTACTTGATGCCTTTATTTTTGTGTCGCGGTGAATATACCCCAAAAATAACCCGAATATTGCAGTCGGCGGAGCTTGTCTAGTACACATTTCTGCCTCTTGAGGCGTACAGCGCAACTCATTACCAGTTCAGTGCCACCTGAGTTGTCGATCTGGCTTGTTTCGTTGATCTGTAGTCATTATTTTTGCTAGAGCTGTTTCGTGCTTGTTTCGTTTTTTACGATGGCAAGCATCAGTGAGCAACGTGCAGCTGTGAAATTTTGCTTTCTAATTGGTAAAAATGGGTGTACGAGTGGTTTGCTCGATTTAAAAATAGCGACATGTCGATTGATGACAAACCTCGCTCTATGCGTCCGTCAACTGCCCGAATCGACGAAAATGTTGAAAAAATTCGAGAGCTTGTGCTATTTGAAGGTTTTAAAATAGGTTCTTCCATCACGATAATGCACCTCCACACACAGCCATCTCTATTCGACAGTTTCTGGCTAAAAATGGTATGGTTCCTCTGCCTCACGCACCTTATTCGCCTGACCTCGCTCCGTGCGGCTTTTTCTTATTTCCACGGATGAAAAGGGGCATGAAAGGACACCGCTTTGACGACATTGAAGAGGTCAAGAAAAATAAGGAAGACTTCAAAAAATGTTTCGAGCAGCGGAAGCAGCGGTGGGACAAGTGTATTAGTTGTAGTGGACAGTATTTTGAACGAGATAAGGTTACTTTGTGAAAAAGTTGAAAATAAATAGCTTTTAAAAAATAATTCCGTTTTTTTTTTTGGTATCCCCGCGTACATCTATGTGATTGTCCAAATAATAAATTTTAGACCTTTCTACGACAAAGAAAATAAGGAAAAATCAGAAGTATGTTTAAACACTTAGTAATGCAATTTTGTTTTACTCTTTATTTGAGAACACACATCAATTTTTGCTACACGTATCAATATGATTCAAAACTGATCAATATGTCTGGTGCAGAACAAAAACAATCATTATACAACTATTTAACGCACTGAGCTCCACAGAGTCGCTACCAAATACTAACTCTTCATATTGTTTCAGACGAAAGAAACAAATTTTACGGTGCTAGCTTTTGACACCGGTGTGCCTCAACTGAACGTCTCAGCAACGGTGCTTGTGAAGATTATTAATCTGAACGACAACGATCCGGTATTCTCCGAAAGTCAATACAATATATCCATCGATGAAAATTCGCGTAACGGTACTTTCGTTGTTGCTGTAAAAGCTACTGATAAGGATGCAGACGAATACGGACAGATAAGTTACGTGCTGACAGGAGAACACAGCGAATGTTTCGCTATTGATAATGCTACAGGTAATATATGCAGGCTATTTCAGAGTATGTTGGTATGATATTGAATGAGAAAAATATTATAATACGAATGTTTCCTACAAACCTAGGTCCTGAAATACTCCTTTCAGTTTTGAAAGAAGGCATTTTGTTACTGGTACACTCCATGCAATTTGCAATATCAAACTTTACGGACATCAACATGTCTCTCGAGTAGAGCTAACTGAAAATTTTCATTCTCAAATATTCAACTATGTATTATCTTCAAAAGAGCTGATGTGACAAATAAATCCCAACGGAGACAATCCACATCAAACCTTATTCAAAAATAAATGTGTTTAAAGACAATTTGTTAGAAACTATTTTTATTTCTAAATCTGTATGAATCAAAGTCTCATAGTTTCTACGCTCACGAGAAGGTTTATGTCACAAATGTTGCTCACAATGTTCGCACTGTTTGTAAATCGACGGGTCAATAAATAACAACTTGTAAAGGGACATATAGTGCCGCACTTAGGTAAAAGGCATTGAGCTTCAATCACTGACTTTTTTTAAATTTTGATACCAATATGTTTCTTTTATGATAAAAGCGTAGATCAATTTATCGGAGTAAAAAGGCAGTAGTTTTCAAACTACACTGCTTTTATTCTCTGTATGATACATGTACTGCCTTTTTACCCTTTATTAGGTACCTATTAGATTTTATTATCGACTGAGAAAAAACGAGGTCTTTATTTTACTGTTCTTATCAGTTATGTCGTTGACATTTCAGAATAAGACACTGTTGTTATCGTTATGAAACTATTTTTGCTCAAAAAGATTAATTTTGAAAAATATTCTTCATTTAATTGAACATATAATAAAACAGGCTGTTTCTAATTTATTTATATAATTACTTTGTTGAACATAATTATTGAATGTAATTATATAATTATTAGATTGAATTAATAAGTATTGAAAAGATTCAGTCTTGTGCTATTTATGTGAATTTAAATATGAATAAATTATATTAAATATAATAAAATAAAATTCTTATTTTGCATTACTGCGTGTTTCGTTTGAAAAAGTAATATAAATAAATTATGAAATCTACGAAAAAGGCAATAAAGTTTTACACAGTATGAAAGCAGTAAATCACATGTTTCTGCTTTTTGATTTACGACATTTACTGTAAGCCTCGACAACAATTATGATTCAAAAGCATATTCAAATGACTTTTTATGAATGCATGTAATAATTCACTTTGGTTGTCATAATAATACCATTTATTTGTATGTTAATTTTATCAGACATCAATTTTTACACTTTACTTCCTTTTACCTAAGTACGGCAGTATATTGTCAGATATCATTTGCGAAGAAAACTAAGCTTCTTGTTTTCCATTCAACCCATTGATCTATTATTTGATTTGTTTCTTAAAACGGCATACTTTGCGATGTTTAACGGGCTAGGAGGTATTATCTTTCATCTGAGGCCAAGTTCTCTGACTCTATTTTTGAGACTAACATTTCTCCATCACTCAAATTTAGAGGCTTGTGGGAGTTGGTAGGAACAAATTTAAACACCAAATTTTTCAACCTTCCTTGGGATGACTGTTAAGATTATTCGAAACACCATCTGTCATAAGTGTATATCATACATCTAATACTTCCTGGTATATTTCAGTTATCATAATACTACATTTTCCGATTGAATTTGATAAGATATCAGACGTAAGTAAGACCAATCTACTAACCATTAGGAGATTTTAATCTGATTTAATAATGGTCAGTTAAGAATTGTAAACCTTGTGCTGTTAATATAGTCATGAAGCTTCCCTATGCAGAAGATGACAACTAAGCATTCACGCTAAGTATAAGTTCATTCTGTTCTAGACAATGATCTGCTACAATATTCTTACCAGTTGTTATCCATCTAATGTCTGTGTACTTGCTTAAAATCGCCGAAGAATGAATGTTCGTCTTTAGAGGTCAATCTAAGCTCCTGTTTCTCTTGTTTTTTATCGAAGAAAAATACTGATGGGTGACAAAATGGTGGAAAAATGGTTTATGAATCTCCCATACCGTTTAACTTCAGTAGTAGTCTGCCTGAATGTTTTGTTCGGGTCATTCGAAAATATCTATTTAATGCATCGCAACATTCTATCAGTGTTTGAATGGCGATATGAGTCGTAATACTTCAAATTAAAACAGATGCGATAGTCTTTATTTCCACGCTTAACGGGTAAGAGTGGGAAACACCAGAACTATTGTGAGAGTTCAAGAATCTCATTCAATTATTTATCGGTCTTAAGGATATACGAAGGTAAAAAGCAGTGTTGTTTCTTATCCTTATACTTTTCCACCGTATAGGTTACGTTACGGTGGCTGACTCCAACTTCCTTGATCACGAGACAGTGAACCAGGCAGTGATCCAAGTGGTAGCCTTCGACGGGGCCCCGGGCAACATTCGACGATCAACCTCGGTTCCCATCTACATCACCATCAACGATTTGAACGACAACGCGCCCGTTTTTACAGAAAAAGTGTACAACGCAACCGTCATGGAAAACGTTAGGATGAATCCTCCCATGCCTATCCTCACTGTGAATGCCACCGACAAGGACTCGGGAGTACATGGGAATATACATTATAGTATCGTATCGGGAAATGATAATGGTAAGAAAATTATAATCATATGGACTCATTTCATCGCAGTTAGATCTGCTCTGAGTCGGCATTTTCCATGTGAACTGCAAATTAACAGAGTACCGTGAAAATATTTGAAAATGAATCGCACAGTCTCACACAACCTTCATCATAAGGTATTGGCTTGGCAACACGGTAAGGTTCTTGTAATAAACCTAGAAATTCAATTATCATCCTAGCTCGGATTATGCACAACCTGCATAAGCATAAAATATTATGACATGTTGCTATTAGGGAAGCGGTATTCTTCTTGTTGGTCGAATGAGAAAATACGTCTATTTGCACAGTCTAGATGCATTCAAAAAATATGGTTTCATTGATATTGACTTTTATTTCTGCCGTTACTTTAAGGAAAAATAAAAAGCTCCTTATCATTTGGAAATTTTCAAGTTCAACAAGCTCATGTCAAATGTCGTATTAACCGAAACCACTCTTCCAGACAGAGCAAATAGCTGAGTAGAACCGATACCCCATTATACAGACTTAAATTACCTACATCTTAGGAACCGTTGAGTTGTCTTGCTTGTGATCAGTAAGATATTTGTTCAGGACGCTGGGACACGTAACACATAAAAAAAAATCAGCAAAACCACTCTTCTACTTAATCATATATTCGAATAGAATTGATACCCACTTAGGCTGCCTCTATTTTTGGATCTATTGTGTCTTGGAGATTTATGCTCTGCGAGACGTTTGTTCGGGATTCCGAGATATAAACATGACATTTCACAAGTTCAGCGAAATTAACCGAAACCGCTTTTCCAGATAGAGCAGATAGCTGAGTAGAACCCATCGACTACTAAACATCTAGACACAGCTAGACGCGAAAATCTACGACAACGCCTTATTCGAACATGCTTTTGAGCATTTGAACATTGTTTATTTAGAGCCGTTTTACACACAAGAGAATTACTCCGAAAATTATGGTCATAATTATGCCGAAAATTTGCATGGAAAAAATATTGAAGATTTCCTCTACAACCCGTATGACACAAGCAAACAAAATTTCCTAGTAATTCATATGATACGCCTGCGCATTAGAGTAATATTTTCGAACGGACATAACCTTAACGGGTATGACGCCCAATATAATCGGAAAGACAACAGACGTCGTTGATTTAAATTTATTTTTGAAATCGAGATCTTGGTTAATATTATAAAACTTCTCAATGCTTGGACTATCGCATCCAGAGCCTGACGCCGCAAATTTCTGTTTTTGTAATTGGGCGACTTCACCTTGTACAGGTTTGGCCATTTTTGGTACTCTTCCAACAACAGTGTAACTTCTTCCCGATTCCACGACATTATGAACAAACAATAACAATGAGCGCTTCTTCGTACGACTCGAACAGGACCACACCCACAAATGTTAAGTGAGGTTATGTTGTTGACGTTGACATTTGATAATGACATGCACGGAAAGAACCCTCTGCGCCGATTCTCGCGCATATTCTATAGAACGGGTTTTATATTTTTACCATGAAAATTTTCATGAGAATTCTCTTACGTGTAATACGACAGCAAACATTTTCGGCATAATTGTGACCATAATTTTCGGAGTAATTCTCTTGTATCTAAAACGGCTCTTAGAAGATTAATCGACTGTAAATTGACAAAAGAAACATTTCGTTCACCAACCGTTTCGCGGAGAACGAAGCGCGCATTATTTTGCCGAATATCGAACAGCCGATGAAAATTACGAACTTGCAGATTGATCCGGCAACACCGCTACAATCATAGTACAACGTACGTAGGCTACACCCAGTGCCGCATGCTCCGCTGTTCGATTTTTCTCCGCCCGCGCGCATGACGCCACGCGGAGAGTGATTATCATTTGGGTTGATATGGATAACGTTGCATATTTTCACCTACAGGTCAAACGGATGGACGGATTTTCACATATGAGGTGTCGTTGGATACGTCTTAGCGGTGCGAGTGACACTAGCTACATTGAAATTTTATAAAAAACAAAATGGTGGATTTTAATAAAAGATTTCAACCTTGTAATTCCTACTTCATAGGCTACAGATCAAACGGCTTGATAGATTTTCACATATGAGGTGTCGTTGGATTCGTCTTAGCAAGGCGAGTGACACTAGTTACATTAAAATTTTATACAAAACAAAATGGTGGATTTTAATAAAAGATTTCAACCCTGTAATTCCTATTTCACAGGCTATAGCTTAAACGGCTTCTAGCTCCACAATAGAGCGTATCGTCTCTTAACTGTAAAAACAAGACAACACCATGTTTCTACATTACCTATATTTTAGTATGTTCTGTAGAGCAGGATTAACATGTTCATGTCATAATACTGTACTACATTTATCCTTATTCCACATAACATCCTAAGTACATGTAAGTATGAAAATATACGCAATTCGAAAAGTAGAAAAATGGAATTATCTTCTTTTTGCAGTAAGGTGGTGATATAACAATAAATCGAAATGAATTAGTCTAAGCAACATTTTTTTTTCCATTTCCTTTTACGATTTTTCTGGTCTTTCAAACTTCTATTCAGTTCTTTGATTCGGAAGAACATCCTTGACTTGAAAAACAGTTTTTTAGCTTCTTCGGGGCAGTCAATATTGCTGCTCTTCAACAGAAGTTCACCTATAAAATTTTGCTTTTTTTGTCACTATTCCGTCTCCATTGAATGTAGTGAATACCCTGTTCAGCTTCTCAGTTTGATTCATGAAAGTTGCGGAAGGTTTTGATAATCCACCCTCACTAAGATGGTCTATCCATGAATAAGTGTCATTTGAGGAACTTTTCAACCTCTCATCCTGCAATTTATTGCAAACAAAGCCGGCCAAATTTTCCAGCCCGTCATACTCGAGCTCATCTATTTCTTCCACTAAAACTTGCTCGGTATAGTCAGCTGATACTTCATGTGCATTCAGTTTATTCTCGTTAATGATGCAGTTAGAGGTTAGTGGAATGTCTGGAGTATCCTCTGACTCTAAGCTATATATAATAGGTACTCTGAGTATGCGCCTTCGTTTCGCCCCAACATATATGACCTTATTCTATACTTAAACTCTAGAGGACTTGTATGGTCATGAAGACCATATTTTGCCCTAATTACTCCGAAAAAGTTTTCTATCACATCTTGATTAAGGCATCTTGTTAACAGGTATTGGCCGCCGAAGCGTCGTTTCAGATCCTCTAGAGCAGGGCTGTCCATCTTGATGTGGCCCAAGGGCAAAAAAAATGCAGTTTGGAGGGCCGCATTATAAAATCTTTCTATACAACATTGTTACTGAGTTTTAATAATCATATACTATACTATATGGTATAAAAAAATAGTTTCTCTATTATTTTTATTTATTAAAAAAATATGAAATTACAAAAAAATCAGTGAGACATTTGAGGATGTTGGTTTTCTAATACTAATGCATCAATATTAACATTAATATTTGTTGTTGATAAACGAAGTAACTGAGTAACTGACTTATCAGAGAGGGAACGTCTATACTTTCACTTGATAAATTTCATGTTGGAAAAGCTGCTTTCGCAAAGATACGTGCTTCCCATCATTGATTCTATTGTAAGTCCTAAGTTTCGCAAGTTGGGGTATCGTTCTCCTGGCAGTAACTTAAAACAGTCCAAGCCAGCTCAGTTCTTCCTTGGTAAAAAGGATCTGATTGCAAATCACACAATTCCAGTTGAAGCTCTGCTCTGCTTACGTTCTCAAGAAAAATTGTTAGTGGCTGAGTAAAAACTGAAATGTCGCTTTCAATTTTTTTAAAGTCACTAAATCGATTTTTGAATTCTTCTGCAATTGTGTCAATGTATTTTATATGAGGTAAATATGAAACTTCCTCAAAATCCTTAATTTCTTCGAAATGTTGTTTACAAGTTGGAAAAAATGAAAAATCATTTTTTTGTAATGAAGACTTGAAAAGCTTAATTTTATTCTTAAACCCATTTACGTGTCCAAATAATTTGGCAATATTCTGCTGTTTTCCTTGTAGCTTCAAATTCAATTCGTTAAGGTGAGATGTCATGTCTGTTAAAAATGCAAGGTCTGCTAAAAATTGTGCATCTGCCATTTGATTTTCCAGTTCCGTAGTGTCGGACTTCATTTTTAAGGAAAATAGGAATTTCCTTGCGTAGAGCGAAAAATCGTTGCAAACACTTTTCGGCGCTTAACCAACGAACATCGGTGTGAAGTAACAAGTCCTCTTATGTAGCATCCACTTAGGCCCAAAAATCACGAAACTTTCTGTGAGTCAAAGCACGATTGCCCCCTCTAACAATATTAGTTATTTTAACAGTCACTTTCATGACATTTATTTGACGTAAAGATTTTCCACATAAGCTCTCTTGGTGAACAATACAATGTATCATAGGACAGTTGATGCTGTTTTGTTTCAATAGTCCTGAAAATCCAATTTCAGTCCCTGTCATAGCTCTGGCGCCATCAGTGACAATACAGGAACATTTATCAAATCCCCCGTAGTCTGACACCAACTTATTCACAGCTTCAAAAATATCTGTACCCTTGGTTGTACCATGGAGAGGAATAAGGTCAAGCATCTCCTCTGCTACACTGAAGTCGTCTTGAATAGTTCGGATAAAAATTACAAGCTGGCTAATGTCAGACAGATCAGTGCTTTCATCCAGGCATAGCGAAAAATATTTACACTTTTCAACCACGTCACGCAATTTTTTGGATACATGTTCATTGATATGGTCCACCCCACCCGTCTTGCAATTGTTTGATGCGATACTGAGACTGTTTCAAATTTTTCGGCAACTTTTAATTCATTGAATTGTTTCGCCATTTCTATTGCACACTTTTTGATAAGCAATCCATCACTAAAAGGTTTTTTTGCTTTGGCAATTTCCAGCGCTATTTTGGAAGAGGCGGCAATACTGCACTTGTTATCAGAGTCAGATTTTTTGAAAAAACTTTGTGTTTGTTGTTTTAGTTTTTTCTTGTATTCCGTTATGTATTATCCTCGAGTCCCCTAGATATTGCCGAAACGTTTTCTCGTGTAACGTAGTGTAATTCCGTTTCATATTATAATCTTTAGGAACCGAAACAATGCACTGAAGTTTATTATTATTGTTTGAGATTGAATATTCTGATTCCCAACGGTCATTATAAACTCGATGTTCGTTCGTTATTTTTCGTTTCTGTGAAGACATATTTCACTGAGTATTTCACTTAAAAAGGCTTTAGAGTTGCTGTGCACTGAAACGCACTAGCACTAGAACAAAACTGCCTGTCCCGCTTGATTCAACCTTCTTATATACGCGCCCGTGGCTTCTCGAATATTCGGGGATGATCGAGAGATCGGTCCAATTTCCAGTAAATTCGCTGCGGCCTGCTATCGGTCTCCAGTGGCGTCAAATGTTATTGTATTTTATCGTTAATGTAAGAATTGTGCATATTCGGTATTTGAGACCCGTGAAGCGGGCCGCAAGAAAGGAGTTCGCGGACCGCATGCGGCCCGCGGACCGTATGTTGGACAGCCCTGCTCTAGAGCATTTTCTAGCAAACCCTAGCGCTTTTTACATTGACTTTGTCTTATCTTTTTGTAAGATGTAGCCATTTTTTTTGCTAAAGTTTGGGTCTTGAGGGAAACTGTGGAACTTCATGTCTTTGCAAAGATTCCAGTTAGATTGATTGTCGGAATTACATCCCACAACAGCACACCGCATTTTTATCAATTTATCAACCTCACAGAGTATATAAGGTATGTAAAACTAATACAACAAGTCACAAAACCACCAAAAAACACCAACAAATCGCAATATATAGTATTAACCACGATACACGTGAACTGCAGTAACGTTACGACAATCCTGCCGCTGGTAACCACGAGCCGATAACTCTCCGGGTGACGTCACGAAGCTCCACCCACATGCGCAATATCCTATCTTCAATGTATGTGTATCGTGGGCTACACATTCCTATCTGGAAAATAACTGCCATTTCGACGTTACAAATCATACTTGAGCGCGCTTTCATTTGCATGCTGGAATACGGTTAGTGGTGTTTTTGTGTTATTCATCAATTTTTATCAAAATCAGCAATAGTTAGAGTGTGCGGTGATTGTACACTTAACATAACCACATATTTGGGGATTATTGCAGGTTTAACATATACACAACAGTGTAATATGTAATTCTGCACAAAAAAAATCTTGGATGCAGCACTTTTTTCCAATACATCGACATCAAATACAAAACATGTGACGTTGGTGAATAGACACTATGAAATATGATAATGAAAATAAGAGAATTAAAGAAGCTTATTTACTATAGGCAGACTATACTGAGGTCCATTACTTTGGACCCTCAGGACGTAAAGGAGCTTGGACTCAAGGCGATTCTCAACTTCGCTAAAAGGGCGAGGCTTGTGATTTAAGTATTGTAGAGGTGCATAAGGGCCCGCTTAAGCGGCCTATGCACTGGCTCCTTATGGTGGCCGGGATGCCTCTAAAATTCAAGATTCATTCATTCAAAGAAGCTTATTTGCTAACATTGAGTGAATAAATAATAATCAAAACAGTATCTTGTAGAAATGATAGGGAAAACACAACAAATGGATAAACTAAAATATAATTGTGTGAAATTAACAAAAATAGGCTAATAAATAAACTAAAACAATATTTTCTGAAATAACATAAACAATAAATAATCAAAAACAACAATCAGTAACTTAAACAGTATTTTCTAAAACAACATGATAAAGATCAAATGAACTAAGAATTGAGTGCAGAGCTGTAAAAATTCGCATCGATTCCATCCTGTGATCGATAATCGATATCATGTGCTTAATTCTCCAGCATCACTTGATTCGTGTCAAGGTATTGCTGGAAACAAATTTCCATATGAAAAGTGTTTCATCCATGATTTTTGTTGTGCAGAATTACATATTGCACTGTAGTGTTCACATTAAACCTCCAAAGGCCCCTAAATATATGGTTATGTTAAGTGTACCATCACCGAGTGTGCTATTTGTGTAAAGTGTGTGATTACCAACCCGGTGCCGAACAATTAACGTTTCACAGGTGAGTATACACTGGCAACAGGGAATTGCAAGACGCCATTACGGCGTCAAGACGTATTTTAATGCTGTTGTTTTAATTTCTATATGATATTAATCGAAAGGTCTATACTATTGATCTTGTCCTATAATTCAATTTTTGAAGCCTAACTTTGAGAATGTATGTACGGTCCTACAAAATGATTCATTTTACGAATAATTGTATTTTGTAAAGAACCAAGAGTGATCTTGAATCAAAGAAAATTCTATATAACCGGCTTGTTCAAAACACTATTTCAATCTTAACTAATAACATAGAGAAATATCGGTTGCGTAAAAGTTCATGCTAATGTATAATCCATCACTTCTTATGATGTAAATGTCAATTTGAAATTTCTAATAATAATGATTCTAGCGTTATTTTTATCCAAAAGCTACACGTACATGTGATAAGGTTAATCACAATTTCTACACAATTTCAAAAAATATTATTTATGTGGTGTTATTATTTTTAGGATACCTTCAAAGAAGTCAATGTTGGTTGTCTGGTTTGGGTTATATTTCAGACCATAAATTCAAAAAACTGCCAGAAATATGCTCAAAACACTTCAATGAGATTTATTAGGTGTATGGAAAAGATTGGTCCAGACTCCTGAAAAGGGATGCTGTATCGATTAAGATGCATGCAGCGTTAAATCTCTCTGGTTCAGTAAGTTTCAGGTGTATATTTGAATATAAAACATCTTGTTTTACACAAATCTTTGTGGTTGTGATTTTTGATGACATTTTTGATGGTATGGAAATATTTTCCATCATGTTTCCTGGGTGGCAAACATTCTTTCATGAAACATTGTCATATAAATACATTTCAATTGTTTCACTATGAAAAACTGAAATATGAGAAAATCTATATTTAATATGTTATGGTCAGGATCACCTGATGATTGGTTGTTTTTAAGTTCTCTTTCAACTGATGACACACCAGAGAAGGAAGATTGTGTAGGAATTACATCAGCAGAGTCCAGTTGTAGCAAAACTATACGCGATGACAATAGCTCAGCCAGGAAACGGTTAGTTTTTAAAAACATTTGATGCTCATACGAAAACTTAATCAAGATAAAAACTCTTATTCTGTAGTTTTCAAGCTTGTAGGACATGCTGAAAACAATATCTGTGATGAAACAACATTACATTTAATTCTGTGTTTATGTAATTTAATTGATTCAAAATATCGCTTTTGTATATACCCTGAGAAGTATTTACCAATATTTTTAATACGATTTCATTTTGTATTGATTAGATATATTCCTATCTCCCTAATATGTATTCATATCTACTTAAGCGAAATATTCGACCGCTTTTGTATGTTCATGTTCACTTGTATTTATTATTTATTTGCCTTATATATATAAAATATTTTGTAACTAAATTATTATGTATAAAATTGTATATTCCGAAGACATGTATATCAATAAAATACATTTTTATATTTTCCTGCACAACATTATACAGACTATTTTTACAGCATCCTGTTTACAGTCCAACATGAACATTATTTTTTAAAGCATTTGCATTTCCCTGAACTTCCCCTCGACTGCGTTTATCAATTGGAGGGCGTTATGCATAATTTTACCAGATGACATAAAATTTTCAGGCAAATGACAAAACTTTAACAATCGATTAAACATCAGGGTCGTTTAAGCTGTTTTTTTCTGTGAACAGGTTCAGGTATTATAACTTTATGTTGTAATAAGTTTTTTCGAAAACTCTCATTTCTGAGACCTAATGAAATAAGATGACAGCCAGACCTGAAAATTTATCAAATGACGGTTGATCAAGTTATGCATAACGCCATCCAATTAATGCAACTTCTGTAACCAATGATTACCTTTTTATGCTTAATCGCATCCTCCTTGACCAATCTTTAAATCAACGATGTATGCTGGGTAAATATTTCTTACTTGCGTTTTGATTACTACACTACTTTTTCAAAGTATATATTATATAGTTTTGCTATATAATCCATTATATAGTTTTAATTATGAGAAAATCATATTTGCTGCTTTAATTCTCTTGTATAACAATTTGACATTTTGACACATGAGCTGATACTACGACTCTCATTATTAATGTCTGCGGTACAAATCTTTGTGGTACGCCTATGGTAAAAACAATCACAGCAATGTTGCTAAATCTCTGCAAGTAGCAGATTTTCGGTCAACAATTTTCGAGATCCCCTTACGTCTCTGTGCCCCTCGCCACTACTTGATGTGGTCACCCATTTTATTGGCAATTCATGGATGAGTTGCAAGGTCTAGCTGTGTTTAGTAGTCAATGGTAAAATCCATATCCTATTATACCTAGTTAAACGTCATATATCTTAGAACACGTTGAGTTTTGGGCTTTGTACCCTTTGCGAAATTTGTTCAGTATGACAAGATACATGAGTTTTTTACAAATTCAGTCATATTAACCAAAACCACTCTTTTGGATAACGCAGATATCTGAATAAAACTGACACCCGATTATACTGATTTGGACGGCCCATATCTTGAAACCCGTTAAGTGTAGGGGCCTGGGCCTATTGAGATATTTGTTAAGGATACCAAGATGCATAACAAATTTCAGCCAAATTAACCGAAACCACTCTCCCACATAAAGCCGATATTCGATTACAACCGATACCCCATTATACTTAGACTGCCTTTATCTTAAAACTCGTTGAGTTTTGGGGATGATGCCCTCTAAGACATTTGTTCAGGACGTCAAGATACACGAGATTTCACAAATTCAGTCATATTAACCGAAACCATTCTTCTAGATAGAGATAGCAATACCGAAACCTCATTATACTAATTTGGACGGGTTATATCTTAGTACTCGTTGAATTTGAAGCCCTGTTAAGGCCGCCAAAACACATAATGTATAATTATATATATAATAAAATTCAGCGAAATTAACCGAAATCGCTTTTTTCAAAGGCGTGTTGCGTAGCTTTTTGGCTCACTAATGTGGAACCAAAGTTTTAAGGGTCCCCAGGAAACGTTATGAAAACAAAAGTCGAAAAAAGCTCAATATCATTTATTCATTTCTTCCAGATGTTTTTCTTCTGGGTATGGAGACGGGCATCTTATACCCACACAAATCCCTACTGGGACAAACGAGAGAGTTTCATTTAATAGTCGAAGCAAGAGATGACGATGGCAATGGAAAAATGTTCGACAGGGCGACCATCAACGTCCATGTTCTCAATGTTAACGAACACAAACCAGAATTCATCATGCCTTCAACTGCAAATGTAACCGTGGAAGTCTTGGAGGTAACAGAAAACTAATACATATCTTATACTCGAAAATCGTAGCAGAACTACCTATTTATAGTTACAGGTCTTCTAACCGTAGAATAATGTAGAACAGGAACAGTTAACCTTTCATGTCCCCTATGGATAACGTTGCCAGATATCACAATTTGCGTGGGACGTACCGATTTCCAGGGGTTTGGACACGCGTCCCTATATGCACATGATCGGGCACTAAATGTCATGATAAAAACATCGATCCATCACTTTTCATTGAAAAAAATTACTTTTATCACTATTTCCGTTCTTGCTCATTTGTAGTTTATGAACAACAACGAAGGAGCTGTCCTTCTCTCAAGCCCCACCAAATTAAATGAAGATAATTTTTTTATAAAAATCAACTATAACAAAGTTGTACATGAGAAATTACTAGGATTAGTTGAAATCTACGCTGAATTTTGATTCAACTTTGCTGAATGCACTCTATAGATATATATGCACTGGAGATTTTAAATTCGGAAACGGTAAGCAATACAATACAAAGTCGTTTATGAAAGCAAAGTTGCCCATTTAGATAACTAATAAAATGTTACTAGATAGTGTGCCAATTCGGAGTATTTATGGAGAGGCAGAAAATACGAATCTACCCTGAACCGTTTTCATTTTCTTTTGGCTTAATTTGATCTGGGATTTCAATATAAATTGCATTAACAGTGGCACTTTTTCAAGGCTTGTTCAAGTAACTGTTAGTATGTTAGTTCGTTAGTATGCATACATGTGTAGGGCAAATCTTGAAACTCAATTTTGAACTGAGCTGAAACTTTGTATGCCTGTTTGGTTCGTATGACAATACATAATGAATTAACTGCTGCTCTTGTGAATCTAATATGGCGTATGCTAAATAATTTGTCATTTCGATAGTACATGATATGAGTATCAAATAAAGAACTTGATGAGATAAGCAAACTGACGTCATTTTAAATCCAAAATGAAGAAGGCCACAATTTGACGATTTATAATTTCCATAGGCACGTCTATAGTATGGACATCAGATGAAAGGGATTGAGAGAAACATAATTAGCAGTGTCCTCAATTCAAATCAAATATGTTGACCGACTCAAAATGGTGTTTATAACATCTATAATTACCTCTTTGATATGGTTATCGACTGAAAGGGCTTGATGAGAGAGATACAGTAAGCAACGTGACGTCATTCTAGATCTAATATCGCGGCCCCCGCAAAATATCGATTTAGAATCTCCATAGTCACCCCCATATTAACCTCGATAGCATTAAATGTTTATTGAAAATTTTTAAAAAATGTTTGTTAAATATTTGTAGCGA
Organism: Acanthoscelides obtectus; assembly: GCA_963669975.1. Lineage (NCBI taxonomy): Eukaryota > Metazoa > Arthropoda > Insecta > Coleoptera > Chrysomelidae > Acanthoscelides > Acanthoscelides obtectus. The sequence goes on from CAVLJG010000001.1 coordinate 62,531,587, forward strand.
CAGATTTTTTAATATCTAATAAATATATTTTTTATATATTTATAAAATATTCATTACAGATGTTTGTAGGATATATAATGCATATATTTTTGTGATATTTTTCCAAATATTTAGAAAATATATGAGGAAAGATTTTTAAATATCAATTTTATATTTTGATGACATATCTAATATTTTTCGTAAATATGTATGGATTTTCAAACATTAATCTGATACATCTCAGCGTACATAGAAAATTCTTCATTGGTTATTTTAGCAAAACCTGTAGGAATCCTTATATAAAATTGGGTTTTCTAAAGAAAATTCATTCTAGAAATAATGATTTAATTTGCTAGAAAAATATTCTAAGCCTCTTCTGCATCTTGTAAGTCCACTCCTCTGAAAAAAAAAACAAACTTACTAATTATGAAGTATTATTGAATACATAAGCTGCTTTCCAGTGTATTTATTTGTGCTGAGCATGGTGAGTTACTCCGAGTAGCTCAACTGGGTCACTGAAAAGCACCTAAAAGGACCCCACATGTTATGCCTATGATAGTTCGAGAACATAACACTTATTGAGTTCGTTGAAATGTGACTGTTTTTTAGTAAGTGAGCTAACTTAGCCATAACTATTTAGTGATTTTATATTATAATTCAAGGGACAAAAGTATACTATTTTCGACTGTTAAAATTTTTGATGTATCTCGATCAAGTTGCGATTATATGTCTTTTCATTGGGATGTTATGAACATAATTTTCGTATCCATTCTCAGATAAATCTACCAATACCAAATAACTGTTACACTTCAAGGCTAGTTATTTATGGTCTTATGAATATCTTTATATTCAGCTGGCACAATAATGTTTACTAGTCAGATAAATTAAGCTATGTAATTATCGAAAAATTTACCCTTTTCCACAAAAAAAAACACTCAAATAATGAACCACTTGGAGGTACACAGGAAGCACGCTATCATAGTGAAAGTCACAGGTAAAATGGCTGCCGGCAAACAGTCGCCTCATTCCGACTTGCTATTATCCCATTGGTCGCTCGAGGTCACACGCACATGCGCCGTAGCCGAAAATATTTAATGAATATTTTCTAATTATTGGAGATTTAATATTTTCCATTGATTGAAAAGTAAATATTTAATGAATATTATAAAAGAAATATTGTATTTAAAATATTTAAAAGATATTGAATAAATATTTAATAAAAATATTATATTACAAATATTTATTAAATATTTCTTTAAGAAAACAAATATTTAAGTAAGATAAAAATATTATTAAATATTGAATAAATATTTAATGAATATTTCGTGCTATCTGGGAAGGATATCAAATGAGCGGGAATGATGAAAGAAACACAATAAGCAAAGTGACGTAATTCTAATCCATATAGCGGACGTTAAATATGACAATTGATATTACAATATAATTATGACATGGATATGATCTGATGATGAAGCCAGGAAGTGGCCATGGTAACCCATTGAATAAAGTCTCGCTTGATTCCTAATGACAAGTCTGATGATTAAGATCGTCAGCTATTATATAAAAAATACTTATCTATACAAATTATATCAAATTTCAACTTGTCAATTGGGCGAGAATACCTAATAGATGGTACGGCTCCCACATTTACAAGAATTTGTTGCATTTGCATTTGAGCTTAAAATATGCATACATATAAATAATTATTTTTGCTTACATCAATAAAACAGTAACAAAGACCGTTTCTTTTTCACACACAAATTTTAATAAAATTCGTTTTCTTTTATGGCTCTAATGCCGCTATTGAACGCGGCAACGGAATGGCTATTTTCCAAGACTAACCTAATTTGGTCTGAGAAGCGAAACCGTTTGACACTTGAGCATGTAAAAGCAGAAACTCAAATTAAAACAAACTTTAGTATGACCTGCAGTGAAGATAGCAAAATCTAACGCAAAATGTAATTTTATTAAAAAATAAATTTTTCAAACTTATAAACCATGTTAATGACTAATACATAAACTGTATCAGCTACGAAACACAATTAAGTAAACCTTCATCTAAAAAAATGTTGTCTTTTTTGTCTGTCCCGATCCACAACTTTAAATCCCTATTTGTTTTATCTTCTGCCCCGATTTTAAACCCATCGGGCTTGGCAACACTGCCTATGAGTGCAAAATACTACACCACAAGATGACAATACGTACAAAATATCAAGATTATTTTGTCCAAAAATTAATTTTTTAAACCGCTGGTAATGCTGGAAGTAGAGTTGGCAGAGAACACAGAACCGTTTGAAGACACTTTATCAAAGACTTTCATCAGCGATCGTTCCAATGGACTATACTAATCTCGCATGTTATATTAACGTGTTTCAAAAGCGAACATAAGTCTTTAGTCTAATATTGATTATCTGTTAAGAAAAAGAGTATATGTTAAGCAACCCATATATTTTAATAATTGTATCTGTATGTAGATACAAATTATTTTTTTCTTCTCGCTTTGGTACTAACTCTGAGTATACTTTTATTATTTTTTCCCCTAGACTGAAGCGAAAGAAAATTACCTAGTGATGACCGTGAAGGCATTGGATCGAGACCAAAATGAAAACGGGAGAGTTACATACCATTTTAAAGTCGATGGAGAGAATCAACAAGAAACCAAAGAATTTAAGATAGATCCTGTAACTGGTGAACTGAGGACCAAGCAAATGCTGGACAGAGAAGCTAGAGCCAAATATAATGTAAGTAACATAGCAAAATGCTTGGCCAGTAATACACCCTTCATTGTTCTCGATAAAATGTTATTTTAAATATTACCAGCTTTCTTCTACATTTTTCTTTTTTTAGTTTTTTATTATATTGTCCACAGCGTTTATGCAAATCTACACACGTTATTTGTTTTGTCTTTATTTCAGTTAATACTCACGGCTAGAGACCACGGAAGCCCAAGATGGTATGAATCAGTGAGAAGACTCACTGTTTTACTTGTTGATGAAAATGACAATCGTCCAGAGTTTCCTGGATCGTTGTCTACCAATCCATACCGATTCTACGTTGTGGAGAATAATGAGAAAAATACGCTGATAGGTAATGTTATACGCCATTTAAAATATCCCACTAGTAGGTTACATCCATTGCTATCGACCAATCTACCTCAAAATGTAACTTGATCTTTACATAATAAAATACACCAAGGCACAGAACGGGTGAAATCACTAGCAATAAGTCGAATATCATTTAAAAGCCCCTTTCATGTAGAATAAACAAATAGTGTATTGTTTTCCAATTTGTTGTCGGAGCATGCCGCACAATTAACGATCTACATCTGCATGTAACCAAAAACGCGCTAAAAGTGAACTGCAAACTGTTCTACCAACCAAAAGTCAAACATCAGAGTATAATAATTTTTAAATTAATGGTGCTCCTGAAAAGACTGATTCAAATCAAACTGACATCACGTAAGTTTTTTTCTATTCTCCAACTACCACGAAGGCCTAAGGCCTAAACACCCATGGGGGCTATAAGGGGATACAGGGGAAAAGGGGGACGCCACACGGACTCTGGCGAGGGAACACGTGTGCATGCAACATGCACACATTCTGGCCCCGCCTACGAGATCCGCCGGGTGGTACCTCCGCGTACGACAATCAGAGATCAGAGACCGTCTACCACCTACGGACAATCACAACATCCATAGCGAAGAGAAAAATTTCTCTTGGGACGGGATTCGAAACCACGCAGCCCACGGCGACTGACCAGGAGACCTAAGAGTGTACCACTGCGGCTACCGCTGCTGCACATTCATTTTTAATTTCAAATCAGCCTAGTAATTTTTAAGATATAATAGAAAATGATCTTCTGGGAATATTTTGGACACTGCATTTTGGAAAGGAGACGCTTTTAAGCCACCCCCTTGAATAAATCTACTGCTTTGGAAACATTCGGTAGATTTGAAAGCGGTGGGAGTAAAAAATAGTTGAACCTAAAAATGCAGTGAAAGAATCCAGATTTATTACACTGTGGTATATTCCCAGTTGATAAGGTTTGTCTGAATACGTACCCGATGTCGAACTAAAAACATCTAAAAATTAATCTCTTCACTTATCTCAAAACGGACAACACATTCGCACTTTCCATCTTTAATCTGTACCTTATGTTCCTAAATTAATAATATTTAAAAGTAATATTTGTGCGTGCATCGGTGTAGATATGACAGATATGAAGTAAATTTAGCAACCTGCAACATCTTCAAAGCTTTCTTCTACCTACATTACTACCCTCAAATAATAGGAATATGAATTATCTTATTCTTTATTTGATTGATGAGCTGAGACCAACCAAAGGAAGATTACTTTGATTTCCTACGCCAACTGGCGAGATAGTATTGTAATCGCAAAAAAATGGAAATTGAGATATTATGTTTTTTTGACGTTATATGACATGTACATCACGAAAAACCATGTCACTCATTTCCGTTGGTCTGTCTGTCTGCTGGCCTGTTCGCTAATCTTATAACCGCCTATAACTTGAGAGGCACCGCTCGGATTTTGATGAAATTTTACACTATGCCAAGGATGAAAAAGCTTCGTAGTTTTTGATGAAAATAAAAATAGCTCAAACTTCGTTTTTTGGCGTTTCAGAGTTAATTTTCGGAAAATTATTTGTAGGGGTTGAAGCTTGGGGGTTGCAAGGGATAGGGAATCGTAAATGTTACGTCTTTAGTATTACTCAAAGAAGTTTTACCATTAATAACCCCGGTAACAACGGGCAAATTAGCTTGCAACCGTTGGCTTTGCGTACATGGCGCGATGCTGCAACTCTGTGGAGGCCACTGCCAAGTGTGCAATGGGTAACAAACTCCAACTGGTGAATTTGAGGTGATGTCACTGGTATACTGCTACAGGAATATATATATATATATATATACAGGGTGACTTCGAAGTTAAGTCATTTATTTTAACAGTGAGTAGATCTGATCAAAAGAAATGTTTTTTTCCTTTACCATTTTTCTGGTAAAATTAAAGTAACAAAGTTATAGCCCTTTGAAAGTTTGAGTACCGCCCTGTCTCAATAATAATATTATGTGCTCGTGTTTGGCAACAACGGATATAATCCGCCTTATCGGTTCATCGCATCGGAAACAAAAAAGCGAAAGAATTTGGAACGATGTTTTTACAATTATTTTATGCAGTTGTATACAGTCAGTGTCAGTCGGTAACGCGTGAGTGAATAGTGGTGTCTGTTGCGTGGCTCAAACGAAATAAAAAATGGCACATGTTTATGCGGATCGGTTTCCCAATCGAGTGCAACCAACCCCTCGTGCCTTTGTTAATGTAGTACAACGGGCTCGTGAATCAGGTGACTTAAGACCTCACAGGAGACGGCATGCAGGTGCTCCAAGCCCTCATGATCAAATACAGGTCCGCTCTGAAATACTTTTCGGGAGGATACTTTATAAAACAAGGTAAAAATTTTTTTTATTTTTTTTATTTTTACACACATATTTTGGTTTATCTTCCTTCTACAATCATTATCTGAAAATTAATGACTCAACTTCAAAGTCACCCTGTATATATATATATATATAGCGAAGATGACGACAGTCACGTACCTACAGCCAAACAAATTGTGCCTAAATACGGAGTAAATGGTAGTACTCGGAATAAAGTATTGATTGGGGATAGACGTGTATTTTTTTGGGGTAAAAGCCAAATCAAATCTACCCCGTTTCTTACATCAGAAGTGGGATTACATCCGTGCCGCATTTTCCACTTTATATTGGACAAAAAAAAAAAGGGAACAATGTCGGAAGAAAACAGTCCTCGTCGCGAAAGTGTCGAAGTCGCGTGTAGTGCCGAAGTGGATACCGAGGAAGTGGCTATGTCTCCGCCAACTCCTAAACGGCGGAAAGTTGAGTGGCAGGAGACATTGATGAACTTAGTGGCTGCACAACAGCAACAGTTAGCCGAGTTAACTCGGCAGTACAGAATGACATCGTCCGCCCCGCCAACACCCAGGGATACCATCGTAGATGGCACACAGGCTACGATGTCTGGACATACGTCGTTTAAGCTCACTACGTTCGATCCCGACAAAACTGCATACTCCATCGGGGAATGGCTGGATGACGCTACGAAGCTTAAAGATGAACTAGGTATCAGTGATAATTTAATGATTGCTAAGGCTAGCGAAGCTCTCAAAAATCGTGCGTATCAATACTGTTGCGATTGGAGACCGAGATGCCGAACCTGGAAAATATTCTGTGACGACCTAGTGGTAGCCTTTCCAGACCAGGAGACTCCAGGTGCCCGTGCTTTTAAGGCAGCTACACTCCGGAGTAACGATTGTGAAACTTTATGCGAATATGGCAACCAAAAGCTACGTTATATTCGCAGATTCCAAGAAAACTTGCCATGGAACAAGGTACTTAGCATGGTGGAATATGGGCTGGATAACACAGAAGCCCGTTCTACTTTGCGCATTCAAATTCCGGACTCAGAGCGAGAGTTAATGAAGCTGTTTTGCGAAATGGATGCGCGCCAAGTTGGCCGGTCAAGCAAATTCAGGAGAGCTAGCGCACTCACAGGAACAACCTACAGATCAGAACATCATTCTAAGAACCACTACAACCAGAAACCAGCTAAAATAATTAAAAGTACTTGTTTCAACTGTGGTCGCAGGGGACATCACCAGAATACATGTCGTGTCGTGCAAATGGACAAAACAGTGGAAGTTGATGAAAAAGCCGAAACTACTGCCGTGCCATCTTGCACTTATTGCAAAAAGATGGGGCACAGTGAATCAAATTGCTGGTCAAAACATGGGAGGCCCAAGAAAGCATTTGTATTGAAGAAACGACGCCAGCTACAAGTTACTCCGATAGCAACATTATTGTGTAATAACCAAGCAACATTATTTACCTACATCATTGACAGTGGTGCCGATGTATCCATAGTGAAACGCTCTGTCATAAGAACAATTAATGGCATTGTCAGGTCATCCGAACAAGTGCGTGCCTTTTCGGGACTCGGGAACAAATCTGTTTACGCCGAGGGTGTGAGCGACCTGATAGTCGTTCTGCCAAATGTGACTTTAGAGATAACTTTCACCGTGGTGTGTGACAGTGCTATTCCGGGTGATGTTGATGTTATTATTGGATGGGATGTTATCGGTCGACCATCTGTGCGAGTTGAAAAGAATGCCGATGGCCTGGATTTACATTGTGAACCAGTTAATGCGATGAAATTGTTCACCCTAAAGACTTCTGTGGATGTTAAGATAAATCAGCAAGGGCTAGATGACAGCTTAAAGCCACAAGTGGAGAAATTACTAACACTCTATAAAAGCAAAACGCCTGAAACGATTACAACAGGTAAAATGACCATTCGATTAAAAGACAGTACTCCGGTTTCATACCGTGCACGTCGTTTAGCACTTCAAGAACGAATAGAAGTTAACAAAATAATTGACGATCTTTTGTCTAAAGGAATCATCCGAAAGAGTCGTTCAGAATATGCCAGTCCTATTGTTCTAGTTAAAAAGAAGAGCAATGAGATAAGGATGTGTGTTGATTACCGAGATATAAACAAACGTGTTTATAAAGAAATATACCCCCTACCCGTTATCGAAGAACAGGTGAACTCATTGTCTCACGCCAAATACTTCACTACACTAGATATGAAGTCTGGTTTTTATCAAATGGAAATTGAGGAAAGTTCCAGACACATTACTGCGTTTATCACACCAGATGGGCTCTATGAATTTAACCGTATGCCTTTTGGATATGTCAATGCCCCGGCAATATATCAGCGAGCAATTGACGAGGCTTTGGGAGACCTGAAAGGCAATAAGGCTTTTGTCTACCTTGATGATGTGCTCGTGCCGTCGGCGACAATAGAAGACGGCTTGCAATATCTGGAGGAAGTGTTGAGTGCTTTGGCTATTCATGGATTTTCCTTGAACTATGAAAAGTGTAAATTTTTTGAGAAACAGATAGAGTATCTTGGTGTCCTATTGAGTGAAGGAACAATTCGCCCTAGTCCGAGAAAAGTGAATGCGCTAACCCAATCACCTTCTCCGACAAGTGTTAAAGGTATTCGCCAGTTTATGGGACTCGCGGGTTATTTTCGCAAGTTCATTAAAGACTTCTCCATCATTACGGCTCCAATTACGGCTTTGTTACGAAAAAACCGTGTTTTCGAGTGGACTCCCGAATGTGAGCGGGCAAGGCAATTTATTATGGACAAACTGACCAGTTCTCCTGTATTACGAATGTTCAATCCCGCCCTCAGTTGTGAACTTCACACTGACGCGAGTTCAGTGGGACTTGGCGCTGTGCTGCTCCAAAAAGAAGACGGTGTTTCGCGACCTGTCGCCTATTATAGCCGTCGGACGACCGATTACGAATCAAGGTATCACTCGTATGATTTAGAGACACTTGCTGTAGTGGAAGCTGTTGAGCGATTTCGAGTTTATTTGTACGGAGTGCACTTTGTGGTGTACACTGACTGTAATTCAGTGAGAGCAACTGCTTTGAAGAAAGACTTACACCCCCGTGTAGCACGTTGGTGGATTAAGTTACAGGACTACGACTTTAGCATCGAGCATCGTCCCGGAAGTAAAATGGCCCACGTGGACTATCTGAGTCGAAACCCACCAGAGGAAGAATCTGCGCTGAAGGTGTTCGCTTTGAAAACTATAAACGTGAGTAGACTATCAGATGTCAAAACTTTGCGAAGTTTTCAGGAGCAAGACACATTCTGTTTTGAAATCCTGAATAATCCAGAAATAAATCCCAACTTTATTGTAAAAAATAATGTCGTTGTGACCAAGTCAAAACCCCATAAGTGTTTTGTTCCCATTGAAGCACGCCTTTTGACAATGAAACTATATCATGATGAATCATCGCACATTGGTTTCGACAAATGTATAGCCAAATTACGGGAGGATTTATTTTGGCCAAAAATGGGCAAATGTTTGAAAAAGTACATTAGGAACTGTCGAGCATGTGTACTAGGAAAATCACATACCGGTCGCAGAGTAGGATGGTGGCAGCATGGCGAAAAACCTGATGATATCCTCCACACTTGGCACATTGATCATGCAGGACCTTTGATAAAATCAAATGGATGCACGCACATCTTGGTAATAATTGATGCCTTCTCTAAATATTGCCGTCTCCAACCAATCCCAAAGAAAACATCTGAAGATAGCATCCGTGCTTTGTTACCAGTTTTTCAAGAGCTCTGGACCCCGAAACGCATTATAGCTGACAGAGCAGCCGCATTCACATCGCTGACATTCCAGAATTTCCTTAGTGAGCAAGGAGTTCAGTTACATCATATAGCGACTGGAATGCCTCGAGGAAATGGACAAGTAGAGCGTGTTATGCGCACATGTTTCAATTTACTGCGAGCTACACTTATGAGCGAAAATGAGGAGCAGTGGACAACGATATTGCCAGCTATAGAAGAGGATCTAAATAACACAATCCATTCGACAACTGGTTACGCACCTGCAGTACTCCAACTGGGAAACAACCCTAGACTGTCAGCGACGCAACAATTTTTAGGAGATGCGCCGGTAGCGGATAACTTCATTGATAGCGACGAAGCTGTAGGCCAGGCTCGGATTCGTATTGAAGATGAAGGAAAAAAGAACGCTCAACGGTTTAATGCAGCTCGCTACCGGACAAGCTTATTTGACATTGGGGATCTTGTGGCTGTCGAAGACTCCCAGTTAGCTGGAGGCGGAAAATTGAAACCGAAGTTTAAAGGACCCTTCACTGTCCGAAGCGTCCTTCCTAACGACAGATATTTGCTAGGCGGAAAAGGACGACGTACTACAGTAGCCGCTCATGAGCAACTACGACGTTGGCCCTCCCAGAACTGACACATAGAATGAAAGTGTACGTAGAATACAATACTCGTATCATAAATCACACTTTCAGATAAGGTCTGGCTTTTAGCAGCAACACAAAATGGTTTGGTGCTAATCGCAACAGAAAAATTCTGACTGTGTATAAAATGTTGATGAATTTAAAAAAAAAAAGAAATTTATTTCAAGAGATTCATATGTCTGACATTTGGCAGCATCTGAATGCGTACGAAAGATTAAATAACAGAGACCATAGTAAAAGGAATAAGTCATCCTTTTTTTATTGTTTTCTCGTATTTGTGTTTGAATATTGTTACGATCAGATAAGGTCTGGCTTTTGACAGCAACAGAAAATGTCTGGCTGTGAATAGCAACAGAAAATCTCTGACCGTCAAAATAAGGAAAAAAATATAAATTAAAATAAGAGTGGTGTTGTCACTTTCAGATAAGGTCTGGCTTTTAGTGGAATTGCAACAGAAAATTTCTGATTGTGTACAAAGTACTGATGAAATTTAATTGAAAATGTTTTGACACATTCAAATTAGGTCTGACATTTGGCAGCATCTAATTGTGTATAAAAGATGAAAATAAAAATGATACAGATGTTTGTATTATTTTTGAGGATTGTTACGATCAGATAAGGTCTGGCTTTTGACAGCAACAGAAAATGTCTGGCTGTGAATAGCAACAGAAAATTTCTGATCGTGTGAAAATAATGTTTTGACACATTCAAATTAGGTCTGACATTTGGCAACATCTAATTGTGTATAAAAGATGAAAATAAAAATGATACAGATGTTTGTATTATTTTTGAGGATTGTTACGATCAGATAAGGTCTGGCTTTTGACAGCAACAGAAAATGTCTGGCTGTGAATAGCAACAGAAAATTTCTGATCGTGTGAAAAGAAAAGTAATAAAATGAGTTCTAAAAAAAAAATGGTGATAATAATTATGGAAATATGTCACATTTAGATGAGGTCTGGCATTTAACGGCACCAGAAAAACCTGGATGTTAAACGCTGTTACTGCATAAAAAAAAATAATATTATGCCTGGTCTCAATTGAGATCGATTGTGAGATAATGCAATTGTCATGCACAAATTTTGGCTTGGTGTTTGTTATTCCAGGTGTGGTGCGTGGACGCTCCACTTATCTCGGATGGCCGTGTTAGCGGCGCCGCTGTGGCTACCCATAATTCCTCTCAAAAGGGTGAAATGATATCGTTATCTTCTGCGACGGAAGGAGAAGCACGAGGGGTCCGGGGACGACTACTACCTGCGATCCCTCGCAGGTAGTAGCGAAGATGACGACAGTCACGTACCTACAGCCAAACAAATTGTGCCTAAATACGGAGTAAATGGTAGTACTCGGAATAAAGTATTGATTGGGGATAGACGTGTATTTTTTTGGGGTAAAAGCCAAATCAAATCTACCCCGTTTCTTACATACATATATATATATATATATATATATATATATATATATATATAACAACAAGTAGGAAAATAATGGGCAAAATCCGCAAAAAGGAGGAAAGTGGATTCGAGCAGAAAATAGGATAGGTAACCCGAGCGATACGTGTTTCTGCTGGTTGGCTTCATCAGGCACGAAATGAATGCACATATGAAACTACAAAAGTAGATACACATGCCCACACATCCGGATACGGGTGTAACCTGAGGAAACGAAGTTGGAGGGGGAAAAACGACACAACAAGAGCCAACCTACACATTGTAGTATAAAATGGCTATACGACCTCGAATTTTCAAGGAGGCGTCTAACCACAACCACGCGGGCGGTTATAGCCACTTGCTGTGGTACTTCAAGCCCAAAGGATCTACAAAGAGAATATGATCATGCGGAGAAAGGTACATAACAACAAGTAGGAAAATAATGGGCAAAATCCGCAAAAAGAAGGAAAGTGGATACGAGTAGAAAATAGGATAGATAACCAGAGCGATACGTATTTCTGCTGGTTGGCTTCATCAGGCCAGAAATGAATGCACATATGCAACTACAAAAGTAGGTACACATGCCCGCACATCCGGATACGGGTGTAACCTGAGGAAACGAAGTTGGAGGGAAAAAAAAACGACACACGAAGTCCACAACAAGAGCCAACCTACACATTGTAGTATAAAATGGCTATACGACCTCGAATTTTCAAGGAGACGTCTAACCACAACCACGCGGCCGGTTATAGCCACTTGCTGTGGTACTTCAAGCCCAAAGGATCTACAAAGAGAATATGATCATGCGGAGAAAGGTACATAACAACAAGTAGGAAAATAATGGGCAAAATCCGCAAAAAAGAGGAAAGTGGATTCGAGCAGAAAATAGGATAGGTAACCCGAGCGATACGTATTTCTGCTGGTTGGCTTCATCATTCTATTTTCTGCTCGAATCCACTTTCCTCCTTTTTGCGGATTTTGCCCATTATTTTCCTACTTGTTGTTATGTACCTTTCTCCGCATGATCATATTCTCTTTATATACATATATATATATATATATATATATATATATATATATATATATATATCCTTAAATTTTTTTGGGATGAAGGCAAAATTTTGTATAAGTACGCCCTTTTAACTTGAACTCGAGCTTTCGATGGTCTATGCCATCATCTTCCGGAGCTAATTTTTGGAAAAAATAGCAACAATAAACAATTAGGAGGAAAATCATTACTTAGTAAGTCGGCGAGATTGTTGCTGAAATTGTTCTTAAACGACAGTGAAAGAGAACACATAGGCGACGAACGAAAAACTGGACCGATGAGGTTCGATTAGGACGTTTTTTTTAATTTTGCCATTTAATAAATTTAGGGATATTTGGGCTGGCTTTATTTTAAGGCCAGTATGAGTTGTAGCTTACCTACCCCACGCGTGTGCGCTGCTAGGACAATAAAAGAATGAGAGATACTAGCTCACAGAGAGACCACGCAGACACACCGCAACCCGCATACCGTGAGAACATATATACCTGCAACCGCATACAGTGAGACCACGTGTCTAGGCAGTAAACGCATATAGTCAGAAACCGCATATACGCAGCAACCGCATAGAGTCAGAACCGCTCCCACACCCGCAATCTTCACGCTCCTGCATCACCGCTACGCCAGGAATACGAACCAGAATTAGTCAGAATACCGGATCAAAGGTAGGCGACAACCACATTTCATTCTTGAACCAGCCGCTATACAGTCCACTTGAATACTCTAACAATCTCAAAGAAATTTAAGGATATTTTCTCCTAACAGTTAAGGCAACACGGGCTGACAAACCGACATAAATGAGAAACACGGACTTGTGTGATGCCGATATATTTAAGCCACAGAAAACTTGTAAAGTGAAGTTCGAATATTATCGCAAGTTTAATACTTCAATCGGTTAGGTAGTCGTGGATTCAGAAAATTGGTTCAGAGGCAGCGGAAATAAAATCGCTGGAGCATAGGGTTACAGCATTTTACAGATTCCTGCTCATTTTCAGAGATTATTTGGAGGGGATGAAAATTGTCTGTTGGAGGCTGTATGCAGTAAACGAATTGTTGCATATTTGGTGGCGGTGAAAGACCTTTTATTATTAAAAAGCGGCTGATCTCAGTGGTACTATGTACCTGCTTGATATAATAAGTCACACATATTTCAATACATCTGCCATGGAAACAGAAATATATAGATTTGCTTCTTTACGAGTATATAGTTTGATAAGCAGAGGTCACAAATCATCATACCTAGGTGAACCTACCTATTCACGATTCGACTCGCATTTTGAAACGACTTGGCTCATCCCTTTTTCTTCCTTAAGAGGAAGAATAGAGTCAATCTACTTGACGTCATTTTTTATATATTTGAAGTTTTATAATACCAATCCATGTTATGATCTGTACAGGGTGGCCGACTATAAGAATGCGAGGTTTTGTATCTGGGAACCTATCTATCGTAGAGGCTTGCGGTAAAAACAGTTATTACTAAAATGGTCAAGAGAAAAACCTAGAAATATTTTCAAGATTGTGAAATGGCTAGAGGGCGTAATGCAATATTGAATCTAAAAGTGATGTTCTGTGAATTCCGCCATATTAACCTAACAAAAAATACCCTATCTTTAAATTTGAGGATAATCTGTACCTTTTTTGCTTAACAATTTTTGCTGTATCTGTAAAAATAAAGTGGTGGTCAAAGGTTTCCGTATCTTCGAAACGGCTAAGCCGATTTTAACAAACTAAGGCTAGTTGGAAAGAGCTATTCTTGGGCTACAAATATTATAATAGCTGAAGTTTCGTTAATTTGGTGATCGCGAAGGCCACTGTAACTTCCTTTTCCAATCCACCGCTGTTGAAATACTGCATTAATATGCACTTGCACAATAATAGCAAAATGTGCTGGACAATCATCCAACTGCAAAAACAAATTTTGCCGAGTTTCTAGTGGCACATCTTCCAACAACAACGGTAATTGATTGTCCATCAAGTCAAAAAAGACAGATTGACTTGCCCGTCATATTAAAGGTGGCTTCATTGGTCCAAAGAATTTGAAATAAAAATTATCTATTTTCGCGAATCATGCCTAACATCCAGTGGCAATAGTTCCACCTCTGATCAAAGTCTTTCTCTTTCGAGGCCTGATGAAAAACGACATGATATGGGTGCATTCTAAAAGTAATTGAAAAAAGTTAAATTTGAATAAATCTCTATATTTTGATGGCCATTAGAACTTACCTATGGTCCTTCAAAATATTTTGAACCGTCGCTCGCCACTAATCGGGGAAAAACGCTCACATCGCAGAGGCCGATTTGGATATCGAGTCGAGTAAACTCTTTTTGCTACTGCGACATACTGAAGACATTAAAAATAAACTGCAAGCATATAAACAGCTTCATCGTTCGTAACATGCATTTGTTAAGCACAAAAATTGCTCAAAGTAATGCGAAACTATTGACAGTTTGGGGATTATTTATGTTATATATATATTTATGTTTTGATTAGGTATTTGTTTTGTTGGCTGCTTCTATTAATTGTCTTTTTTTAAATAAAAAATATGCCGTCATTTAGGTTTTTCGGGCTGTTGAGCCATGGTCGGGTTGGATTTGATCCAGAGCTTTCGGCTACATCTGCGGTAGCGGTAGCTTTAGTTGCGCTGTCGGCGAGAGCGAAGTGCTCGGCTTGGCGGGTCGACTGAAACTTTTTTTTTTTTTAACGAGGGGGGAATGCATTTACGCACCATACCATAGCACGAGCTACGGCGTGTGTGGGGCTCCAGGGTCTTGAGGAGATCACCTAATACCCACTAAACCCTAAACCTCCGCGTGGCCCGACTCATCAGCGTCTCGGTAGGCCATGTGTTGTGCGTGACCTGCGGTCTGCTACAACGTCTCCTCATGTGTTTCAGTCTCTGGGAACGCCGGGTTGGTTCCCTTTGACTGAAACTGATCGGTCAACTGGATGGGCGTGCGGTTTTATAGGCGATCGGGGGACTGAGGACTGAGCTGTCTGGTGAGGGTATTCTGGGTCCCTTGAGTGACGTGGTTTTTGTGCTATGTTTTTTAGAATTGGGAACCACATTTTGTTTAAAGCAAGGCCTTCTTCTTTTCTACTGAAATTATCATTGTGTTTGTAGATTTCAATTGCTTCTCTCTCTGTACATTCGGGCTGAGTAGTGGGTGGATGTTGATAAGACTTCAGATTGGTCGAACAGAACATTGTGGCCGTCTTGGAGTGGGTGTTCGGCCACCGCTGATTTATCAGTTTGTCCCAATCGACAGTTTCTTTCATGCTGCTTAATGCGTGTTTGAAATCTACGTTTAGTGGTGCCTAAGTATACTTTACAACAGGAACACGGTATTCTGTGTATGCCGGCACTGCTCAGGGGGTCCCTGGGGTAATTTACTGATGTTAAGAGTTGCTGGATTTTATTTGTCGGCTTGTAGATGGTCTTGACGTTGTGTTTCTGCAGCAACCTTCCTATTCTAACCGTAATGCCTTTAATGTATGATAGGAAGGAGACTCCCGTAGGTGGTTCCGGGTCTCCTGCCAGCGGTCTGCTTTTTTGTCGTGAAACCTGTTTGAGAAAATTAACCATTTCCATTTGTAGACCAAGAATATCTCTATTCAACTAGCCCAATTTTTTAAAATCGGCTCAGCCATTTCAAAGATACAGGGTACAGGTACCACTTTATTTTTAGAGACATAGCAAACATTTTCCAACAGGAAAAATTCACATTATCCTCAACTTTAAAGATCAGGTATTTTTTTGGCCGTTTTAGTAAGAACTTTTTTGCCGCAACCTTCTACGATGGATAGGTGCCCAGATACAGTACCTCGCATTCTTATTTGGCCACCATGTATAATATCACATCATTAAAATTGGAAGAGTAGAGACCATTCACCTGTGCCTAGTTCTTAAGAACTTAATGAATTCTTGACTGATGATATTATGAAACAAATGATAATTTCAAGGCCAGCTTAGAAAAATCGGTTTTTTAAATAACCAATGTTTGGCCACAGTGGCTGTGTCAATTTACGACATATATATTTTAAAATCAGAATATAATATTCTATTCATATGTGCGAGTATCCAATATGGCGTCCATGAGAAAAAAATAAAGTTGATGATTGATGACAAGATATGTACAATTTATTTTGAAATCCCACCTCAAATAAAATCAGGAAAAACAAAAAGAACTAAAATGAAGTTTTCCTGAGATCTGACACTTTCTGCGTGCCATTTCCCAAGTCACCTAAATGAGCAACTGGGCTCTCATTTAACCGACCTCGTATCTCCTACCGTTTCCGTCCCCAATGTTGAGAGATTGCTATCAGTCTGGGTATTAAGGAGCCTTTACTATATCTTATTTTGAAATGTAATATTTATTCCACAGGCAAAGTTAAGGCTTTGGATCGCGACGAAGGTAACCACGCCAAAGTGTACTACTACATCCTATCTGGCAACGAAGATGGGTCCTTCTTCCTTGATCGCACCGATGGAGGTCTATACGCCAACAAATCTTTCGATAGGGAGAAAAGAGAAGAATATGATCTGCTGCTTATCGCGAACAATGATCCTAACTTTCATCCTGCGCCTGAACATTTTCCTGCTGACGAAGATGATAGAAGCATCGCCAGGATCAAGGTATGTGCTTTGTCCCCTGTTTGAGGGTAATTTACACTTTTTTACTCAAGCTAACCCCTCCACAACTTGCAAGATGTTTCCCATATCATCAGATTAGGTGAATTCATGAAAAACTCTTCTCTCGAAAAAAATCTACATCCGACACGATGTTCAACGTGGTTTTTGAATAATGATAATATCTTAATGATGCTTCGGTCAGTTTTATTGAAACCGTGCCATTCTTCAAAACATAGCTTCCACTATAACATAACATTGTCCTGCTAAAATGTCTATGGAAATCCTCTTACAGGCTCTTTCCTGAAATTGCGGCAAATGCTCGAGCCAAACTTCTCCTTAACCTTCTCCAGTATCTTTTTGAAGCCAAAATAACCATTGGTACTGCTATCACTCTCCTGGACTGTCTTGATAACACCATTTTTTCTTTTGCCTGCCTTTTATCGGCGCTCTCCCAAATGCGATATAACATGTTGTCTTTTATTCTCAGTGAATTCCTTTGTGCCAACGAATTCGAATAGGTTAGAAGGAGCCAAACCCATATGTTTACATTGTATTGTTTGTTGCTAAAATTGTCCATACTTTTGGCTCATTTGTCCGCCACTGCCTACCAAAGTGACAAGCCATGGGCGTTCATTTTTTTCTCTAGAGAGAGGTGTTTAAGTTGTGAATCGTTCTGGTTATGCTCACGTTTAGCAGAGCGAAAATTCTTTCTGTATTGCGATGTGAATCGCTCAGTTATTGTTAATAATAAACTAATAAAATAAACTTTTATTACCGAAGCAGCCACAGCCTAAATGCTAGGACACCGCGGCTGCTTTGAGGATCCCAAAGAAATTTTGTTAATTCGATTTTTGAACTTCCTAAGGATAGTACAACTGGGAAAAGTTTCCTCATTTAGATTGTTCCACAATCTCGACACTCTCGGGACAAAGGAGCAGTTGTTTCGGTCAGTTCAGGATGTACGAAGTTCGACACGGTTAGGATGGATGGGGGGCCGAAATCAGGCGGGTCTGTCTGGCAGGCACATCGCGCGGCGGTATCATGGAGCCGCTGCCAGATCAACTCCTCGGTGATTTGGACTCTGACCAGCCGAAATGAACGGCTCTTTGGCAGAACTCGCCCGTCCATCGAAACCGGAGGAGCGCTAGGACGCTTTTTGTTCGTCAAGGTGAAGTACTGTGTTTTGGAAGCATTAAATTGTACAAGATTGCTGCGTCCCCAAGCAGCGATAACCTCCAGATGTTTCGTCAGAGTCACTGCTAGTCTTCTTTTTTATTGCTCAACGGCAGAGATCGGCTTGTCGCTCTGGATTCCTGCATATAGAGTGCTGTCATCAGCAAAACTGTGGATTGGGTTGATCGTACAGGAAAGGAGGTCGTTGATATGTAGAGGAATAGTTTCGGAGCCAAGACCGATCTCTGGGGAACACCCGCGTTGACGTTGTGGGATGAAGAGGAGAACCCGTCAATTACGACGGAGCCTGAGAGGCCATAGGATGGAAGCTTTCATAATAGGGCAGCGTGCCACAGCATCACCATAAGATTGGATGGATTAACTCCAAAATTGCGTGACGTAAGTTAGAAAGTCCCCTGTGGATCGCTGGTGCCGGAAGCCATGCTGCCTGTCGCTAATCAAGCCATGACGTTCAACGTAATCCAGAAGCTCGCGATTTATACACCTCTCCATCACCTTACTTATAAGAGAAAGCAGAGCTATAGGTCTGTAATTGTAAGGGTCGGTCCTAGATCCTTTTTTTGGGATGGGTTTTCAATCAAGTCCAGATCAGAAGCTTTATTGATATCGAGTGAAAAGAGCACCCGTCTTACGGTCTTATCCCTTAATGTTACTTCCCGCATAATGTAGAGAACTCTTTGATTCGACGGCACTTGGGCGTTGGTGGAGTTGGCAGCAAAGATCTTGGCAAACGCTTCCACCTTAGCCTTTGAGTCGGTTACAATCATTCATCAGTGGTGGAAGTTCGTCTCAATCTGCTGGGCCAGGGTCCAAGACCGACTGCCATTGCGCTGTGACATTACCCTGTGCCTAACTTTTATATCGTGCTGGCTGTGGATGTATTCCTCCATCCCGACGTGGATAATTTCGCGTCAGCGAAACAAACCTCTCGAAGGAAAGGTAGAGCCCCTCGACAGCACCGTGGTCTGAGTTACTCAGGGGGGACAGGACAGCAGTGCTGTAAGGAACAGGATGCGTGGTCTGAAAGAGATCCATCAGGCTACTGGCATATGACTGGACGCGGGGAAAAAGTACGGCTTGTGACCAGCTAGGTCAGCCCTTGAGTAAGAGCGAACGCTTCCACCGCACCACCTGCTTCAGAAAGTCGATTTTGACAGCGAGGTATTCAAGTAGGTCATCCCAGTTATCGTAGACGTGCTCCTTCTACCGAGTCCGATTTTGTTTGCTTTGTCCCACATCTGATAATTCTTGAACACTGGGCTTGCTTCCTGTTATTAGCCACGAAGTAAGTAACTTCAGTTCAAGATCTTTTGTGGACTTACTTGCAGATTCTATTTCTAGTACCTTAATCAGAGCATTCTGTATAGTCTTAGAACTATCGCAAGGCTCTGAACTTCATAAGCGAATGTCGCTAACTCTTCGCTCGGCAGTTGTATCTTGCTATTCAACTGACTGTGAAACAGGTTGTCCAAATGGGTACCTCCAAAGCGTAGATTCAAGACTGGTGCAAGCTTGCTGCAGTTTCACAGGTCTGTGTGCTCTAGATTTTCGTAAATACTTGAATCAGAATCCCATAGCATGGAGGTTAAAGTAGTTATATACCTCAGAAAGTTTTGCCGTGGTATGGAAACGATTTTGTTACCATGCTTCAATGCCTGTCGACTGGGATCGGTACCAAAGATGTCGAATCACGTTCACCTGCACTATCATTTCGTAGTCTCTAGTCGATGATTTCTCTTATGTGCTTCTCTATTTGGTATAGCCGCTTTTCAACGTGCTGTGACTGTTGCAATTGTTCTATGTGTTCTTCAACTGAGCTTATTCTCTTTTCTTCACCTACTATGCACTGTCTGTGCTGCTAAAGTATGCTCTTAGAGTCTGCTACAACCTCTTCTTGACGCTTCAGGGTGGTTCTTTTTAAGCCCTGCTACTGCGTCATTCTGGCTGCTTCTTAGTTCTGCAACTGCTTCTTCTTGACTGCATTTCAGGTCGGCAACTGCTTTTTTAGCTTGTTGATGACTGTCTTTCAAGTCTGACTTGAAGCTCGCTATGGCTTGTTTCTGTCTGCCTTGCAGGTCAGACTTCAAGTTCGTTATTTCATGTTACTGACAACTTGGGAGGTTCATTATGGCTTGCTCTTGCTTAGATGTGACCAGGTGGTTAGGTCTTGCTTCGCACTTATTTTTTGAAGCAGTTGTATCATAGCACTCATATCAGAAGCTATCGCTCTGGTGGTAACTGGCGAACCTCTCACCACTTGCCGATCCAAGACCGTGGGTTTATACTGAAAATCCCACTTCTTGACACCAATTGTTACGAACGGCCCCCATTTCTTGCACTTGGAATCAAATACTTCTCATGTTTTATTCGCTCAGAAACTTACAAATCTTACTTAAGTAAATCGCTTTCTAAAAAACTCAAGAATTTTATAAACTTGGTGTAACATATCGAAACTAAACTGATATCTATCTGGCAAGTAATTGACAACATAACTAATGTACTTTTCACGAGTATCCATTACGTTTTGACGTCTGCTGAAGTGAACAGCTGATCACAAAAGGCAATAATGCAGCTCAGGGCCGTATTCAGAGCTGTTGTTCAGTTCACATATCTGGATTATACTTCTAAGTGCCTAAGAGTTTTGACAATAAATCTACGAAGTATAGATATAAAAATAGAAAACTATTATAGTACATCTTGGATTTATTGATCACGAGGTAAGTCAATTGAACATGCTGCATTGTCCTTTACAGTAGCTGTAATTTTAGCTGTAAAAATAATATATGCATGTTTCTGGTTAATTGTCCTTCTTCAGTGTAACGTAATTCAAATACAGGTTAAGTATGCGCAGAACCTATGGTAAAAATTAAGAATGAGTACAGCTTGTTTAAAACACCACTGATGTAAAAGGAATTGGTCTTGCTCATGACATCAACCTTTCTCCCATTTCTAACTTGTTAGAATTACCTGCGTCACTCTCCCATTTCTAGCTTGTTAGAATTACCTGAGTAATGTTCAGACCTAATTCATGAAATCGGTCATATACTGACACATTCTGAATTAATTCTATGGCTGTTTCATTGCCCTTTAAAATCATACGGTGTTTCAAGTTCTGAACAATAGAGATAGCGTTCTTTATATCCAAAGGAACTTTTTTTAATAAAAGAGTTCTTAGCAAGTTCAAAATGAATCTACAGCGTACAAAAAACCACAACAAAATACGGATCTGTCTACCTGGCATCGACGGATCCTTCAGAATTAATTATGCGTCACTTGTTGATATATTATGGAGTTTTGAAATATTACTAGATAATACTTCAATACTTGTAAAAAATACCGTAACCTACAATTTGACATCTAACCAATGAACTGGAAACACTGATGGAATCGCCCCGTCCCATTTGTACAATGAAATGATAATGCGGCCAACATACGACAAAGAGGTCCGAGAGAGAGATGGAGCTAGTCAGGGCAGTAAGCGCGCGGACTTGAATGAATTGCATAGGAAACCGAGGATTCTTAAAGAAGATTTAAAAGTTATTTAGGCAACTGGAACGAGATAAAATCCTGGAAACGTAATTATAGTTAAAAAAACAAGTTTTTTTTTATATATATACATATGTATGAAACTTGACAATAAATTCTCCTTTACACATTTGAAGATATAAAAATTAGTATTTAACATAAGTAATTAGTAATTATTACATTGTCTGCTTATAATTAACTCTAATATGCTATATCTTACATATAAAAAATAAGAGCTCTAAGAAATATCACAATAAATACATGTTATTTTCTATATATCTTTATAATGTTATAAATAGTATTTATGCACATTTAAATTTATATTATTTTAAATGTAGTGAGAACACAGTTTTGTAGAGATTAAAGTATACAAAGAAAAAACCCTTATATATATGTATACAAAATATTTGTGCACAATGGCATTAACAATACTGTAGATGCACAGTTTTTCATTATAATACAATATAGGTTATAGAGTAAGAATCAACCTAGTTTGGTACACCTACGTCACAGCCTACGTCAGCGCTGCAGCGAGACGTATGTCGCACATCAAGCAAGAGAGAGAACGGGGTTTATTCGGGGTATTCCAGTGGTGTAGTTGATTTTATAAATACATGCTGGTGAGATTTAATTGTTATATTTTTATAACATTCAGGCAGATTCCAATAATTTCTTAAATTTTGCATGGCATTTGTTATTAGTATTATTTATATGAATTTGTAGTTGGTAAATATGCAGTAGGTATGTGGATTTTTCTTATTATAGTTTTTATTAGGTAGGTAACAATTTATGAAAAACTGTAGGTCTATAAGCATTACAAAATTGACAGCGGTGTAATGAAAAGATGTGTTTTTAAGTTTTTCTTACCCCAACAAACATACGGGACCGTGAAGTAAAAGAAATCACAAAAAATGAATAGAAATTTTATAAAAACACCGTATTACAATGTTTTTCGAGAATTTTTCGATAAAATTTAGGAGAAAAAAAACAAATCTTCAGATGAATTCAAGTATAAAATCGTTATAATAAGAAAAATCTGTTTACTGTTGTATAATTACATACCTTGTTGCACACCAGATTTAAATTGTTTTTTTTTTGTTAATTACCTATTTACATCACATCGTCATTTTGTTCAGAGCTGTCCGATTCAAGGATTGAACACCCTAGTTCATCCTCTGATGCCGCCTCATCGTCATCCCAACCCTCTTTACTCTCCTCAGATGAGCCTGTATTAACAGTGAACACTAAATTTTCCACTGCTTCATCTAAAAGGTGTTCTTTTTCTATGAGTTCATTCTCATACTTTTTTGGCAAATATTGAACCACTCTTGTTCTGTCACCTCCTCAAATTTTTGTCTGGCCAGCGCCTCAGTATCAGGCAATCTAAACGTGGTATTCCGCGCTGCAACCCAATTCTTTACCAAAGCCCATATTTTTTCAATGGGGTTTAGTTCGGGATGATACGGAGGTAAACGGAGCACACAATGACCATCTTTTTCTAAAAGCTCATCTAACCTATATTTTATGGGAAAACGAAATTTATTTTCAGAAATAATTTTATATAACTCTGGTTTGGTTAATTTTGGGTCTGCTGGAATTCCGTT
This sequence comes from Acanthoscelides obtectus, assembly GCA_963669975.1. Classification (NCBI taxonomy): domain Eukaryota; kingdom Metazoa; phylum Arthropoda; class Insecta; order Coleoptera; family Chrysomelidae; genus Acanthoscelides; species Acanthoscelides obtectus. The sequence continues at coordinate 62,554,893 of CAVLJG010000001.1, forward strand.
TGTTTCCAACCAATTAATCATTTCCGCTTTCCTAATAGCCGTCGTAATATTTTTTTTATAGGCACGTTATGGTTCGATGCATTATCTACAACTAAAACAGACCTCTCGGGTAAGTTTGGTAATAGTTGTCTCTCGACCCATATCATAAAATTTTTTGAATTCATTTCGTTGTGATAGTCACCAGTTTTCGTTCCTAAAATAAAAATATATGTACTCTAAAAATATATTCCTAAATAGATTAAGTAAACTAAATTACCTGATTTAAAGATACGTAATCCATTTTGGACAATACCTTTTTCGCCTCCAGCGTGAACGATTTTCAGGCGTTGTCCTTTGGAAATTGGTTTTTTCAGATTTTTGTCGCTACCATCATACCACCCTTTATCCTTTACATGGCTGCTATGAATATAGGTTTCGTCAGTGTAGACGATGTTGCGGCCTTCTTTACGAAACTCAATATTTTTTTTAAGAATTTTATACGCTTAGCGCGTATGTCATAGGATTCGCATAAAACTTTTCGTTTATCTTGCATTTTTTGCCACTTAAATCCAATTTTTTCCAAAAGTCGTCTCAGGGTGCTTATGCTTAATTCAGCGACGTCTTCTGATAATACACCTCGATCGAGGATCTTTTGTCTAATACCTAAAATAAAATTAGAGCTTATTTCAGACATTTTAATAGACAAAGATTCTATGCAATCTACCGGGTGAGTATATTTTAGAGAATATAGTTCAGAAACTCTTGACATGGAGAAAAAGGGTGGCTAAGGTACCAGAGACAGTCTTTCAATTTTAATGCTTACCCTTTAATGTCGGTAATTTTTTTCCATCATGTAAAAATTGTAGATTATTTCTCTAATACTTTTAATCTGGTGAGGTGTGAAAGAATCCAATTTCCATTTCTTCATATTTTTCCTTTTTTTGGGGCTTTGAAAAGAGGTACTTGGTCCTTGTAAATCCTTTTTCTTAGATTCTTTGCAAATTCTCTGGTAGGTATTCTTTGATACCCCAGTAGCAGCCAATACTCTATCCCTAAAATTAATTTCCTTCTAAATATTATATTAAATTTAAAAAATCTAATATGATTATTTCGTAGACAAATCATTTTTAATTTAATTCTCGACACGGAATTTTACTTAATTATGATTTACAAAAAAAATTAATAAAATTCTAACCATCTACCTTTACTTTCGGTAGAAAAGTTGAAAATAATAATTACATAGATTTGGGACACGCTGTACATATCATGAAAATAAACTTTGTGAAAGCTTTCAAAATACTGGAATTGTGTATTCTTATTGATTAACATACCTGTAATTTGTCAAAGGAATGCTAATCCCTTCTTCAGCCTCTTTTTTCATGAACTGAATAATATTGTTCACAATTTCACAGCTTTGGCTGTGTAAAACACGACCCCGTCCAAGTTTTTTAGGTGCCATATCAATATTATCAATATAAACACACACACACACACACACACACACACACACACACACCCACACACACACACCCACGCACACGCACACGCACACGCAACACACACACACACACACACACACACACACACACTCACGTAGTAATATCTTAAATAAATAGTCACAAATAATTTCAAATTAATACCAAAAAACAAACAGATAAAACGCCGGCGATCTTTCGGGAACAAAATAACTGGCAACGCTTTCAATGACGAAATCCTTATGGATGTTGACCGAACGATTGCTCAGGCAGTACTGCGAGAGGGTTGAATATTATGATATTTGAACCTCGGGGTTGCCAGCTCATTTCGACATTCATTTGCGTGACAATATTAATACAAAACAGCAGTGCACGCCTGTGAAGTTATTCCGCATCGATCTAAAGGCCGATTTACATTTCAATAAGTACAGTAGCGAGTTAAGAAATCAGTCAGTTAAGTATTAAGTAATAAGTATTAAGTGGCGTCCAAACCTATGCGAGTTAAGTAGTCATAAGTTGCCGTTCGAAGTATAGGATTAGTCGCGCCTTCGGTTGTTTTTCTCCTTCGAAACGGGAAATCCAGAAAATGGACGTTGAATTATTTAATACCAATGTGCGTGCTATAATAAGAGAAATAGTGTCAATACTTTTACAAGTTCTTGGCTGTATGTCGATCTGATACTTTTTATTTTAGAGATAGCCTCCTTCGGGCCGAAATCACTTATTTTCATGACCACACAAATTTTAATAATTGCCGCATCTCTAGCTAGTTTATTGCGGTAATTATTGCATTTTGTATTAAATAAACACTCATGTTTAAGGTATTCTTCTACAAATTCAAAGGTAGTATTATCAGTCCACTTCATTTTAACACGACAAAATAATAACACGTGGTCGCGCGCGGTCGCAGTGCGCAAACTTATGGACTGTACTAAACTCAGCCGTCTACACGTCAGCCAGTTAAGTTGGCGGGGGTGCGGGAGACGCGAGGGCGGGGGCACTTCGCACTGAACTCGCCGAAAAATAGGATAACGATCTATTCAAATCAACTTAATTAACAACTTATAACTTAACTCGCTTTTGCCGTTCAAATGACAATAACAACTTAACTCGCTACTGTACTTATTGAAATGTAAATCGGCCTTTAGAACAACTAAACAGACATCGCACTATATTTTCTCTTTGTTGCGTTTGACGTAGGTGTACCAAACTAGGATGGTTTTTACTCTACCATAGTTCATTCTAGAAATTATGTATTCATGTATTCTTTTCAAAACCCTTCGATGGCTAGGTTCTTTCTTGAGATGGGCTGGAAAATCAAACACAGATGGAACTGGCACTTTTTTTAGTACCTTATTTCCATGAACACTAACTTCATAATCCTCTGGAGTGAAACGCTTTTTACAAATTACCGTTTTTGTACTGGGAGTAAAGTTTTCTCTTCTTATAGCATGTAACCACAACTTCCTCATGTTAGGATCTGTAGGTATCCTATAAAAATCCAGATATTTTCTCGGATTACCAATTAACAGGTAATTCTCACCTAAAAATGAATGAGATGATTAAAACCAACCTGTGAAACTTCATTTTCACATCTTTTCTGGGTCTATTGCAACAATTCACCGCACTGCAAGATTCAACCATTTTTAAACAAATATCACATAAAACAACAGCTCTTGAAGGCTGTCCGGCATAAAAATGTTTATAATAATTGTCGCAAACTATCACTATTAATCTTTAACGTCACTAAAAATAAACATTCACCAAAAATCCTTAGAACATATGTATATGGAAATACCACAATGGACCACAATGTTTTGCCAATGCTTTGCCCTGACTAGCGCTATCCTCTCGTTTCTCATTCTAGCCGCAATGAATTCACGTTACGCCTGTTCCATCAGTGTTGACAGTTCATTGCATCTAACTGACAATATACCTAACCTACAATTTGGCAACACATGAGACAGAACCCACAAGTATCAAAACTGACAACTGACACGTGGCTGTTTGTGACCTACCGCACTATACAGAGTGTTACAATATTGACATTGTTGTACTAATTCTAATTTATAGGTAACTATTCAGGATCTTAACGATAACGAGCCAAAATTCGTGAAGCCTGTTTACTACGCCGCAGTCACAGCGATGGCCAACATCAATGATATCGTCACAAATGTGACAGCAACGGATCCTGATAAAGGACAGAATGGATCATTGACTTACTATATTAAGGTACGGTTTTTTTATTTCAACCTATTGTCATTTATGTTGTTTCTAGTAGGTGATTAGATCCACTGAGATCTCTCATATGCTGAAAGGGTAACATGCTCAGGGAGTTTTGATTAAACATATGAAATGAGCTGACCTGAGTCAGTGTTCTGTAAACATTACAAGAAGTCGTAAAAATATATCAATCTGAAATTTTCGTATAATTTTCTTTACATATTTTTTTATTTGATGTTTTCAGGCTTCGAACCTATATAAATTTGGGAGTGACCGTAGCGCAGGTTATATAATCCCTTCACCATTCAACATTAGTGACAAAGGGGAAATATGCACAGCTACGTATTTGACTGAAAATAATCAGCATCGATTCGTCGTCGACATCATAGCTAGAGAAAATGCCTTTCCTGAACGAGAGGCGTACGCCCAAGTTCACGTAAGTGTTCGATTGATTCAAAATGTGGTTTTATTCCGAAATGATTTCAATTACATGGTCGTAATAATATTGGATATTTGCACAGGTAAATAGACTTTTTAATTTTGATTCCAAAAATGTTATCTTAGTTCTTCCAAAAGAACAGGTTTTGAAATTATCAGATAGTCATATTCCAACTAACGATTATCACTCTTATTAGAGTTGCAAAAACGATTATACAGTATTCCTTACACAGCATTGTATGCTGTAAGAACATTGGCAAAACGCTCTTAAAACATCTATACAAGCGGAGTGGGCACACCAACATATGTTTCATGTACCACATTTATATTCTTATTTTTCGCTACTATTGACACTTTTTCTCCTCTACAAGATTGCATCGTTAAATTTTGAATTCAAGGTGTCTTCTTTCGACTTCCATCACCAACTTTGTTGTCCATAAGGATACCATATTGGAATTTTATTTACATTTACATACATTTTCCAGTCCCAAATTCAGCCTTAGTTGGCCATGAATTTGTTGTTGGAACGAGTGATAAGGGAATAAAAAGGTACGATGAAAATTTTATTGGTGGTAATAACAATTATCACAAACATGCAGAGGTAAATCATAGCAGATGTCCAAAACGTTGTCGGTAATTTTGTAGATTGCTCGGGTTATTTCCCTTCTTCTCGAACTTCCAAACTCTATACCAATTTGATTTGATTTGATTTGTCATATCTCATAAATCGACGATACCTTTTTATTCCCTTATAATTTTCGTTCCAACAACAAATTCTTGGCCAACTGAACATATGACTGAAAACTCTACTTAAATGTACAAACTTCCAATATATATATATGATAAAACAAACTTTAGAATGGAAGTCGAAAAAACATACCTTGCATTCAAAATTTAACAGTGCCATCTTAAATAAAATCAGGAAAAAATAAAAATTATTTCGTGATAAATCTGGATATGATCAAATGACTATCTGATAATTTCAAGGAATGCCTAGGAAATTCCCTTATTTTAAATTACTAAGGTTTCTCATTGTCAATGTATGACATGTACAGTTTTGGAATCAGAATTAAAGGGTCTATTCACCTGTGTAAAAATCCAATATGAAGTACTTAAGCAAATATAAAGTTCGTGCTGGAGGACAAGAGACGAAACGTCATATTGAAATTCTAATTATGTCATCTTGTAAAAGAGAAAAAATGGCAGTGTTAATGCACAATATATGTTGAAATCCTGTACAAATGAAGCCAGGAAAAAATTATAACGATTTTGTGAAAATTTGGCTTTTTTTCTCTCCGGGAGTACTTTGAACTTCGAAACTTTCTAAGCGGCATTTTGTTAGTTATCTGAATAGGCAACAGTAGATGTCTTATGGGGATTCGGTCTCAAAACTTCCAAAATCCGCCACCAGAGGCGCTGGCGTCGCGCGCCATTGACAGGTTGTTGGACGGAATCTGTAATCATGAGTTGGGGATTCCGCCGCTAGATGGCGCTGTCAAACCAAAACGGAATCTGTGTGTCATTGGACACCTGTCATGCGTCATTGGGCATCTCACGCATAGATAGGCGTTACACGTCATCTGTCATACGTCATTGGACACCTGTCATTGATGGGTTGGGCATCTCGCGCATAGATGGCGCCGATTTGTTTGGCGCTGTACAAACCAAACGGAATCTATGTGTCATTGGACAGCTGCCATTGATGGGTTGGGCATCTCGCGCATAGATGGCGCCGATGTCGCACCTGTCTGGTGTTGGCGTGGATTACGGGGGGCATTCAGAACGTGTATACAGGGGTGCATCGAAAAATAGCGGATCGATGGACCGACGGTATATCGTTAAATCGTATATAGCAAGGCGTGACCTAAATAGCGTGGTGGGCTCCTCTGGTCGGTCGGTCGGTCGGTCAGAATGTCTCATAACCTGTATACGATGTACTGTTATTATTATACAGGATGATACCGTTCAAAATGAAACTTTATGTAGTAGAATGATGGTGGGGGGGTGGGGAGTCGAAGGAACCGACTGTTTTTTTTTTGTTTGACAACAGGCTGAATACGAAATAAACATAGCTTTCTGAAAAATGTATTTTTTAATGATATACAGATACAAGTTTAGATAACAGAGTTTTTAGTTGATGTAACAAATCCTCGCTGGGGCATGGTACTCCAAATAGAGTCCAATGAAATGGTCCGGTCGCAACAACTTTTCTTGTAAATTTATTAAATTTATAGTAAGTTGGGTGACGGAAAAAGTAAATATGGCCATCAATCCATCGAAATGCGAGAGAAATATCTTCAGGTAATTCAGGAAATATGTCTCTTATCCGTCCTCTGTTCAACACATCAGTAAAATCGTTAGAAAATTCTATATATGACATATTATTATAAAAGGTATAGGACCGTCCTGCGTTTGATTGAAAAATAGCATTGATTCGAGCCCTATCGGGTATATCAATTGAAAAATTATCAAGAAATTTAATGGTAGGGAATGATGCTGAGAAATATTTGTTTGGAGACACAATGGTAATCAAGTCACCGTTTGTTGATTGGAAAATATGTTGTAAAGTGTATTGACGTAATTCTGTAGGAACATAATCGACAAGAAGTTCAGGCTGAGATGGGATAATCATTTCGTTTAAGTCTAGTTTCCATATAAACATATCATGTGCAATATATAATCGGTAATTTGAAAACTCTGGAGCAATAGCTAAAAACATAAAATCTGGAATAATATCACACAAATTTTTGAGGATCGGCTGCTTACGAGTTGTAGATCTTATAGTTGGTGTTGTTTTTGGTATTGCTGATGCGGTGGTAGACGTTGGGATTGAATCATATTTGTTTTTTCTTCCATATAGTCCATATAGATATTGTACTGCATTTATATCATCAACATCTAGACCACGAATCTCATGCTGATAGAAGGCAAACATAATAGCATTCGGAGAAGCACTATGTGCTATGCCGAGGGCATGTCCAATTTCATGAACCAACACCATAAGAAAACTAGTTTGATTTTTGGGTATATTAGGATTATTTCCAAAATACCAGCGTTCATTTATATCTAAATGGATTTCTCTACAGGTGCCGCTAGAGTCAGGAAAGTATGCATGTCCTAAAACGCCGCCAGCATCATCTAATGTCAATGGACATTCATCATTACCCATACAGTTTGCGCTAAAATAATGAGTCTTGCTAACCATGGTTATAGTAATATCAGGAGGATATAGAGTGGGATTGGTAACCATTGTAAATGTTAAGTTTGAAACATTTTGCCACATCTGAAAAGCCATTTCTGCATCTTTTTGGGCCGCAGGTGTGTTTCGAGGGAAATACCATTTCAGGTCATGTTTCCGAAATGGAAAACTTGCTCTAAATTCAGCATCACTGTATTGACAACGCGGACGATTCATAAATTCAATTGTTGCATTATTCAACAATCCATCCACTGGTAAATTATACTTTTCTTGCAAGTTAGTTAGCAAAGTAGAGAGATCTGTTGTATTATCGATGATATGTTCATATTGAGTTAGGTATACTATAGCGTCTTTTTCGGAGAAATCGTTGCAAAGCACGTATGTGAAAGTTGAAATAAAAAATAATACGTCTACCCACATCAACATCTTGATAGAGAATGATGTCAAAAATCTCAGATAGCAAATATAAATTCGTTTACCCCCCAATCAAAATCTTGACTGAAAAAAATTAGGCAGCAAATATACAATAATCATACACGAATTTCTATATTTCTAAAATTCTACTCTCATGTGCAACTTGTAATTGGAATTTCCGCCGGACAAACGATACATTCATGTATTACTAAGAAATTATATAAAAAATACTGCAACCGCAATGAATGTTGTTTTCTCGATAAAAATGGTACTGAGAATATGATGCATATAATATGCATATTTACGATACAATTATCTCATGCACGCGTGTGTCATCTCAACTACGTACTTATATTGAGCGAGCGCATGCAGTTTTCTCGATAAAAATGGTACTGAGAATATGATGCATATAATATGCATATTTACGATACAATTATCTCATGCACGCGTGTGTCATCTCTACTACGTACTTATATTGAGCGAGCGCATGCAATAGTCATCATTGTTTCACACTTAACGCACAACGCTGCAAGCTGCAACAACGACCGCAGTACAATTAGTGCTTCGAGAGAGACGAGAGAGCGAAAATTTTAAAAAAAGTAAGTGCTATTTTATTTAATATTTTTCTTTTTTATGTCTCTAAATGCAACTGTTTTTTTTTTCGTGTTATGCTTCAAAATAGTTAGACGACTCAATTTTTTTTATAGATGGATTTATCAAAAATTAATGCTGCGTCTTCGATTGTAGACCGCAAACCTATCAGAAAATTAAAGGACCTACCAGTTGGGACACCATTTGCAATCCAAGCAGCTAAAGTGGTCAAGTCGAAATTTGGGGAAGCCGTGCTACTAGATTTAGGACCGGAAGTGCTATTTCTACCACAGCGGGTGACGGAAACGTACCATCCGGTCATCGACGAACTTTTTCACGGAAAATACTCGATCATCTTCCAAGGGGAAGTGGACGTAGGGAAAAGCCGACCGCTAGCATCATTCAAAATAGTGGAAAATTAACAAAGCAGAGAACAGGAGGAGGACAGGGTGAGCATTTTTATATATTTTTGAGTAATGTGTTTGCTTGAAAAAAAAATGTCGTCTTTTCAAATGTCTTCAAATAAGGTTAAAAAGATCATCAAACAAACAGACGGTGTTCTACTATCAATTTTTAAACGAATTATCGGAATTTGCTGAAAAAGATTCGGGATTTGCGTTAAATAAAATTATTTCCTTAGTTGTTAATATCAGTAAATATCAATTGGGAAACGGTTCATCTTATATTAGACTACCAGAACCGATTATAAAGAAAAATGCTTGTATAAACATTAAAAATATAGATCAAAATTGCTTTTACTGGGCCATTGTAAGCGCTCTTCGGACTCCTAGCAAAAAAAGACATGCAGAACTAACCTCCTCATATCCACACTTTACTGACGTTTTACAAACAGAAAATTTAGATAGTCCTATGCTGCTAACAAAAATTTCAAAATTTGAAAAGATGAATAACATTTCAGTCAATGTTTACGCTTTAGAATTGATCGAAACAGAAAAAAAATCATTTTACATAGTAGTACCAGCAAGATTAACGGAAAGTAAACGGGATACGCATGTTAATTTACTTTTAGCTCAAAATAAATATTATCCGCGTTTAAATGATTATGATGCTCCTCCACCAGCGCCAGCAAATGAAGATAATGATTCAATCGATGAAATTAAATATCACTATTGTTGGATTAAAAATCTTTCGCGTCTTATTAGTAGCCAGTTAAATAAACATCGTGAGAAAAAATTTATTTGCGATAGATGTCTGAACTATTTCCATCAGCAAAATAAATTAGTTGAACATGAAAAACTGTGTTCTAAATTTAATAAATATAAAATTAACCTTCCTAAAGAGAGCTGCGTTGAATTTAAAAACTTTACATACCAACAAAATACTCCTTTTGTTGTTTATGCAGATTTTGAATGTCAATTAGAAAATCATAAAGAAAGTAGCGTCGTAAATTTAACTAAAACCATAAAATATCAAAAACACGTTCCGTATAGTGCTGGTTTCTATGTAAAATGCAGCTATGATGATAGCCTTTCTTATTTCGAGAGCTATCGAGGTGCAGATTGTATGGATTGGTTTGCAAATCGTATGGCTGGTGTTGCGCAATTTGTAAACTCAAAAATAAAAACAAGCGTACCTATGATTGAAAAATTAGACACATGTAAGGCAACATCATGTCATATTTGCGGTAAGAGATTTTCAAAAACAAAAAAAGACATAATCGTTAGAGATCACAACCATTTCAGTGGAGAGTTCAGAGGTTACGCACACCAAGCATGCAATCTGAACTTTAGAAAATTGTTTGTTGTGCCGGTTATATTCCATAATTTAAGTGGGTACGATAGTCACTTTATGATTTCGAATTTATGTAAAAAAGGTCGCTTAAGTCTACTTCCCATCAACAAAGATAAATACATCTCCTTTACGCTGCACTCAGATGAAAATAACATTAAATTGCGGTTTATAGACTCTTTTCGATTTATGGGGGCGTCTCTTGATGAATTAGCTTCAATTTTAGCAGAATCAGAAAAGAAAATTTTACAAAGGGAATTTCAAAATTTAGATGAAGATAAATTCAAATTATTAACACAGAAAGGAGTTTTCTGTTACGATTACATTGATTCGTTGAAAAAATTAAATGAAACGACTTTGCCCCCAATTGAAAAATTTTACAATAAATTAAACGATGAAAGTGTAAGTGACGAGAAGTATGCTCATGCGCAATCTGTTTGGCAACAGTTTAACATTAAAACATTAGGAGAGTATTCTGATATATATTTAAAAACAGATATTCTGCTTCTTGCCGACGTTTTTGAGCAATTGCGTAAAAAATGTTTCTCCACCTATGGTCTGGATCCTGCGTGGTACTATACAATGCCCGGATATACGTGGGACTGTATGCTCAAATACACTGGGTGTAAGTTAGAACTACTAAAGGATCTAGATATGGTGATGTTTTACGAAAATGCTATAAGAGGTGGAATTTCGGTGTGTAGCAACCGATTTTCGGAGGCCAACAATAAATATATGCCCGAATATGATCCTGAAAAGCCGTCCAAGTAGCTTATGTACCTGGATTTGAATAACTTATATGGGAATGCTATGCAGCAACCCTTACCCTACGGAGGGTTCAAATGGGTAGATGATGTAACATCGTTTGATGTGATGTCAATACCCGACGACTCTGACGTAGGGTACGTGCTACAAGTCGATCTATCGTACCCACAAGAACTGCACGATAAACACAAAGATTTTCCGTTTGCGGCAGAACGTAGCGTACCACCCAGCGACGGCGGGGTAAAATTGCCGAAATTAATGGCAACACTTACGGATAAAAAAGAGTACACGGTTCACTATAAAAATTTAAAACAAATGCTAGCTAATGGGTTAAAGTTAACGAAAATCCATAAAATTTTACAATTTAAACAAGCAGCCTGGCTGAAACCCTACATCGAGTTGAATACTCGATGTAGAGCTGCAGCCCGGAATGATTTCGAAAAAAATCTTTTTAAATTAATGAATAATGCAGTATTCGGTAAGACCATGGAAAATATACGTAAGCACCGCGTATGTAAAATCGTTAAATCTTGGGGTGGTCGCTATGGGGCAGCAAACTTGATTTCGAGTTTTCGGTTTCACAGTCGCACAATTTTAGAGGAAAATCTGGTGGTTATCGAATTGAACAAGGCTGAAATAACGTTTAACAAACCTCTGTATGTAGGGCAGGCAATTCTAGACCTATCGAAACTAGTCATGTATGATTTTCATTACACCTATATGCTACCAAAAATGGGTGCAGAAAGGTGTAAGCTCATGTACATGGACACAGACAGTTTTATCTACGAATTGCAATGTGAGGATGCATATGAGGAGATCATTAAAGCTGATTCCAGTAAATTTGATACTTCGGATTATCCTGAAAATAACATATATAAAATACTGCGTAAGAACAAAAAGGTGCCGGGTCTAATGAAAGATGAAAATAACGGTAAAATTATGACACATTTTGTTGGACTTCGAAGCAAAATGTATAGTTACAAGGTGCAGGGTGGGAAGGTGGTTAAAAAATCTAAAGGGGTTAAGTACAATGTTGTTAAAAATAAAATTGCATTTGAGGATTATGTTGAATGTTTGAAAGAATTTAAGGAAAAAACAGCTACACAACGCTGTATCAGGTCGTATGCACACAACGTATATTCTGTTGAACAGTCAAAAATTAGTTTAAGTCCGTATGACGACAAACGTTATTTAATTCCGAACAGTTTTGACACACTTCCGTGGGGGCATTACAGTATCTTATAATAGCGTTTTTTTTTGTTATAGATGAATGCCCCAACATTATCAGAGTTAGCTGTTAGAAAAATTTGCGAATCAATAACATCATCAGCAGTAGAATTCATGGAGCAGTCTCCACTACCATGGAAATTAACTACGGAAATTGTGAAACAATTTCCTTTATATAAATGGCACGCTATGATTAAAGAAGCCAAAAATGATCTTGATTCTTCATATACAGGAATTAACTTTATTAGATGTCACAAAGAAGTAGATCCAAATTTAATTCACACTATATTAGGAAAATCAGATTGGGGTTATGTTTTTGAAGATTATTCTAGTTACTGTCTATGGACAAGTGGATATTGGCTGGACCAATATTACCTACACGTATGTAAAAATTGTTTATCTAAATTTAAAGAAATACATAAAACTTTAAATAAACGTTTATTTGCCTGCTATGACCATTCTCACGAGGTTCACGATGCACATGACATTATTTTGAACGTATACCAAAAAAAGTATAATTGGTGTCACAGCTGCTTTAAAAGCGTAGTGTTTGAACTAAAAGACCAGGAATCTTGCAGAGATGCCTTACATGATAGGTCTAGAAATAACATCCGAATCCGATTTGATGAATCTGATGTAGACAGCGATATTGAGTTTTAAAAAAACATCACAGCAAACAAATTACAAAAAAATATATAAAAAGCGTTCATCCGTCCTCCAGTTTCTCTCTATCTATTGTACTAACATTTATATATATATTTTTTTCAAACATGTATGTAGTACTAACATTTATATATATATATATTTTTTTTTCAAACATGTATGTAATTAGATTTAATAAATGAATATTTATAAAAAATGTTTTATTGATTTCGTTAGATTTTTCTAGTAAGAAGAGTTCACAACAACAACAACAAGATGTCCTGATAGCTTGAGTCGTCAGAGGTGTGCAACATCAGAAGCAATGTTAGTGCGTGGTTGGAGTTCAAAACTTAGCGTGTTCAAAAACAAAAAAAAAACACGCACACACATAATACTAACATTACTTCTGATGTTGTGGCGCGGTTCTTCGGGCTATCAAGACATCTTTTTGGTATTTTTGAACAAAGTGTGCACGTCACGTGCGTCACGTATCACGTCACGTGCGTCACGTATCACGTCACGTGCGTCACGTATCACGTCACGTGCGTCACGTGTCACGTCACGTGCGTCACGTGTCACGTCACATACGTCACGTGTCACGTCACGTGTCACGTTACGTGACGTATATCATAATGAAACGACAGATATGCATTTTTACAAAAACTTTATTAAAATCGTTCAAGATCATTAGCGATCCTATGTCTATAGAAAAATATATGTTGTCCTAACGCTATATGTTGTAAAGTACAGCCTACGAGCTTAAATGTATACAATTTTTGAATAGCATCTGAAAACGTATAATTTTGATCATTAAAACTAGCTCGAACAATCTTAAGCGCATTATAATAATAGCTTGGAAATTCAACAGTTTCTAGCATAGACATATACGGTACTAAAAGTTCATTATTTGCTTCTAAAAGAGCGTTCATGTCCATTTCTGAGAGGTAGAAACTAATGTTGTGCTTGGTTATTTCGAGAATGTTCGTACTATCATAGATTAGTCGTCGAATTCTGCAATAGTCACCGCACTCGATTTCGACAGGATCATACTTGTCAGGAAGGTTCTTCTCCTCCTCGTCCTCCTGCTCCTCCGTCTCCTTCACCGTTACCACATTGAGCTGGGTGATTAATTGTTCCCACTCATAGGAACTGAAAGATAGTTTCAACCGTGATGAGTTCCACACAATTACAGCAGGAGTAAATGATCTCGCTGGGCTTAGACCGCATCCAATTTGGTATGATCCATTTGGAAACTGCGTGTACAGCAGATAATGGTCCTCGTTCTTGGCCGCTTCTTCGTACCTTTCCAGAATAGCATCCAGCTCACGGTCGTAGTTTACAGATGATTCGTGTGAGCTGCTGGTGGTGAGGTCAAACTCGCTGCAACTTGAACCACTACCACTGGTATCCATTTTTTTTTTACTAGCTGCCTGACTGACTGACTGACTGACTGCAACCGACTGAGAACTCACTTTTAGCAGAAACCCCCCACCCCATACGCCTAGACGATCGCATCATTGTCAATCCAACTATTATGTTTTGCATCAAGGCCAAGCCATTTGACGTACATTTTTTTACCTTTACGACGTAAAACTTTTTCAACTAAATAAACATCTGGATTGGCTGTTTTCTGTAATTCTTCGTCATAAAAGGCTCCTTTGATCGGTGCACCTTGCATATCTTCGAGCATGTACGTTGCAGGGTTGGTAATATTAATTTTAGTAACTTTAAATAATTCCGTTGTCCAGCTTGGAACGTATCCCTTGTCGAATAGCATTTTGGTTTTGCTGATGCGTACAATGTCACCAACTTTAAACTTACGCGGGCCCGCGATTTTTAAATGAGTATATTTTCGATTTAAGATACATTTTTCGTTGGATTTATTAATTTGTGATGGTTTACATCCGATGGTTTGATGACGTGTTCCATTGTATTCATTGGTAATGCTTTGTAATATATCAATCCATTTATACGATCCCATTAAGCTAAAGTATTTGTAAAGTTTATTTTTCAACGTCCTTATGGCTCTTTCAGCAATGGCCGCTTTCTTGATGCTATATGTACTATAATAATTAATACGAGTATCATGCTTCTTCATTAAAGTTTGAAATTTACTATTGTAAAATTCTTTACCTTGATCAGATTGTAGATTTTTCGGCGTACGTTCCGTATGTGCGAGGATATCCGAAAACGCACGAGTTATCTCCTCACCCGTCTTTGTCTTTAACGGTCTAGTCCACATAAACTTGGAAAAAGAATCGATTACGACGAGAATTAATTTGAAATTTTTATTTTGATGAGCATAAGGTCGCATTTCAGCCAAGTCCGTCTGCCATAAATCGTCTAAGCCTTTAATGATGGTACGTCGTCTTAGATAATTTTTTCGAGCAGGCTTGTGCAGCTCGTTAACTAGTTGTAGCTTCTCCTTGGCGTACGTCATCATGTTTTAACGCTTTAAATTAATGTTCCATCGGCTTTATACGCTTAGCAAGATCGAATGTTTTCAATGATATATATGATGTGCGTCCTTGCAAAAGTTGTAATTCAGAGGATAAATCAATGATATTTTTCCGTATTGGAGTCAAATCGGTATGAGACTTAATTGTAGCCAACTCCTGTTCTATTCTTGTTGTTATATTTGCAATAGAGTCATCTACATATGTTTTTGTTGCCATATGTTTACCAGAAGTAGGCGGATTTCTCGAAATAAACTCTGTTATTTGATCTGTTTTTGCTGTTATTTTTTTTAAATCAATCACTGAAGTATCTACGTATTTTTTAGTTGCCGCATCTGAATTATCTGTGGGATCTTTTATATTACACAACTTTACGTTCTTGAAGTCAACATTTCCATCAGAAGTATGGGGTAGTGTTAACTTTGGCGGTGTACGCATATACGGAAGTGTCTTTTGTTTATCAAAGCGACGTCCGAATTTATCAAGACTCATCGTGTAAATGAAAGACCAAGGAACTAGATTACTGTATTATATTAGCTTCTTTTAGCTCGTTGAGGATGGCTACTATTTCATTATCATGCGACGTATTGCCAGCTTCCTGAGATGCCATAAGGAGTTTAAGTCGATCGATTAATTCATTGGGATCATCCCAGTACACGTATTCGATTGGTTCCTCGTTGTATGTCAAGTAATCACCGATACCTTTTCCTGTTGGCGGTTTTGATGTTGATGATGTTGTTGTTGTTGTTGTTGTTGAGGGAGTGGATCTTGTTAATGATCGACTAAGTGGACTACGTATTTTTGTAGATGTTGATCGTGTGACAATTGTACCTTTATTTTTCTGCACATCTTTAAAGAGAGGCTTAATAATATGATTATATTTAAATCCTGTCGAACCTTTTAGGCGTCCAAGCGAATCTAAATGAACACCGGTACTTTGCAATAGATTTTTATAGGGTTGTAAATCTGCATCTGCATAGTTTGGGTCATTATAGAATAAAAGTTGATACAGCCCAGGTGTGCCACGAAACCATGTACCTGCTAAGTTTGTCCCCTCAGGTAATATCTGTATTTGGCCAGTCGCTCTATCAAATTTAATTCGGCGTTTACCTAACATCCAACCAATGTTGTCGGTATATATAGGTCCATAATTTTTATCAATTTTATCGTTTTGTGTCCAAAAATCTTGTGAATAATTATGGCTTATTGGGGGATATTGATCTAAGTATTCTTCTATTGCTTCTTGTGAAAAATCAGCAGGACGCATTTCTTCAGGTAGTGGTGGTGTTTCAGGTCTCGGCGGTATATTACCTTGTTCATCAGTTGAAGCCACGTCTTCTAAATTGAGATAGTTTGGGTTCTGTGTGAATACATCATCATCATCATTATCATCATCATCATCCTGTTTCAATTTTTCCTCTTTTTTAATAATAAATGAAGGATGCTGCTGAGTCTTAGCTATTTGCTTAAGAGGTTCAGATATTGGTTTGAAAAGTTTTCTAATAGATTCATCTTCTGCAGTTCGACCTAACTTTAAAGTAAGATACTTTTTACGTATAGCTCGAGCAAGTTCTGCGATCTTTCTTTTATGACTAGCAACGGCAACTTGGTCCTTTGACATCATGTTACTGAATGATGGCGTACATGATAAGCCTACAATTTTATGTACTTATCAAATCCTACTCTGTATCGACCATAATTAAGAGGAAAGTCTTTAACAATAACTAACGTACCGTACTTTTCTGCCCAACATTCCGAACACATCTTTTTGAATTCATCAAAAGTAACATCTGGAGATACATGCTCATCAAATATATGTTTTAGATTAATTTCATCCTGCTTAAATAGTACTATAATGTTACAGTTGTCTCGTATGAGCTGTTTTGGAATTTTAGAGTATGTTTGGCAGAGATATGCAGCATCGATATCTTCAAATATAAATATAGAGCTATTTTTAGCCTTACTTGGACTTATAATTTCCTCGTTATCCTTAAATGGGAAATAGCCAACACCCTTAGCAGCGGAAATCACTTCTTGAAGCAGTTGATACTTTGGTTGATACAACGATTTTGAATAAACGTAAACATTTTTAAACTTAGCACCGTTTGGATGGAAAAGCAGCGCCAGCATTACGTTCGTTTTTCCACATCCGCTTGGTCCGCAGATGATAGCGCGAAACGAATTCGGTAACAATTTACCATGTTTACTATGTTGAGTTTTTGCTGTAAAATCCAAGTTATCAATGGGTAATGACTGCTCTTGTTGAACAACCTTCATCGTGTGGCGTTCGAATAGGGAATGTGTAAAAGTATATATGTAGATATTGCTAACGCATCATCAACAGTTCTCATGTTAACGTACAAGGGTGAAGGTGTTGTAAACTCTCTGATAAATAATCTTCCGATAGAACTCCACGTACCTTCGTATCAGTTCCTGGGACGTAAGTGTGCGACAGATTAGGATATTTTTTTTTTCATTCTCACACATGTATATGTATATTTTCAGCGGGGACTAAATTAAAGAAGAGGTTAGCACGAGGAGATCCTGGAAAGAACCCATTGGATCGTGCTGCAAGAGACCACGATATTGCATACGCCTTATACAAAAATTTGAAAGACAGACACAAAGCTGATTGGATTCTTGAGAGCCGAGCCTGGGAACGTGTAAAAGCACCTGACGCTTCACTAGGAGAAAAGACTGCAGCTTGGCTAACAACCACCGCAATGAAAGTTAAGCGAAAATTGGGTATGGGGCAGAAGAAATCATCTTTTCGACGAGGTGTTCTCACGAAAATCACAAAGTCCTTGAAGAAAAATGCTCCCACCACCACGACATTAAAAAAGTCTGCATTGGTTGCTCTTAAAGCGGCAAGATTAGCGGTGAAGAGTGCAGGTGGAAAACATAAAGTTCGACTACCGAGAATAATTCCGATCGAAGGCAAATCTGGGGGATTCCTACCCTTGATCCCCCTTTTCGCCGGATTAAGTGCCTTGGGGGCGCTCGCAGGGGGAGCTGCAGGTGTGGCCAAAACGGTCGTTGATGCCAAGAATGCACAAAAGAAATTGGAGGAAGACCATCGCCATAACAAAGCTATGGAGTCTTTGGGCAAAGGATTGTATTTGAGAAAAAATGCTAAAGGTGGTTATGGGTTGTACCTCAAAAAAAAAAGTCAAAAAAACTAAACATCAAGCTACCCAAGAAAGCGCTTTATGATTATGAAATAAAGCAATATGCGAAGCTCTTGAACATACCTCATTTCCGAGGTGTCTTCATGCGTGACACTTTACCACGAGACGGTCCACGTAAAAGAGAATGCGCCGTCGTGAACTTAGATATTTCACAAAACAACGGAACTCATTGGGTAGCTTATAAAAAGATAAACAACAACGTTGAGTATTTCGATTCATTTGGTAACCTGAAGCCTCCACAGGAACTTGTTCGATATCTGAAAAACGCTAAAATTTTCTACAACAACGATCCTTACCAAACTTATAATCAAGTTAATTGCGGACAATTGTGTTTGAAATTTCTAAACAATAACAACAACAACGATGGATAATAAAACATTATCGGAATTTACATTAGAAGAGTTTGAGAAGAATATTCCGCCGCTGGAATATTTAATAAGCAATGTGAGACCTGCAGAATTGTTGAGTATATGGCACAAACTGCCTGCAGAATACACATCCAATTTTGATCTTCAAATACGACTTCCATGCTATGTTCACTACAACAGACCTGATTGGGCAACACATTGGGATGGACCGGCTACTGCTCAAGCAAATTGTTATTTCTGTAAATTATCCATTCGAAAATAAACAAAAAAAAAAAACTTGAATAAATGCTTAGTACACAGCTATATTTTTTCATTCATCATGTCGCAGTTGTTGAGAGTCAATAGCACTACTCATATATTTTCATTTCGTCCTTCAACACCGATAGTGTTGGATCCGAAAAAAGATTATGAATTGGCGCTTAGGTCTTTTACTTCATACAATTCCATACCGAGTATTGAAAAAGGAGATAAATTTTATTATATCGACCGGATAGGTGGTGGTGGTCAATTAAAAGTCATCGAGTTTCCGACAGGTTGTTATGAAATTACCGACATAGAAACATTTATACGAACGCAAATGAATCTTGAAAATGAAGTTGCTCCTCCGGATGATTATTTTTCTCTAAAACCTAACAATAATACACTGCAATGTGAAATCTTTAGCAAGTATTATAAAATAGTTTTTACAGAACCGAATAATCTTGGACATCTATTGGGATTCTCGAAAAAAGTTCTTAATCCTGGTCAAAAGCATTCTTCTGATTTACCTGTAAACATAATAAAAGTATCAACCATACACTTTGATGCTAACATTACGTCGGGAGCCTTTGACGGAGACACGCCTGCACACACGATCTACGAATTTGCTGTGACAGCCGATCCTGGATACGCTATAGTCGAAACACCTGTAAATTTACTATATCTACCTGTTATACCGAAACAAGAAATAACCAACATCACAGTGTTGGCTTTAGATCAAGACGGTCGTCCTGTAAACTTTCAAGGTGAAACTAGTACTCTTGTGTTGGAGTTGAGAGCGAAGCGCAGATGGGATTAGTGATTATAAGACATAGTGGTGCTTCCAAGGCAACTTCAGTATTACCCCAAGCACCTAAGCGACGACATCTACTACTAACTACATCAAATATCCTGTTTCTACGCTCACTTGGATATCATGTCAACAACAACAAGAATCATGTACAAAAAGAGAAAAACTGAGGAGGCAGCAGCAGCAGCATCACATACTTCTCCGATGTTTGATCTATATCGATCTCCAGCATTCGATGAATCTATTCGCAAGGCTGAGTATAGATCTTATACGCCGTTCATCAAGTCATTTAATTGTAATGATGTTGTGGAATTTAGCATCAATCAAGTAGATTCGTTCTTTGCAATGAACGCTTCCCTTCTATCTATCAAAGGAAAAGTTGAAATAACTGGAGGAGGAGCAGGAGATGTATCTTTAGCTCCAAACTTTGGTGCCTTCCTATTTGACTCTTGCACTTACAGTGAATCCGCTAGAGAAGTTGAAACAGTACGTGATCCTGGTATTGTAAGTACTGTCCGAGCTTACGTATGTTACAGTGAGGAAGACTCAAATCATATGGCTATAGCTGGATGGAACTATCCTTCAACACCTATAATGGCGTCAACACATAACAAGTCTTTTAGCTTGCTAATGCCGCTTAAACATATTTTCAACATTTTCAATGATTATCCTATGATTACGTGTGGCAGACAAACTCTCAGATTTGTGAGAGCTAGAAACGATAACGATTGTATCATTATCAAGGAAAAAACTGGAATGACGACGACAGCGAAAATAACTATTGAAAGCATGGAACTGAAAATCAAACATATTTACCCGAGTGATGATGTGAAAGAACAACTTTTGAAAGCTATTCAAACTGATAAGCCGATACTTATACCGTTTAGAAAATGGGATCTGAATGAACTGCCTGCAATTACCGCAGATGCGAGAAGAGAAATATGGTCAGTTAAAACTAGCACCGCAATCGAAAGACCACGTTTCATTATAGTATGTTTCCAAACCGGTAAACGTGACGTCGCAACCTCAGACCCTACCCTGTTTGATCACGTGAATGCTGCTAGTATTCGAGTATCTTTAAATGGTGAATACTATCCCAACGAACGTATGCAATTGGACTTTGCAAACAATCACTTTACTGAAGCTCATTTCAACTATAGCGACTTTCAAACCAGCTATACAACTTCTTCTTCTCCTCTGAAGAGATGTCTTTTAGATTATACCGCTTTTAAAAATCGCGCTTTGTTTGTTATTGACTGTTCCAAACAAGAGGAAACCATGAAATCATCAACTGTTGATGTTAGATTGGATATCGAAGCCGATACTGGCTTTCCAACCAACACCAAGGCCTACTGCATCATTATACATGACTGCTTAATCGAGTACTTCCCCCTCACCGAAGTTATTAAAACCATCTCGTAAGCAACGAAGGACTCTCAGTTCCGCATCAGACATCATGAGGATCGCGTTTGTTGACATTCAAGGCTTTACAGTTGACGGATTATTCGTACCTAAAGAACTATGTATCGAAATTGGTTTCAAGAAAAGTCATTACATCTTTACACCTCCGCAACCTTTTTCTACATTAAATACTAAAGACAAGAAAACTGTCGCTTACTTGGAGAAGAATTTCCATGGGCTTAAATATTCTTCCGGCGACGTTAAATATTCCAAGTTAAATGAAATAATTAAAAATAAGGTGATATATGCGGCTGACTATGTCTACGTTCGTGGAGAACAGAAAGCAAACTTTTTACTCAAGAAATGTCACATTTTTGGTGTTTTTCCCAACATTATTGATGTTTGCAAGTATGATGGTACACCGTGTGCTACTGGAAACTTTGTTGCTGATTCCAATCCATGCCACACCAACGGACAATTTTCCTGTACCCAGAGAAATGTTGAACGTCTACGCCACTGGTTTTCAAATATCATATTACCTATGTAGTTTTTTCTATTTTCAATAAAATATTAAACGTATTATTGTAGTTTTATTGAAAATACCTCTGGTTTGCGAAATAATTGTCAGAATGTCTATACTATTTTCATTTTGAACGGTATCATCCTGTATAATAATAACAGTACATCGTATACAGGTTATGAGACATTCTGACCGACCGACCGACCGACCAGAGGAGCCCACCACGCTATTTAGGTCACGCCTTGCTATATACGATTTAACGATATACCGTCGGTCCATCGATCCGCTATTTTTCGATGCACCCCTGTATACACGTTCTGAATGCCCCCCGTAATCCACGCCAACACCAGACAGGTGCGACATCGGCGCCATCTATGCGCGAGATGCCCAACCCATCAATGGCAGCTGTCCAATGACACATAGATTCCGTTTGGTTTGTACAGCGCCAAACAAATCGGCGCCATCTATGCGCGAGATGCCCAACCCATCAATGACAGGTGTCCAATGACGTATGACAGATGACGTGTAACGCCATCTATGCGTGAGATGCCCAATGACGCATGACAGGTGTCCAATGACACACAGATTCCGTTTTGGTTTGACAGCGCCATCTAGCGGCGGAATCCCCAACTCATGATTACAGATTCCGTCCAACAACCTGTCAATGGCGCGCGACGCCAGCGCCTCTGGTGGCGGATTTTGGAAGTTTTGAGACCGAATCCCCATAAGACATCTACTGGCAACCTTGCCCTCATTTGAGCAAATTTGTATCTCTTGCAGTTTCTGAGCACCCAACAGTCAGAGTCGAATTTGAAACACCCGGTATATAAACATACGCAACACGAATTTGCTTCGAAAATCTAGATCCGTTTGTAACCTTTGGCAAACAATTTTCTTTTATTTGGATCTCTGATCATATGGATATTGAGGCCAATGAACAAGCGCAGCTCGTCTAGCTGCCCTCTCACCAAGTATACACCACTTCTTAGAAGAAAAACGCCGAGACACGTCAAAAGATTTGTCAACTTTTTAACCAAAAAGTACTTCACCTCCTTTCACCCTTGTCCCCCCAGGGTCATTTCATAAAGATTTTAAATGACAAGTAATAGCTTTCAAAGCCTTTATTTTGACGTTTGATTTTTTTATATCAGTCGATTCGATTTCGAGAAAATTAGAATATTTATCTTCATTTGTTCAGTTAGAAAACAAAACATACGAAAATATCACTTTTTATTTCAATAAGTGTTCAAAATGTTGCCCGTTAGGCTTTGCCAAGTCTACAATTCGTTTATAATTCAAAACGGAAACTACCAATTCGTAAGATTAGACTTGGCAACAACCAAATAACAACCCGAATTTTTTTCCGCATTCTTTTTATCAACACAGGTATCATGGGCGAACTGTATTTATTTATTGTTATACCTATTTAGTTATTTGTTGCTAAGAAAAAAAAAATTAATTTGCTGTCAGTGACCTTTGTGACAATCTTGGGATAGTGAAAATTAATTTATTGATTCAGATTTTACTTTCAAAATGGTTTACACACTAGCCGAAAGAGTGGAAATGATTCTAATTTGTGGTGCCCAAAATCTATGTGCTCGGCAAATTGCCGTCGCGTTTCCGGGGAAGATAACGTCGCATGGGTATGTTGTGGACCTTGTTGCTAAATTTACTCAAACTGAATCTGTTACAAATAAAAAATGTGATCATCGGAGAGTTTTGAATGAAGCCGCTAAGTTGAAGTTTTGGGTCAGTTTGGAATAAATCCTAATACTTCATTACGCAAAGTTGTTGCTGCGACTGGTATTTTATTAGGCTCTGCACACACATTTACTAAACTCCATAAATTTCATCCATTCAAAATGAAAATATTGCAAGAGCTAACCGTAGATGATTTCGATAGGCGAGTTGAGTTTTGTGAACAAATCACTGCAGCGATTAATGATAATACCATTCATGTAAAGAATATCTGCTTCAGTGATGAATGCACATTTTATCTCAATGGGTTTGTTAATAAGCATAACTGCAGGTATTGGAGCAATGAAAATCTTCATACTTTTGTAGAAGGGCATACCCAGCACCCCCAAAAAGTTAATGTATGGGCAGACATTTTAGGAAACAAAGTGATTGCGTGTATCGGCGTTTTTTCTTTTAATCCGTGGTTTTCGATAAATCCGTGGTGGGAAGTTTTAAAATTAACACCCTGTATGTATGTAGATGTCC
Organism: Acanthoscelides obtectus; assembly: GCA_963669975.1. Classification (NCBI taxonomy): domain Eukaryota; kingdom Metazoa; phylum Arthropoda; class Insecta; order Coleoptera; family Chrysomelidae; genus Acanthoscelides; species Acanthoscelides obtectus. The sequence continues at coordinate 62,578,799 of CAVLJG010000001.1, forward strand.
AAGAAGTTAAATCAGCTAACAAGAAGACATATATTACATCTCTATCCAACAAATGGCAACGGGGGTAGGATGCCAGCAACAAGAGTCTCAAGACTTCCAAATCACATGTCAGCAGTTATTTCATGCCATCTAGACCAAAACGACATTAAACTGTTAAACAGCATTGTCTACGTCTAGGCCATACATACGTAAGACATTCAGATTGATTGCTCTGAGAAGATCCACTGCTTTGCCAAGCTTGTAACATTCCCCTTAAATACATAGTCTCTAATTGTCTTTTGTCTACTCGTAAGTGGTCTGAGACTAATTTTCAGTATTTTTAGAAAGTTGTTAGTCTTGACTACAGACTCAAAAGAGGAGTGTATCAAATTTTTCTTATTTAAAAGATTCAGAGTTTCACTAGAAAATCTGAAGTGATTTGTTATTCAGATTTATATTCATGCAGCTAATGTCCTTTGACGCTATTGCCAAATCACGAATTCCTTCGTAAAATTGGTTAGGCACGCAGCTTTTTGAATGAGAAAAATTATTAAAATGCGATGCGACTTCATTTATAAGGGCAATGAAATTGAGATGGCTTTCCCGAAATTCCTGACTATATTTCTGCATTGAACTACTTGATCTTTTTTTCACTACATGAGAAATAAGCATTATTCAGCTATAAGAAAAAGTTACATTTCTTCCCCTAGATAAATAATGAATGTGCATATTTATGTGGAGTTTCTTTGACTTATTGGGCACATAGATATCACTGCTAGTAAATCCTTTGCCCATTTTTTAATATTACTGATAAATAATTATTGCTTGCTATAAGTAAATACAGAGTCTATTTTATAACCTGAATTATTATTGTTGATTATATTTATTCATTCCATTATTTTGACTGCCTGAAAGTCCCATGCGACTTGATAAATTCAAATATTCGAAAATGAGTGGGAAACGAATGAGGCAACAATGTGCATAGTTCAAAATATTTAATCAACAAACTACTAGATCTGCTGCTATTTAATAGTATTCAAGCGCTGCACTGCAGAATTGCGCTGGACGTTAGTTGAACCCCTCATTGGTTCAGACACATACCAAGTTTCGATTTTATTAGCCTTTTTAATAGAGTTAACATATCCTTTTTTCGTATACATATGTGTAACCAACTTTTTTCTGTCGCAGTTTAGTTTTAGCTACTACTGCAACAGATTACTCCACGTTATATAAACAACAATAAAAAATTATTAATATTATAATCAGTCTGTTTCGAAAGCTGTTTCAGGGAGATTGACTCTATATCTAACACGCAATTGCTGTGGTTATTTTTTTAACCATAGTTCATATGACCTGCGGCTTGGAATAAACCGAACATAATATAATTGATGACAGAAATACGTGGAAAGTACTTGGCTGGTGTTGATCTTTATGAGGTTATATTTTATTGCAGGTGTGGGTGTTTGAACCTGAACAACTAATCCGAGTGATTTTATCGCGGCCGAAGGAAGAAGTCGCAAAAGAACGAGATGAAATCATTTCAGAATTGAGCAACGCGACTAACAGTTTGGTCATCATTGACAAAATCCGATTCCATATAGATGATAATGGAGTGAAAAAGGAAGACTGGTAAGAAAAAATGCTTAAAGTTTTTTTTCACTATGTCTTCATTTAATTTGGAGATAAATAATATGTTGCTGGGTTGAAATCGCAATACCTATATTTAAAATACAGCCGACTAATAACTATTCAAGTAGTATTCTATGGGATTCTCTGATACAGATGATACAGAGCATTTACCAGTGCTTTTTGCAAATCCCTATAGCCAAATACCTAATCGCATTATTCCGATATTCTAATCATATTAGATGAAAATTCCCCTGGTTTGTGAAATAATTGTAAAGTTTGGTTTTATTGACGCAAGTTGTTCAAGGGAGTATTTAAATCATGGGTGCATAAAATGTTTACAACAATTTTTGTGGGAAAACTTTTTGTTCAACAACAAAGAACGAAAAAACGTGATTTTTGAGATTCAATCAAAAGTGTTGCCAGGAACGAAAAAACTCTTCAAATAAGATTTTTAGGTATTTATGAAACCTACAAAATGAGGCCACATATAAAAAGATCCAAGTGATAGAAAAAATTTGTGGCCGAAAACCTAGTCCAAATGCAGGCTTTGGCACTTGTTGGTAATGAGACGTAAGTGTCACGCAGTTACTCGAAATTCCTCACGTCGGTAAGCTTTGTACTTCTTAATAATCACAACAAAATTAGAGTCGATTAGTCAAGTATTTTTTTTATTTCTAATTGTTTATCTCAAAACATCTGTTTTCCGGCCATCACTACTAGTCTATTGAGGAGTATATAAGCCTCGTTCAAAGTGCATTTTATAGCAAAATACACGAGTTTACCTCGCCGATAAGAATATCAAACCATTTCGAAAGATGAATGTTATTTTTATGTGAAAACGAAGGGTTATATTTACTTCTTATGAACATATTCAAACATTTCGGATTTGTGATTAATTGAACAGACGCGCTACGACATTCGGAAAACATACATCATACATAAATTGTAAAACAAAGCGGATGTCTATCACCCTTTATTACGAAGAAACAAAAATTTCATGATTTCTTCATACTCTTGTGTATACATATTTATAGCTGAACTTTTTACATGATCACAGATGAGCCTTAAAGTTATTATAAAAAAATAATTTTAAACTGAAATTCACTGAACTGCTTATGAAGTTAGCACGCAATCTGAAAACACGATTATCTTTCAAACTGTCTTAGCCTAGTTAGTTTGTAGCATGTGCTGTATGACTTAGTCAAAGTAGATGTCACGTAATCCAGTTTCTTTTCGAAGAATTATAATTCCCTAGACCTTTTTTCTAAAAGTTTTAATATAGTATACGTTTATTTCGAAATCCCGTACAACCACGACTGCGAGTCTAAAGGGTTGGAAAATAAACTCGACAAAGAGAAAAAATAGTTGACTCATATCAGCCAATCGTAGCGAAGTGACCATCTGAAAAATTAGGCAATCTGTTCGGTATTACTCCTTAATACATTATGTAATTTCAGCATTTTATCTTGTATTGTTTTCAAGATTACTCTAATTATTTATAACAGATTCAATGTGTCGTCAACGTTCGCATGACATTTGTCATTGTCAAGTATAGTGGGATAAAGAACCAGTAGACCAAGAAGCGTAGTAGTGTAGTGGCAAGGAAAAAGGGGTGCTGAACAGCAGGCCGCAGGTTCGAATCCACAAAGCTTCCGTTGCCTATTTTAATTCGTTATAATAGATGTTTTTTATGTTGTCAACGAATTTATCGAGCAGAATTCTGAACAGCAACACTGTCTGTTTGTCTGTCCAATGAAACCGCATGTATTTAAAATTATTCTTTAATGTACACGATGGATGAGGTACATTAAGGCCGGCACGGGTATTACGTATCTTGAAAAGTGACATTTTGTCGTTTTTGTTGTGACATAACGTAAGTTTTTCTACAAGATATTAACTTAGCACTAGCTGCTGTACACTTGTTATGAACTCGTTTTGTAGTAGTACGTGTTGCCTAAAAGACATGATGCTTCAACTATCAATCTTTGACTCTGATCTGATGTAACCCCCTTTTCACATGATCCCGCGCACGCTGTGCGGCGGGCGCCGAACGGCGCGCGCCTGAGAAGCGTGATATTTTCACACGAGGTAGGTTTCCTCCGGCGGGCGCCGCGCAGCGCTCCCGGATTTTGACTGTTCAGTTGAGGCTAGCTATTTGAAATGGACGCCGCGCGGAAGAAGAAACTACTAGCCATGTTCTTGATATGGAGACGGTGAATAAGAAGAAATGCCATAAATTCGGTTTGGAAAATGATTTTTATTTATTCCAAAGTACAGAATGTGTGAAAATATTCGAAAATGCAGAAATGATTCACTTTGGCTCAATATCGCCACCTTTTGCCTTGACTATAGCAATGAGACGGTCCAAAAACGAATCACAAGCTGGCCGAATGTGACTTGACAAAATTTTGGCCCACTAACGGACAACGGTTTTATTCAGTGTCTCGAGGGTGGTATATTTCCTAGCTCAGACCTTGCTCTCCAAAATGGCCCAGATAGAATAATTCATTGGATTTGACTCGGGGATTTCGAAAGCCAGTGTGCGGTCAAAATGAAATTCGGAACGTTGTTTTTCAGCCATTCTTGGTTCATTCATGCTGTGTGAGACGGCGCCTAGTCTTGTTGAAATTTCCATGGCCTGCGGCCGAAATGTTTCTCTGACCACGGCATCAAAGCAACCTCCAGAACACTTTACCGATAGTATCTCGCATTTACTTTGACGCCAGTCTCAATGAAAACGATTGGAGAGTGCCCATCCGCGGTTACAGAGGACCAAACCATTATTTGTGGCGCGTGCTGCTTCCGGGTGACCCACCGGTGGCTCAAATTCTCGTAAGGACGTTCGTTCAAATGAACCCTATCGTTTTGAGAGTTTACAAATTGCTCAATTAGAAAAAAATATTATAAGTATAGAGGGTGTTGATAAAGTATGTAAAAAAACATTGACCATAAAATCCTTGGTCCATTTGAAGACGACATTTCCATATGAACATTATAAAGTTCATCAGATGATTTGATTGACATACGAAAGTACGCAAATAATCTTTTCTCACTGTTCCGCAATGAGTTGAACAAAACTTTTAAGGAACCAGAAGTATATAGATTTTGCAGCAATGGGTGAATCCAAAACCACCTATTTCTTCTTATTCGCCGTCTCCTTATCAAGTACAGGGCTAGTACTTTCTTCTTCCGCGCTGTGTCCATTTCAAATAGCTAGCTTCAACTGAACAGTCAAAATACGGGAGCGTCGCGCGGCGAGCGCCGGACGAAACCTACCTCGTGTGAAAATATCACGCTTCTCAGGCGCGCGCCGTGCGCCGGATCATGTGAAAAGGGCGTTGCTTCTGCTTCAGAGGTGGCATTATTGGAGTCTAAGCTTAAGTTTTCCCATAAAAATTGGTGTACTGTTAGATAACTATAGCAACGGTATAGTTCATTGAACTGAAATTGCTCCTGGTATAAGAACAGGATTAGGTGGTTTTGAGGCTGAATTTTTTATATTACCATCTTTCTGAGAAGAGTTGGAGATTATTGGGGAAGGTTCTAAACTAACGGCTGCTGATCCAGGGTCCTTTCTCGAAGATCAACGGTTCGAAGTAGATCAGTGGCATAACTGACAATTTTTTGTCACTGGTGACCCAGTTCTCTATATTAAAAAGCTATGCCAAACGAAAATAGAAGCACAAAAAGTGCCGAAAAAGAAGATGAAAAGGGATTTCAAGAGGAAAATGTGATAGAAATGAAGATTGTACAATTCACATACAAGATTTGTTGATAAAAGAGCTGCAAAAGAAGAAGAATGTATATCTGCAAGTGAAATTAAACGAATTACAAATAGAAAAAATGGAACTAAATCACTTGCAAATGCTGTGAAATACAGCAATGAAAAGGAAGTAAATCTAGATAAAGACACTGACGTTACTGAAGTTCCCACTCTATCAAACGCGAATAAAACAGAAACACATGCAGAACACCGAGAAATAGTCAAAGATACAAACATTAATAGAAATTTGGTTACTTCTACAGTACAACCAGAAAAGACAGTTATAATAAAACCAAACGATAAAAGTCAAAACTGTTTACACACAAAGAAGGTACTCAGCGAATATATAAATCATGCAAAAATGAATATCTTCATAAAAAAAATTAGCGATCAGAGAGATGGGGCGGTGAAAATTGAATGAGTAATGTTGACGACATTACAAAATTGAAGTTAGAAGTAGAAAAACATGTATGACACAGTTTTAAAGTGAGTGTTAGGTATAGGAAGTTACCAATGCCTAAAGTTGTAAGCTTCAGTGAGGAATTCGATAAAGAAGAGCTGATTAGAGACTTGAAAGAAAGAAACAATCTAATAAGCAGTGGTTCGATGATAAATGTAGTGGCAATTAAAAAGATAAAATACAGAAATCAGGCAATTCTGGAATTAGATGAGCAAACATTTAAAATAATTATGAAAGAAGGTTTACTGTTTCTATCAACGGATATGTGTACAGTGATCGAGCATTATGATCCCCTGAGGTGCTTTAACTGCTCTCAGGATTCCACCATACAGCTAAAAACTGTACAAAGAAGAGTGTTTGCATAAAATGTGGTGATAGTGGCCATCAGTCTCAAACCTGTAAAACACCGAAAAATGAGGTGAATTGTCCGAACTGCAAGGAATCAAATTTGAGGTATAATACAAATTTTGACATAAACCACTCACCGTTCAACAAACTATGTAGAATAATGCAAATGGAATATGAAAAATCAAAAAACGAAGCTTACTATGGAGACAGATCATAGCAATTACAAACAAAACAAGCTGTAAGCTATCTAAACCACTTACACATTCAACGATTTCTGTCACATAAAGATGAGGTTTCAAATTTCTTGGTGATAGAGAAGCCATTAATACTTTGTTTAACAGAAATACATGTAACAGAAGATATTGAGGAGGGGGAGATCGATATTCACGGCTATCAAGTTGTAAGAGTAAACACTGTTTTGAAGCATACAGGTGGTATATTGATATATACACTATGTAGCATTGAAGTCAAAGTACAGAACATTGAAGTTATTGAATATCAGTGGTGGTACATCATTCCGGAAATAAGGATACAAAAAAATTACAATCTGTATATTTATTACCGATCTCCAAGTGGAAGCGTCAATCGATTTATTGAATTTTTTAAAAGTATGTGAAAAAAATTATTACAGGAATTGCACAAATGTACATTTAGGAGACTTCAATATAAATTTTGACAGTAAAGATTGCTGTGTTACAAAATTTAATCAAGTACTAAACTTCCATGGATTATGGCAGAAAATAAATGACTATACAAGGATTACAAACTTTTCGAAAACAAAAATAGATTTGCTCATAACTCATGAACAAAATCTAATTGCTGAAGTTAAGCATACCCCAAAGATAAGTGATCACCCATGGATATATTTCGAAGTGGGAAATATGTTCAATGAAAATAAAATGAAAGAAATTACAGTCATTGAATTCATAAAATTACGAGAAACACTTTTACAACACAATATACCTGAAATTATCGATAATGCCGACAAATACTTCGAACAAATTATGGTTAATATGGATAATAATATATGAAAGAGTGAACCCAACACCCTGGTTTTCACATATATTCATGGAGTCTAAATTAAAATGCGATAACGACTAGAAAAAAATTTCAGTAACCCAAAGTGAAAATGATTGGAAACAATATATAAAATCAAGAAGTGAGTGTGTGTAGCAGTTCTCAGGAGGGAAAAGAAAAAATACTATGATAAGAAGATCGATAGCAATAAAAATAATCCTAAAATGATGTGGAAAAATTAAAGAATATTGTTTCTCCTAATAGAAAGGCTGAATTATCTAAAATACGTTTCGAAGATGGGGTAGTGACAGACAAATTAATTATAGCAGAAAGAATGAACACTTATTTTATAGAAAGTGTAAATCAAATAGTGAAAACGATTGATGACTGTGATCCAAACTTATGTCCATTAAAAGTATGTCAGAATTCATCATATCTCAAAATTGAAATCTAATAAAAATCCAAGTGAAAATCTCTCAAAAAATATTCTAAATGATCGTTTCAATATAATTGGAGAGAAATTATTATTAATGGTGATCATTTTTTAGTACATGGTGAATTCCCATCAAAATTAAAGTGTTCCACCATTACTCCTGTGCCAAAAGTTCAAAATTCTCAGCTGTATACATATATGCGACCGATTAATGTCTTGCCCGGTGTTGAGAAGCTGTTCGAAGGGATAATATACGAACAAATCGCAGAATTCATTGAAGAAACCAAAATTTTGATAAAAAATCAACATGGATTTAGAAAAAAATGTTCCACAGAAACGGCAATCCAAATGGTGGTGGAAGACTGGAGAAGAAGTATAGATGAGAAAGAATATATTGTAACAATACACTTAGTTCAAAAGGGCATTTGAGATAGGGAAAAATTCTTAATGAAATTGCGTCACTATGGCTTTAAAGGATCAGTATTACACATTTTACAAAATTATTTAGTAAATTGAAGTAAAAAAACTAAAGTTGGAAATATTATGTCAAGTGTTCAAAATATATCAGTGGGGGTGCCACAAGGGAGTAAATTAGGGCCGTTACTATTTATTATTTATATAAATGATATCTCTGACATTTTAGAACACTGTAAAATTCAAATATTTGCGGACGATACTCAGATATATATATATATATATATATATATATATATATATATATATATATACATCCCGCTATCTTTCGGGCGTCCTTTCAAGAAACAATATCTGAGCGTCCACTATAAATTCTGAAGGTATGTGCATTTTATAGGCTGAATATTTTTCAAAATATGACAGCAGTTGGTGTTGAGAAGCAATAGAGTTTTGTTCAGAAACATAGAAAAAATCGTTTTTTACATCACGGACTTCTCAGCTTCCTTTCACTGTAACACTCACTGAGCGTCCCAAATATACGCAAAACTTTTAAATTTCCGTGACTGGGCGTCCTATTTATATATTTTAAATTCACTCTAAGGATTACCTAGCGTCCGGAGACGTTGCCAAATCTGTCAGTAAATATGTTTGTCCAAGTCATCTATTCATTCCAGTAACTATTTTCTCTATGAATGACAGAATGGTAACAACAAGTTCTAGTATAACCATTCTACAAGAGAAATCAGATTGGCATCTGGTTGAGTGTATAAAACAAGGGGATTCAAGAAAAATGGACAGCATAAGAGTGTTTAAATAAAGCCTGCTATACTCCGGAGAAGAAAATACATTCTTAGTACTAATGGACGTCGACAACACAGAAGGATTCTGTGAGTGCTTCTTCGCTGGTCCAAAGTGTGGGGCCAAGAATCTTAGTGAAAGGGGCCCGTAAAAACAAATTTTTCAAGTCAGCGGGCTAGTGTACCTACAAATAAGTTCAGCGCTCGCTCTGCTGAACTCGATTTCTAGCAGTCAATATCTAAGAAAGGTGTTCAGGAAAAAACGCTTCGCAAGAGCCATATGTGGACTATCAGTAATAACCCCATAAGGAAGAAGACATCGGACACCTAAGAAGAGGTACAAAGGATTTTGTTTTAACTTCAAATCAAATGGACATGAAGCAGGTAAGTGCCCTTGTTGTAATATAAAATTGTAAATAAAAAGTTGTTAATAAAGAATCAGAAAATGTCTTACCAGTAGATGGCGTTTGGAGTTTTATCACATGGCGGTTATCAAAATAAAATTATATGCTTTTTGAAAGCTAATTTTGACAATAAAATGGATCAAAAGAAGAATAAAGTTTTTTTTCTGGGGACACACTGTGTTTCATTTTTTCCTATATTTCCTACGACGTTACATGTGCTTTTAGTATGAAGCCAGGCAAAGCGAAATGAATAACAGATATAACCACATGATAAGTTTTACAAATTACATTATACAAGGGGTAGTGCATTAAGTTTTTATGAATGAAAATGCTGGATGTAGAAAAATACCTTGTTACATAGAATACACTTTATTATTCTTAAATAAGAACAGGCAAAAGTAAGGTGTAGAAAATAGTTATACAACACTTACAAAAATAAAATCAGAATCTGTTCTCATAGGAACCATTGAAAAGTAAAACAAAATTCCTTCATTTGTTATTATATTTATGATACTGGTTTTGGACGAATACTTTAATTTTCGGCCAATCTTTATTCGAGAATATTTCGGTATGGAGCCTTTTCAATTCCTCGCATTCATTTCGTTTCGGTGGTTTTCTGTTTTTTATATGATTTGCAAAAAAATTTATAACAATTTTTTTCTGTTCATCGGTCCACTTAATGAGTACTCGTTTATTTTTCTTAGGAAGATATTCATTTTTCTTCTCTGGAATTTTTGAACTGTACGGTTCTGGAACGTCGGAATGCAAAGATGGCGATTCACAACGTTCGCTTTGTTCTTCGTTAGCAAGCATCAAGTCTTCTTCCAAATTTAAATTAATATCATTCAGGGCTTTTCCTTTAAACTGAGCAGCTTGTCCTTTTTCCATTAAAAGCAGAAGTTTTGAAATCTTGGCTGTTTGGTATACATCATTTGGTAAACGATAGTTTTCCCGATGTACGCCAATGGTATGTCCCATAAAACTAGCCAGCTGCTCCAAATCATTCTCACACATATCAAATAATTGTGTGAGAGTAGCCAAATGCTTCCGGAGTCTAGTTGCTGTAATAGCTGATGGGTTCTTTGCCCCAGATGCCAGTGCGAATTTCTTCAGAACCTTATAACCACATATAGGTTCATTTGATTTAGCATTACCGAATAGGAATGGGTTTTTTTCACTAACAAATTTGTTGCGTATTTTAATTAAAATATTTATGTGTCCTTGAATGTCGGGACTAAAAAGAACCGGTACTCCTCGTCCCCTTTTACCTCTTATTACTATCCTTTTAAATCTTTTGAGTAGAATTTGTTCAGTTGGAGAAACAACCTCGGAGAACTCTTCATAATTTGAGCTGGAATCGCTTTTCTCCAATATTTGATAATTGTCCAGTGTCAGTCTTTGCAGTTCACCTGGACGTCTTCGGTTAAGTAAAATCACACGGCAGAATATAGACTCCAAAAGAAGTACGTATTGGCTAACGTCCCCGTCGCCGTCGTTCTGAAGTGCAGTTGCGGCAGAATTTGCCGTCGTTATCAAAAATTCCTTGAACAGTTTTAAGTCACTGGCAAGTGGCACTAGGGTAACTTTATTCCACTTGTTAATATTTATATCACTGGCGGCCTGGCTAGAAATCTCATATTGCCATTGTGACTCAATGACTTTTATCAAAGTTTTTAAATCTGCCTCTGCTTCAGCAGATGAAACTGTTAAGGCGATTTGTTTCCTTTTCAGAGCAAATATAATAGCTACCTCCGCACATTGCTTCAGATTCGTGCCCATATTCATAGCGTAGGTTGGTGATTCAAATGTATCCTTTTCTACGTCATATTTTGCCACTGCTTTTGTTGCAGCAACAATTGTATCAAAATATTTAGGTTTCAGAGCATCAAAGAGACAATGAATATTTGGCTCCATTTTTTCTATTTCGATTAAAAATCGAGCAATTTCTCGCATTTTCCTAGATGTTACGTTGATGAAATGCTTTTCTCGGTGAATTTTCATGTACCTTGCTCCATAAGCACAAATAAGTGGATCTCTTTTTGCAACGAGAGATATTTCATCCGCTCTCATCCTGGGAAAAACCGTCTTTTTCAAATTTAGATCAATTCTCAAGCTAGATAACAATAAATTTTGGGCAGACACCTGAGCACGTGTGCTCTTTGATCCAGTACATTTAATTTTGTGCCTCCATAACAATTTTCTAGAGTAAAAACCAAGGCAATTATCGCAAGGCAAAAGATCTTTTGCTGAGCGCAAACTTTGGACTGGCTTACACGCGACACTACTATTTATATAGTTTCCCTTTTTTCTTAAACGGTCCAAGAGCTGTTTTCTTACTATACTACGAGTTGGATGTAGCAGAATTTCTTGGACTTCGATTTCTGATGGGTGGTTGCGTGTTATATGTCTGGCAAAATTTAACACTGGAGTCTCGCAAAAGAAACAGAAATCTGTCTTTTTCTTTCCCTTGCGCATTTCACCATCCTGTTTATATATCCCAAAATTATTGGAAGGGTTTTCTTCTGATGGCAGAATTGGTTCAACAGTGCGGCCCGAAAATGTAACTTTTTCAGTATATGGATCAGATATTTCTTCCTGGAAACAAAACATTTATTATAGCTTTTTTTAACCTTCAAAACTCACATTTTATTGGACAAAACAACGATCATAGCGCCAAACATATGAAAATTTCGATCTCTCTATAATATACTCAAAATTGTAGCAGGGCATGTTGCATTAAGCTCCTCTCACAAAAAACGCTCTTTATAAATTATATTTTGTTCATTTCAGATAGTATTCTAAAGCACCTGGTGTATCAATATTATTTGTGACTTACGGGGTTGTAAGATTTATAATTAACTGGCATCACAATATACCTGTTTATTACATAAATGGTCGTCTTTTTGGATAAAACTGTTGCCAGGTTCGCTCCCAGAATCTGATGAAACCGAGGGAGTATCTGGAATGTATTCAGTACCACTACTATAAGCTTCATTTTCTTCTGAAGCATGCTCACTACTACTACTACCATGAGCATCAAAATGTTCATCACTAGTAGATACTACATCAATTGTAGGTGATATTCCACCAGACTGGAGGTTTCTAAAGTGTTCTTGCGGACTTATAGGTATTTCTTCTTCAAAGAGATTTTTTTAACCTTCTGTAGTCTTATGTTATACACCTTTTCGGTGGAGGATATGCTGGAGTATTGAATTTTTATAGCAGGTGTTCTTGTTTGACTTGTTACGTTCCCAAATAGTTCTTGGGATCCTGTGAAGTAAAATGTTTAATGTTATAATTTTTTTAAATTAAGTCTTTTCAGTACCGACAATGCAGTGGCTATCCAAGATATTTCTGCAGCCAAAAGTATTGCTTGAACCAAGTTTTAGTGACTTTATCTATTTGCCCAAAACAATTTGTTCATTCTTTAATATATCTGTTCATTCTTTAATATAATTTTAATCAACAATTTTACAAAATTTGCTTTTCAATTAAAGAGTTCTAGGGCTATTGATTAAATCAAAGTTTCGCAAATAATTCATAAATTACTACTTCCAGTTATTTTCCAAACTTGAATGTCAATGAATAATTTGACCTCACTAAAATTTCTTGAGACACAGAAGTAAATTATGTACCGTAGTTTTTAAAAGTAAACAATGTATTTTTGTAAAGATAGAAAAAGTGTTATACAGAATTTCCCAAAAAGCCGTAATAATTTTTTCAATGGAACTGCCTATATATTACACAATGTTTGGATTATGTGAGGAATTTGAAATATTTATCATTAAGCATACCGCAGGTCTATCTTCAATTGTTTTTAAATCATCGACATTTGATAAATAACAGTTTTGGTACTCTAAATCCTCATAACCCCTCAACAATCTTATTGTTAGAGCAAAATAAAAATGCCATAAAACGAAGTATGTATCATTACTTTTGTTTCACTCATTATTATAGGTGAAAGCTTATCAAAAACTAGACCGGATGTTATTCTGCTCGAAGTCAAACTGTTCAGGCGTTGTGAGGATTCAAAGTGCCCAGAAATATCACCTTTCAAATGCCCTTAATTCAAAAAGAATTCAAATAGACCAACAGTATGTTCCAAAAAGTATGTAAAATCTGTCACGAAATCAAACAAAAAAAACCTAACATAGTTGTATCCCAGTTTCTTGCGAAACCTTGTTATATGTCCGCTATTTTTATAAAAATACGCTATTTTCCTTGCAATTGGTACAAAAAGTAAATTTGTATTTCAAACAATGAAAAAAGAGACGTGCACAATTTCTAATCAGTAACCCTGTACAGTCAACGGCTACTTACAATAACTCGGTTTTATTTATGAAAAAACTTATTCAGAACTTACTTTGAATGCACAAATCTTGTTCGTTCTGAGTGGTTCCAAGTCGTTCATATTTAGGAACTTTCAGGAAATCAATGCAACTCCTGTCCTTTATATTGAGTGCATTCAACATAATTTTTGTTTTTCTGTCCATATTATCTGAAATTACCAAAGCAATGAATACAGCTAGAATCAATAAAATTGGAAGAGTAGTTTGACACGTTGTTATTTGATTGGGATTTTCTTTATTCAAAAAAGTTTTTAATCTCTGTTTGGCCAGTTCTATAGTATTCTATAGTATTTATCTTCCATTAGCATATTTTTAAGGAGACATTATGAAACATTGCATTCAAACTGACGGCACGACTTCTAAATATCGCTCAATCGGTCGAAAAAATATTTATAATTGGGGATGTATGTGATCAATAAGACCGAGCATTACACTTTTTAATACCTGAGAAGTGAAATTTAGTATCCTGATGATCAATTAGCTTTCGTGCAGCATTTTGTTTTAATGTTAGGAACATTTTTCAGTCTAATTAATGACATACCCAGAAAATTAATTATTGACTTCCTATCCTTTACTGAATAAACCAAGAATGAATTGGTACTGTCAATGTCAAAGTGAATATCTTCAAAGTACTGAAAAATTCTCTGTATTTATCCATTTTAAAGTTATTATGAGTTTACCAATCATCAACTAAAGTGGTTCGGATGTTAGTTCGAACACATTAAGAGTGCTATTGAGGAAACCGACAGTGCCCGCCATGAAGCCTCGCAAAGCTCCCCGACACTGACAAGCTCCATGGATCAAGTGTCAAAAACAGGGCCATTGATGTTGAAAACCCTTCATAACTATACCTGAAGGTACCGCTTAGGCCGTAGACCCAAACGGCAATGTCTCACTAGCAAGAAAGTCAAAGAAAAAACGATTCAAGAAAATATACACGGAACCTTTAGCATTGTGACAATCATAGTTTCAGTTGTCACTTTAACAGGTATATCTCTCCTTTGTACACTATTTCCTCAAGATATAAATACTATGACGAATTGGACGAAGCATAATGTTGAGGTAGCCACTAAGACAAATAAGAACACACCAGAGGTTATAATTGGAACCTCTGAGATAATAGAAATTGTTGAGAAAGAATGTGAACACCCACGAGAATGCTGTGAAAAAAAGGTACTTGTCCAGCAGAGGGCGAAGCACCAGATTCAGATACACGCCATGATGGATTCGAACTTTTCCCAGATAAAAAGAGGAAATGATCTGCGAGGAAGTTAAGATTAAGTTGATGCTGAAGAAAGCTAAAATACAAGTGGACTCTTCTGATCTTGATAGGTGGTAGACGGTCATTGATCATCGTCGTTGAGGCACCACCCTCGGTTCTCTTAGGTGGGGCCTGAATGTGTACGCATGCTCCCTCATTAGAGTACGTGTGACGTTTCCCCTTTCCACTGTAGTCTCACGGCACCCACGGTGTTTAGGCCTTAGGCCTGCGTAATGACATGTATAAATAGCCGGTTAGAAAACACTTTTTTAATATTTAATCATATGATTATTTACAATATAAATAAATATATTAAAGTATAAGTGTATATTGAGGTCTTTAGAACGTTTGTGTTTTATTTTTGTAAATTGTTTCTAAACCGTAAGAAAATATATTAAATTTTATAGCTGAAAAATCTGCCGCGAAACGGCAAAACGTTCCAACAAAATGAGGTTAGTTTCATTATCTGAATGTTAATCCCAGAAAAGTAACAGAAATATTGAGAATATTTGTTAGGAATTTCACTAATATTAATTACATATACAATAAATAAATATTTTCATACTTACCCACAATAAAACCTTGAAACCGATTGAGAAACAATTAATTAGCACATGTTCGAAAGGAAACCCGAAATAGGAAATAGAACTAAATGGAACACTGCATCATAAGACACAGCGAGTTTAGGATGGACGCTTGGAAATCGATAGGCTAAAAGTATAATATACCCACAATCAAATCTTAAAAACGAATGCAGAACAAATAATGCCAGTCGGTTATTAGCAGGTGGTCGGAAAGAAACCTAAAAATAGAATTAAAGGGAATGCTGTGTTGTCAATATTTGAAATTTAGGGTGGACGCTTAGAAATCGACAGGTTAAAAGTATAATATACTTGCCAAAATTTTCAACAGTCGTATCATGCGCCTCTATAGGCGAAAGCGTTCAACTTATAATATACCACTACTATATAAAAAAGCAGGTTGTGGTATTATCCGGGCGCCCGTACAAAATTTTAATGGACGATTCTAAACACACTTTGGATACAAAATCTATGGGAAATCAACCGGGCGTCCATATACGGACGCTCGGTTGAAGTCGGACGCTTGCAAGATAGCAAATCGGCAATGTATGGACGCCACGGAGTTAGTGGGATGTATATATATATATATATATAAATATATATATATATATATATATATATACAGGGTGACTTTGAAGTTGAGTCATTAATTTTCAGATAATGATTGTAGAAGGAAGATAAACCAAAAATGTAAAAATGTAAAAATAAAAAAAAAATAAAAAAAAATGTTACCTTGTTTTATAAAGTATCCTCCCGACAAGTATTTCAGTGCGGACCTGTATTTGATCGTGAGGTCCCCTGTGAGGTCTTAAGTCACCTGATTCACGAGCCCGTTGTACTACATTAACAAAGGCACGAGGGGTTTGTTGCACTCGATTGGGAAACCGATCCGCATAAACATGTGCCATTTTTTATTTCGTTTGAGCCACGCAACAGACACTATTCACACGCGTTACCGACTGACACTGACTGTATGTATAACTGAACTGAATAAAATAATTGTAAAAACATTGTTCCAAATTCTTTCGCTTTTTTGTTTCCGATGCGATGAACCGATAAGGCGGATTATATCCGTTGTTGCCAAACACGAGCACATGATATTATTATTGAGACAGGGCGGTACTCAAACTTCCAAAGGGCTATAACTTTGTTACTTTAATTTTACCAGAAAAATGGTAAAGGAAAAAAACATTTCTTTTGATCAGATCTACTCACTGTTAAAATAAATGACTCAACTTCGAAGTCACCCTGTATATATATATAGCACATAAGCATTTGGACACTGCTTTAGAACTGTTAAAAATTATGAATTGGTTAAATGTCAATAAACTTAAATTAAATACTAATAAAACAAAATGTATGTCAATAGGGAAACATTTAGGTGGCAATACAATTAGGCTCATGATTAATGATGCAAAAATTGAAGTAGTCGAGTCATTTAAATATCTTGGTATATATGTGGATAGTAAGCCACTGTTTCACAAATATTATGAATACATTATTTCAAAAATATCGAAAAAGATAAATTACTTCTATAGAGTTTCTTATAATCTTAGTATGTATTCCAAAAAAATTGTGTATAACACTATAAGTCTTCCCCATTTTTTATATTGTTCAACCATATTGTTTAAAGCAAATGAAAACATATTTTCAAAATTACAAACTCTACAAAATAAAGCTATGAGAATCATTTTAAATAAAAACAAATATGCTAGGATTAAGTCTATGTTAGAAGAACTGCAGTGGTTGAATGTGAAAAATTTCATGTATTATTTAATTCTCGTTTTTATATTCAAATTAAAAAATCATTTATCATAACTACGAAACTAGACACAGTATAGATTTTCATCAGCAAAATTGTAATAGTAGCATAACTAATTTAATAAATTGAATAATGATATTAAACAGAGTTCGAATTTAAAAATGTTTAAGGTGAAATTAAAAAATCACTTTATGAATAATGAAAATACATAGTGACGTAATTTTAATTTTAATAGACAAGAATGTAAAATTACAGATAATGGATTGAAGAAAAATATGTAACCGAATCATTAGACAAAATTGACATTGTAGCAATAATGCTGTATAAATCTTCAACAGCAACAACGCATTTTATCCGTCCTCTTGAACAGCTTGCATTAATATAACCAAACTTTACAATCATTTCTGGGAAATTTGCTAATATGATTAGACTATGACTTCAACCCATTTTCAATGTCAACCGTGATATCCTAATCTTCACAAACATCGAATCAAATTGATTATGTAATGAATAAGAAATGGGAACGAATATTTTTCAATTATTTGAACTTTAGCAATTCATGAACGAAAATTTCAGCAAATGTCCATGATTGTTTAAATTTCTTTGCATTCGTATCAATGGATGGCGAGCTCAATATTAATTTTTCAGAACGGAATATTTAAATAAGCACAATGTCTAGAACTCACTCTTATCCGTACACCTTATTTATCATGGAATAAGTTTATTTCCTTCGTGATAGCGACTGGACAGCATGTTTTAGTATTTCGTCATTTTTCAACAATAATCATTAGGTCTTGTAGTTGGTTGAAACATTGGAAGATATCGTTTATATACATTATAAAGAACAATAGACCTAGGACCAATTTTTTTAAGTCTAGCATTCTGTCTTTGTGTCGTGTTACATGTTATGCATTACAATTTGTAATGATTTCCAGGTCTGACCTGTACATCTTGGTCGTGAACCCCAAAACCCAAATCATCCTGCCAGTGCCGAAAGTCCTGAAAACCATTGACTCCAAGTATGACTTTCTGAAGGACTATTACGCCGGCTTCGCAATCGAGAACGTTCTGCCTGCCTTTGTTACTGAAAGGGCTGAAAGCTTCGATGCGGCCCTTGTTGTCCTCATTGCACTGCTCATTGTGCTGTTTGTGGGTGTGGTGACGTTCATAGTCATCTGTTGCTGTCTTAGGCACTGGGTCATCTCACCGACTGATCTCAAGAAGAAGGACGCGCTTATTAAGAAAGCAATTATCGATGATCTCAATACCACGGAAAATCCTCTTTGGATCGAACAGTGAGTTTATTATTTTTAATAGAACTAGTTACATATATATCGAGTACACATTGGAAGACATTTCTCAATTACCTCAAAAAGTTCTGAATGTAAAAAAGTATATTTATTTCTAACGCATGCCGTTTCCGTCTAAAGGCACGCATCCACAAGACTGCTTTGTATGCATCAGACTATTCAAATGTATCAATTTATGGTGCCTCGATTTGTTGTAGGGTTTTCAAAACTATTTTGATTCTCATCTGTGGTCTGCGTAACTTTATACAGTGTGTCTCACGGGAACAGTAATCGATTGTTTTATTTGTAGGCATTAGACAACTTCGAAAATGTGAGGGTTTTGGTGAAATTGGGTTGTAGGTGGAGTAGATACCAACTTGCTTATTTTAAATGGGTTATCATTCCATTTTTGGATTATCCGCAAGATTATAAATACATTGGATGTAATCATCCTATAACCTACACCTAACCGTTTTTGAGCTATCTGCATTTTTGGGCAAACAATCACACCAGCAAGCTGATAAATAATTTCACGATCAAATGAACTTACCTTAAGGAAGTTCGATCGAAATTATATGAGGCGTCCAGTCCAAAGATGTTTATTATTTCACCACGTAGTCCGCCCTATCGTGCTAGCAGCTACAAGGGTTTAAAGCAAAATCCCCCTCTCATGTTACGCTCATGTCCCTGTACATACAGCTATACTTCCCTCCTACAATCATTTAGTTGAAATTATTCCGTTTGTTCATAACCCATCAGGGTAGGGCCTGGGAGGGAGCTTACATCTTTGACTGGACGCCTCATATAATTTCGATCGAACTTCCTTAAGGTAAGTTTATTTGATCGTTAAATTATACTTCGGCGTCCAGTCCAAAGATGTTTATTATTTCACCACGTAGATGTTTAAAGATGTGTGGCTTATGACACAAACGGAAGGGGATGCTTTTGAGTTCTTGCGATAAAGTACTTACTCTGATAAATGAGATAGATAATGATAGTATATTCAATAAAACAGTAAGCTATACAGGATATAATATAAAAGGAAATAAATGATTATTTCTATACATTCAAAACCTTTAGTGCAAACTGGTCTCTATACATTAGAGGCCGCTTATAAAATTTTGCAAAGGTTTCAAATTCTTACTCCAGCCCGCTGAATCTCTGAGAACATCCGACGGAATCCAGGCTCTGCTCATGGAGAAAGTTGTCGCTTGCCGAATTGAATGCGACTTGAACATGCTAGTGTCCATACCTGCCATGTTAAGAGTCTTTCTCACCCAGCGACTCAAAGTTTGTTTGCATGCGATTCTGTAAGGTTTTTGGGTTGTGATTAACAAATACTCGTCGTTTGAATTCCTTAATGCAGCAGTTTCTGTAAGGTAGGATAGCAGACACTTGGCTACGCATAACTGAGGCTTGTCATTGAATCTTGGAAGTATCAAGCAAGGTTGTTTCGATCTGGGCCCCGATGTTTTGATTCTGTCATCTATTAGGATTTGAACACCGTCTTCAGTATCTCGTATATTGCAAATTTTAATTTTCGATATGGTCTGCAACCTCTGTCCCGTTGCTAACAATAATAAGCTTACAAGTTTTATTGGATATAGTTTCAGGGATGTTGTCTGATAAGCTTCCAAGAAGTCCAAGATTCGTTTGGGGTCCCAGAAAAAAATATATCTTGGCTGCTGTTATCTTATCCGATATATGCCCTTCATGAATCGTTTCAATATGGGATGATCCCCCGAGCTGAGCTGTCTGACAAGATCATTGATAGCGCAGATATGTGAGAGTTGAAGGAGCCAAGAAGACGACATTCATTCTTATCAAGAATGCGTTGCAAAAAGGTGATCGCCTCACTAAGCTGGGCATTGAATGGCAAAATATCCTGAGCTATGCAAAAGTCCCACCAAAACTTATAAGTGACTGCGTATTGTTTTATGTTAGCTTCGGACAAGGATTGCAGTGTAGTTTCAACTGCACACTCAGGAACACCCTGCATCCTTAAGGCTCGCTCAATAGTCTGGCCGCTACCAGAGTAAGGTTCTCCGCTAAAGGATGTCTGTCGTTGCTGAAAGGACAAATCAATATTCCACGATGCGGCTCAAAGAAACGAAGTTCTCCTTTGCAAACCTAATGAAAAGTGGATGCCATGCTTGGGGTGGCGTTGTCACTTATTATTTATTGTATCACTCTCAAACTTACGGCAACCGGTGGGAACGCATAGAAGTTCATGCTTTTCCAGAAAAGAGTAAAGGCCTCACATGTAGATGTTCCAGGATCCTTCAGTCATTAGTTATATCTTTAACATTTATGATTGTGTCAAGAATGAAACGCCCGGGATCAATAATAATGTACTCTATTCTCCTCTCCAAAATATTCTGCTCAAAATACCTCGCACATCGGTCGTAAAAACCACGCTCTTATCTTCTTCCGCGTTCTCCTTTCCCCGCCCTCTCTCGTCCGACACCACCGCCCGCATTCCTTGTCCCTTGGCTACACGGTAGTACCAGTGGCGCATCAAAAATGTATTTCTAGTTTGAAGATTCATCACATTCGGCCATCCTGCTGCTGTGTCTGTCCTCAGACCCAGAAAAATCAGCATCTATAAATAAACAATCAATCTAATTTATGATGTTGATGCTAAGTTGCATTGCAGTAAGGCTTAGGCGTGCTGAACTTTGAATGGTTATTCGAATTAATCAACCATCCCAACAGACACTGAAACGTATTAATTTTACACTGTTATGTTTGAGCTTTCACTTGAGCCTAACTTTAGCTGTTTTTCAATTTATTCTTGATTAGCATTTTGACTTACAATTTATACTCTCTTTTATTAATTTATAACAAAATATAATTAAAACTCTAATTATATTAATTTAACGGACAACAAAACGTCCCTAAGTAATTCTGTTGTATGAGCCTTCCTTCATCAAATTATGTTGTTGTTTGAGCTTACTCTATCTTAACAGACAACAAGACATCACGAAGCCACTCTATTGTTTGAGCCTACTATATCTCAACAGACAACAAAATATCATAAAACTGTTTTATTGTTTGAGCCTACTTATCTCAACAGACAACAAAACATCATAAAACTGCTTTTATTGTTTGAGCCTACTCATCTCAACAGACAACCAAAACATCATAAACTGCTTTTATTGTTTGAGCCTACTTATCTCAACAGACAACAAAATATCATAAAACCGTTTTATTATTTGAGCCTACTTTTCTCAACAGACAACAAAACATCATAAAACTGCTTTTATTTTTTGAGCCTACTCATCTCAACAGACAACCAATACATCATAAACTGCTTTTATTGTTTAAGCCTACATATCTCAACAGACAACCAAAACATCATAAACTGCTTTTATTGTTTGAGCCTACTCATCTCAACAGACAACCAAAACATCATAAACTGCTTTTATTGTTTGAGCCTACTTATCTCAACAGACAACCAAAACATCATAAACTGCTTTTATTGTTTGAGCCTACTTATCTCAACAGACAACCAAAACATCATAAACTGCTTTTATTGTTTGAGCCTACTTATCTCAACAGACTACCAAAACATCATAAACTGCTTTTATTGTTTGGGCCTACTTATCTCAATAGACAACCAAAACATCATAAACTGCTTTTATTGTTTGAGCCTACTCATCTCAACAACCAAAACATCATAAACTGCTTTTATTGTTTGAGCCTACTTATCTCAACAGACAACAAAACATCATTAATTTTTCTCCTTGTTCCAACAGATATTAAAGCAGATAAACTTTAATATTTGGACCCTCTTTAAGCAATATAACATTTTATACCTACCACGTAGTAAGATCCATGGTTTCATCTTATCTGCAGCAACTACAGTCTTATATCTCTTGTAGTTTTCTCTCAGGTCAACCACCTCGTATCGATCGTTATAGAGAACCTTCGTCACTTTAAAAGGTCCCTTATATTTCGGCACCAATTTTCTGCTGGCACCAGTACACGGTGCATCCGTCTTCAACACCATGACGACATCATCCACTAGATACTTTTTAGCTTGTATCCTAGTCTGGTCAAACCTCTCTTGCTGCTTTTTCTGCTCTACAGACAATCTGTGTTCACCAGATTTCCTAAGTGCCTTCAAGTCACCCCGCTCTAGCTCTCGTTTCACTGCACTCAAAACATTGCCTTCGGATAGCCTATGTCCCTTGAATCCAGCCAATAACTCCATTGCAGTCATTCCAATTGCAGCATTAAAAGTTGTGTTCATCGCATATTGCAGCGGTTTGACAAACGTATCCCATTTGTTTTCAGCAACGCCTGCCGATGCAGCTGTTTTCTTTTTAACAAGTACTACTGGACTAGCATACTGAGAGCTAGATTCACGTACGATACCATTAATGAGTAACTCTTGCAACAAATCATTTAAACTACTTTTTTCTTGAATTGACATGCGATAAGGGTTATAAATGACTGGTTCCTTCGTTTTACATTTAATACTCATTTGTACTAAATTGGTTTTTCCTAAATCCTTTAAAGTAAATGCGATCGTGTCGCTATACTCTTTTAAAAGACTATAAACGTTGTCCTTTTCTCCCTGAGAAATATTACCAAAATTTATTTTATCATACTCAATTATTTTCATAGTACCCTGTATATCGCTCACGGTAGAAACATTTTTAAAACACAAGGTGTCGCCGGCTTTATACATGACACATGTGGCTGATTTAAATAATCGCAACCAATAATCACATCATAAGTTAAGTATTTATCCGCCAAAACGAACGCATTTACTTCGCCGGTTGATTTGTCGATATTTACATTGATTTTGCTTATTGCGTCGCAAGATATCATATTACCCATAAAACATCGTAGTCCTACACGCTCATTTGTTCTAGTTAGCTGCATCTTTAAACGTTTTGCTAAAGACTCTTTAATTATTGTGCAAGAACTACCTGTGTCAATTAAACAATTTTCAACTGGACTTTGGTTTATATAAGCGGTAACTAAAGACATATTATTCTTTCTGTTCATAATTACAGACTTCGTAATCTGATTACATTCATTTTTCTTGCTTAGTCTACACTGCTCTGAATAATGACCAACCTTTTTACAATTTTTACACGTTATTATAGGCTTAGAACAAGTTTTTACAATATGTGGACCTTTGCAATTATAACACGATAGTACTCTGCGTTTACTGCCATACTTTCCTTCCAATTTTATCACCTCTTGATTAACTTTTGACGTGCCTGGAGTCGGTTTAGCAGCAATATGTTTTTGCCTATTTATATCTATATTACTATCTAAATAGTTAGCCAACGTAGAGTAAGAATCAACCTAGTTTGGTACACCTACGTCACAGCCTACGTCAGCGCTGCAGCGAGACGTATGTCGCACATCAAGCGAGAGAACGGGGTTTATTCGGGGTATTCCAGTGGTGTAGTTGATTTTATAAATACATGCTGGTGAGATTTAATTGTTATATTTTTATAACATTCATTCAGATTCCAATAATTTCTTAAATTTTGCATGGCATTTGTTATTAGTATTATTTATATGAATTTGTAGTTGGTAAATATGCAGTAGGTATGTGGATTTTTCTTATTATAGTTTTTATTAGGTAGGTAACAATTTATGAAAAACTGTAGGTCTATAAGCATTACAAAATTGCCAGCGGTGTAATGAAAAGATGTGTTTTTAAGTTTTTCTTACCCCAACAAACATACGGGACCGTGGAGTAAAAGAAATCACAAAAAATGAATAGAAATTTTATAAAAACACCGTATTACAATGTTTTTCGAGAATTTTTCTATAAAATTTAGGAGAAAAAAAACAAATCTTCAGATGAATTCAAGTATAAAATCGTTATAATAAGAAAAATCTGTTTACTGTTGTATAATTACATAACCTTGTTGCACACCAGATTTAAATTGTTTTTTTTTTTGTTAATTACATATTTACATCACATCGTCATTTTGTTCAGAGCTGTCCGATTCAAGGATTGAACACCCTAGTTCATCCTCTGATGCCGCCTCATCGTCATCCCAACCCTCTTCACTCTCCTCAGATGAGCCTGTATTAAGAGTGAACACTAAATTTTTTACTGCTTCATCTAAAAGGTGTTCTTTTTCTATGAGTTCATTCTCATACTTTCTTACATGTTGGCAAATATTGAACCACTCTTGTTCTGTCACCTCCTCAAATTTTTGTCTGGCCAGCGCCTCAGTATCAGGCAATCTAAACGTGGTATTCCGCGCTGCAACCCAAAGCCCATATTTTTTCAATGAGGTTTAGTTCGGGATGATACGGAGGTAAACGGAGCACACAATGACCATCTTTTTCTAAAAGCTCATCTAACCTATATTTTATGGGAAAACGAAATTTATTTTCAGAAATAATTTTATATAACTCTGGTTTGGTTAATTTTGGGTCTGCTGGAATTCCGTTTGTTTCCAACCAATTAATCATTTCCGCTTTCCTAGTAGCCGTCGTAATATTTTTTTTTATAGGCACGTTATGGTACGATGCATTATCTACAACTAAAACAGACCTCTCGGGTAAGTTTGGTAATAGTTGTCTCTCGACCCATGTCATAAAATTTTTTGAATTCATTTCGTTGTGATAGTCACCAGTTTTCGTTCCTAAAATAAAAATATATGTACTCTAAAAATATATTCCTAAATAGATTAAGTAAACTAAATTACCTGATTTAAAGATAAGTAATCCATTTACGATACCCAATAATTTTTTTTAAGAATTTTATACGCTTAGCGCGTATGTCATAGGATTCGCATAAAACTTTTCGTTTATCTTGCATTTTTTGCCACTTAAATCCAATTTTTTTCAAAAGTCGGCTCAGGGTGCTTATGCTTAATTCAGCGACGTCTTCTGATAATACACCTCGATCGAGGATCTTTTGTCTAATACCTAAAATAAAATTAGAGCTTATTTCAGACATTCTAATAGACAAAGATTCTATGCAATCTACCGGGTGAGTATATTTTAGAGAATATAGTTCAGAAACTCCTGACATGGAGAAAAAGGTACCAGAGACAATCTTTCAATTTTAATGCTTACCCTTTAATGTCGGTAATTTTTTTCCATCATGTAAAAATTGTAGATTATTTCTCTAATACTTTTAATCTGGTGAGGTGTGAAAGAATCCAATTTCCATTTCTTCATATTTTTCCTTTTTTTGGGACTTGAAAAGAGGTACTTGGTCCTTGCAAATCCTTTTTCTTAGATTCTTTGCAAATTCTCTGGTAGGTATTCTTTGATACCCCAGTAGCAGCCAATACTCTATCCCTAAAATTAATTTCCTTCTAAATATTATATTAAATTTAAGGAATCTAATATGATTATTTCGTAGACAAATCATTTTTAATTTAATTCTCGACACGGAATTTTACTTAATTATTATTTACAAAAAAAAATAATAAAATTTTAACCATCTACCTTTACTTTCGGTAGAAAAGTTGAAAATAATAATTACATAGATTTGGGACACGCTGTACATATCATGAAAATAAACTTTGTGAAAGCTTTCAAAATACTGGAATTGTGTATTCTTATTGATTAACATACCTGTAATTTGTCAAAGGAATGCTAATCCCTTCTTCAGCCTCTTTTTTCATGAACTTAATAATATTGTTCACAATTTCACAGCTTTGGCTGTGTAAAACACGACCCCGTCCAAGTTTTTTAGGTGCCATATCAATATTATCAATATAAACACACACACACACACGTAGTAATATCTTAAATAAATAGTCACAAATAATTTCAAATTAATACCAAAAAACAAACAAACAGATAAAACGCCGGCGATCTTTCGGGAACAAAACAACTGGCAACGCTTTCAATGACGAAATCAATATCCTTATGGATGTTGACCGAACGATTGCTCAGGCAGTACTGCGAGAGCGTTGAATATTGGGTGATATGCATAAAGGCGAGTGGGTTCTCAGAAGTAGCTACTCCATATTGTAGCGAGTAACTACTCCTGTTAGGGAGAGCATACTCGGTTTTGATATGCATAAAATGTTTGTCGAGAAACGGAGAGGCTACTCAAGTGCTAATGAAATACTTGAGTAGGCACTCTGGTTTTCGAGTTCCGACTTGTATTTTGTTGTCTCGTCGAATTGGCAATTTCTCTATTGCGAGCAGTTACTACTGTATACCGGTAAACGTTTGTGTCGGTGGTGTTTAGGTCGATTATACCTATTCTGAAGACCATTCATCTGAAAATTAAACAGTATTTGTTAATATAATTGAACAGTATCCTGTTTTGTTGGAAAAATCTAACATCACGGAAATCAAAAATAAACGACGTAAGGCGGCTGAAGAAATAAAAGAAAAGGTAGAAGCCGAATTAGGAGTTAAATATAACGAAGGGCAGATTTGTAAGAAGATTCAAAACATAAAAACCAGATTAAAAGCGAAGACAGACAGATATCAAACCGGAAACAAACCAATAAAATTGAAAGGATGGGAACAAGAACTGTTCAATTTCCTACAAGGAGAACCAAATCCTAGTATTGCTCGATTGCAATGTTAGTTGTATTTTTTTGTTTTTCCATACAGTAGGTATAAGATGTGATTGAGTATAATATATATACACATGTCAATAAATATAAATAGCATATATTTTAAATTGTCTCGAACAGCCGGTGCTGAAGAAGAAACAATCACCGAAGAAGCATCTGGAAGTTCAGGACCAGTACTGAAACCTACCACAATGAAAGCCGGACCCAGTAAGGAGCCTTCTAAAAAAAAAAGGAAAACGGATTAGTGGAAACTGATCAAGCACGAGATTTATCAATAACAGAGCTCCAACGTCTCGTTTTACTTGAACAAATACAAGTGTTTCGGCTAGCTAAGGAACTGCTACTTCACAAGAAAAATATTAATGAATCTGATCCAAATTTATCAACTTTAAATGAAAGTGCTGAAACTGGCAATCCAATTTTCATGAGCCTATTTCCAGGACAGAACTGACAAAAGTACTTCATGTTTCATAAATGTTATTTTTTATTAATTTTAAGAACTTTCTCTTAAGTTGCCATTTTGAAAGTGTTATTAATTTTGTTATGAGTAATTAAACATCGTTCTTCAACGTATATCTACATAATTTGTAAATTTGGATCATGCTAGATACTTAATTAGACCCGACAGCCATGAATAATTCTTGATATTGCATCTCTTCTAAATTGACCTCTCTGACGTATCACTCCATCTGCATAGTCAGCACTATGTTGATTATGGATTTCTTCTTGTTCGCCATCTCCTGGTATATCAACAGCAAAATCTTCATCATTAAGGTGCTTATGCAAGATAAAACAACTCATGACAAGGGAGGGCACTTTTTCTGTATCGACGCGTATTTTGTTATGTGGAATGGGAAATCGCTGTTTTAGTTGCCCGAAACATCTCTCTATTATAACTGGCTCTCTCGTAAACAGCCGATTGTATGATCTTTGTTCTGCTGTTTCTGCAATCCTAAAAGGAGTCATGAACCAAGGAGCTATAACATACCCAGAGTCTCCCAACAAAACAGCACTAGCCCTATTCCATTTCATATATCAGAATTCTTCCATATCCGAGAGTCGTGTACAGATCCTGGCCAAGAAACATCCACACTTGTGAACTCTCTGTTTGAATTGCACGTTGCTTGTACATTTATACTAGCAAAGTTCTTTCTGTTCACATATTCGTCTGCATGAATAAACGGGTTCAGAATAGGTATATGGGTGCAGTCGATAGCACCAATAGCTGAAGGAAAATTGAACTTTTCTTGCCACTCATTTTTAGCATTAAGCAGATCTTCACATGTGGTTGGGAATCTAATCCAAATGTTCGACTTCTGCACAATGCGTGTTATAACGTTGGAAACGGTTCGGGATGCCGTAGATTGATGGACACCAATAGCTTCTCCTATGCCAATTTGAAATCCTGGATCAGCCACATATCGTAAAAAAACCTCATTCTTTCTATATTGCTCAAAGCACCGCCCCTATATTCTTCTGCCGGTCCAAGAAAATGGTTACTTATCCACTCAACATTAACTTTACTAAACCGATATAAGGCCCAATAGTCTACTTCCTTTAATTCCCTACGATCTTTAAACACCTTCGTAGGCTGATAAGTAGGCATAAATTCGGCCATTTCGTCCACTTCTTATAAAGCTGAGTCTACTACTAAGGTATCTCGCATTTCTTGAAGTATGCACTCAGCGGTCAGAGTGGACGCTCACTTTTATGCATATAAAAATTGAAGTCGGCACTCAAGGAGCGAGTACAGTCTCACGGAAAGAGTAGAAACTTATGAGTGTGAGCTTCTACTTACATTTTTATGCATATTAAATGGAGTGGCTACTTTAAAAATGCGAGTCAAAAGTAGCCACTCGCCTTTATGCATATCACCCATTATGATATTTGAACCTCGGGGTTGCCAGCTCATTTCGACATTCATTTGCGTAACAATATTAATACAAAACAGCAGTGCACGCCTGTGAAGTTATTCCGCATCGATCTTAGAACAACTAAACAGACATCGCACTATATTTTCTCTTTGTTGCGTGTGACGTAGGTGTACCAAACTAGGATGGTTTTTACTCTACCTACTGATTGAAAATTCGCAGCTCTAGCTGCTAGCTTTATATTTTTATTGTTTATCCCTTCAGTTATACAATCTATAATATCTACATCATTAAGATGCAAATTTAATTTTGTCATTTTTGCATGTTTTTCAAAACAATATTCACTGAATTTTTGATTAGGTAAATGCCCATAATTTGCTGTCTCTTTAAAACAATTTTCCGAAGTTCCTAGTCGAAGGGAATATTTCTAAAAGCATCACTTTCATATTACACCATCGAGTACAGTGATTGTTTAACGAATCATACCGTTTCCGAACATTTCCACGAAGTCTGCTTGTTGCTAATTTAATTGTCAATTGGTCATCTCACTGGTATAACTCACGCAACTGATCAACCTTGTTGACCCAGTCTATACATTGTCTATTTGAGGGGTTAAACTCCGGTATTAGCGATTCATCGATATTTAAACTACTGTATGCAGTACTTACAGGTTGCTTCTCTAACAACTTGTTTTTGAATTTGAGTTCTTTTCGTAAACGTTTTACTCGCCTACGATGTCTCCTTCCATCGTCCGTCGAAGAACTTGAACTGGACTGAGAGCTAGAGGATGAACTAGAAGAACTACGCCTTTTCGTCTTCCCCATTTTGACTCACTCACTTGTAGAACTTGTACGGCACGTGAATAATTCCACTTCTGATTTGTCAAGAATGAAACGCCCGGGATCAATAATAATGTACTCTATTCTCCTCTCCAAAATATTCTGCCCAAAATACCTCGCACATCGGTCGTAAAAACCACGCTCTTATCTTCTTCCGCGTTCTCCTTTCCCCGCCCTCTCTCGTCCGACACCACCGCCCGCATTCCTTGTCCCTTGGCTACACGGTAGTACCAGTGGCGCATCAAGAATGTATTTCTAGTTTGAAGATTCATCACAATTGTTTCCGACTGCAGTTATCTGGATTCCTTGTCAGCCATTCAGATATGTTTTGTAGTGATATAGGAGGCATATATCCATATGCCCCGAGTCTAACACCTAGTAGCTTCATCAGATCATTAAATTTCACGTGCTTTACGCTCCCCATGTGGATGACATAGGCAACTGCAAGGTATTACCGCATCTTATCCAAACCGTGGCGAAACATTCTAGAGCTAAGAATGTCGCTTGCAACTTCAAAAAGTTGATATGATTATCTTTCTCGAATTTTATCCAACAGCCATGCGTAGTCTCCCCGTTACAACAGGCACCCCAGTCCGGAAGGGATGAGTCTGACAATAGTTCCAGCTCAAATGAATACTGCTTAATGTCGTTGTTTGCTGAATCTATATTATTCAGCCACCATGATAGATCAGCTTGTGATTATGTCGAAAGCAATATATTCGCATTGTAATCGAAGCTGTTTTCTAAGAGCAATTAGTTTATCCCTTTCGAAAGATATTGTATATAGCCATCCCTATTTTATGGCGGGACATGCTGAGAATAAAAGGTCTACGAACTGGCAAATTCACGAATCCTGAATATCTGTTTACCTAAAAAAGAAATGTATCGACCTCAAGATTTTTTGTTTCTTTTTGCAAGTTACCTCGAGCTTCTTTGTTTTAGTGTTAAACATGAAGCTCAAAAATTTGCAGGTTTTTGAAGGCAGGAGGGAACTTTTGTCCTGATTGATAACAAACCCGAGAGATTCCAATAAGTTCGCTGCGCTTTTGGTGTTCTGCATACAATTTTTGGCTGTTTCGCCGAGGATTAAGAATTCAGTGACTTACACATAAAATGCCCATGGATCGGAGTTTCTGTGCTACTGGCTTAAAAATTTCAGTAAATGTATAGGCAGCAGAGCTAAGACCGAAGGGAATACAGGTGAACTCAAATAAGTGGCCCTTAAATGTAAAACGCAAATACTTGCGAAGTTCCGATGCTACGGATATAAGAAAATATATATCTTTTAAATCAATCGATAATGGTTATTTTAAATTAACCTCAACACTGTATGTGTCCTCCATCTTAAAATGGGGGGGCTCAACAAATTTGTTGAGTTTTTTATTTTATTTAAGTTCATAATAAAGCGCTTCTGGCCGTTGGCCTCGTCAGTTAAAACGATTGTGGATAGGAATTGGCCACCATGTGGGAGACATGTCACAATCGCTCCCTTTAGCCGTAGGCTCACTATTTCGGCATTTATTAGGTGCTTTTCTGCAAGAGAGAAAGGGGATCTGGGTATTTCCTTATCGAGATTCTATAACCCTTAATCCACTGTAGAATAGTTCTATTTTGGGTTATGGTAGTCCATTTCTCATAAAACTGTGCAAGTCTACCTGAAAAATGATTATTAGCATTAATCTTACCTTATTTAGTTCCTCCTCCTGTATCCGTCCATTAGATTTGATTCTCGAGAAGTCTGCCCTTCTGAAGCCCTGGCGATCTTGGACTACGAGCAGGGCGATTCCGGTTTACAGGCAGGTGTTAGGAGACACTCATCCTTGCCCTCCCCACTGTTTCCTGATCGATTATATCTCATAGGCACAGCAGATCTCTGATGTGAGGATACAGACTTGGATGACTTAGTCTCCTTGCTTGTCGACCGTATCAACCTTGCTGCCTTAACAAGATCGCTGAGATCTAATCCAAACAACAGGTTCATTGGGAACGATTTTCTAGCAATTCCTTAGTATATTGGTTCATCTAGGGGAATGTAAACATACGTCGTGCCAGCGTCGAATCATGGAACAGACTAGATAAAATGCGCTGTGAATCTGATCGACTGAGTAGGACAGCATCTTTATAAATGCTAGGCCTGGATTCTGTGCATGACAGAATGCAAGGTATTGCCTTTTCCCAGTACTGAAATACCCGCTCCGGGTTTTGGGCTATGGAGTTATACTCTATGTTTGACAGTCCCTGTGAGATGATTTTGGACCATCAAGCGGCTAGCGCTGAGTGCACTTTGAGGTTATCGGTGTGTTTCTCACTTCAGTCGTCTCCAAAAATGCCCAATATATCCTCTAGTAGTTCCACGTCGTTATCCAGGAGAAAACCGAGCGAGAACGCCAACCCTACCAGAGAGACTCATCCGCCCGCCGACGGGACGGTAACGTCGATGGTGCTGGAGAGAGAAAAAATGTGGACACTGAGGGGCGGTGACGCAATCGGTCGCCGGGCATGCGCTCAGCGCGTGAACGCGATGTCGAACCTGTTTGTTTTTTATAAAATCTCTCCAGTTTTTTAAGGCGCTTTCGGTTTTCCCTATCAGTCTAGAACGCTTCTGCTTTTTTTCCTTTCCATATCTAGCTGCAATAATAAAGCGATTAAAGAAAATTTCGTCATTCGCCAAACGGTCGAAATTATGACTGAGACTGACCTAATTTGTAGAGACGGTTCATTGACAAACAGTAGTGTTTCTGTCTCGTTTTCGTTGAATAGTCGGTTTGTTTCAACATAATAGCCTCCGATTTCATCTCTTACCGAATAGTTCGTAAACTACAGGAAGAGAATGATCATCGGAGCACTCGTGCATGCCGTAGGTTGTTAAGGGATAACCAAAATCTATACTAAGTGACATATAAATCCGAACACCCAGTTTAAATGGTTTTATTTTAAAAAAAGTTGGTGAATGTATTTATCTTACTGTAAGTAACAAGTGAAAAAATTTTCAGCCTTAACAGTTGGACATTCCGGTTTTTATACTGCTTTTTTTTAATTCACTAACGCTCTAAAAATGAATATTTCAGCCGCAGTAAAGAATCAACTTTGGCGGATTTTGGTTCTTGACATCCTTTACGATCGGTTACGATGCCTAGAGTACGGAGACCTGTACGATTTCGTCAACTTAGTGAGTTTGATAGGGGCCGTATAGTGGGACTTCGGGAAGCTGGACTTTCTTTTCGGGCAATTGCAGTTAGAGTGCAAAGAAGTGTAGACACTGTGGTTATGTGTTGTCAGGCATGGCTTCGAGAAGGCCGTACGCAAAGAGCAAGTGGCACTGGACTGGACTGGACGTCGCCGTAGAACAACAGACCGTGAAGATCGCCGCCTAAGATTATTGGCCTTAAGGGACCGTTTCTCCACTACCAGGTCCATTGTAAATGAATGGTTTGCAGAACACGGAAGACCTATTGGCATGCGAAGTGTTTACCGACGAATGAGAAATTTTGGCTTGTTTTCATACCGGCCACACTTTAACTCGAGAACACCGACGTAATCGCCTTGAGTGGTGCGGACAACGGTTATGGTTTGGGGTGCTATAGCTTATAGTTCCAGGTCACCTTTAATCTTCATCAGAGGTAACATGAACGCGCAGCGTTATATCCACGAAGTTCTAGAACCCCATCTTTTACCCTATCTTGACACCCTGGCAGATCCAACTTTCCAACAAGATAATACCCGACCACATGTTGCAAGAGTCACAATAGACTTCTTTCAACATAATGATGTCACATTGTTACCATGGCCACCAAGATCTCCCGACTTATCCCTAATTGAGCACGTGTGGGATATGATGGGTAGGAGATTGCTCAATTTGCAACGTCCTCCTCAGACTGTAGAAACACTTCGAGAGGAGTTGGTGGTTGCCTGGAATGAGATACCACAGGAGGACATTGAACACCTGATCAGAAGCATGCCTAGGCGCGTTGGAGAATGCGTAGCACATCAGGGTGCATCCACACATTATTAAAGGTCAAAGGGCTTTAAGGCACTGCAATCATTTTCAAATTTTTATCATTTACTTATTATGCTTCATTAAGTACTTATACAAAATTTTATTAAAATAAAACCATTTGAACTGGGTGTTCGGATTTATATGTCACTTAGTATATTTCCTATTCCTGACCATTAGTTCAGAGTAACCGATTTTGGAATCATTGGATCACTTCCTGACGAGACTGGAGATCAGGTGGCAACCATCCAGGAGGCTTGAGGAATAAGAGAGTTTAGGCTCATCAAAACATTGAATGAAAATATTGTTTTCCCATTGTTCAGGCTAAGAAAATAAGAAAAGGTACAGCCCGATAAAATGTTAGATGAAATAGATGATCAACTAGTTTTGAGAATGATCTGTGAATGTTTACAGTGGATGAAAGGCTCGCATATGTCAAGTATTTATTTGTTATATTTTATAACATCCAGTAAAATGTATTGAGTAGCTGACTTGTTCACGTTGTACATTAGTGTTTATTAGAATTTTAGGTATTATCAAACTTATTTTTCTGTGCTCGTTATACATGTCCTCATTGATTAATAAAGCAGCTAAACAATGGGTGAATCCCCTATCTGGTCAAGTTCACAATGAGTGGATCTTCTTTAAGTATTATTCTGTGTGATTGTTGTCAACTGTTCTATTTCTAATGCCTATCAGGTGTGAAGAAATAAGATACCTATATTCGACTGCAGATTGTTGCTAGGATCTCCTATGAAAGCTTGTTTAATTTATGCTGACCCAATTTATTTCGACTGATACTGACAAAAATGTCAAAATACATAACCACAACATAACTTTCCTGACATAAACCCAATTAATAAAAGGTATTTTCCTAATATACATGATGATACTTTTTGTCAGTTTCTTGTCCTTTAATTAATTTTTAATTTTGTATTCCATTTCAAAATGTCACTTGGTGCACCATTTAGCAGGAAAGATGCAGAATAGCAATTCTTAGTATGTATAAGAACAAGGTGTGTATTGAATCATTTCATATATGGAAGTAAATGGCTGAGCCTATATTCACTTTCCTTGAAAAAACATGTCACACAGTTCACCTCCGTATTATGAAACCTTGTGAAACCTACACGTCAGTAAACTCATGTTCATTATCTGTGGTTTTATTAAGTATAATAGCATGGAGAAAGTGACAGAAGATATATTTCATAGCTCAAATACTCTATTTCTGTTAAATCAAAACTCTTGTGTGATATGCATTTAATTCAATTATTACATACAGTAAGCTGAAATTACTACCGCAGTGAGTTATCAGAGTTCTCTCACCCATTGTGTTCCTGAAAAAAATATATGTAATATGTGTAAGTTTACCGTAAAATTTAGAGCTAATATTTCATTTTAAGGTTAAAGACTCTGAACGGCTAATGGCTGGGTGATGACATAATAATAATAATAATAACAATAAACCGTCTTTTATTTTAAAAAAAATTCAGTATAATAAAAAAAATATACAATACCAGTGGCGAAGTCTAGCTGACACCTACTCTACTCAACCACTCGAGGGGAGCACCCCAATAAGCGAATAATTAAAACTGTTATTGAATAATTTGTAACTACATATCTCAAAATTGATGAGGTAGACAGAAAAAGTATACATATGATGAATAACACACCGGGTTGGTGCTTGTACTGTTTGGAGTACCAACCCGGACTCCAGACCTGGTTTTGCTGTCCTGCCCTATATCAAGGAACTGACCCCTAAGCTGATCAGATTGTGCAATCCTTTGAACTTTCGAATTGCTTCCAAATCCGTCCTCACTATAAACTGCATTTTTTCAAAAATGAAAGACAAAGTCCCGCTGCTTGGCTTAACCAACACAGTCTACTCCATCAATTGCAACAACTGCAACCAAATATATATAGGTCAGACCTCCAGATCTCTTAAAGGAAGGATTACATCACACAAAAGTGATTCTAGGCTTCATCCTGAAAGATGCGCTCTAGCTTCTCATGTTAACACAACAGAGCATTCTATGAATTACACAAGTATCAAAGTTCTTGATAAAGAAAAACACCTTTCCAAACGTTTATTCCTGGAAATGTCCCACATTTTCATGAATAACAACTGTATCAACAAAAAGACAGATGTTAAACAACTGAGTGTCATTTACTCATATTTGCTAAACTGCGAAAAATTGGAGAACTTCCATATCTCCCCAAATGTTGACTCTTCACAACCATAAATAGAATCTGTATCTTGGTCGATTCCACCAGTAAATTTCATTCCACTCAAATTCTAATAATTGTCTTCTCACGATTTAATAATAATTGTTAATTTAATTTCCCATTAATTAAAATATAGTTTATTCAACTGCCTCTGGTCGGTTTAACAATTTCTTACATAACATTCTGAAAATCACATCATCTGAAGTGATTTGGCAACGTTGGCACACGCCCACAATTCGTTCCATCTTTCTACACAGACATTGACAACCTTCGGCCTTCTGTCAAAGGGTTCATCTCACTCATTATTCCATGACCACCATTTTGTGCAATCATCAAGTGGCTTCACGATGTAATGCTTTAATGTTTTTAAATAATTTTTAATCTGCTTTTAACTTGTTCTTGTCATATTTTATATAATTTTGACCATTGTACCATCTATCCAGCTCTCACCATGTTACTGGACGTTTCCCTCATCCTATACGTAAACAACAATTAGCAACATCCTCACATACTACTGTAAGTTGAGTCAATTTAAATTCATTTTACACTATTGTTGCTTCTGTTATCATTGTAATTGCAGCTCCTGATGATGATGGCAAAGTCCATTGAAAGCTAGAGAGAATTAAAAAAGTATAAAGAGTCCTCTTTGCTTAAATTTTGTCGAAGTACCCAACAAAAGGCGGAAGCTTTAATTTTTCACCTAACTGGTCTAGACGACAATGACCACGTCTCAAAATATATATATATATATACATACATACATAGTTTTTAAAAGTTAAAAGCATAAACTGTACATGTATGTTTCACTGCGAATGCTTGTGTTGCTCTATGTTATTCATCATATGTATACTTTTTCTGTCTACATCATCAATTTTGAGATATGTAGTTACAAATTATTTAATAACAGTTTTAATTATTCGCTTATTTGGGTGCTCCCCTCGAGTGGTTGAGTAGAGTAGGTGTCAGCTAGACTTCGCCACTGGTATTATATATTTGTTTATTATACTGATTTTTTTTGAAAGTAAAAGACGGTTTATTATTATTATCATTATTATTGTCATCACCCAGCCATTAGCCGTTCAGAGTCTTTAACCTTAAAATGAAATATTAGCTCTAAATTTTACGGTAAACTTACACATATTACATATATTTTTTTCAGGAACACAATGGGTGAGAGAACTCTGATAACTCACTGCGGCAGTAATTTCAGCTTACTGTATGTAATAATTGAATTAAATGCATATCACATAAGAGTTTTGATTTAACAGAAATAGAGTATTTGAGCCATGAAATATATCTTCTGTAACTTTCTCCATGCTATTATACCTAATAAAACCACAGATAATGAACATGAGTTTACTGACGTGTAGGTTTCACAGAGGTTTCACAAGGTTTCATAATACGGAGGTGAACTGTGTGACATGTTTTTTCAAGGAAAGTGAATATAGGCTCAGCCATTTACTTCCATATATGAAATGATTCAATACACACTTTGTTCTTATACATACTAAGAATTGCTATTCAGCATCTTTCCTGCTAAATGGTGCACCAAGTGACATTTTGAAATGGAATACAAAATTAAAAATTAATTTAAGGACAAGAAACTGACAAAAAGTATCATCATGTATATTAGGAAAATACCTTTTATTAATTGGGTTTATGTCAGGAAAGTTATGTTGTGGTTATGTATTTTGACATTTTTGTCAGTATCAGTCGAAATAAATTGGGTCAGCAAAAATTAAACAAGCTTTCAACAATCTGCAGTCGAATATAGGTATCTTATTGCTTCACACCTGATAGGCATTAGAAATCGAACAGTGGACAACAATCACACAGAATAATACTTAAAGAAGATCCACTCATTGTGAACTTTACCAGATAGGGGATTCACCCATTGTTTAGCTGCTTTATTAATCAATGAGGACATGTATAACGAGCACAGAAAAATAAGTTTGATAATACCTAAAATTCTAATAAACACTAAAAATAAAATATAACAAATAAATACTTGAGATATGCGAGCCTTTCATCCACTGTAAACATTCACAGATCATTCACAAAACTAGTTGATCATCTATTTCATCTAACTTTTTATCGGGTTGTAAATTTTCTTATTTTCTTAGCCTGAACAATGGGAAAACAATATTTTCATTCAATGTTTTGATGAGCCTAAACTCTCTTATTCCTCAAGCCTCCTGGGTGGTTGCCACCTGATCTCCAGTCTCGTCAGGAAGTGAGTCTCGTCAGGAAGTGAGTCTCGTCAGGAAGTGATCCATTAATTCCAAAATCGGTTACTCTGAACTAATGGTCGGGAATAGGAAATAGATTTTGGTTATCCCTTAACAACTTACGGCATGCGCGAGCGCTCCGATGATCATTCTCTTCCTGTAGTTTACGAACTATTCGGTAAGAGATGAAATCGGAGGCTATTATGTTGAAGCAAACCGACTATTCAACGAAAACGAGACAGAAACACTACCGTTTGTCAATGAAACGTCTCTACAAATTAGGTCAGTCTCAGTCATAATTTCGACCGTTTTGCGAATGACGAAATTTTCTTTAATCGCTTTATTATTGCAGCTAGATATGGAAAGGGAAAAAAGCAGAAGCGTTCTAGACTGATAGGGAAAACCGAAAGCGCCTTAAAAAACTGGAGAGATTTTATAAAAAACATAACAGGTTCGACATCGCCAGAGATCGCGTTCACGCGCTGAGCGCATGCCCGGCGACCGATTGCGTCTCCGCCCCTCAGTGTCCACATTTTTTCTCTCTCCAGCACCATCGGCGTTACCGTCCCGTCGGCGGGCGGATGAGTCTCTCTGGTATGGTTGGCGTTCTCGCTCGGTTTTCTCCTGGATAACGACGTGGAACTACTAGAGGATATATTGGGCATTTTTGGAGACGACTGAAGTGAGAAACAGACCGATAACCTCAAAGTGCACTCAGCGCTAGCCGCTTGATGGTCCAAAATCATCTCACAGGGACTGTCAAACATAGAGTATAACTCCATAGCCCAAAACTATAAGATGCCGTCCAATATACCATTGCCAGCGCCTCCAACGATAAGTACGGAAACTAAAAATATACTTCCAGCAAATATGCGAAGAAAGACAATGCCTACCGTCTTTTATTTTCAAAAAAAATTCAGTATAATAAAAAAAATATATAATACCAGTGGCGAAGTCTAGCTGACACCTACTCTACTCAACCACTGGAGGGGAGCACCCAAATAAGCGAATAATTAAAACTGTTATTAAATAATTTGTAACTACATATCTCAAAATTGATGAGGTAGACAGAAAAAGTATACATATGATGAATAACATAGAGCAACACAAGCATTCGCAGTGAAACATACATGTACAGATATGCTTTTAACTTTTAAAAACTATACAGGGCGTACAAAGAAGGGAACAACACATCCTATGTTAAACAGATCTAGCCACACTTTTGATATCAATATCGCTTTATATATATATATATATATATATATGAGCAGTAGTCATTGCCAAAGCCAACGACCAGTTGGGCACAAAGTACAATTATTTGTTAATTGGGAAATTGGCAAATTTTTAGCCTTAAGTTGACTCTTTTGACGATAAAATCAAGCTTTCGGCATTCTCTATGGAGCCTTCATCAGGATTTCGTCGTTGAGGTTGCAGCCACAAGGTGTTTCAAAACGAACGTAGAGAAGATAGAACTTGTTATAAATATAAAAACAAAAGGACGGAGACATTGGGCTTGTTGATAACGACAGATACCTTCGTTACATGTTAAAAATATCAATACACCCGAGCATATTAAAAATTATTAAATATGAGAAGATATTTTAGGGAAACAATCGGAATGCGAGTCAACTTAAGCCTAAAAATTTGCCAATTTCCAAATTAACAAATTAATTGTATATATGTGTTCCTTAATGATACGCGAATATTTAAGGGTGTGAATCTACATGAAAAATTAATGTTAGCTTGCTTTATAAACTATGGTCCAAAAATGTTTCCTTACAAAAACTCGGGGTGTTGAAGTTTTAGGAAAACAATGGAAATTAATTAATATTTTCAGAACCGCTTCAGATATTTCACTGATATTTAGTACGTAATGAAAGTTAATCAAGTTGCATATTTTTCAATGGTATTTTTAGCTCTAACAGTGGCGTGCGTACAGATATTGACTTCGATATTTTTTAAGAAAAAAATGGTACGCCAATGGCTTTTTGCCAAATACAAATTATTTTTGAATCCCTCGTTCAATTTAAAACAAATGATCTTTTCTGAATTGTTTTCCTTCGATGTGCCATTTTTGAGTAAAAAAATAAAAACCGTTCTATTGTCCGAGAAAATTAATGTAATAATTGAAGAATGCAATTTAGCAATAAATATCTAGTTGCTCTGGAATATGTCACTGGCTTTTGACATCTGACAAGTCTCTGTTATTCAAATCTGTTCGCTGTGACATCTTTTTCATTATTCAGTTTTTACAATCTTGTTAATAATGGTGAACTATTCAAATGCAGAAATGGCGGAAATGCATTACGTATATGGCCTTGCCGACGGTAATAGTGAGCAAGCCAGACGGATTTATCACCAGAGATATCCCGATCGTGCTTTGCCAGATAGTCGAACCTATTCTAATATTCATCGTCGTCTTGTTGAAACTGGTTCTGCCCGAAAAGGAACATCTGAAGGTAGACCTCGTAAGTGTGAGAACACCTGAAATTGAGGAAGCAGTGCTGCACGAAGTCGAAGAACATCCTGAATCGAGTACGAGGAAGATCGCTAGACACTTAAATATTTGCCATCAAATTATTTATAGAATTTTAGTGGATTTTTTGTTATATCCTTACCATATTTTAAGTGTATAGGCATTACTTCCCATTGATTTTCCAAGGCCTGTGACCTTTTGTCAGTGGTATCTTCAAAAAATTACACAAAATCCGCAATTTGAATCAATGATTCTGTTCATGGACGAAGCTAATTTTTGTGATAGAATAAAAAACACTCCAGGGGTATTTCAACGAGTGCGCAATTCCATGAGAAGAAGGGCATGCATACTAAGTGAAGGGGGTCATTTTCAATAGTTTTTGCAATCATTTCGTTGGTTTTAATGTTGTATTTATGTTGTCAGTTGTTGTTGCTTATTACCCGTAATGTGTTTAATTTTTCCAATTAAATTAATAATTTTGCAAGTTAGACAATAGAAATGTTTTTATTTTTTTACTCAAAAATGGCGCATCAAAGGAAAGCAACTCAAGACAGATCATTTATTTTAAATTGAACGGGGAATTCAAAAATAGTTTTTATTTGCCCAAAAACCATTGGCGTACCATTTTTTTCTTGAAAAATATCGAAGTGAATACCCGTACGCACGCCACTGTTAAAACTAAAAATTATTTTTGCATTGACAAATA
The DNA here is from genome assembly GCA_963669975.1 of Acanthoscelides obtectus. Lineage (NCBI taxonomy): Eukaryota > Metazoa > Arthropoda > Insecta > Coleoptera > Chrysomelidae > Acanthoscelides > Acanthoscelides obtectus. The sequence goes on from CAVLJG010000001.1 coordinate 62,620,159, forward strand.
TGCAACTTTATTAACTTCAACTATGCACTAAATATCAGTGAAATATCTGAAGCTGTTCTGAAAATATTAATTAGTTTCCACTTTTTTCTTACAACCTCAACACCCCGAGTTTTTGTAAGGAAACATTTTTGGACCATAGTTTATAAAGCAAACTATCATTAATTTTTCATGTAGATTCACACCCTTAAATATTCGCATATCATTAAGGAACACCCTGTATATATATATACAGATTCCGATAGTTAGGTCCTCCACTCATTGGCTTTTTAGAGTCGATAGGTCCTCCGTTGCTCTAGGTCCTGTATATGGAGGACCTATCGCAAATTCCACCAGTCGGCCTGAAAGGCTCCCCTTTGTCACCCGGCAAAATTCCAGAGGGATGACCCAGATCGTGTTTTTTGCTAAATTTGGGTACCGTAGTTCCGGGCTTTGCCGCGCCGATTTGGTGGACTCACAGTCGCGCGGGTATTCAGCCCGTATATTTTCAATCAAGTCTACAGTGGATAGGTCATCTGCCGGGTATTCAGTATCTAGATTGTCGCTTTTAGGTCCTCCTTAATATTGGCATCGCTGTATTAGGCATTTATTAGAATTGTTTTGCAAGAGGATTGGATTTTCATCTTCCTATGTCTGCTACGGCCCAGTTCGCCGTCAAGTATTACACACTAGCGGCCGTGAGCGGGAGTGCCGTAATGCAGCGATGGTATTTGTTCGAATGTAATGATCAAATCCAATATTCTATGGAATAAAATGAAAGATGTTATTTTTGTTTTGCGATTTAAGACAGATGATGCCTTTACTTACCGCGCCTATTGACAGGAATTATTGTAATCAAAAAAAATCTGCTTTAGGTTGCTGTTATGCCATGCACAAAGAGCCTTGAATATTCTCGGAAATCGGTGAAGTGGACAACAAACGAAGAAAAAATGGTCAAACCTCGTTTCCGAATGTTTCAGACATTCCTCCAAGAAAATTTTAGGGCTGTGAATTTTGGTGGCGGGGGTTACGGGCAGCGGAGCTAGTATTAAACAACGACAAAACTAAAAATCGTTAAAATTTCTGAATATTTTAGAGCTCCCTAATCGTTTTTCGAATAATTTTTGGGGGTAGGGTGTAACGCTTCCTTTCCGCAAAAAGTCCAGAAAAGATGGAATGCAATGCAGATTCCAACTTTTCTGCACAATCACAGAAAGGGGGTTACCATTAGCTTCCGGTAGCTCAGTCGGTGGCATGAAGACATCTACAGGCGTGTAGCTGTGTGTCGACCATGGCATGGCTAGAGGATAGAAGAACAAACAGAACACAAAAATTTAACAGATTTTATTTAACAAAAAAAAAAAGGCATTTTCATTACATTACAATTTTACAGTTTTAAAGAACAAAATAAGTTTTACATCTTTGGCGCTGCTATAAAACTATCAACTTATCTTTCGCTGGTCCATTTTGACTCGACTGAAGCCAGGATGGCCAGGTGCTTGAAGTGGAGGTCCCAGTTGTGAGGGGTGACCTCACATATAGTGGCTTCATAACCAGTTGTAGGCGAAGTTGAACTTAAAGGCGATGGCGCTGCCAAGGCACATGCATGGGTGAAGTGATAGGCCAAGCAACGCAAAGTCAAAGACTAAGGCAAAGGGAAAGGGAAAGAGAAAGAGGGTGGCCCCAATCTGAAAAAGAACCGTGTGCATTAGCAACGTGCCCTAATGGCCAAGGCATTTCCAATCTCTGTCTGCCTCAAAAGAAAACCAACGATTTTCTAGGTTAGAATTACATTACATAGTTTGATAAAATCAAACCGAAAATTGGAAATGCCTTTCATAAAATAAAATCATGAAATAGCAAAAAAAAAAGCGTAAAACAAGATGGTGGTCATTAAAAATTTCTCCACATGCTTCTGATATAAAAACACAAATATCGAATATTCATAATCAACGTACTTATAATTTCTCTGAACTATGAATATATATACGCACACAGAGGTTAAATCGATGTGGATCGATTTCCACCTTGATTTGATTGAAGTTATGGCGAATGATCGAAGTAGTCGAAAATGACGTTCGATGGATATTTTAAAATCGTACAAGAAATAAACCACTTACATATCGATTATCTATAAACTACAGGCAGATCCAGCAATAAAACTGTATAGTATTATAAAACTCACCATTTTGTCCTATACGGACACACATTCTACAAAATTCTAGCACATGGTGCTATATGACCTTGTGCTACAGAGAAGAAAATTTTTAGCTCTTGTTCGATCGGCAGCTCAAGTGAAAAGGAAGCGCGAGGAAGATCGCAGATCAGGAACTCCGCATCAAGCGGTCCAAGCGGAAAATTTTCCAAGTAAAAAAGCTAGAGATGGGATTAATGAAATGATAATCGAGAAGTGATTTAATAAATACGATCGGACGGTGAAACCGTTACAAGGGGGCTGAGGGAATGGGGTGAATCTCGATTTGGCTAGGTGTTAGTTATTATCAATAAACCTTCAGATCGACTTCCTGAACATTAAATACCCCGCTTCAGAGGTAGTTCTTCTCGGTGATTTCAATGCCCATAATGAGCTTTGGTTGGGCTCAAACAAGACCGATGCAGCAGGTCGTGCAGTCGAAGCGTTCGCTCTTACTCAAGGGCTGACCCAGCTAGTGCCGAGCCCTACTTTTTTCCCCCGCGTCTCGTCACACGCCAGTAGCCTGCTGGATCTCTTTCTGACCACGCATCCTGTTCCTTACAGCACTGCTGTTCTGTCCCAACTGGGTAATTCAGAGCACGGTGTTGTGGAGGTTAGGTTTCGGTCACAACCCGCTGTGGCAGCAGAAACTCGTACAAGCCGCAAAACTTGGCATTACGGACATGCCGACTGGGAGGGGCTCATAGACTTCTTCTCTAACTTTCCTTGGAGAGATGTCACTGACGCGGATGCATCGGCTGTCTGTTCTTCGATAACAGAAATTATACACGTCGGAATGGAGGAATACATCCCTCACTCAGTGAAAATGCCTAAACCAGGGTCGAACGGCTGTGAACAAACTGTTTAAATTTTGTTTTTCCAGTAATCTCATCAATACTTGTCCAAAGCCGTCTAGGATCTTTCAAGTTATTATCCAATTTATTAAAGTAATGTTTTCGTTTTGTTTGCATTGCAAGCTCTATAAATTTGTATGCTCTAATATATAAGGAAAATCGTAATAGGCCATTGGGTTCTGAGGAGGAACTCACGTCCCAATGCCCACCCCCACTGAATACGCCAAATACATATTAAACTACACAAACTATTCGAGAGGTCAATTATTTAAACATACTGTCTCCAAATTTTATTATCTCACTTCGAATAATACACAATTGATTTATGAATAGCGATGTCGTAATGTGATGCACGGAATGGAATTTTCATATATGAAAGGCACCACCACTGTCGATACATCCGCTTCAAGTATTTACATACCTTTATCCACTCAATCGATAATGGTATACATGACAAGATAAATACTGTAACACGTCAATATGGTCTCAATTTTATACAATGTCTATGTTCACGGTTGAAATCGTTACATGCAATTTCTATAATATTGATTGTTCAACAGTACATTTTCTAGTGAAATGACTGCGTAGCTCCACAAAAAAATTCGTCTAAGACATTAGTACAGAAAATGCTATCAAACTACTCAGAATGACTCATTCAAATTATTCATCTTACCTCAGTAATTGCATATTTGCCTTCTTCTCCTCAGCCAAATAATATTTTGTGTAAACCATCAACATTCATTCAGTTGCTCCGCTAGTGGAAAACGATGGGAAAACCACAGGAAAACTTCAGAAACTGTGTACATAACCATAACTGATGACGGGATGATACTGATAACTCGATCATAATGGCAGCTATCATGAATACCAACATCAAACTAGGCAAAATTTATTAGCTACCAACAGTGATTAACAAACACACCAGTAAAAGTCTCAACATTGAAATTTGATGATGTCATTGTTCTGGCGACTCTCAGCGGTCGCTAGCCAAATGGAATCAAGTCACTGTTTAATACCACTAAAAGATGGAGATAAACAATAATTCAATAAAGACTAGTCACTTCATTTTTGCAGAAAACTGAAAATATACGAGGAACAAGAATTAACGATGCAAGTATTCAATGAACCAGAACAGACCATGTTGAATAGAAGGGACAGCGACGATTACATTCCCGTAAGTATATATAATAGTGTAGTATGTACATAACGCACGTACAATTATATAAGGACAACAATGTGAATATCACGTAAATGGCACAGCGGAATGGGTTTTACTTCTGATATTAATAGTAAAAGATTATTCATCTATTAATGTTTATGCAAAATTGTTCAACTGAAGCTTGTGATTATTTTTATCAGTACCGCACACAATCCTTCGTTATTTGTAGGTTTATTCCTTACTTTATTTGAGTTTCATACGTAAATATGCACGTTACTCGTATAATTTCCAGGGCGACAATACTTATGCAACAATACAGCATCCCCACAGGCGAGGTTCCTCGCATATGGCAACAATTTCATTAGCAGGAGACCTGGCAGATTATGCCACTTTGTCAGGCGTGCCTCATCACCAGAGTAGGAGCAACAGCAGCTCTCTAAGAGGAGCGCCAAATGTAAGTATTACCAGTAAAAACATTAAACAATTATAGTAGCAACACATTCTAATTTCGGTAATTGCTATAGAAAATATAATTGTTGAAGATATTGGTTGCTTTTTGTCTCTGTGATCAACCAGGTACTACACCTCAGTTTGCTTTCCGTTATTTATCTCCAAGACGTATACTTCTGATTATTGTCAATAAAAGCATGAAACAACAAACACCAATGACGGAAAGCAAATACCTTAAGCCATGTGATCAATTTGTTGTACAAATTTGCAGAGCAAAACACAGGAGATGGCTTGTAACTTTATTCCAAAAATATCTTTACACTATTGCATCATATCTAGGAAGAATTTTAAAAAGTAAGAGTGTCTATAATCTACGAACGAAGACTCGGAGGTATGATGTTAAACTCTCAGAGTGGTAGTGATGCCAAAAAGTGTCGATGACGAAGATTATGTTATCTCATAAGAATACTACTCAGGCAATGAATTTCAGATTCTGCGCATATGGCATCTCTCTCTCTGTTGCTGTTATCATGATTGTAAACCACGAAGTAGACTCCCTACGCCATTTACTACGTGTACTAGATTTCCGAGAGCCACGTCCACGCACGTGTATCACTCACGCAGGATCTTCGTGAATCTACAAAAAAGGCACTGTTGATAACGCAAGATAATTGGTGTCATAGTTTAATGACGAGTAGTCAGTGATGTGACAATAGCTTTTCTGGTTCGGGCAACTCTAAGTCAGCCAGTCAGGCTACACAGGACTTTTATAGGTATTCTCGACGTAAGGTTCTGAATGTATCAGATTTGGCACACTCGCGTAGCAGTAGTAACTTTCTTGTAACAAATATTTATTGATACATCCTATGTTATATAATTTTGGAAGTCAACGTGATGAGGGAATAGGTATTAGTTTCCCGTCCACCTAAATTAGAGGGAAAACAATACTAAGGTTGGAAAAACTAATTCTTAGACATTTTTCAGAAAATGTAATGTTTTCAAGTTTTACTTAAAATTTCTCAAAACTACAACTTTTAAGATCCTACATAATACTTAAAATGAGTAGATCCTGTTTTGCTGTTTTCTGAGTCAAATCAGTTTCATTAGTTCGAAAATCAAGAAAGCGATGCATTGGAAAGGTGTCTTGCATATTTTATGTGTTTCTTGAAAATACTTTGTATGTATAAAATATATCAAAAAAGGTGTATCTAAAACATTGCTTCTTTAACAATGTATCGGCTTCAGGACAGGTAAAAACTCGATAATCTCCCTTTTTGTTCGAGTATTATTTTTGAATACTGATCAAACGAATAATGTCCTCGGGAATGTGTAGAGCTGTTCTTCTTCTTTTGATTGAATAATTTTGAGCTATGGTGTATGTGTAGTATTTAAAGGTTTGAATGCTCTTTGCTCTTGTCAAAATAATGGCGTCAGGTAGGTTCCCTATACAATTCCCATGCAACGCCATCAGTTCATAAACGATTAGGTTCAGCACAAGTTAGGCCCTATCGAAATAAGACAGCGCCATAGAACTTATATTCTGGATAGAGGATAGTTAACATTCTTTTGTTCGTTGTCCTAGAGGCCAAACCTAGGCCATGCTGATGAATTGCCAAAAAAGCACGAATCAGCTTTCTGTCGTTGACTGTCTCGGGTTGGATGGACCAAAGCAGCATGTTCAAGTTAGAAAATTAGTTACGAACTGTAGGCGTGAAATGTAACAGTATCAAAACTTTCAATTAAGACTGAAATTGAGAAAAATATTTCCAGTGAACCGTTGAGTTGAAGGAGTGGATAATAATTTGATGATCTGCAGTACAAGCCAAAAATCTGAAACATCGGATTTTCGAAACGTAAATAAGACGATTTGAGGGATAAATTTCTTATTGGCGCGAACAAAATACTCAAAAACAGAAAAAAGCATGTGTTTTTGATAATATTGTTGTGATAAATAATATGTTCTGGAAAAATAGAACAGTAATTTTTTTCAAATGCGACCATATGTCAATCTCTGAATTTTTGCTACTATCGAAATTAATGTACATATTGTTGATATTTTTAGTACTACGAGGCAGCCATGGGCTTCCAAGGATCCACCTTCCAAGTGCCGGACCGTCGATTGAGCGGTTCTAACGAGTACGACCCATACAGCGGTGGCGGTAGCACCGGAACTGCCGGTGCTAGATTCAAGGGTTCAGAACTCACTATTAATCCCGAGGGACATCCCGAATATATCGCTGAACTTATTTAGAGATAAACAATAATTTATTTACATTATAGAGAAGAGAGAATAGTAAATAATTGAGAAGTATAAAAGGTGCCCCAGAATAACATGCCAATCTTTCGTATGCATATGGAATACAAAAATATGCCACAAGTGATTTAAGAAAATGTGCTACGCGGCTCGCTTATAGAGTTATAATCCCATCAAGGACGTTCCTAGAAATAGAATGACAGTCTAGAATCCAACCTAATTTTACAACTTGAAGGCCGCCTGTCACAATACAAACTGTTGTTCATACTTTGGTATCAAATTTCGTGAAAAAATTCGTTCCCAATTTGTTTACAAACTACAATCCTGTCTCTGACACGTAATGAAATTTTGTACTAACTTTCGTACGAAATCATGCGCAGTTGATAGAAAAAAGTTATAACTGTCAACTTCTAACTGCCATTTATCACGTCAAAGTCAATCTAACCACAATTTACTTTGCGGCTTGCTATAGCCTTTTTCGCGAGTATCCATTACGGTAGAATGGCAGCTGATTATCTAGTAATATTTCAAAATTCCCCATATCGGCAAAGGACACATAATTCTGACGGATCCGTCAATGCCAGGTAGACAGAACCATATTTTGTTTTGTTTTTTGTACGCTGCAGATTCATTTTACACTTGCTAAAAGCTCTTTTATTTATAAAAATCCATTTGCATACAAAAACAAAACGCTACAAACAATTTTTACTAGTTTTATACCCGATTATTGCAAACGTTGCAGACTAACATGAAAATATCACTTGCTGATCAGCTGTTCACCTCAGTAATGTAAAAGAGTGATGGATACTCATGAAATAGGGTATTCTTTATTCCTTTATTGCTTTAAACGAATAGAAAATTGTGAAAAATGACTAATCTGCGACTGTGGCAGCAGCGATTTGCGTTGTAACTGCCCACCTCATGAGAAACGAAGTAAACGAAACCGTAAAAGAATTTGATGCCGAAAATGGATCAGGGAGAGGGACCAGAGCATGGGTGTGCTCCATATGCTGAATAAAGAACTTCTAGTGGAGGATCCATTGGCTTATAAGTCTAGTTGGTTTTGAAATAATTCTGATTTAAGTAGTAGATCATGACATCTTTTAAGTTTTCAATCTGTAAGAGCTGCTTTCAAATGGTTTTTTGTTTGAGAGTGATATGCTCCCGAACAGTTCTAGACACAATGCATGGAAATACCATATGCAGTGGAACGGTGTTGGTGCTGAGCTCTACTGAGTTACTCCGAGTTGCTCTGAGTAACTCAACTGGGTCACTGGAAAGCAGCTAAATAGAACAGCATAAGCAAGCGGATTTCGCAAAACTGGTCAACACACCTGATAACATCAACTAATAAAAGTGTTAGGCGTGTTTTGTCAACCAATAATCATCTAATCTAATCATCACAAAACATCAAGGATTTAACACAAAACATGTAATTCCGAAGCGCTTCTATCAGACACTGTATCTACTGCTCCAAATGTGTAGTAGTCTTCTGCGCACTTTTAGTATGATATTATTTAGAACAGGTTCTCAAAACTTTAGCACTACATTTATTCATACAAAATTATGAACTAAATACTGTCTGACACTATCCTTAATTTTGTACGAAATTTAGCGCACTAAATTTAGCACAAAATTTCGTATCGTGACAGACGGCCTTTATAAATGGTTGCTACATCATCGGACAGTGTCTTGGAACACAACTCATTTGGGCCTTCAGGGACAGAATAATCCCAAGGTAATATTGCTCAATGATAACATCTAGACTGCAAAATCTGTAAAAATGTGTTTGACATCGATAAAATGGATGGTTTTTAAGAAAGAACCCTCTTGTTTCAGTTTATTTCTATTATTTATGGCACCGGATCCAGTATACTGATTACGTCATATATAATAAGCCACCAAAAAAAAAACAACAAAATATAACCTTTCAGACTACTTGTTTGGGAAGTAGCTGCAGTGTAAATCGATAGGACCAGAGCAGAAACAAGACTATTTGTCTCAAAAATGACTCATTTAATCATAATCAAACAAGACATTTTTTAGCCATTAGGCTTTCCAAAAGGATATACAGGGTGTAAAAAATGTCAGTGACGCTTAAGTTTAGTCCGTTCCTGTTATTCTAAATGATATAGTTGCTTTCCACGGATACCATCAAGTTAGGCTGGTTATTTAGCTGTCAAAATTTCATTGAGTTGTATAGTGCCATTCAAAAGTCATTTGAGAAAAACCGACTTCCAATAGCATCCTCAGGGGCCTGTATCTATATAGGACTACCCGTAGGACATTATTTATAGAAATTTGAATTATCTTCTTGTACACGAGAAATTGACATATTATTTGGGACACCCTGTGTAGTATCATATAATCAGACGGTAAGGTCGAATGTTTTGCGAATTAGGTCATTCCAATGATTCCATTTATAGAAGGTGCTCCGTTATAAATTTTCCATCAAAGCAATAAATAATATTTTTATTGAACCAAATAAACTTCATTGAAATGCCGCTCGTTAACGAAGTACAGCTTTTTCTATGGCTCAAGCTGTGTTCGACATATAAACATGAAATTGGGATAATCTGGCATTCTCATGAAATATCGAGATTATAGGCTAAATATAGTACGTTCTAGATACTGTATAATAAAGTATAATCATGTCATTGCCACAAAAATATCTTGAGCTATAGAGAAATAATGACTTCGAGAAATAAAAGTCGGCACCTATCTCATAACGAGTGACATTTTACTAAAGTCATTTACTTGGTTCAATATAATTTATTATTATTGCAAGCTTTATCCGTTAATGCTTTTTGCACATATTAGTGCGGACCACTATCTATGGCAGTACAAGTTAAGCAGTCATAGCACTGACGACGGTAACTCTCACAAATTACCCAGCAAAGCTTGGGTAGCGCCTAAAGAAGCGTCCGGCACAACTTAACTAACTTCAGTATTCGGAAATCTCGAGTCTTGTTGGGGCACCAATATCGCATATTTTATTTATTAACATATCCATCGATATGTAATGTACTTCGTCACTGGATAACATGTTTCCAAGCATGTGTGCTGTCCGGCATTGTTCTTGCGAAGTTTTCTCACAAAGGATAGTCACTTTCGTTGAGACCCCGAACAATTTGCAATTTCTATGGGTGGAGCTATAATTTCTTTTTCAAATAACATGCAATGTTCAATTTTATTGCTATTGAGCCCGCAATATTCCTTATTGATTTACTTGGATTCCAATAATTTTATCTCGAACTTGAGACATATGTTCTGTTGCTGACGTTGATGGTCCGGGGGAGTTCTGTTGACCACTGACCTTCTTGCCTGCACATTTTTACCCATGGCCAGATAAGTTACGTGGTCGGTCCATCAATTCAATGATTCACCTCACTTGAGATATTTCTCGACCTCAATGCGAATGCGGTCTTCCTCACCTATGGCTCATGGCGACTAACAATTCCGCGAATCCTGCGCTTCGAATGATACCTCTCCCACCTAAATGATACTTTGACTGGATATTGCAGTGTTTTGAACGATATTGGCAAGTCGATTTCGATATCATGAGTATTTGCGGGATATAAGCACGGTGTCCCACTGCTAACCCCGTGAAGATGGTCGCCACGATTATATTGTCCCGCATCCTTTTTATCAGTAGCTTTGTGCCATTTCACAGGTTGGGAGGGATCAAGTTTCTTAACAGCTCTCTGTTATAAGTAAGGTGATCGAGAGGTGCATAAATCGCGAGCTTCTGGACTACCTCGAACGTCAATTCTTGATTAGCGACAGACAGTATGGTTTCCGGCACCAGCGATCCATAGGGAACCTCCTAGCTTACGTCACGCTATTGTGTAGTAAACTCATCCAGTCTTATGTTGAGGCTCATGACGTTTCTCTTGATATCACCAAAGCGTTCGATCAGCTGTGGCACACTGCCCTCTTGTGCCTCCCAGAAAAGCATTGCAGATGGGTGGCGACTTTCTCTCTGGCCGCAAGATATCCGTCGTAATTGACTGGTTCTTCTCTTCCTCCAGAACGTCAATGCGGGTGTTCCCCAGGGATCGGTGTTATACATAACGACCTACTTTCGTGCACGATCCACCCCAATCCACAGCTTCGCTGTTGACAGTGCTCTACATGCAGTAATTCAGAGTGACAAGCCGATCTCTGCCGCTGAGCAGGAAAAAAGACGACTAGCAACGACTTCATCTCTAACAAGAGACCTGGAGGTTATCACTGCTTGTAGACGCAACAATCTTTTACAGTTTAATGTTTCCAAAAAAACAGTACTGTACTTTGACGAACAAAAAGCGTCCTAGCGCTCAACTGGTTTCGATGGATAACCGAGTTCTACCAAAGAGCCGTTCATTTCGGCTGGTCGAAGTTCAGATCACCGAGGACTTGATCTGGCACGAACACATCTCGTCACTAGCGACAGCTGCTGGAAAAAAGTTAGGCTATTGGCTTAGGGCTAAGAAGTACTTTTCTCCGCATTCTATACAAGGCTGAGATAAGGCCAACCTCGAGTATTGCTCACACATTTGAGGTGCTGCCGCCCCAGCTACATTATGTATGCTCGATGTTGTCCAGAGGAGCGATGTCCGATGACTCTGCTCTAACAGACGGTCTCGGAACACTTTCGCACCGGCGGCAGCGGGCCGTCAGCGATCTATCTCTCTTCTACCGCTACACCAACTGACTTTGCTCCTTCTGAGGAGGCGGCATCATGGAAGAGAGCTCTGGCTCTCTTCCATGATGCCGCCGCGCGATGTGTCCATCAGATAGACCGGCCTGACTTTGGCTTCCGATCCTAACCGTGTCGAACTTCGTACGTCCAGAACTGGCCGATACGACCGTTCCTTTGTCCCAAGGGTGTCGAGATTGTGAAACAATCTACAAAAGGGAGCTTCTGCCAGTTCTATTAACCTTAGGCAGTTCAAAAATTTGAATAACAAAATTTCTTTGGGATCCTCTTAGCAGCCGCGGGGACCCGGCATTTAGGCTTCTCCCTTCGCGGCTGCTTCGGTATAAAAAACAGCATGATAGGAATGTCGAATTTTAACATAAGGTTTTGAAGTGATCAAAAGGGCTCAAAGAATTTTAAAAGTCCTGAAGATGGTGCACTATATCTTCAATATTACACACCGTATCAACCGACTTATACTGTTTGACCAGGAATTTTCTGTAAAATCAGTTTATTTATTTCGTTTCTCGATGGAACTATTACTTAATTGAAATGAGAAAGCAATCGAGAACAATGCAGCAAATAGCGAAATATTTACAGATTCTGCCGTTTCGATGCTATATTAATTTATAGGTGAGTGACCGTGATTGCCCTTAGTAAATATTGTTATTTGACGTCAACATACGTAGCATATTATTAATCACAAGTAAATTTAGCCTGTGACACGTGCGAATAATGTAACTTCCCTCTGGTGAAAGAATTTTCAAACATTACTTCCTACAAACGACCTTACCAGCTTTACGTCTGTATAATATTTGACTGCTAGTCTGATCAAGTCACGAAATGCTAAACTGCTCTGCACCCAAACAAGAAGTCAAATGAGTTGTGCAATAACAAAAACCAACCATCACACTCCTTCAAAGTATTGAATATAATACACCAAATATCTCAATCGATTGACTAGTCCCAAAACGACAATATAAACATAGATACTTAAACATGCAGTGCAGTTATGTTGCAGTATATTTTGTGGTTTTAGTTTATCCCCTTTTTTAAGCCTGCACTGTTCATGTTTCGTTACGTGCAACAGAGCTTGTATTAAGCATGCGCTATGAGTATGGAGCTTTGCAAACTATCAGAAGGCTAAATCTTACAGCTCCATCACTATTCTTAGCAAAAGTATGATAGCTCTATGACACAATTCTGTAATCACAGTAATATATATGTCTTATTCAAACAAATAATTGAGCAAAAAACACACTATGCATAAAGTACAACATTAAACAAAATTTAATTTCAAATGACGGCTGCGAAGCGAAGAGGATAAGAAATAATTTGATTTTTCAGTTTTAATTGTACTATGATATAACTGCATTTTATCTGTGTAGTTGCTGGAACAAACATTTACTACAAAGTATCAGGTATACTCGTATTTATTCATAGGTGATCAAAGACGTATTACCCTAGAAAGGCCATAGATTTGATTTTAACTCGTGTGTAACCTGAAATTTTAACATAGTTTTAGGTATGGGTAGGTAGTATGGTATAAATATAAACTGTAATTCTGTTTCTATCTTTTTCGGAAGTTGCAGAGGAACTCTGGTATTTTCTTTGTTACTCGTACATATAACCCTTGCCAAATTGAACATACAATGACAATATTTGCCAAACTGTCGCAAAATAGTTTTTAGATTTTATCGAACTGTTACGGTTGGCATTGAACTTGGCTCTGGATAATGTATCCGTAAATACTTGCTGGGACAAACAAAATTATACAGCCAGATGACGTAAATAGTGTTCCGGTGTGCAAGGAGTTGAATAATCAAACCCAGCTATAGTGTGCCTTTGATAAGTAATGACTGACCTCTTTGACCCCCCAACCACTGTGTTCGGTGCTCAGATTGTGTTAGGGAATCTAAGCTAATAATAAAGTTGTCGTCAGTCGCAATGAAGTAGTACATTACATATACCTTGGTGCAGACGTATGCCACTATTGGCATATCGCTTTTATATCCTAAGATGCTTCGTGCCGAGGGATATAATGTTCAAGAACAATAATTTCGTTTTCTACCGAGGTATGAACCTAATTTTTGTCACTACTATAATATATTATCACATTTAATTTGATTGGAATGTGAAATATAGCAGATCTGCGAATTTCCTAAATGTCCAGCAACACTGTACGGAATAAATCAATCCGACTTTCAACCTGTCAAAATAATGGAATAAGTAAATTCTATCAGCAACTGTAATTGCAGTTACAAAAATGGAATCTGTATCTGTTTATTGTAAACAATAATTATCAGTAACATTTATATCCCTAACAAGCCAAAAAGATCTAAATAATGCATACGTTCATTATTTACCTAGGGTTCTCAGGATTATTATTTACCTCGGGGGAGAAATGTACCACTCTTTATAGCAATACGGTAAATGATGGGCGGTTTCTCAGGGTAGTAGTGATTAAAAGTCGTTTGCCAACTCGTGACACTTGCAAATACACCGAAGATGGACCGCTCTTTAAGCAGAGAAAACCAATCAAATTTTGTTTTTGGTCGAGCAAAAAGTGACGCCCTATCAAGAAGTCATGTGTTACGGTGGTCAAAAATATACATGACACTGTTCCGGACCTGAAAACATATATCCCACGGCATCAGACAGTACTATAAACCTAAAAATAGGTACTGGGGTCGTCGTGATATCTGTATTTAAACATTAAAAAATTGTTCACGAAATTTGTCTCTCGATTCAGAAAGAGATAAATAAGTGAATTGGCACGTCGGTAAAAAGGTGGTGTGGTGCTTTGTTGAGCAAATATATGTTTGAAACAGATGAATGTCATCAAAAACGTGTTACCCAGAGATGGCATACCGATGGGTAAGGGGGGAACCTGGGGGTTGGGTATAGTCCGTTTAAGGTAAAGTTGGCTTATTATTGTTGGTAAACATTGAAAAAATAATTCTCTGATTTCTTTACCTAAAAATAATTTAGGACAAAAATCACCCTCCATTCGATCTCGAGCTGGAAAACAACTTTTATACAAAGCTCCACCCTCGCTACGACAGACCTTTAATGCGACTGCTGCCTAGTTCTATTGTTAGCTTAGATCTCATAACATAATTCTAAAAAGCAACGGCTGGGTTGCAAGCGACTGAAGCGCCACACAACGACCAGGCTAGTTACTCATTAAACGTACCCTGTACTATCTGAACTTCCCAATATGGATTGATGTTTATAGAATGGTTAATGTAAATGACAAACTGACAAACCAACTGAGCGTTACAAATATCAGTTATGTTCTGTTTTGAAACAAATTAAAATACCCAAAACTTTATTTGCCTTAGCACCCATTTATGTACGCTACTCGAATCGATAGATAGTTTCCCTCTTTGATTCTATTGTCGAACATTGTTGGGTGACAATGTTCCACGAATCAAGTCGTGTGCATTAATGAGTGCTTAGAAGTCTCAGATAGTTCGAACTTTCGTAGCATTTTTTAAGTTTATGCGAGTTGTGCTAGGAAATAAAATTTAACAAACCTTTTATACTGACTTTTTTCAGCTTGCCAGTTAAATAGCACTCTGGTCATTCTAGTTAGCCAATATGAAAATACAGAGAAGTGTAAAGGAACATAGTGTCTTTTGAACAAAATTTGGTTTATAACATCATGCGGATGCATTACCTGTTGCCGTGTAGATTTTATTGTGATCTTTACTTCTAATTTAAAATGTCTTTTACAATTTACGATACTGTTTTAGCTTTATATAGGCATTCTTGTATTTAGACCTGAGTTATACCCGTTTATTGTTATGTATTTTTAGAAGATATCCATTAATTTTGGGATATTTGACATTTACTTCATTAATATGTAAATATACACAAGACAATAGATATCAGTATTATTACTTATAACTTTTGTCAAATGAATGTGTAATTTCATGTAGGAATATATTAAATAATGTTCAAGTGTTATGTGCCTACTGCAAAAAGAAGCTAAGATAGAGCTGAGCCCTATCAAGTGGGCATATAGATTGTGTTATCTTCATAATATATATTTTTTTTGGCCTGGTTGCAATTACTTGAATCGATAAAAGGTTTTTTTTGCAGTATTATAACTTTAATGCAAAATTTAAGTACATCATTAGTAAAATAATTTGATATATTAAAATTTTTATAAAAATGTTTTTCTACATATACTTTCGGAACTTGAGTTTTAATCAGTTTGCAAGTAATGAGAGTACCTACTCATTGTTTTCATTTAAAATATCTTGCCAAATTGTGTACGAGTTTCTTCATCAATTTCACACCCCAAATGAGCTTTAAGTTTAGGTATGATAATTTATTTTTATACTTCATTATATAATTGAATGCCCCTGAGATAATGTCATACATGTTTAAACAATTGCCATATCTAAGTAAATGTATTTAGTGATTTAAGTTTTATGTTCAAATAGGAATCCAATTGTATACATTTTGTATATAAAAACAAAATAAATATCTTTACCTATTTACGATTTTCCTTAGAGCATTAATAATGAATACATTTAGCTTCCGATGTATAAAAATACATCTTTTAACAGTACATCCAACGTTCGTAAGAATAAAACTTGATAATATCTATTACTACATATACGAATGGACAAAATAGTTGATAAAAAAATTGTAAATAATTGATTTGTAGATCTTAATTTATGTAATAGATATAAAAAAATCTCCATCGTCAATTCTTGATGGTCAATAAAGAAAAATGAGAGACAGTAACAAATCATGAGATCAGACCAAGTCCTGCAGTAATTCATAGGCGTAAAATTTCTTTATTGAAAATATGGTATTATTTTACATCATATTTTTGTATTTTTTTTTTGTTTATGCTAACTTACTACATAATATCAAATACAATTATATCTGCTATAGTTTTTACAAAATATGTAGTTAACTTCACAAATACCTAGGATTAGTAACAATGAAATTGTGAATACCCTGTGAATACTTGCCCTCAGTCACCTACCTGATTATGGTTTTGAAGCATGGGTAGCATTTCATTTATATGGGTATTTACCAGGTACCTACCCTAATGATTTATGTAGGTACTAAATACCTGTAATTTTATTTGGATTAGGTATAGGTGCATCTTATACAGTTGGAATATCCTAAGATTATGCCCCCTACCTCATAACTTTATACCCTCTCTCTTGCGTTTATTGTACC
This sequence comes from Acanthoscelides obtectus, assembly GCA_963669975.1. Lineage (NCBI taxonomy): Eukaryota > Metazoa > Arthropoda > Insecta > Coleoptera > Chrysomelidae > Acanthoscelides > Acanthoscelides obtectus. The sequence goes on from CAVLJG010000001.1 coordinate 62,636,935, forward strand.
CTATAAGAATATAGGAAATTGTTGCGACAGTCTAACCGGAGATGTATGGACATCTGTTAACGCCCTCTTAATGTGGTCCAGTTCTAAGCCTGGCGTATATTTATAACGTAGAAAGCTTAAAAATGTATGTGGTCTTCAATGTCCAGAAATTCTGTTGCTGTTGAGGCTGATAAGGGACTTCCCACTCCCTCTAAACCCTAGGAAGAAGGTATTTTAGTATTTAAATACGCAAGTTTTAGTTGGGATTGTTGACTTTTGTTCGATTCATTATAACCATAGCATTTTGTATTTGATTGTGGGGAAATGTTTAAATATATCTCTCTATTACAGGCAAAGTGTATGGCATTAAGAAATACTTATAATCTGCAAGCTACTTACCAAGGGAGAGATTTAGCAAGGGGGGATTATTCAAATCTATTTGATCCTTTAGCAAATGGCGTGTATTTTTGAGCATATTAATTCCTAAGGATTCCAGGTTTTACACTTTTAATTTGTGTATGTAGGATTTCAAATTTGTCGTTAACCCTATGGTTTCATTCATTTAGATGTATTAGTTTGTTTCACAGGTATATAGACAACCTCACAATTTCTTAAACCAAATTAGTACTCTTGTTCAACTTTAAATTATTATTAGTTTTAATCGAGTGAACTAAACAATGTCCGCGAAAGGGTTGGTATGAAAGGAAAGACAATTGGGAGTCAAGGACAGGAAATTATTAACAAGTCACTAACTTCATGATACAGGAAAGTGTA